>CM077671.1:115763106-116974773 GCA_039707655.1 Elymus sibiricus
TTCGGCGTGCATCATGTGGAGACCCACATGAGGAAGATGGGCCTCACGATGGTGTACACCAATGACCCGGGCATGGTGGAGGACTCCATCGACACCATGGAGCGGCTTCTTGATGCGGATGACAAGTACAAAGTGGTCAGCTCCGACCTCGCTTACACCGGCGGTCATGTCGGGCATGATCAGAAGGTTGCCGTTGCCCAGTTGTGCGTCGGCCATCACGTGCTCCTCTACCACTACTGCCTGGCCACAGTGCCTTGCAAGCATTTCACCAGGTTTGTCAACAGCGCCAACTACAGGTTCGCTACGGTGGACACCATCGACGATCCAAAGGTGCAAAAGACTTCGGGCTTGGCCTGCCAAAAGCTTGTCGACATCCGCGGCCACTACAGGGTCTGGGGCAGCAAGAAGCACATGGACTCGCATGCTGACCTGGCCGAGGCCATCATCGACCCCAACTACGCTGACATGAAGGCTGAGTGCGACAGGAACAAGCCTGTCTGGCACAGGGGCTGGGTGAAGAAACTGCATGAATATCACCTCCAGACCGCGGCCAAGCAAGCGTACACATGCTACGAGATGTTCAGGCAGATCGTTGACATGAGGAAGTGCCTCCTACCTGAAGACAACGAGGGATCAAGCCACAAGCAGAGCGCTGGCGGCAAGCGTCACAAAAAGTAGATGATTTGATGATCGTTTCTCAATTCTCATACTCCCTCTATGCATAAATATTCGTAGTTTTAGAGGGATAAGTTTATTATGCATGTAATCGTCTATTAAGGTGTGTATTGGATGCTTAATTTGGTTATGCAATCATGTTCTTCTAAATAGAGCATAGATGTTTGTTGGCAGATTGAGCAAATCACATTGCATACAGAATAAACAACCAAATCCGTTGGTGATCGTTTGCCCACAACACATCCAAGTGGCCTGTGTACATCACACACATCTTGATCTGAGAAACCGTTTGTGTTATTTTTTATTATCGCACACAGTTCATCCCAGTGGCCTGTATGCTGTCTATCACATACATCTTGATCTATGTAACCGTTTATGTTATTTTACCTCATCACAAACAGTTCATCCGAGTGACCTGTATGCCGTCTATCGCACATGTGATCATCTGGACAATCGTTTGTGTTTTGCTTGATCAACACAAACAGTTTATCGGGGTGAACTGTATGCCGTACATCGCACACACTTGTATTTTTATAAGCGTTTGTGTTATATTACCCAATCACAAACAGTTTATCTAGGACAACTGTTTGCCAAACATCGCACACGCAACTAGTTTTTAGATCATATTTGATGGATACGCCATCGCACACAGTTAACATCATTAGCAACGGAGCTATAACTATACCGTTTGTGATTTGGTCATCGAACACAGTTTTGTCGAAGGGTCTCTGATTGATGTGTCGCGTTAGCAGCATCCTGCAGTAGTGTCTGCTTGAAAACTAGACAAATGCTCACTTCAATCAACCTAACAAACAAATATTGAAAAGCAAGGCATCTGCTTGAAAACTAGACAAATGCTCACTGCAACCAACCTGGCAACCAAATTCAGAGAAACAAGGCATAAATGTTTAAGGCAGGAGTTAAGGGCATAGGTTAACAACACCAGGCATAACATGTGGTATTGATGAAATTGAACTGCATAGTTCATACTTGCACATAATGAACATCACATTGTGAATAACTGAAAGAAACAAGTCATTCATGCTCACTGTAACAACCAACTATAGCCAAACTGGACAAATACTCAATGCAACCAACCTAACAACCAGATACATAAAATCAAGGCATCTGCTAGACAACTGAACAAATGCTCAATTCAACACTGCATGATTATCGCATGGCAAAAGCTACTACAACAATGGGTACGAGACGGCTAGCTAGAAAAGGCAGGTATAATTCATCCTACTGCTGATAGTAGATGGGTAACTCTTGTTCATTGTGTCCCTAAGAAAGGTGGTATAACAGTCATCCCTAATGATAAAAATGAACTCATTCCACAAAGAATTGTAACTGGTTATAGGATGGTGATTGATTTTAGGAAATTAAATAAAGCTACTAGAAAAGATCATTATCCTTTGCCTTTTATTGATCAAATGTTAGAGAGGTTGTCTAAGCACACACACTTTTGCTTTCTGGATGGATATTCTGGTTTCTCTCAAATACCTGTGTCAAAAGAAGATCAAGAGAAAACTACCTTTACTTGTCCCTTTGGAACTTATGCTTATAGGCGTATGCCTTTTGGTTTATGCAATGCACCTGCTACCTTTCAAAGATGTATGTCTGCTATATTCTCTGACTTTTGTGAAAAGATTGTTGAGGTATTCCTGGATAATTTTTCCATTTACGGAACTTCTTTTGATGACTGCTTAAGCAACCTAGATCGAGTTTTGCAGAGATGCGAGGAAACTAATCTTGTCTTGAATTGGGAGAAGTGCCACTTTATGGTGAATGAAGGTATAGTGCTTGGGCATAAGATTTCTGAGCGAGGTATTGAGGTAGACAAAGCTAAAGTTGATGTAATTGAGAAGATGCCATGCGAAAAGATATAAGAAGCTTCCTTGGTCATGCTGGTTTCTATGGGCAATTCATCAAAGATTTTTCAAAGATTTCTAGGCCGCTAACTAATCTTCTTCAAAAAGATATTCCTTTTGTTTTTGATGATGATTGTGTAGAAGCTTTTGAAGTACTAAAAAAGGCTTTGATTTATGCACCTATTGTTCAACCACCTGATTGGAATTTGCCATTTGAAATCATGTGTGATGATAGTGATTATGTTGTTGCTGCTGTTCTAAGGCAAAGAGTAGACAAGAAATTGAACGTTATCCATTATGCTAGTAAAACTCTAGACTCTTCCCAAAGGAATTATGCTACCACTGAGAAGGAATTTTTGGCAGTTGTTTTTGCATGTGTAAAGTTTAGACCTTACATTGTTGATTCTAAAGTAACTAATCACACTGATCATGTTGCTATTAAATACTTAATGGAAAAGAAAGATGCTAAACCTAGTTTAATTAGATGGGTGCTTTTACTTCAAGAGTTTGATTTGCACATTGTCGATAGAAAGGGAGCTGAAAACCCCGTAGCAGATAACTTGTCTAGGATGGAAAATGTTCTTGATGACCCACTTCCTATTGATGATAATTTTCTTGATGAGCAACTTGCTGCTATAAATACTTCATGTAGTGCTCCATGGTACGCTGATTATGAAAATTACATTGTTGCAAAATATATCCCACCTAGTTTCACTTATCAACAAAAGAAAAAAATTCTTCTATGATTTACGACATTACTTCTGGGACGACCCACATCTCTATAAAGGAGTAGACGGTGTTATTAGACGGTGTGTACCTGAGCATGAGCAGGAATAGATTCTGAGGAAGTGTCATTCCGAGGCTTACGGAGGACACCATGCGGGTGACAGAACTGCACACAAGGTACTACAATCTGGTTTCTATTGGCCTACCCTTTTTAAAGATGCTCGTGACTATGTCCTTTCATGTAATGAATGCCAAAGTGTTCATAATATTGGTAAACGTCAGGAAATGTCGATGAACTATTCACTTGCTATTGAACCATTCGATGTCTGGGTGTTTGATTTTATGGGACCTTTTCCTTCCTCCAACGGGTATACTCATATTCTAGTTGCTGTTAATTACGTTACTAAGTGGGTAGAAGCTATTCCAACTACTAGTGCTAATCATAACACTTCTATTAAAATGCTTAAAGCCGTTATCTTTCCGAGGTTTGGAGTCCCTAGATACTTAATGACTAGTGGTTGTTCACATTTTATTCATGGTGCTTTCCGTAAACTGCTAGCTAAATATGATGTTAACCATAGAATTGCATCACCCTATCACCCTCAATCTAGTGGTGAAGTTGAGTTGAGTAATTGAGAAATAAAATTAATCCTATAAAAGACTGTCAATGGATCTAGGAAGAATTGGTCTAAAAAACTAGATGATGCACTTTGGGCCTATAGAACTGCTTATAAGAATCCCATGGATATGTCTCCTTACAAAATGGTCTATGGAAAGGCTTGCCATTTACCTCTTGAGTTAGAACATAAAGCTTATTGGGCAATTAAAGAACTTAACTATGACTTTAAACTTGCCGGTGAAAATAGGTTATTTGATATTAGCTCACTAGATGAATGGAGGACACAAGCCTATGAAAATGCTAAGTTGTTTAAACAAAAAGTTAAGAGATGGCATGATAAGAGAATTCAAAAGCGAGAATTTAACGTGGGAGACCTAGTGCTTTTGTACTACTCTCGTTTCAGATTTTTTGCAGGAAAACTCCTCTCAGAATGGGAAGGCCCATATGTCGTCGAGGAGGTTTATTGTTCCGGTGCCATAAAAATTAATAACTTCGAAGGCAAAAACCCAAGAGTGGTGAATGGGCAAAGAATCAAGCATTATATTTCAGGTGCACCCATCAATGAAGAAACTAATATCATCCAAGTTATGACACCGGAAGACCACATAAAAGACGTCTTCCGGAACACTCCAGAACCTGAAAAAGGGAGAGGTACGTGATACGGTAAGTAAACCGACTCCAAAAATTCCAAAAACATAATTTATGTTGGTTTTGGTATTTATGAAAAATTCCAACAATAAAAAGTAGTCGGGAAAACCCATGAGGGAGGCACAAGCCAACAGGGCGCTCCCCTAGGGGCGCGCCCTGATGGCTTGTGGGCCCCTCGTGTGCCTCCCGGTCTCCGTTTTCGTCCCGAACACGTATTCTGACCTAGAAAAAAATCATTATATATACTCCCGACTGTTTTGACCACCGCATCGCAAGTTTTCTCTCTGTTCTTGTTTCGGGCTGTTTTTCTGACAGATCTAGATCACCATGGCTTCCCCAAACTCATCCAAAGACAAGTTCTTCGAGAAGGTCATCAACCCCTACCTTAAGGAGGTGATGAAGCACCCTCAAGCCATTGAGATGCGTGAGGGGGTGCTCCACATCCAGGACGTTCAAGGCGCCAAGAAGGAGGGAAGCGAGAAGGCCAGGCTTGCAGCAGTGGTGCAGGAGATCTTCAAGTGCCAAGGGATGGTTGAGCGTGGTCTGAGTGCTAATCACTCAATGATCACAGACTTCATCTGTGAAAACAAGCTGGACACAAAATCGTGGGGGAGGCTCTCTTGAAGATTCAAGATCAGATCGACCACCTCCAAGATCAAATCTATGAACTCCAAACCCAAAACTGTGAGTATGAATCTAGGTTTAAAAGGATGAGCCTCGCTGCCGATTTCAGGATCCCGGATACAAGAGATTCTTTTTATGATGGGGAGCCTTGTTGGGGAACGTTGCATGGGAAACAAAAATTTTCCTACGCACACATAAGATCTATCCATGGTGATGAGCATCTACGAGAGGGAGAGTGAATCTACATACCCTTGTAGATCGCTAAGCGGAAGCGTTAATAAACGCGGTTGATGTAGTCGAACGTCTTCGCGATCCAAATCGCCGAGCGTCCCGCGATCCAATCACGATCCTTCCGATCTAGTGCCGAACGGACGGCACCTCCGCGTTCAACACACGTACGGCTTGATGACGCCTTCACCTCCTCGATCCAGCGAGCGATGGTGAAGTAGTGGTTGAGTTCCAGCAGCACGACGGCGTGGTGATGGTGGTGAGGAACAATCTCTGCAGGGCTTCGCCAAGCACTACGGAGATTATGACGGAGGAACTAGAGGGTTAGGGTTGCCGCACACGGCTTGGGGAAATCCTGATGTATCCCGTGTGCTAGCCCTGCCCCTCTATTTATATGTTGAGCCTTGGGGTCTAAACTTGGAGTAAAAGCCTCCTCCGGGTCGGTTTTGCCCGCACAAGGTCGGTTTGGCCCGCAGGGAAAGAGTCCAACTCGGATCCCTGCCGAACCGTGCACAGCCGCGCACAAGCGGTAGTACCGCTTCACACAAGCGGTAGTACCGCTTGGGCGGTAGTACCGCTTCTCACAAGCGGTAGTACCGCTTGGGCGGTAGTACCGCTTCACACAAGCGGTAGTACCGCTTACGCGGCAGCAAAACTACTTTTTGCACTTTCCAATACCTCGTGGGCTTTATCCCTTTGGCCCATATAAAGTGTTGCTGCACCCGAACACTTCGGTAAACATCCGGAACCCATTCCGGTGAACTCCGGAACTCTTCCGGAGATCAAAACACTATTATCACATATATCAATCTTTACCTCCGGACTATTCCGGAGATCCTCGTCATGTCCGGGATCTTATCCGGGACTCCGAACAACCTTCGGTCACCAACATAATAACTCAACTATACTAATCGTCACCAAACGTTAAGTGTGTAGACCCTGCGGGTTCGAGAACTATGTAGACATGACCGAGACACCTCTACGATCAATAACCAATAGCGGGACCTGGATGCCCATATTGGCTCCTACATATTCTACGAAGATCTTTATCGGTCGAACCTCTATGTCAAGGATTCAGTTAATCCCGTATGTTGTTCCCTTTGTTCTTCGGTATGTTACTTGCCCGAGATTCGATCGTCGGTATCACTATACCTAGTTCAATCTCGTTACCGGCAAGTCTCTTTACTCGTTCCGTAATACAAGATCTCGTGGCTAACACTTTAGTCACATTGCTTGCAAGGCTCATTGTGATGTTGTATTACCGAGTGGGCCCTGAGATACCTCTCCGTCATACGGAGTAACAAATCCCAGTCTTGATCCATGCCAACCCAACAGACACCCTCGGAGATACCTGTAGAGCACCTTTATAGTCACCCAGTTACGTTGCGACGTTTGATACACACAAGGTATTCCTCCGGTGTCAGTGAGTTGCATGATCTCATGGTCAAAGGAACAGATACTTGACATGCAGAAAACAATAGCAATAAACTGACACGATCATATGCTACGTTTACAGTTTGGGTCTTGTCCATCACATCATTCTCCTAATGATGTGATCCCGTTATCAAATGACATCTCATGTCAATGGCTAGGAAACCTTAACCATCTTTGATCAACGAGCTAGTCAACTAGAGGCTTACTAGGGACACAGTGTTGTCTATGTACCCACACATGTATTTGAGTTTCCAATCAATACAATTATAGCATGGATAATAAACGATTATCATGAACAAGGAAATATAATAATAACCAATTTATTATTGCCTCTAGGGCATATTTCCAACAGTCTCCCACTTGCACTAGAGTCAATAATCTAGTTCACATCACTATGTGATTTACATTGTAATGAATCGAACACCCATGCAGTTCTGGTGTTGTTCATGTTTAGCCCTTGGAAGAGGTTTAGTCAACGGATCTGCAACATTTAGATCCGTGTGTACTTTGCAAATATTTATGTCGTCCTCCTTGATGTAATCGCGGATGGAATTGAAACGTCGTTTTATGTGTCTGGTCCTCTTGTGAAATCTTGGTTCCTTGGCTAGAGCAATGGCACCAGTATTATCACAAAACAGAGTCATTGGGTTAAGCGCACTAGGCACTACTCCAAGATCTGTCATGAACTCCTTCATCCAGACACCTTCCTTCGCCGCCTCCGAGGCAGCGATGTACTCCGCTTCGCATGTAGAATCAGCTACCACGCTTGCTTGGAACTGCACCAGCTAACCGCACCCCCATTAAGAATAAATACGTATCCGGTTTGCGACTTAGAGTCATCCGGATCAGTGTCAAAGCTTGCATCGACGTAACCCTTTACGACGAGCTCTTGATCACCTCCATAAACGAGAAACATGTCCTTAGTCCTTTTCAGGTACTTCAGGATATTCTTGACCGCCGTCCAGTGTTCCATTCCTGGATCACTTTGAAACCTTCCGACCATACTTATGGCAAGGCTGACATCGGGTCTTGTGCACAGCATTGCATACATGATAGAGCCTATGGCCAAAGCATAGGGGATGACACTCATCTTTTCTCTATCTTCTGCAGTCACTGGGCATTGAGTCTTACTCAACTTCACACCTTGCAAAACAGGCAAGAACCCCTTCTTGGACTGATCCATTTTGAACTTCTTCAAAATCTTATCAAGGTATGTGCTTTGTGAAAGTCCTATTAAGCGTCTCGATCTATCTCTATAGATCTTGATGCCTAATATGAAAGCAGCTTCTCCTAGGTCCTTCATTGAAAAACTCTTGTTCAAATATTCCTTTACGCTTTCCAGCATTTCTATATTGTTTCCAATCAGCAATATGTCATCCACATATAATATTAGAAACGCTATAGAGCTCCCACTCACTTTCTTGTAAATACAAGCTTCTCCGTAAACTTGTATAAACTCGAACGCTTTGATCACCTCATCAAAACGAAGATTCCAACTCCGAGATGCTTGCACCAGTCCATAAATGGATCGCTGGAGTTTGCAAACTTTGTCAGCATTCTCTGGATCGACAAAACCTTCTGGTTGCATCATATACAACTCTTCCTTAAGGTAACCGTTAAGGAACGCTGTTTTGACATCCATCTGCCAAATTTCATAATCGAAAAAGGCAGCTATTGCTAACATGATTCTGACGGACTTAAGCATCGCTACGGGTGAGAAGGTCTCATCGTAGTCAACTCCTTGAACTTGTGAAAAACCCTTTGCCACAAGTCGAGCTTTATAGACGGTGACATTACCGTCCGCGTCCGTCTTCCTCTTAAAGATCCATTTGTTCTGAATGGCCTTACGCCCTTCAGGTAATACTTCCAAAGTCCATACTTTGTTTTCATACATGGATCCCATCTCGGATTTCATGGCCTCTAACCACTTCTCGGAATCCGGGCCCATCATCGCTTCTCCATAGCTCGTAGGTTCATCGTTGTTTAACAACATGACCTCTAAGACAGGGTTGCCGTACCACTCAGGAGCAGTACGCGTCCTTGTCGACCTACGAGGTTCGATAGCAACTTGATCCAAAGCTTCATGATCATCATCATTAACTTCCTCTTCAGCTAATGTAGGCTCCACAGAAACAACTTTCTGCGCTGCGCTACTCTCAGGTTGAAGTAAAGGTTCAACAACCTCATCAAGTTCTATCTTCCTCCCACTCAATTCTTTCGAGAGAAACTCTTTCTCAAGAAATGTTCCGTTTTTAGCGACAAACACTTTGCCTTCGGATCTGAGATAGAAGGTATACCCAACTGTCTCTTTTGGGTATCCTATGAAGACGCATTTCTCCGCTTTGGGTTCCAGCTTTTCAGGCTGAAGCTTTTTGACATAAGCATCACATCCCCAAACTTTAAGAAACGACAGCTTTGGCTTCTTGCCAAACCAAAGTTCATATGGCGTCGTCTCAACGGATTTCGATGGTGCCCTATTTAAAGTGAATGCAGCTGTCTCTAATGCATAACCCCAAAACGATAGTGGCAAATCGGCAAGAGACATCATAGATCGCACCATATCTAATAAGGTTCGATTACGACGTTCGGACACACCATTACGCTGTGGTGTTCCAGGCGGTGTCAATTGTGAAACAATTCCACACTGTCTTAAGTGACTGCCAAACTCATAACTCAGATATTCTCCTCCTCGATCAGATCGTAGGAATTTAATCTTCTTGTTACGATGATTCTCAACTTCACTCTGAAATTGTTTGAACTTTTCAAATGTTTCAGACTTGTGTTTCATTAAGTAAATATACCCATATCTACTTAAGTCATCAGTGAAGGTGAGAAAGTAACGATAACCACCGCGCGCCTCAATACTCATTGGACCGCACACATCAGTATGTATGATTTCCAATAAGTCACTTGCCCGTTCCATTATTCCAGAGAACGGCGTTTTAGTCATCTTGCCCATGAGGCATGGTTCACATGTGTCAAGTGATTCAAAATCAAGTGACTCCAAAAGTCCATCGGCATGGAGCTTCCTCATGCGTTTTACGCCAATATGACCTAAACGGCAGTGCCACAAGAAAGTGGTATTATCATTATCAATTCTACATCTTTTGGCATCAATGTTATGAACATGTGTATCATTACTATCGAGATTAAATAAGAATAAACCCCTCACATCGGGTGCATGACCATAAAAGATATTACTCATATAAATAGAACAACCATTATTCTCTGATTTAAATGAGTAACCGTCTCGCAATAAACAAGATCCAGATATAATGTTCATGCTTAACGCAGGCACCAAATAACACTTATTTAGGTTCATCACTAATCCCGACGGTAATCGAAGAGCGAGCGTGCCGACGGCGATCACATCAACCTTGGAACCATTTCCCAAGCGCATCGTCACTTCGTCCTTTGCCAGCCTCCGTCTATTCCGCAGTTCCTGTTTTGAGTTGCAAATATGAGCAACCGCACCGGTATCAAATACCCAGGCACTACAACGAGAGTTGGTAAGGTACACATCAATAACATGTATATCATATATACCTTGTTTGTTGTTGGCCGCCTTCTTGTCAGCCAAATACTTGGGGCAATTCCGCTTCCATTGTCCAGTTCCCTTGCAATGAAAACACACAGTTTCTGGTTTGGGTCCAGCCTTGGGTTTCTTCACGAGAGGAGCAACTGCTTTGCCACTCTTCTTGGAGTTACCCTTCTTAAGAAACTAGTGGTTTTATTGACCATCAACACTTGATGCTCCTTCTGAATTTTAGACTCAGCGGCTTTCAGCATCGCAAACAGCTCGGCGACTGACTTGTTCATCCCGTGCATGTTATAGTTCAACACGAAGCTCTTGTAGCTAGGTGGCAATGATTGAAGAACTCTGTCAGTGATAGCCTCTGGCGGAAGGGGCATCCCTAACTCAGCCAGACGGGTGGAGTACCCAGACATTCTGAGCACGTGATCACTGATAGACCCGTTCTCCTCCATCTTGCATGCATAGAACTTATCGGAGATCTCATATCTCTCGATCCGGGCATTCTTCTGAAAGATAAACTTCAACTCCTGGAACATCTCATATGCTCCATGACGTTCAAAACGTCTTTGAAGTCCCGGTTCTAAGCCATACAACATTGCACATTGAACTATTGAGTAATCATCAGAACGAGCCTGCCAGGCGTTCACAACGTCTAGAGACTCAACTGGAGCGGGTGGATCACCAAGCGGTGCATCAAGGACATAAGCCTTCTGGGAAGCCGTAAGGATAATCCTTAGATTACGGGCCCAGTCCACAAAGTTACTTCCATCATCTTTCAACTTAGCTTTCTCTAGGAACGTATTAAAATTCAGGGGTGCTACTGCGCGAGCCATGATCTACAACATAAATATAGCAAAGACAACTTAGACTATTGTTCTTAGATAATGAGTTTAGTTAATCATATTTAAAAAACTCCCACTCAAATTGACATCCCTCCGATCATTCGAGTGTAACATGATCCAAATCCACCAACTCAAGTCCGATCATCACGTGAGTTGAGGTGGTTTCAATGGTGAACATCTTCATGTTGATCATATCTACTATATGACTCATGTTCGACCTTTCGGTCTCTTGTGTTCCGAGGCCATGTCTGTACATGCTAGGCTCGTCAAGTTTAACCCGAGTGTTCCGCACGTGTAACATGGCTTACACCCGTTGTATGCGAACGTAGAGTCTATCACACCCGATCATCACGGCGTGTCTCGAAACGACGAACTTTCGCAACGGTGCACACTTGGGGAGAACACAATTTATCTTGAAATTTAAGTGAGGGATCACCTTATAATGCTACCGTCGTCCTAAGCAAAATAAGATGCATAAAAGGATTAACATCACATGCAAATCATAAGTGACATGATATGGCCATGAACTTGTGCTTTTGATCTCCATCTCCAAAGCACCGGCATGATCTCCATCGTCACCGGCATGACACCATGATCTCCATCATCTTGATCTCCATCAACGTGTCGCCATAAGGTTGTCGCGCCGACTGTTGCTTCCACGACTATTGCTAACGTTTAGCGATAAAGTAAAGCATTACATAGCGCTTAATGATTGACACGCAGGTCATACAATAATTAAAGACAACTCTATGGCTCCTGCCAGTTGCCGTACTCATCGACATGCAAGTCGTGATATTCTATACAAAACATGATCATCTCATACATCACATATATCTCATCATGTAATTGGCCATATCACATCACAACATACCCTGCAAAAACAAGTTAGACGTCCTCTAATTGTTGTTGCAAATTTTACGTGGCTGCTACGGGTTAGCAAGAACCGTTCTTACCTACGCAAAACCACAACGTGGTGTAGTGATTGCTTTTTGATCTTCTAAAAGAACCCTCTTCATTGAACCGATTCAACTAAAGTGAGAGAGACAGACACCCGCCAGTCACCTTTATGCAACAAGTGCACGCAGCGGTAAAACCAGTCTCGCGTAAGCGTACGCGTAATGTCGGTCCGGGCCGCTTCATCTCACAATACCGCTGAATCAAGTATCAACTAGTAACGGCAAGCAATATGTATACACCCACGCCCACAACTCGTTTGTGTTCTACTCGAGATCTCATCTACGCATAGACCTAGCTCATGATGCTACTGTTGGGGAACGTTGCATGGGAAACAAAATTTTTCCTACGCACACATAAGATCTATCCATGGTGATGAGCATCTACGAGAGGGAGAGTGAATCTACATACCCTTGTAGATCGCTAAGCGGAAGCGTTAATAAACGCGGTTGATGTAGTCGAACGTCTTCGCGATCCAAATCGCCGAGCGTCCCGCGATCCAATCACGATCCTTCCGATCTAGTGCCGAACGGACGGCACCTCCGCGTTCAACACACGTACGGCTTGATGACGCCTTCACCTCCTCGATCCAGCGAGCGATGGTGAAGTAGTGGTTGAGTTCCAGCAGCACGACGGCGTGGTGATGGTGGTGAGGAACAATCTCTGCAGGGCTTCGCCAAGCACTACGGAGATTATGACGGAGGAACTAGAGGGTTAGGGTTGCCGCACACGGCTTGGGGAAATCCTGATGTATCCCGTGTGCTAGCCCTGCCCCTCTATTTATATGTTGAGCCTTGGGGTCTAAACTTGGAATAAAAGCCTCCTCCGGGTCGGTTTTGCCCGCACAAGGTCGGTTTGGCCCGCAGGGAAAGAGTCCAACTCGGATCCCTGCCGAACCATGCACAGCCGCGCACAAGCGGTAGTACCGCTTCACACAAGCGGTAGTACCGCTTGGGCGGTAGTACCGCTTCTCACAAGCGGTAGTACCGCTTGGGCGGTAGTACCGCTTCACACAAGCGGTAGTACCGCTTACGCGGCAGCAAAACTACTTTTTGCACTTTCCAATACCTCGTGGGCTTTATCCCTTTGGCCCATATAAAGTGTTGCTGCACCCGAACACTTCGGTAAACATCCGGAACCCATTCCGGTGAACTCCGGAACTCTTCCGGAGATCAAAACACTATTATCACATATATCAATCTTTACCTCCGGACTATTCCGGAGATCCTCGTCATGTCCGGGATCTTATCCGGGACTCCGAACAACCTTCGGTCACCAACATAATAACTCAACTATACTAATCGTCACCAAACGTTAAGTGTGTAGACCCTGCGGGTTCGAGAACTATGTAGACATGACCGAGACACCTCTACGATCAATAACCAATAGCGGGACCTGGATGCCCATATTGGCTCCTACATATTCTACGAAGATCTTTATCGGTCGAACCTCTATGTCAAGGATTCAGTTAATCCCGTATGCTGTTCCCTTTGTTCTTCGGTATGTTACTTGCCCGAGATTCGATCGTCGGTATCACTATACCTAGTTCAATCTCGTTACCGGCAAGTCTCTTTACTCGTTCCGTAATACAAGATCTCGTGGCTAACACTTTAGTCACATTGCTTGCAAGGCTCATTGTGATGTTGTATTACCGAGTGGGCCCTGAGATACCTCTCCGTCATACGGAGTAACAAATCCCAGTCTTGATCCATGCCAACCCAACAGACACCCTCGGAGATACCTGTAGAGCACCTTTATAGTCACCCAGTTACGTTGCGACGTTTGATACACACAAGGTATTCCTCCGGTGTCAGTGAGTTGCATGATCTCATGGTCAAAGGAACAGATACTTGACATGCAGAAAACAATAGCAATAAACTGACACGATCATATGCTACGTTTACAGTTTGGGTCTTGTCCATCACATCATTCTCCTAATGATGTGATCCCGTTATCAAATGACATCTCATGTCAATGGCTAGGAAACCTTAACCATCTTTGATCAACGAGCTAGTCAACTAGAGGCTTACTAGGGACACAGTGTTGTCTATGTACCCACACATGTATTTGAGTTTCCAATCAATACAATTATAGCATGGATAATAAACGATTATCATGAACAAGGAAATATAATAATAACCAATTTATTATTGCCTCTAGGGCATATTTCCAACAAGCCTATGCCTTGGAAGATGGAGGATCACATTACACCACCACCATCACCGAAGAACACTTGAGTAATTGGGTATGGACACCACCCTTAGCTTGTTCCAAGCTTGGGGGAGGTGTCCCAGTATCGTATCACCATCACCTTTTGCCATCACCATCTTTTATCTTAGTTCGATCCTTAGTTATTCGTGATTTAGAGAAATAAGTTTCAGATTTTCTTTTTGCTTAGAATTTTGCTTTGAGTCCTATATATCCTTGTATCCGAGTGTGAGAGTTATATAATAAATTTAGTTGAGCTTGTGTGCCTCACCCTTATTGCATCCTTCACCATAGCTCATTCCCATTAGAAGTGCGCGGATTATGGGTGTGCTCCCTGTTGTCACAGATGGGCTCCTTCCCCTTGGAAGAGCAGGGATGCAGGGTGACCACCCTGATGTCACGGATGGGCTCTTTCCCCTTGGAAGAGACAGATAGGGTGACGTTGTCGGCGTCGTCGATGAGGTCTAACTTGGCAGTTGACGATGCCGAGCCACCGCCATAGAACGTGTCCTTCAGAAATGACAAAAGAGGCTCCATGGAGATGAAGGAAGGCAAATTCTTCAGAGCAAAGCAGAGTAGATCAGCAGCTAGGCCTTGCATGAGGTCGACGGGGGTCGAACCCGAGGGGTCGGGGTAGGGCCACTTAACCTGTGACATAGCCCGCGTCAAGCCGTCACTGTCGACGAGCTCAACGTCATAGCCGGCTACGTCGATATGCATCCATACGGGAACCCGCTGTTTTACAGCCTTGTATTCGTTAGATTTCCCGGCGGCCTCGGAGGCCACCTCGTCATCATAGTCAGTTTCCCTGGCGGCCTCGGCGGGCACCTCATCATCGTGCACAGCTTCCCTGGCGGCCTCGGCGGACTGGGCGGCCACCTCGTCATCGTAGTCAGCTACCTCGGTGGACTCGGCGGACACCTCGACATCATAGTCAGCTTCCCCGGCGATCCCGGTGGGCACCTCGTCATCGTAGTGAACTTCCCCAGCAGCCTCGGCAGCCACCTTGGCATCGTCCATCGGAAAGGCTGCGATATACCTCCTTTTGGCCATTCGGTCCTCGATCTCCCCTGCAAGTGTAGCTGGGATTAGGCTGCAATGGTCTGTGGTGGGGATCAGTGTGGATCTGTGAGGAAGGGGGTGTTTAGCAGGCACCATCTAAGAAATTCTGGGTGGCAAGGGTACGGAGATGGGTTTGTAACCTGGACGGGGAGAGCAGGAGAGGTTGACTGTGGAACGCGGAGCGGGATCGGGGGCGGCGGCGGCGACGGCGAGGTAGCTAGGGTTCGAGCGAGGGAGTTGTGTGGGGTTGGGGTGGGAGGGGCCTAGGTGGTGTTTGAGGAAATTCCACGGCTACTTTAAATTTTACTTGGAGGGAATGAAAAGCCAGGACTAACTGAAAATTTTATGAAGGGTTGAAGTGGCGCCGGAGGAACAAACATCGCACACGGCCCGAACATAATACCTGTGCGCAATTCAAAGAGATAAACCCGCGTAACCATGAATTTTTAAATTGATCAAGGTGGGTAACTATTTTTAAGATTTCTCTATGCGGGTTGGTGCAAGGTGATTTGTAGTTACGTGACAACCACGAGCCGCGCGTGGTACACAGTTAGCATGCGGGAACCGTGTCTACTACTCTACTACGTACACAATCGCACACAGTTGTCTCCTTCGACTCGTCTGCTATTTAAGTTTCAAAAAAAGACTACCTACCATTTAAACAACATTGGAAATTAAACACGATAAATCTAGGGTCATCGCACAAACAGACCTACTTGTGGACCAAATGTATATATGGAAAGGTTGTTGTGGTGTTCATATACGGAATGCACAACTTTCATGTGACACACAATGTCCTACAGAGCACACGACAATGTTGGCTTATGCCCCCTGCCCCCCCCCACACACACACGCCTTCGAGTCGGCGGGGGATGGTAGCTCAGTATATATATGAACTTACAAACTTATACTACAACTGCAATTCACCCTACCGTAACACAAAACCAATAGAAATCCATCATGATCACCCCCTCCCCCGTGTTTTAGTTCTGAGGGTAGATTGCGCGGGCCCACTGATGGGCGCGTCTCGGAAACTTCACAAGATGGGTGAGACCGCAACCACATGTGTGTGGCTCAACTAATTACTTAAGGTGGTGTGATATTTGTTGGGGAACGTAGTAATAATTCAAAATTTTCCTACGTGTCACCAAGATCAATCTAGGAGATGTAGCAACGAGAGAGAGGGAGTGTATCTTTATACCCTTGAAGATTGCTAAACGGAAGCGTTGCAAAGAACGCGGTTGATGGAGTCATACTCGCGGCGATTCAAATCGCGGAAGATCCGATCCAAGCGCCGAACGGACGGCGCCTCCGCGTTCAACACACGTACAGCCCGGGGACGTCTCCTCCTTCTTGATCCAGCAAGGGGGGAGGAGAAGTTGAGGGAGAGCTCCGGCAGCACGAGGGCGTGGTGGCGGTGGAGCTCATGGTTCTCCGGCAGAGCTTCGCTAAGCACTACGGAGGAGGAGGAGGTGTAGGAGGGGGGAGGGCTGTGCCAGGGGCAAGGGGTGCAGCTCCCTTGCGCCTCCCCACTATATATAGGGGTGGAGGGGGCTGGTTTCTTGCCCTCCAAGTCCATTGGGGCGTTGGCAAAGGTGGGAGGAAAGAAATCCCATCCTTTCCCTTCCCCACCGATTGTTATCCCCCCTTTTTAGGGATCTTGATCTTATCCCTTCGGGATATGATCTTATTCCCTCTAAGGGGGGATCTTGGTGCACCTTGACCAGGGGTGTGGGGCCTTTCCCCCACTACCCACGTTCATATGGGTCCCCCCATGCAGGTGGGCCCCACTCCGGAACCTTCTAGAACCTTCCCGGTACAATACCGAAAAACCCCGAACATTTTCCGGTGGCCAAAATAGGACTTCCCATATATAAATCTTCACCCCCGGACCATTCCGAAACTCCTCGTGACGTCCGGGATCTTATCCGGGACTCCAAACAACTTTCGGTAACCACATACAATTCCCATTACAACTCTAGCGTCACCGAACCTTAAGTGTGTAGACCCTACGGGTTCGGGAACCATGCAGACATGACCGAGACACCTATCTGGCCAATAACCAATAGCGGGATCTGGATACCCATATTGGCTCCCACATGTTCCACGATGATCTCATCGGATGAACCACGATGTCGGGGATTCAATTAATCCCGTATACAATTCCCTTTGTCCATCGGTATGTTACTTGCCCGAGATTCGATCGTCGGTATCCCTATACCTTGTTCAATCTCGTTACCGGCAAGTCTCTTTACTCGTTCCGTAACACATGATCCCATGACTAACTCCTTAGTCACATTGAGCTCATTATGATGATGTATTACCGAGTGGGCCCAGAGATACCTCTCCGTCACACGGAGTGACAAATCCCAGTCTCAATTCGTGCCAACCCAACAGACACTTTCGGAGATACCTGTAGTGCACCTTTATAGTCACCCAGTTACGTTGTGACATTTGATACACCCAAAGCATTCCTACGGTATCCGGGAGTTGCACAATCTCATGGTCTAAGGAAATGATACTTGACATTAGAAAAGCTCTAGCAGGCGAACTACATGATCTTGTGCTATGCTTAGGATTGGGTCTTGTCCATCACATCATTCTCCTAATTATGTGATCTCGTTATCAACGACATCCAATGTCCATGGTCAGGAAACCATGACCATCTATTGATCAACGAGCTAGTCAACTAGAGGCTCACTGGGGACATGGTGTGGTCTATGTATTCACACATGTATTACGGTTTCCGGTTAATACAATTATAGCATGAACAATAGACAATTATCATGAACAAGGAAATATAATAATAACCATTTTATTATTGCCTCTAGGGCATATTTCCAACAGTCTCCCACTTGCACTAGAGTCAATAATCTAGTTACATTGTGATGAATCGAACACCCATAGAGTTCTGGTGCTGATCATGTTTCGCTCGTGGAAGAGGTTTAGTCAACGGATCTGCGACATTCAGATCCGTATGTACTTTAGAAATATCTATATCTCCATCCTGAATGTAACCACGAATGGAGTTGAAGCGGCGCTTGATGTGCTTGGTCTTCTTGTGAAACCTGGGCTCCTTGGCAATGGCAATAGCTCCAGTGTTGTCACAGAAGAGAGTCATCGAGCCCGACGCATTGGGAATCACTCCTAGGTCGGTGATGAACTCCTTCATCCAGACTCCTTCCTGCGCTGCTTCCGAAGCAGCTATGTACTCCGCTTCACATGTAGATGCCGCCACGACGCTTTGCTTGCAACTGCACCAGCTGACTGCCCCACCATTCAAAATATACATGTATCCGGTTTGTGACTTGGAGTCATCCGGATCTGTGTCGAAGCTAGCATCGACGTAACCCTTTACGATGAGCTCTTTGGCACCTCCATAAACGAGAAACATATCCTTAGTCCTTTTTAGGTACTTAAGGATATTCTTGACCGCTGTCCAGTGTTCCATTCCGGGATCACTTTGGTACCTCCCTACCAAACTTATGGCAAGGTTCACATCAGGTCTAGTACACAGCATGGCATACATAATAGAGCCTATGGCTGAGGCATAGGGGATGACACTCATCTTTTCTCTATCTTCTGCCGAGGTCGGGCATTGAGCTGTGCTCAATCTCACACCTTGCAATACAGGCAAGAACCCCTTCTTGGACTGATCCATATTGAACTTCTTCAATATCTTGTCAAGGTATGTGCTTTGTGAAAGACCGATGAGGTGTCTCGATCTATCTCTATAGATCTTGATGCCTAATATGTAAGCAGCTTCTCCAAGGTCCTTCATTGAAAAACACTTATTCAAGTAGGCCTTTGTGCTTTCCAAAAGTTCTATATCATTTCCCATCAACAATATGTCATCCACATATAAAATGAGAAATGCTACAGAGCTCCCACTCACTTTCTTGTAAATACAGGCTTCTCCATAAGTCTGTATAAACCCAAACGCTTTGACCACCTCATCAAAGCGAATGTTCCAACTCCGAGATGCTTGCACCAGCCCATAGATGGAGTGCTGGAGCTTGCATACCTTGTCAGCATTCTTAGGATCGACAAAACCTTCTGGCTTCATCATATACAATTCTTCCTTAAGGAAACCGTTAAGGGATGCCGTTTTGACGTCCATTTGCCAGATCTCATAATCATAAAATGCGGCAACTGCTAACATTATTCGGACGGATTTCAGCATCGCTACGGGTGAGAAAGTCTCATCGTAGTCAACTCTTTGAACTTGTCGATAACCCTTAGCGACAAGCCGAGCCTTATAGACGGTCACATTACCATCCGCGTCAGTCTTTTTCTTGAAGATCCATTTATTTTCTATGGCTTGCCGATCATCGGGCAAGTCCACCAAAGTCCATACTTTCTTCTCATACATGGATCCTATCTCGGATTTCATGGCTTCAAGCCATTTGTTGGAATCCAGGCCCGCCATGGCTTCTTCATAGTTCGAAGGTTCACCGTTGTCTAACAACATGATTTCCAGGACAGGGTTGCCGTACCACTCTGGTGCGGAACGTGTCCTCATGGACCTACGAAGTTCAGTAGTACCTTGATCCGAAGTTTCATGATCATCATCATTAACTTCCTCTCTAGTCGGTGCAGGCACCACAGAAACATTTTCCTGCGCTGCGCTACTCTCCGGTTCGAGAGGGGGTACAATTACCTCATCAAGTTCTACTTTCCTCCCACTTACTTCTTTCGAGAGAAACTCTTTCTCTAGAAAGGATCCATTCTTGGCAACAAAGATCTTGCCTTCGGATCTGAGGTAGAAGGTATACCCAATAGTTTCCTTAGGTTATCCTATGAAGATGCACTTTTCCGATTTGGGTTCGAGCTTTTCAGGTTGAAGTTTCTTGACATAAGCATCGCATCCCCAAACTTTCAGAAACGACAGCTTAGGTTTCTTCCCAAACCATAATTCAGACGGTGTCATCTCAACGGATTTAGACGGTGCCCTATTTAAAGTGAATGCAGCAGTCTCTAATGCATATCCCCAAAATGATAGCGGTAAATCAGTAAGAGACATCATAGATCGCACCATATCCAATAGAGTGCGATTACGACGTTCGGACACACCATTACGCTAAGGTGTGCCACGCGGCGTGAGTTGTGAAACAATTCCACATTTCCTTAAGTGCGTGCCAAACTCGTGTCTCAAATATTCTCCTCCACGATCAGATCGTAAGAACTTTATTTTCTTGTCACGTTGATTCTCTACCTCACTCTGAAATTCCTTGAACTTTTCAAAGGTCTCAGACTTGTGTTTGATTAAGTAGACATACCCATATCTGCTTAAGTCATCAGTGAGGGTGAGAACATAACGATAGCCACCGCGAGCCTCAACGCTCATTGGACCGCATACATCGGTATGTATTATTTCCAACAAGTTGGTTGCTCGCTCCATTGTTCCGGAGAATGGAGTCTTAGTCATCTTGCCCATTAGGCATGGTTCGCACGTGTCAAATGATTCATAATCAAGAGACTCCAAAAGTCCATCTGCATAGAGTTTCTTCAAGCGTTTGACACCAATATGACCAAGGCGGCAGTGCCACAAGTATGCGGGACTATGATTATCAACCTTACATCATTTGGTATTCACACTATGAATATGTGTAACATCATGTTCGAGATTCAATAAAAATAAACCATTGACCAGCGGGGCATGACCATAAAACATATCTCTCATATAAATAGAACAACCATTATTCTCGGATTTAAATGAGTAGCCATCTCGCATCAAACGAGATCCAGATACAATGTTCATGCTCAAAGCTGGTACTAAATAACAATTATTGAGGTTTAAAACTAATCCCGAAGGTAGATGTAGAGGTAGCGTGCCGACGGCGATCACATCGACCTTGGAACCATTCCCGATGCGCATCGTCACCTCGTCCTTCGCGAGTCTCCGCTTATTCCGCAGCTCCTGTTTTGAGTTACAAATGTGAGCAACCGCACCGGTATCAAATACCCAAGAGCTACTACGAGCGCTGGTAAGGTACACATCAATAACATGTATATCATATATACCTTTGACGTTGCCGGCCTTCTTATCCGCAAAGTACTTGGGGCAGTTCCGCTTCCAGTGACAGGTTCCCTTGCAATAAAAGCACTCAGTCTCAGGCTTGGGTCCATTCTTGGGCTTCTTCCCGGCAACTGATTTACCGGGCGCGGCAACTACTTTGCCGTCCTTCTTGAAGTTCTTCTTACCCTTGCCTTTCTTGAAACTGGTGGTCTTATTTGTTGGAAATATGCCCTAGAGGCAATAATAAATTGGTTATTATTATATTTCCTTGTTCATGATAATCGTTTATTATCCATGCTATAATTGTATTGATTCGAAACTCAAATACATGTGTGGGTACATAGACAACACTGTGTCCCTAGTAAGCCTCTAGTTAACTAGCTCGTTGATCAAAAGATGGTGAAGGTTTCCTAGCCATGGACATGAGATGTCATTTGATAACGGGATCACATCATTAGGAGAATGATGTGATGGACAAGACCCAAACTATAAATGTAGCATATGATCGTGTCAGTTTATTGCTATTGTTTTCTGCATGTCAAGTATCTGTTCCTATGACCATGAGATCATGCAACTCACTGACACCGGAGGAATACCTTGTGTGTATCAAACGTCGCAACGTTACTGGGTGACTATAAAGATGCTCTACAGGTATCTCCGAGGGTGTCTGTTGGGTTGGCATGGATCAAGACTGGGATTTGTTACTCCGTGTGACGGAGAGGTATCTCAGGGCCCACTCGGTAATACAACATCACAATGAGCCTTGGAAGCAATGTGACTAAAGTGTTAGCCACGAGATCTTGTATTACGGACCGAGTAAAGAGACTTGCCGATAACGAGATTGAACTAGGTATAGAGATACCGACGATCGAATCTCGGGCAAGTAACATACCGAAGAACAAAGGGAACAGCATACGGGATTAACTGAATCCTTGACATAGAGGTTCGACCGATATAGATCTTCGTAGAATATGTAGGAACCAATATGGGCATCCAGGTCCCGCTATTGGTTATTGACCGTAGAGGTGTCTCGGTCATGTCTACATAGTTCTCGAACCCGCAGGGTCTACACACTTAACGTTTGGTGACGATTAGTATAGTTGAGTTATTGTGTTGGTGACCGAAGGTTGTTCGGAGTCCCGGATAAAATCCCGGACATGACGAGGATCTCCGGAAGAGTCCGGAGGTAAAGATTGATATATGTGATAATAGTGTTTTGATCTCCGGAAGGGTTCCGGAATTCACCGGAAGGGGTTCCGGATGTTTACCGAAGTGTTCGGGTGCAGCAACACTTTATATGGGCCAAAGGGGTAAAGCCCACGAGGTATTGGAAAGTGCAAAAGGAAGTTTTGCTGCTGCCTTAAGCGGTACTACCGCTTGTGTGCAGCGGTACTACCGCTCATGAGCGGTACTACCGCTTGTACGCGGTACTGCTGGAATCCGAGTGGGACTCTTTCCGTATGTAGATTCACTCTCCCTCTCGTAGATGCTCATCACCATGGATAGATCTTGCGTGTGCGTAGGAAATTTTTTGTTTCCCATGCGACGTTCCCCAACATTATTCACCATCAACACTTGATGTTCCTTTTTGATCTCCACCTCCGCTGATTTCAGCATCGAATATAACTCAGGAATGGACTTCTCCATCCCTTGCATATTGAAGTTCATCAAAAAGCTCTTGTAGCTAGGTGGAAGCGACTGGAGGATTCTGTCAATAACCGAGTCATCCGAAAGATTAACTCCCAGCTGAGACAAGCGGTTGTGCAACCCAGACATTTTGAGTATGTGCTCGCTGACAGAACTATTTTGCTCCATCTTACAACTGAAGAACTTGTCGGAGACTTCATATCTCTCGACCCGTGCATGAGCTTGGAAAACCATTCTCAGCTCTTGGAACATCTCATATGCTCCGTGTTGCTCAAAACGCTTTTGGAGCCCCGGTTCTAAGCTGTAAAGCATGCCACACTGAACCAGGGAGTAATCATCACTACGCGACTGCCATGCGTTCATAACGTCTTGAGTTGCTGGGAAAATGGGTGCGTCACCTAGCGGTGCATCAAGGACATATGCTTTCTTGGAATCTATGAGGATGATCCTCAAGTTACGGACCCAGTCCGTATAGTTGCTTCCATTGTCTTTCAGCTTGGTTTTCTCTAGGAACGCGTTGAAGTTGAGGGCAACATTAGCGTAGGCCATTGGATCTACAAAATAGATTGTAAAGACAATTTTAGACTAAGTTCATGATAATTAAGTTCATCTAATCAAATTATTTAATGAACTCCCACTCAGATAGACATCCCTCTAGTCATCTAAGTGATACATGATCCATATCGACTAGGCCGTGTCCGATCATCACGTGAGACGGACTAGTCATCAATGGTGAACATCTCCATGTTGATCGCATCTACTATACGACTCATGTTTGACCTTTCGGTCTCTCGTGTTCCGAGGCAATGTCTGTACATGCTAGGCTCGTCAAGTCAACCTAAGTGTTTCGCGTGTGTAAATCTGGCTTACACCCGTTGTATGCGAACGTTAGAATCTATCACACCCGATCATCACGTGGTGCTTCGAAACAACGATCCTTCGCAACGGTGCACACTTAGGGGGAACACATTTCTTGAAATTTTAGTGAGGGGTCATCTTATTTATGCTACCGTCGTTCTAAGCAAATAAGATGTAAAAACATGATAAACATCACATGCAAATCATAAAGTGACATGATATGGCCAATATCATCTTGCGCCTTTGATCTCCATCTTCGGGGCGCGGCATGATCACCATCGTCACCGGCACGACACCATGATCTCCATCATCATGATCTCCATCATCGTGTCTTCATGAAGTTGTCTCGCCAACTATTACTTCTACTACTATGGCTAATGGTTAGCAATAAAGTAAAGTAATTACATGGCATTTTTGATTGACACGCAGGTCATACAATAAATTAAGACAACTCCTATGGCTGCTGCCGGTTGTCATACCCATCGACATGCAAGTCGTGATTCCTATTACAAGAACATGATCAATCTCATACATCACATATATTTCATCACATCCTTTTGGCCATATCACATCACATAGCATACCCTACAGAAACAAGTTAGACGTCCTCTAATTGTTGTTGCAAGTTTTACGTGGCTGCTATGGGTTTCTAGCAAGAACGTTTCTTACCTACGCAAAAGCCACAACGGTGATATGCCAATTGCTATTTACCCTTCATAAGGACCCTCTTCATCGAATCCGATCCGACTAAAGTGGAAGAGACAGACACCCACTAGCCACCTTATGCAACAAGTGCATGTCAGGCGGTGGAACCAGTCTCACATAAGCGTACGTGTAAAGTCGGTCCGGGCCGCTTCATCCCACAATGCTACCGAATCAAGATAGGACTAGTAACGGCAAGCAAATTGACCAAATCATCGCCCAAAACTACTTGTGTTCTACTCGTGCATAGAATCTACACAGAGACCTAGCTCATGATGCCACTGTTGGGGAACGTAGTAATAATTCAAAATTTTCCTACGTGTCACCAAGATGAATCTAGGAGATGCTAGCAACAAGAGAGAGGGAGTGCATCTTCATACCCTTGAAGATCGCTAAGCGGAAGCGTTGCAAAGAACGCGGTTGATGGAGTCGTACTCGCGGCGATTCAAATCGCGGAAGATCCGATCCAAGCGCCGAACGGACAGCGCCTCCGCGTTCAAGACACATACAGCCCGGGGACGTCTCCTCCTTCTTGATCCAGCAAGGGGGGAGGAGAAGTTGAGGGAGAGCTCCGGCAGCACGACGGCGTGGTGGCGGTGGAGCTCATGGTTCTCCGGCAGAGCTTCGCTAAGCACTACGGAGAAGGAGGAGGTGTAGGAGGGGGAGGGCTGCGCCAGTGGCAAGGGGTGAAGCTCCCATGCGCCTCCCCACTATATATAGGGGTGGCGGGGGCTGGTTTCTTGCCCTCCAAGTCCATTGGGGCGTTGGCAAAGGTGGGAGGAAAGAAATCCCATCCTTTCCCTTCCCCACCGATTGTTATCCCCCCTTTTTAGGGATCTTGATCTTATCCCTTCGGGATATGATCTTATTCCCTCTAAGGGGGGATCTTGGTGCGCCTTGACCAGGGGTGTGGGGCCTTGCCCCCACTACCCATGTTCATGTGGGTCCCCCCAAGCAGGTGGGCCCCACTCCGGAACCTTCTAGAACCTTCCCGGTACAATACCAAAAAATCCCGAACATTTTCCGGTGGCCAAAATAGGACTTCCCATATATAAATCTTCACCTCCAGACCATTCCGGAACTCCTCGTGATGTCTGGGATCTCATCCGGGACTCCAAACAACTTTCGGTAACCACATACAATTCCCATTACAACTCTAGCGTCACCGAACCTTAAGTGTGTAGACCCTACGGGTTCGGGAACCATGCAGACATGACCGAGACACCTATCTTGCCAATAACCAATAGCGGGATCTGGATACCCATATTGGCTCCCACATGTTCCACGATGATCTCATCGGATGAACCACGATGTCGGGGATTCAATTAATCCCGTATACAATTCCCTTTGTCCATCGGTATGTTGCTTGCCCAAGATTCGATCGTCGGTATCCCTATACCTTGTTCAATCTCGTTACCGGCAAGTCTCTTTACTCGTTCCGTAACACATGATGCCATGACTAACTCCTTAGTCACATTGAGCTCATTATGATGATGTATTACCGAGTGGACCCAGAGATACCTCTCCATCACACGGAGTGACAAATCCCAGTCTCGATTCGTGCCAACCCAACAGACACTTTCGGAGATACCTGTAGTGCACCTTTATAGTCACCCAGTTACGTTGTGACGTTTGATACACCCAAAGCATTCCTACGGTATCCGGGAGTTGCACAATCTCATGGTCTAAAGAAATGATTCTTGACATTAGAAAAGCTCTAGCAGACGAATGACACGATCTTGTGCTATGCTTAGGATTGGGTCTTGTCCATCACATCATTCTCCTATTGATGTGATCTCGTTATCAACGACATCCAATGTCCATGGTCAGGAAACCATGACCATCTATTGATCAACGAGCTAGCCAACTAGAGGCTCACTAGGGACATGGTGTGGTCTATGTATTCACACATGTATTACGGTTTCCGGTTAATACAATTATAGCATGAACAATAGACAATTATCATGAACAAGGTAATATAATAATAACCATTTTATTATTGCCTCTAGTGCATATTTCCAACAATATTTCGTGGGTGCAAAACTTTTTGATGTGGCACAAAAGTTGAACGATATGTAGTACCTGACCTCATAAATGGGTTTCGTGTATACGTAGTACTATTGTGATGGCCCTCCTCTGCCCGCTGATAACCCACAAGTATAGGGGATCCCAAATTTATTGATTCGACACAAGGGGAGCCAAAGAATATTCTTGAGTATTAGCAGCTGAGTTGTCAATTCAACCACACCTGAAAGACTTAATATCTGCAGCAAAGTTCTTAGTAGCAAAGTAGTATGGAAGTAACGGTAACGGTGGCAAAAGTAACAGTAGCAGTATTGTAGTGATTGTAATAGTAGCAACGGAAAAAGTAACTTAGCAAAGATCAATATGTGAAAATCTCGTAGGCAATGTATCAGTGATGGATAATTATGTCGGATGGCATTCATCATGCAACGGTTATAACATAGGGTGACACAGAACTATATCCAATTCATCAATGTAATGTAGGCATGTATTCCATATATAGTCATACGTGCTTATGGAAAAGAACTTGCGTGACATCTTTTGTCCTACCCTCCTGTGGCAGCGGGGTCCTAATGGAAACTAAGGGATATTAAGGCCTCCTTTTAATAGAGAACTGGAGCAAAGCATTAGCACTTAGTGAATACATGAACTCCTCAAACTACGGTAATCACCGGAAAGAATCCCAGTTATTGTCACCCTGGGGGATGCGGATCATAACTCGTAATAGGTGTCTACAACTTGCAAGATAGGATCAAGAACACATATATATTCATGAAAACATAATAGGTTCAGATCTGAAATCATGGTACTCGGGCCCTAGTGACAAGCATTAAGCATAACAAAGTCATAGCAACATCAATCTCAGAACATAGTGGATACTAGGGATCAAACCCTATCAAAACTAACTCAATTACATGGTAAATCTCATCCAACCCATCACCGTCCAGCAAGCCTACAATGGGATTACTCACGAACGGCGGAGAGCATCATGAAATTGGTGATGAAGGATGGTTGGTGATGACGACGGCGTCGATTTCCCCTCTCCGGAGCCCAAATCAGACTCCAGATCTGCCCTCCCGAGGAAGAACAGGAGGTGGCGGCGGCTCCGTCTCGTAAAACGCGATGAACTCTACTCTCTGATTTTTTTCTCCTCGGATAGGAATATATAGAGTTGGAATCGAGGTCGGCGGAGCTCCAGGGGGCCCACAAGACAGGGGGCGCGCCCTAGGGGGGACGCCCCCCTGGCTTGTGGCCAGGTGGTGGACCTCCTTTGGCTGATTCTTTCGCCAGTATTTTTTATTAATTCCAAAAATATTCTCCGTAAATTTCCAGGTCAATCCGAGAACTTTTATTTCTGCACAAAAATAACACCAAGGCAATTCTAGTGAAAACAACATCAGTCCGGGTTAGTTTCATTCAAATCATGCAAACTAGAGTCCAAAATAAGGGCAAAAGAGTTTGGAAAAGTAGATACGATGGAGACGTATCAACTCCCCCAAGCTTAACCCATTGCTTGTCCTCAAGCAATTCAGTTGACAAACTGAAAGTGACAAAGAAAAACTTTTACAAACTCTGTTTGATCTTGTTGTTGTAAATACGTCTAACTAATGTTCAGATTTTCAGCAAAGATTATAGACTAACCACATTCACAACAACATTTAGGTCTCACATTTACTCATATCAATGGCATAATCAACCAGCGAGCAGTAATAATAAGTCTCGGATGACAATAATTTTATCAAAACAATCATGATACAATATGATATAATGGTATCTCACTAGCCCTTTCTGAGACCGCAAAACATAAATGCAGAGCACCTCTAAAGAACAAGGACTGACTAGACATTGTAATTCATGGTAAAAGAGATCCAGTCACAATCATACTCAATATCAACTAATAACAAAGCATACAAATGGCAGTGGTGCTCTCTAACTGGTGCTTTTTATAAGAGGATGATGACTCAACAGTAAAGTAAAATAGATAGGCCCTTCGTAGAGGGAAGCATTGATTTACAGAGGTGCCAGAGCTCAAGCTTTTAAAACAGGGGTGAATAATAATTTTGAGTGGTATGCTTTCATTGTCAACATAACAACTAAGAGATCTCCGTATCTTCCATGCTAGATACATTATAGGCGGTTCCGAAACAGAATAGTAAAGTTTTTACTCCCCCTCCACCAATCAATCACACTCCACGGCGGGCCGAATCCACGGGTACCGTCCATACAAACAACAATCCTGGGGGAGTTTTGTTTTATTATATTTTGATTTGAATTTTGAGCATGGAACTGGGCATCCCGAATACCAGCCACTTTCTCGTGAATGATAGTGAATCAACACATATCGTGAGAATAACCCACCTAGCATGGAAGATACTGATAGCCCCCCAGTCGCTACATGAGCCATTCGGGCATACAAAACGGAATATTATTTGAAGGTTTAGAGTTTGGCACATGCAAATTTACTTGGAACGGCGGGTAAATACCGCATATAGGTAAGTATGGTGGACTCATATGGAACAACTTTGGGTTTATGGAAAGGGATGCACAAGCAGTATTCCCGCTTAGTACAGGTGAAGGCCAGCAAGAGACTGGGAAGCGACCAACTAGAGAGCGACAACAGTCATAAACATTTATTGAGATTAACCAACATTGAATGCAAGCATGAGTAGGATATAAATCACCATGAACATAAATATCGTGGAGGCTATGTTGATTTTGTTTCAACTACATGTGTGAACATGTGCCAAGTCAAGCCACTTGAATCATTCAGAGGAGGATACCATCCTATCATACTACATCACAACCATTTTAAAATGCATGTTGGCACTCAAGACAAACCATTATACACTCTTAGCTAATTAAGCATGACATGAGTAACTATAATCTCTAATTGTCATTGCAAACATGTTTCATCCATAATGAGCTGAATTCAGAACGATGAGCTAATCATATTTACAAAAACAAAATAGGTCGAGTTCATACCAGCTTTTCTCCATCTCAACCACTTCATCATATATCGTCATTATTGCCTTTCACTTGCACGACCGAACGGTGTGAATAATAATAAGAGTGCACGTGCAATGGACTAAGCTGGAATCTGCAAACAATAACTCAAAGGAGAAGGCAAGGTAATATGGGCTCTCTGTAAGATAAACAATGATGCATATGAGAGCCACTCAACATTTTCAATGTGGTCTTCTCCTTACTACCCAAAGAAAATAATTTCAAAAACAAGGACGAGAAAAACTATTTACACGGGAAAGCTCCCAAAAAACAAAAGAAGAATGAAAAATCTTTTTGGATTTTCTTTTAATGATACAACTAAACAAACTAAAAGGTAGAGCTAGAACCAATTATTTTAGATTTTTCTCAAGGTTAATTAAACACACAAGAAGAAAGCGGAAAGAAGAAATAAACTACCATGGATGGTACAATGAAAAAGTATGAACACCGACAACTAAAATGAGTGTGTGAAGATGAATGTAATGTCGGTGAGAAATACGTACTCCCCCAAGCTTAGGCTTTTGGCCTAAGTTGGTCTAGGGCCATGGCTGAAAATAACTATCTCCTGGATACTCCGGAGGATACTGAGGGTTCCACTGGTTGGCGAGCTCCTGTGGCTCCCACTGAAAAACTGGGTCCTGATACGGATCAAGGGCTGGTGCCGGCTCAGGTACTGGGGGTTGAGATAGGCCCCAATATCTGTAGATGTCCTCAGGCATAATAGTGTACCTGCCTGAATGAATATCAAACAAAGAGGAAGCAGGCAGAGCAATAATCTCACAAGTACCCTGACTAAATACTAAATTGTAAAGCAGCCTCCTATCATTATCCTTCCTAATAAAATCATGTGCTACCATACTATCATAGTCTAAATATCTTGTAGGTAGCAGCATTTCCTCTTCCTCGTCAAGCCTAATGGGTATCTTAAAGTGTTTGGCTAGACGAGATGCATAAATACCTCCGAATATGGGACCCTTCGAACGGTTTAAGTTCAACCGTTGGGCCACCATAGCGCCCAGACTAAAAGTTCTATCAGCAAGTAAAGCATGGCGCAGAATGGCGAGGTCGGGAGCACTAAGGCTTCCACTCTCCCCACGACCGACTAAACATCTCCTCGTGAATAATGAATAATAGCGTAGAACAGGAAAATGTAAACTAGCCGCTCTTGCCTTTGACACCCCACTCTCTTCCCCCATAGTGATTGCGACAATAAAGTCCTCCATGTCTCTAGGGCGTGGTTCACTGATGCTTCCCTCATAAGGTATTTTGCAAACTTTGCAAAAATCGTAAAGTTTCATCTCCTTAGGCACATCATATAAGTAAAATCTCTACCATGGGAGGATTCTTCCTAGGATAAAAGTGAAAATTTTGCACGAAGATATTAGTGAGTAAGAGGTACTGGTCACACTTATCGTTGAGGAAGTCTGTGATGCCTGCATTCTTTGCCAAATAATAGAAATCTTCATAAATTCCGGCTGCCCTCAAGAATGCATCACTTGGCCATTCACATGGCCGGACCTCCGCGACGCGAGGGAGATTGTATTTGGGTTTCTTCTTCACCTCATTTTCATCCTCTTTAGAGCCCCGGCTTGAAGAGCCCCTTAACAATCTCCTCATCATTTCTTTTCTCTGAAAAATTTCTGAAATTTTTAGTGATTCAAAATAAAGGTGAATAAAACTCAACAAAACTTATAGCAACTACTACCACAAGTGCCTAGAGGCTATATCATGCATCAAAACTACTTGGGACCATATAAATTTTACATGCAAGCTCAAGATCAAGGTCACCTCAGCAGCAAAAATTTGCAATATATAAAGCACTAGAACAAAAACTAATTGGATCATTGGAGTCACATACTGAAGAACAATCCCCCAAAACAGTTTTGCAAATGAAGCTTTGAGCAAGGAGATCAAAAATGGCAGCAAAATGAGCTAGAACACGGGTTTGAGCAATGGTGGGATTTTTTCTGGAGGAAGACGAAGTGGATGGGGGCTGGAATAAGTGAGGGGGCCCCACGTGGGACCCACAAGCCAGGGGGCGCACCCTGTAGGCTTGTGGCCCACTGGTGCAGCCCCCTGATGTGTTCTTAGTGCCAAAAATTCTAAAATATTCCAGAAAAAATCATACTAAATTTTTAGGGAATTCTGAGAATTTTATTTTCAGGTCATTTTTCTATTGCACGGATAAAACAGAAAACAGAAGAATAATAGCAATTTTACTTTATTTAATCTAAACAACAGAAAGTAAAAATAGAGTACAGAAGGTTGTGCCTTCTAAATTCATCCATCTCATGCTCATCAAAAAGAATCCATCAATAAGGTTGATCAAGTCTTATTGACAAACTTTTTTCGAATGACACGGAACCGGAGAATTTTCGAATAACACTAGGTTACCTCAATGGGGATATGCATGTCCCCAACAATAAGTATATCATATTTCTTTTTGGCAGTAGGAAGAGGGAATTCAAAATCTCCAATAATAATCGTTGAATTTTTTCCAATGGAGTTGATACTATGAACTTGAGATTGTTTCTTCGGAAAATGTACCGTATGCTCATTACCATTAACATGAAAAGTGACATTGCCATTGTTGCAATCAATAACAGCCCCTGCAGTATTCAAAAAGGGTCTACCAAGGATAATCAACATACTATCATCCTCGGGAATATCAAGAATAACAAAGTCCGTTAGGATAGTAACATTTGCATCTACGACAGGCACATCCTCGCAAATACCGATGGGTAAAGCAGTTGATTTATCAGCCATTTGCAAGGAGATTTCAGTAGGTGTCAACTTATTCAAATCAAGTCTACGATATAAAGAGAAAGGCATAACACTAACACCGGCTCCAAGGTCACATAAAGCAGTTTTGACATAATTTCCTTTAACAGAGCATGGTATAGTAGGTACTCCGGGATCTCCTAGTTTCTTTGGTATTCCACCCTTAAAGGTATAATTAGCAAGCATGGTGGAAATCTCAGCTTCCGGTATCTTTCTTTTATTTGTCACAATATCTTTCATATACTTAGCATAAGGAGACATTTTCAGAATACGCAAAAAGACAGGTCTAAGCATTTCAACAAAGCGCTCAAAATCCTCATCATCCTTTTTCTTGGATGGCTTAGGAGGAAAGGGCATAGGTTCCTGAACCCATGGTTCTCTTTCTCTACCATGCTTCCTAGCAACGAAGTCTCTTTTATCATATCTTTTATTCTTAGGTTGTGGGTTATCAAGATCAACATCAGGTTCAATCTGCACGTCATTATCATTACTAGGTTGAGCATCAACATGAACATCATCATTAATATCATCACTAGGCTCATGTTCATTACCAGATTGTGTCTCAGCATCAGAAATAGAAATATCATTTGGGTTTTCATGTGTATCTATAACAGGTTCACTAGCAGCATGCAAAGTCCTATCGTCATTCTTTTTCCTACTATTACTGGGACGACTAGGTGCATCTATATTCACTCTCTGAGAATCTTGCTCAATTCTCTTAGGGTGGCCCTCAGGGTACAAAGGTTCCTGAGTCATTTTACCACCTCTAGTCAAAACTCTAACAGAATGATCATTGTTCTTACCATTCATCTCATTAAGCAAATCATTTTGTGCCTTAAGTACTTGTTCTACTTGAGTAGTTACCATGGAAGCATGTTTACTAATAAGCTTAATATCATTGATAGTTCTACTCATATAATCACCCAAGCGATCAAGCATGTAAGCATTGTGTTTCAATTGTCTACTAACATAAGCATTGAAATTTTCTTGCTTAACGATAAAGTTATCAAACTCATCCAAGCATTGGCTAGCAGACTTATTATAAGGAATATCACCTTCATAAAATCTACGGAGAGAATTTACCTCTACTACCTGTGTCGGGTTATCAAGACCATGTATTTCTTCAATAGGTGGTAGATTCTTAACATCATCAGCTTTAATACCTTTTTCTTTCATAGATTTCGTTGCCTCTTGCATATCTTCAGGACTGAGAAATAGAATACCTCTTTTCTTCGGGGTTGGTTTTGGAGGTGGTTCGAGAATAGTCCAATCATTATCATTGCTCAATATATTATTCAATAGTAATTCAGCTTGTTCAACAGTTCGTTCCGTCAAAACACAACCAGCACAACTATCTAGGTGGTCCCTAGAGGCATCGGTTAGTCCATTATAAAAGATATCAAGTATTTCATTTTTCTTGAGAGGATGATCAGGCAAAGCATTAAGTAATTGGAGAATCCTCCCCTAAGCTTGTGGGAGACTCTCTTCTTCAATTTGCACAAAGTTAAATATTTCCTGCAAGGCAGCTTGTTTCTTATGGGCAGGAAAATACTTTTTAGAGAAGTAATATATCATATCCTGGGGACTACGCACACAACCAGGAGCAAGAGAATTAAACCATATCTTAGCATCACCCTTTAATGAGAAAGGAAACAACTTAAGAATATAGTAATAACGAATTTTTTTCCTCATGAGTAAATAGGGTGGCTATATCATTCAATTTAGTAAGATGTGCCACAACAGTTTCAGATTCATAACCATGGAAAGGATCAGATTCAACCAAAGTAATTAACTCAGGATCGACAGAGAATTCATAATCCTTATTAGTAACAAAGATAGGTGAAGTAGCAAACTTAGGATCGTATTGCATTCTAGCATTCAAAGATTTTTCTTTCCACTTGCATAGTAATTTCTTAAGATCATCTCTATCTTTACAAGCAAGAAAGTCCCTAGCTACCTCTCCCTCCATAACATAACCCTCAGCTATATCAGGCAATTCATATCTAGGGGAACTAGGTCTAGCAGGTGTCTCATAGTGTTCAGTTTCAATAATTTCATCAGTTTGAGAAATATTATCAGTTTCAGCATTGACTCTAGCAATTTGTTCATCAAGAAATTCACCCAGTGGCACAGTAGTATCAAGTAAAGTATCATCATAAGCATCATGCATAGTAGAAGTAGCATCATCAATTACTTGTGACATATCAGATTCAATAGCAGGTGGTGGTGTCGCAAACTTCCTCATAACAGAAGGTGAATCAAGTGCAGAGCTAGATGGCAGTTCCTTACCTCCCCTCGTAGTAGAGGGATAGATCTTGGTTTTTGGGACTTTCAGATTCTTCATAGTAATCAACAGATATAAATCCCATGTGACTTAGAGAATAGAGCTATGCTCCCCGGCAACGGCGCCAGAAAAAGGTCTTGATAACCCACAAGTATAGGGGATCGCAACAGTTTTCGAGGGTAGAGTATTCAACCCAAATTTATTGATTTGACACAAGGGGATCCAAAGAATATTCTCGAGTATTAGCAGCTGAGTTTTCAATTCAACCACACCTGAAAGACTTAATATCTGCAGCAAAGTTCTTAGTAGCAAAGTAGTATGGAAGTAATGGTAACGGTGGCAAAAGTAACAGTAGCAGTATTGTAGTGATTGTAACAGTAGCAACGGAAAAGTAACTTAGCAAAGATCAATATGTGAAAAGCTCATAGGCAATGGATCAGTGATGGATAATTATGTCAGATGGCATTCATCATGCAATGGTTATAACATAGGGTGACACAGAACTAGCTCCAATTCATCAATGTAATGTAGGCATGTATTCCATATATAGTCATACGTGCTTATGGAAAAGAACTTGCATGACATCTTTTGTCCTACCCTCCCGTGGCAGCGGGGTCCTAATGGAAACTAAGGGATATTAAGGCCTCCTTTTAATAGAGAACCGGACCAAAGCATTAGCACTTAGTGAATACATGAACTCCTCAAACTACGGTAATCACCGGAAAGAATCCCAGTTATTGTCACCCTGGGGGATGCAGATCATAACTCGTAATAGGTGTCTACAACTTGCAAGATAGGATCAAGAACACATATATACTCATGAAAACATAATAGGTTTAGATCTGAAATCATGGCACTCGGGCCCTAGTGACAAGCATTAAGCATAACAAAGTTATAGCAACATCAATCTCAGAACATAGTGGATACTAGGGATCAAACCCTATGAAAACTAACTCGATTACATGGTAAATCTCATCCAACCCATCACCGTCTAGCAAGCCTACGATGGGATTACTCAGGAACAGCGGAGAGCATCATGAAATTGGTGATGAAGGATGGTTGGTGATGACGACGGCATCGATTTCCCCTCTCCGGAGCCCAAATCAGACTCCAGATCTGCCCTCCCGAGGAAGAGCAGGATGTGGCGGCGGCTCCGTCTTGTAAAATGCGATGAACTCTTCTCTCTGATTTTTTTCTCCCCGAATAGGAATATATAGAGTTGGAATCGAGGTCGGCGGAGCTCGAGGGGGGCCACAAGACCCCCTGGCTTGTGGCCAGGTGGTGGACCTCCTCCGGTTGATTCTTTCGCCAGTATTTTTTATTAATTCCAAAAATATTCTCCATAAATTTTCAGGTCAATCTGAGAACTTTTATTTCTGCACAAAAATAACACCAAGGCAATTCTGCTGAAAACAGCGTCAGTCCGGATTAGTTTCATTCAAATCATGCAAATTAGAGTCCAAAACAAGGGCAAAAGAGTTTGGAAAAGTAGATACGATGGAGACTTATCACCCCCGCCCCGCCCCACGCACACACATGATTCGAACAAACACCACGACCTATATATATGTATCCGCTCAAACTTTGGTCTCGTATCTCACGATGAACTATATCGTAACAAATAATTAGAAGACTATATCTACATTGGTCAAATTAACTTGTAGTATATATGGGCAGGTTTAAGTGATAGACCACATTGGTCCACAAATTTGGCAGGTCCTCCATAACCACATGAGGGAGTGTGTGTAGACAACACCAACGCACATGCATGGCCCCAGGCACATATGTATGAAAGCGTTGTGTGATGTTTTCAAATACCAAACGCACAACTTTCGCCGCCACATGTGTGTCTCTTGAACCAGAATGGCCACGTACCGAGGTTAACGTCCCATGCATATATAGCCCCAAGCGCGCCCACAGTTCGATCCGATAGGAGGGATTCAATGTGTACGATGCGTTTGAATTTTTGTTAGAATTGAAATGTCGATGCATATATCAACTACGTATAATATATACACATATACCAACAAGAAGAATCCACCTTGGTCAAATAAACATCTCTACAGACACCTGTCAAAGTGACGACCCACATGGACATGGTTGTGTCGGTGTGACAAAGTCGATGACCACGTGAGAGAGTGTTTGACAAAACAAACGCCCTCTCCATGAGGCCCACACATATATGTATATATATAATTAAGTGTTTGTTTAGTTAGTAACCAATGTAACTTTAATGTCACTTGCCTTAGAAACTGTAAGTCGACTTACGAAGAGGATCGATCACAATGCACATAGGCCCTGTTTGGATCCATGGGTTAGAGTTAGTTTGAGCTAGTTGGGGCTCAAATAGCCCTAAAGTATTCAAACATGAGGATTAGATTGTAGCTAGTTGCATCTACCCCAAACAAAAAAACTATCCCACCCAAGAGGTGCTAATTGGAGCTAGTTCTCATGGGGCCCTTTCTATCCCACCAGCCAAGAGGTGCTAATTGGAGCTAGTTCTCGTGGGGCTCACTGAAAAATCACTTTTCTCTCTCCATCAAGTGCATCTATTGTCAATCTAACCCTATCATCCAAACACCTCTTTGGCTAGAGTTAGTTTAGGGTTAGTCATGATCCAGAAACTAACTCCAACCTCTAGCTAAGTTAGAGTATCCAAAACAGGGCCACACGCACACATAACGAAAAGGATCCAAATTGGTCAAAACAATATATAATATAGGTGCCACACATGGGCCCCATAGATTGACGCGGTACCGATTACCATGTGAGGGAGCCACACTTAGGACCACCATAGATTATATGTGACACAAGCATATGCATGGGTATATTTTTTTGATTCAAAATGCCAACTGCACGACTTTGATACAGTGCGTGCTTCACAAATTGGGAAGTCCCCACGCTAAAGAAAATTGTGTGCAATATGTATGTCTCCTCCAACGCACCCCCTCAACTTTGAGCGGTAGGAGGTACTCATGAGTACGTCACGTCAATCTTTGGTATGGAATCTCACCATGATCTACCGCAACACATAGTAGATTAACTTAACCCACCTTGGTCAAACCCCTACCGATGCGTCTCAAAAGTGATAGACCACATGCATGGACCCACGAATGTGAGGATCACTAGTAACGCACGAAGGATTATTGTCCGAGGGACCACCACCATCGTGTGCATGTGTCCTAAACACAGGCATGACGTGCCTTGTGTTAAACATTTCAATGCACAATTTTGATAATTTGGGGTGGCACTGCCTCACAAAACGGACAATCCCACACACACATGCTAGTGCAAGCAAGTGAAACGGAAAGAGCCCCCCCCCCCCCGTGCGGCCACCACCGGAAACACCACTTCGAGGCGCGTCAAACTATTTTTATGCAGAAAACACGTGACACATCAGTCTGTGTTATAATTATAAAATGTCCATATATCATTCGAAAATATATGCAATAATTGAGTTTCGAGGAATTCATTGGGGGAAATCATATGTCCCCTTAGGTTCATGTGTTTAGTCGCCATGCAATAAATGGTAAGGAACCTCAAACATCGAAAAATCATTTTAAATTGAAGTGAATCCAAAAATCAACTGAAAATCATGAAACTTAGGATTCCGTTTCATGATATGTATAGGGTGGCACTATTCCGTTTCAAAAAGTGCTGATCTTTTTTCTACTGCATGACTAGCTTTCAATGGTCATAGAAGCGCCAAGCAAGTTTAACAACGACGACACAAAGACGTCCAAAAAAGTAGAAAAAAGAACACAAAAACAATTACACCATGAAAAAACAAAAGCCCCACCAAAAAAATCAACTTTGGAAGTTCAAATTTAATTAATTAGAGAGTTCAAAAAAATATTACGGATGTACAGTATTTTCCCGATGGATTCTCCCTTTTTTAACACCATAGAGTTCAAAACAATAACACATGAGTTAGATCCTTGTAACAAAAACATATTCTTCACATTTCTAACGAAACAAGAAGGTAAAATTTAAATAATGAAAACACTTTAGAAAGTTCGTAAAAAAGGACTTTCCCCATTTCTAATAACAACCTTATAAGTTCAATTTAAATAACGGGGGTAGTTCAATGTCTATAGAAAACTGTCATTTTTCCCCCGCAAAAGAATACAACACAAAGAAGTCCAAAATCTAAAAATGGAGAAGTTCGATGTTTGTAAAATGTCTCCTGCTATTTTTTGAGTAAGAATAAACGATGACACAAATGAAGAAGGTCGAAAAAAAATCCGAGAAGTTCAAATTAAAATAACAGAGAAGTTCGAAGTTAATTTTTGAAAAAAAACCCCAAGAAAGTTCAAATTAAAAAAAATAGAGAAGTTCACTACTTATCCAAAACGGATTTTCCCCGTTTCCACAAAAAAAACTAGAAGTTCAAATTTAAAAAATGAAGTGGTTCAATGTCCGGTTTGAATTTTATTTACTTTTCAATAACTAATTACAAAACATTTCTAAAAACCTAAAACGAAGAAGGTCAAACTAAAATGAAAGAGAAGTACAAGGTTTGAAAAACGGAATATTTATGTTTCTACAAAACCAAGAAGTTCAAAATAAAAAAAATGAACTTTTAAAAATGGAATTTATCCCTTTTCAAAAATAACACCAAGAAGTTCAAATTAAAATAATAGAGCAGTTCGATATTCATAAAAAACTGAATATTTTTCTCATTTCTAAACTATAAAACCAAAAATAAAAATTTATCAATATTTTCCGTTTCTAGAAATAAAATCGATAAGTTCAAATTAAAAAACAGAGAGGTTCAAATATAATAACCAAATAAGTTCAAATTAAAAAAAACAAAGTGGTTCAAAAAAGGCTATAAAAACAAAGTTTCCCCGTTTCTGGAAAAACCTAGAAGTTCAAATTAAAATAACGGAGATGTTCAAATAATTGTTACAAAACTCTTTCAAATGGTATATTATTTGCCACATGCGCCAACACACACACAGTTAAAAAATGGTTGTTTTGGCTACACGCGTTCACTCTCTCTCTCTCTCTCTCTCTCTCTCTCTCTCTTTCGAGTTTGATTCGCATATTCTCTAAAACAAAAGACAGAGAAGTTCACGTACTACATTGTGCGTGTTTAATGTTTCATGCCTATTTATAAACATATTTTATTTCTAAGAATAACACTAAGAAGTTCAAATTAAAATAACAAAGAAGTTCGAAGCATGTAAAAAACTCAATTTTTTTGCAAAAAAGTTCACGTGCACCTCCGTGCATGGTTCATAATTTATATTGCGGGATGTCCGACCTCCAATTACATGTTTTAAAATGGCAAAAAATGACATCCAACCTTCAATTACGTGTAATTTGATGTATACACAAAAACATGACAGAAGTTCATCATGAAAACAACGAGAAGTTCAATTACTACAAGGAATGCGTTTCAAGTGAGAATAAAAGAATACAAAACAAAAAGCGTAAAAGGTTTGTTGAAAGAAGTTCAAGGGCTCTGCACGGGGAAGTTCAAAAATTCTTACGAGAGAGCTTCACCTTGTATTCTCCATGTTCAAAAAGCTCAAAAAGACGTTGTTTTGGTGTTTTAAAATAATTCTCTCAATCCACTAAGAAGTTCAGTTTTTATTTGGGAGCAATTCTATTTCAAAAAAGAAAAATAAAAATTCAAATTATAAAAACAGAGAAAGTTCACGTACTACATGGTGCGTGCTTAATGTGAGCAAGATGAATAAAAAGGCAAGGTCCAATTTTTTTGTTGCTATAAGTTCAAGTCCTCGGTCGGAGAAAGTTAGAAAATTATTGTGAAAGAGGTTTATACAAAAAGGAATATCATTTGTGTAACACCAATGAAAGGGTGAGAAATTACAAATGAAAGTACGTGACAGAAGTTCAACGTGAAAACAGTAGGAAGTTCACCAACTACACTGAATGAATTTCAGATGAAAATATTTTAAACCGTCGCGAGTATGAAAAAAATGATCAAGACGGAAAAGTTGCGTGTTTACAACAGCTTTCCATCGGTATATCACTTGCTCAATTTCGATGAGTGGATGGAGAGCTACGAGTAAAACACAACCCGTGAAGAAACAGAGTGAAGTTCAGGTAGACGTGTTGATGAAGTTCAAGTTCTTCACACGGTGCATTTTCGAAGGCTCCGTTTCGCGATAAAAGGCAGAACATGTGATCTCGCCATTTTTTAAATTGCTTGAAAACGGCTAGGAATCATAGAAAACCATCTACATGAAAAAGTTTCGCATTTTCCATAGCTTTTCAACGGTATATTATTTGCCCCATTCCGATAAATTTTGTAGAAATTACGTCCAATTTTTTTTTTGCCACTTTCAAAATTGACTTAAAATTGTAAAGAATTGGGAAAAACAATCTACATAACAAATTTTCGCTTTTCTTCAAGCTTTCCAACGCCATATCATTTGGTGCATTTCGATAAACCGTTCAGAAAATAATTCGAAAATACGAACTCGGTGGGACTTCGGCCATTTTCAAAATTACGTTTAAATAGTTTAAAATTGGAAAAAACTTTCTCTACGAAAAAGAAGCGGATTTGCAGCAGCTATCCAACGCCATCTCATTTGCCTCATTCGGATAAAGGGTTTAGAAATAGGCTCAAAAATACGATTCATGTTTTTTTTTGTGAAGAAAAACGGTTTTCAAAACTGCTCTTAAACTATTTAGATTTTGACAAAAACTCAACTTAGGTCATGACCGTCGTGTCCACAGCTTTCCAACGGTATATTGCACGCCTCATTTGGACAATGTTACGGGAAGTTCAACCTCTCACCACGGGAAGTTCAGGTAAAACAACTCAGGCAGTAAAATTGCAACAGACGCAAGTTCATCACGTCCCGAGAGCAAATCCACCACAGAGCGAGATTCCTATTTAAAATGGGCATTTAGTTGCTAAAAACCGTTTCCAGATTACACTTACATCACATAGAACACGACTGACCAGAATAATTCACGCGGGGAGACACGGGTAGGTTCAAAACTTCTGATGAGTGTGGTTCACTATGTATTTCTCACCCATTCTTGTGAGTGAGAAAAATGAATAAAAAGGCAAGGTCCAATTTTTTTCTTGCTATAAGTTCAAGTTCTCGGTTGGAGAAAGTTCGAAAAATATTATGAGAGAGATTTGTATAAAAAGGAATATCATTTGTGTAACACCGACGAATGGGTGAAAAATTACAAACAAAAATACGCAACAGAAGTTCAACGTGGAAACAGCAGGAAGTTCAACTACTACGCTAAATAAATTTCGGATGAAAATCTTTTCAACCGTCGCGAGTATGAAAAAAATGATCAAGACGGAAAAGTTGCGTGTTTACAGCAGCTTTCCATCGGTATATCACCTGCTCAATTCAAGTGAGTGGATGGAGAGCTACGAGCAAAAAATAGCACGTGAAGAAACAGAGTGAAGTTCAGGTAGACGTGTTGATGAAATTCAAGTTCTTCACGCGGTGCATTTTCGAAGACTCTGTTTCGCGATAAAAGGCACAACGCATGATCTCGCTGTTTTCAAAATTGCTTGAAAAAGGCTACGAATCAGAGAAAACAATCTACATGAAAAAGTTGCGCATTTTCCATAGCTTTTCAACAGTATATTATTTGCCCCATTCCGACAAAATTTCTAGAAATTATAGCCAAAATACTTTTTCAGCCATTTTCGAAATTGACTTAAAACCGTAAAGAATTGGGAAAAACAATCTACATATAGAAGTTTCGCATTTCATCAAGTGTTCCAACGCCATATCATTTGCCTCATTCCGACGAACCGTTGAGAAAATAACGTGAAAATACGCACTCGGTACAGATTCGGCCATTTTGTAAATTACTTTTAAACTGTTCATACTTAGAACAAACTTTTTATATGGAAAGATGCGCATTTTCATAAGCTTTCCAATGCCATATCATATGCGTCGATAGGACTAGCTGTTTTGAAATTAACCCCGAAATACGAACCCGGCTGTTCGGTTTCAGAAATTCCGTCATTTTTTAAATTCCTCTTTAACCGTAGGGAATTTGGAAAAACGTTCAACATGTGAAATGAGCGGATTTGCAGCAGCTATCCAACGCCATCTCATTTTCCTCATGCTGATGAACGGTTTAGAAATAGCGTCGAAAATACTATTTATGTTTTTTTGTATGAAGAAAAACGGTTTTCAAAACTGCTCTTAAACCGTGTACATTTTGCCAAAAATTCAACCTAGGCTGTTATACTGGTGTCCATAGCTTTCAAACGGTATATTGCAAGACCTATTTGGGCACTTTGCCGGAAGTTCAACCTAGCAATCGGGGAAGTTCAAGTGCTACTGCTGGGACGAGTCAGGTAGTTATCAGAAATATTATTCGCATCCCGTGAGCAAATCTGCCAATGAGCGAGATTCCTATTTAAAACGGGCATTTAGTTGCTAAAAACTGTTTCCTGGTTACACTTACATCACTAAGAACACGACTGGCCAGAATAATTCGCGCGGGGAGACACGGTTGCGAAGATAGCCCGAAGGTCGGGTTCCTACCGAGGGAAGTTCAGGTTGTGTAACTCAGGAAGTTCAACCCGTGATCAGAATAATATTCTGATCCCGTGATCAGAATAGTGTGTGTGCTAATTTCTGGCCTAATTAGAGACAAATTTTTGATACACTTTTCTTACAAACGAGAGCTTATTAAAGGTTGGTGCTTGGTACACACACTTGTCACGTTACCATCACGAACGATTACATTACTGAACCGTGTGCGTAGGTCCCAACAAAATATTACCTACCACCACGAGCCCCGTGTGCCATCCGAGCGGATGTGAGTCGACGGGACGCATGATGCGAGCAGCCCGCGGCTCAGTCTGACCATGAGGCGTGCGAGCAGGTGTGTAAATTGGCCGGACGCGTGCGAGCAGGCCGCTCTGGCTCACTGGGAGACGTGCGAGATGGTGTGTGAATTGACGGGACGCGTGCGAGCAGTCCTCTCCCCAGGCTAACCGGGAGACGTGTGAGCAGTCCACTACGCGCGCTAGACGGGAGACGTGCGACCAGGGGTGAGGCATGCAAGAAGACCGCTGCGCAGGCTCACCGGGAGGCGAGCCGTTTACCCGCCTCCCGCCTAGCTCCCAACCACTCTATATTAATCGTGCCTGAGCCGCTGGTTATAGCTGGCGGCCGCACTCCCCTCTCTCCACACACCGCGCCTGCATCCTCGCTGCCGTTCCCGGTCGTAAACGCTCGGAAGTGTATCAGATGGCGACCAAGCACACCATCGGAGGGAGTGGTGACGTGGGGGTCGAAGCAGGGGCCAGCGAAGCAACTAAGCATCTCTTGATGCTGGGCGACGAGGTTGCCCTCCCGGCCGATGAGCTCTCGCGCGGACAGAAGCACGGCAATGACATTGTAAGCCCCGTCGTGCCTCCCCAGCAGGAGGCGGTGCTGCACAGAGACTACTACGACCTCTCTGATGACCACTCCACCGACGACGACTCCGACGGCGACAACTCCGACGACGACGGAGAACAGGTTAGACCCCCCCTTATTTTGGTAACTATATCATAGGGTATCTCTGATTAGTTCTGTTTTTCGCCCTTTTTTGTAATTCATCCGGGGTTCATGTTATTTCAATCCATGTAATCAGAGTAAGATTCGATAGATCCGTGTTACTATGTACGTATTGATTGTTTGGTAGGTAAATGATAAGTGACTTGGATAAGTAACAACCGTACATATGATTATGCTAGTATTATGTCTAAGGTTTTATAGTGATTTAATGGTTGACCTCTACAAATGATCATTTTGCTAATAATCCGTGTACATAGATGATTGTACATGTACCCATTTGTAAATAAACACTGTATAAGAGCATGTAGATCAATACTTTAGTGATAATGTGGAGTAGTACTTACTTCAAAGTTCCTTGTTTGTTTGAAAATAACTGGTTCATGCATTTAAAGTCATTAGTTAATAATTTTGTTGCACTAAGTTGTTTGTGATATCATTTTATGCATTTTATTCATCAATGTCATGATTTTTTATTATATGTATAGGTGCTATCTGACGACGTTGGCAGCGATAAATATGACCAGAGAAGGTACAAGAAGCAAAAGCTCAAGGAGCTCTATGCGGGAACGCATAATCGTCGTATCAGGACCCGGAATGGGGGATTCTGATGTCCGTTCTGCGCCCAAAGGATTAACCCCGTGTTTGCAAGTGATCTGGCGCATGCTAGAGGATGAGCCGTTGGCTCTTTCAAGCATAAGTATTCTTAGAGGGTGGCGCACGCAGCGTACGCGGAGTACCTGGAGAAAGTTTACGTTGTTGGTGGGTACGAATAGGATTGAGTTATATATACATGTCCTGATGCCAGCACTACCCTAGCTATCTATAGTTTGTGCGTCTTATATCTCTGCTTGAGTATGTTTATTATGTGTTGATCTAGATGTTGGTGAGACTCTGTTTTATGAACTAATATGTAGAGCAATGTAATTGCAGTCTTGAGCTGCAATCAGTGTGGTTGATGGAATATTTATGCTTATCTTAGAGTCCCCACACAATTTACTACTAGCAACTGTTTGCCCACAGCACGCACTGCTACGTTTTAGTGTTGGCAGCTTTTTTACACTATGCATATTACGGTAAAAAATGCTTGACTTACTTGCAAACTTGTTGAATGCGGTAAAAAATCCAGGTGTCACACGAAAAGATGAAATCTGGAACCCAAAAACTTGGTTATTTTCCCGGATTGTAACCGGGTGCGAGGACTAACATTGTGCCGCGACACGCCTGTGTCCTGATTGTCCAGAACGCATTCCCGTGCATCGAACGTCTACTGCAGTAGGATTTACACGGACCACGACAGTCTATTTACACCATAGTTACACTTATCGCAAACGGCTGTGTCTACTGAACCGTCGCCTCCGAAGCACATTATTATTCTGGCTGAGAAAACCCTCACCATCGTCCCCGCTTAACAAAACCCACACCGTCCTTCCCAGTCGCACCCGCACTGCATATTCCACACCGCTGCTTAGTGCAGAACTTATATGCTGCTTTATGTCATTGCAGACGCATCGTTTTTGCTAACCGTTTGCCATTTAACGGCCCCAATAATGGGAGCTTCTTCCAGCTGACGCGTGGCCAACCGAGCTGGGCAGGAGGCTATGCGTATTTGCATGCGGGAACGGGCTCACCATCGATACCTTGGCGGCACTTCGAGCCGCGACGTGACGCTTGTTCGTGCGCTGGTCAAGCTTGCACAGTAATCCTCCACCGGGAACGCGGTGACAAGATGTGCCAATTACAGCCCGTCCAGCCCCCATTTACTCCACTGCTCATTTAACCTATTGTCTCTCTTCAACCTTTCCCCACAACGCAAGAAGCACACCCACACTACAAATACAGAGAGGATATCCTGCTCGGCTCCAATGGCGGAGCTCCCAGCGGCTGCAAACGACGAGCGGCAGTTCACCATTCGTGCCTACGTGGACAACCACGTAAGGTTCAAGAACCTCACGGTGTTGTACACCAAAGACCCGATCTGGGTGGAGAACTCCATCCACACCATGGAGCAGTTACTTGTCTATGACAAGTACAAAGTGGTCGGCTTCGACCTCGAGTACACCGGCGGTCGTGCCGGGTAAGGGAGTCCGGGATTACCGGGTCCTCGGACTGCCAACTTATTCCTTATGAGCCGGACTCGTGGACCACTCGTTGGAGGATTGGACTGACCGAATACCCCGTTATTAGAGGGGAGGATCTCAGGAGCCGTGGCGTGCCCTTCAAGCATAAGGCGATAGAATAGGCATGTTTATTCCTTCGATAGGCGACCGACTATGTGTAACCCTAGGACCCCCGGTGTCTATATAAGCCGGAGGGTTTAGATTGTAGAGACAGGTGAACTCATCTAGGGTTTAGTCATTTGATCTCGAGGTAGATCGACTCTGTAATATTCATACACATCAATACAATCAAGCAGGACGTAGGGTTTTACCTCCGTAGGAGGGCCCGAACCTGGGTAAACACCGTCTCCTTCGTCTCCTGCTACCCATTGATCCTCATCTCACAGCTTGGGACCCCCTACCCGAGATCCACCGGTTTTGACACCGACATTGGTGCTTTCATTGAGAGTTCCGCTGTGCGATCGCAGGAAGGATCGATGGCTCGCCTCATCATCAGCGATGAAGTCCGCAACAAGGATGTTATCGTCCCTGGTCAGATTTTCGCGTTCGGCGGCATCGTATCGCATGCCGATCCGTCCGGCCATCTAAGGCAGGTCGGAAGTTTCATCCCCGATCAGGAAGTCAGGTTCGGGAGCCTTGAGTTCGTCACCGACTCCCGGGGAGATCTTGTCTTGACAAAATTCTCAACCCTCAAGGAGGAGCCTACAGGCCCCGACGCCTTAACGCCGGAGGCAACAGGCCCCGCCGTGGAAGTGGCCCCTATCCCTCGGCCGGCCATAACGCCCAACCCATCTGATATGCCCGGAACCGTCACGGTCGAATACAACCCGGGCCCGTCATGAAGCGACCCTGGGACAACAGCGCTGCGGATCGACCCCATGCGCTCCAACGACTTAGATCCCGCCGACATCTCGTCTTTAAACGAGTTATTTGGTCGGGTTCAAACCTTGAACGTTACTGACTGTCGGTGTCAAAACCGGCGGATCTCGGGTAGGGGGTCCCGAGCTGTGAGACTAGGATTGATGGTAATAGAGAGACGAAGGAGACGATGTTTACCCAGGTTCGGGCCCTCCTATGGTGGTAAAACCCTACGTCCTGCTTGAGTATATTGATGATATGAAGGTTACAGAGTTAATCTACCTCGAGATCGACTAGCTAGAACCCTAGATGAGTTTCTGTCTCGTATGATCTAATTAAAACCCTCCCGGTTTATATAGATACCGGGGGGGAGACCTAGGGTTTACACATGATGGGCCTCCAGCCGAGGATGGAGATGTCGATTTCCTCATCTTGACATGGAGTGCACGACGCGCCTTTGGGGCTCCCTTCTGGAACATGGAGTCTTGATGTGTCCGGCCCTTCTTCAGAGAACGGCCCATCAAGCCGGCCTATTGAGAGATAGGTCGGCGATCCGAGGACCCCTTAGTCCAGGACTCCCTCAGTAGCCCCCGAACTGGCCCCCAACGCCAAGGGTCTCAGCTCCAGCTGCTTCAGAGTCTTTAGCTTGCAGGGTGAGTTCTCCCTCCCTTTCAATGATCGGCCGAGACTAGTTCGGCTTCCGACGACACGTATTTCCTCCGATCATATGATTGACCGAACACCATGAATTGCTTAGCCCCGAAGGCCAATCGCCAAAGTGTAAACAGTGTTTTCTGACACCACCCTCTGACGAAGGGTCATGGCCTACCACGACCGCTGAACCTGTTACGAAAACTCGATTTGCGGTTCGAGGCCATCTTTACAGTGACACGACTTATCAATGCAAATCGTGCTCCGTTTCACATGGGATATGATTAATCCTCATACGCGCATAACGGCATGCATGTCTTGGGAAGCGGACGGATTTGCGGCGCGATAAGGGAGGCTAATCAGCGACACGTCCCATAAAAAGGGAAAAACCCCAAGGCCTGTTCACGCTTCCCATTCGCATCCTCCGCCTCCTCAATCTCCCCAAGCTCCGAGAGCCTAGATCCAGTTTTTCCTCGCCCTCTCCTCCGAGCTTAGCCATGGCAGGTTCGGGTTCCAATGGCAAGTGGGAGGCCTCCACGGTCACTGACCAGGATATCCGGGACCTAAAGCAGGCCGGCTACCTCCCCGCCAACGTCTTCCACCACGCCCCGGAGAAGAAGCAGGTGATTCCCACCGCCAAGGCAGGCGAGACGGTGGTGTTCGTCCCCCACTTCATCCGGGGACTGAGCTATCGGCTCCACCCCTTTGTCAGGGGTCTCATGTTTTTCTATGGGCTGGACTTCCACGACCTTCCGCCGAACTCCTTCATGCACATATCGGCATTCATCATCCTCTGCGAAGCCTTTCTGCGGGTCGAACCTCACTTTGGCTTGTGGCTCAAGGTCTTCAATGTCAAGCCGAAGACCGTGGCCAGCTTGCACGCAGACTGCGGAGGGGCGGTAATCAGCAAGCTCCCCCGCATCGAGTGGCCTACCGGCACCCTCATTGACACAATCAAGACCTGGCAGAAGGAGTGGTTCTACATCACCGAGCCAAGGGACGAGAGTTGGGCGGCGCCCGCCGAATTCAGATCCGGACCCGTAACGAGATTGACCTCGTGGCTCAGGAAGGGCCTTGACTGGGGGTCGGATGCTGAGGTGAAGCTACTGCAGAACCGCATTACCTCGGTGATGGAGGCCAAGGTGGAGCTGGTCAACATGGTCCAGGTCATGCTCCACCGCCGTATCCTTCCCTACCAGCGCCGGGCTTCCCCAATGTGGGCTTATCAGTCTGACGATGAGCCTACCGTGTGCCAACTTTTCCGTACCACTCCTGAGAAGTTGTGGAAGGCATTATTCAAGCCTCGGAAAGATTGGCCGACTAAGGAAGAGGATACGGGCCTAAGCGCCGATAACCCACCGACCAAGGTATGGTATAATTTCAATTCATTGACTCTGTTTCCTTGGCAAAAAGTCTGAACGCCTTCCACCTTACTTTCACAGAAGTGGTTGGGCAAAGCCGTGAAGGTTAACTGCCCGGCTCCACAACCCGAAGACCCCAGGTCGGAGCTGTTGGCGGCGATGCTTGTTGTGGCGCTGTACTCGGCGCCCGAGAAGAAGGAGAAGAAGAAGAAGGCCAGAGAGGGCCTCCGCATCAAGGACCAGCCGGACACCGCGTTCGAGGAAACCCATGCCTCCTCCAGTCATGAGGAGGAGCAGGAAGACGGGGGGGGAAGGTGTTTCCCCCCTCGCAAGGAAGAGGGCGGCGTCATCGGACGCCACGGAGGATGGAGCTCCTCCTGCCCTGAAGAGGGCGCGTCGGGCGAGGTTGATCCTGCCCGACGACAGCTCGGATTCTGACGCAGAATCCGAGGACTTTGAGAGGGTTCCTCGAAGGAGCTTAAGGGTCAAGCCCCCCACTCAAAGGTATGAATCCGAAGACTCCTGAGTTATTCGTGCAAAGTTTTTCTCAATGTTTTGAATGCAAGTTCATCTTCTAATTTGTAGCCCACCGCGCGTTCTCCCCACCATCCAAATATCGGACGGGGAGTCACCACCCGCCGAGCTAGCAGAGAGTGGGACTGCATCGCACCCCACACCTCCAGGGGCCGTGAAGGATACCGCGGAGGTGTCATCTAGCCAGGCTTCGTTGGAGCCAAACACGGGCGGAGGGGGTGACCATGCCATGGCCGAGGCTGACGCCGCGGCCGCCGAAGGCCAGGGAGAGGAAACTCCCCAGGCTGCTTTGGACCAAGGGGAGAATACTCCCTGGTTGCCGAAGAGGAAGGGCAGAGAAGGGTCCAGTCCCCTCCAAGGACGTCTCCGGACCACGCTGTGCCTCCGGAGTTACCGGCTCAGTCCCCGATCAGAGATCGGACTGCCCGATCACCACCGATGCCACCAACGGCTGGGTGGCCAGTTATGGAGGAGGCGCTAGCAAGCGCCCCCATCTCCGAGGATCACCACACTCTTATGGGTGCGGTTTTACAAGGAATTCAGTCCGTCGTTAGTGGACTGAAGGAGGCCTTCAATGGTCTCTTGAAGGGCTTCAAGGTGAGTCATGTAATACCTTTTCCCGAACAACTTTTAATTTTAAGTTTGTGCTATGTTTATATATGTAGTAGCCCCCGAGCCTCGGATGGGTTTACAAAACGCATCCGGGGGTCAGATAATAAGGAATGAACAGTGACGTATAAGTTGCCATTTAGTCCTGCAATGTTCTAACAGCCCTTAAGAGGACCGAACATAGAGTCAAGACCTTGACAGTTCGGGGGTTGGAATGCACATAAATGAATGTAGTTTTTTATAGGCTTCGTCATCGGCGGCGGCCGGTAATGCCGCTGAGCTGACCGAGCTAAATCAGAATCTCAAAATCTCCGAAGAGGAGATTGATAGTCTGAACAAGAGGTTCGACGAGGCACAAGGTAAGCCGAATTCTAATATCCGTGCTGTATATTGGTAATGATCCGCACTGGTGACCCAGTGTGACTTGCTTATTATTGCTTCCACAGCTTCAGCTGCGGAGGTTGAAAGACTCAAGGCCGAGCTCCAGAAAATGAAGCAAGAGGCCAAGGAGAAGAGGACGGCCGCCAAAGAAGCAGCAGCCGCGCTTTCCACTTTGAAGGCTGCAAGCGCCAAGCACGAGGCCCGGGTGGAGGAGGTGCAGCAAGAGCTCAAGGATGCCGGCACGAAGTGCGAGGCTCTTGAGCAGAAAGGGAAAGAACAAACCGCCGAGCTAGCCGCGCTGAAATCCGAGCTCCAAAAGGAGCGGGTGGAGAGGCGGTCCTTTGAGGAGGAGGTTCGCGAAGTCAAGGCTGTTATCGATGGTTAGTCGTATTCACTGCAATGCGCCTTTGGTGTTAGCAAATTTGCTTTGCTCACCCAGGTATGGCGTTCCTTAGGCGTCTGGGCGGATCTCTAGAAGAGTGCAGCGGACGCGAACAAGCTTTATGCTTCGCGGGCGGAGGATGATGAGGCCCGGCTATTCTGGGTGCAATTTGAGTCCCCCGAGTGCTCACCTCTCCTCATCGAGCAAATGAAGCAACTATTGGAGATGCGCAGAGTGGCGGAGCCGGCCATGAAGGACCTCTGCATCCATCTGTGGCCCGGTGAGCCGTTGCCGAGTAGCTACTATGGCATGGTGCAGAGGCTATGTGAAGCTGCGTCTCGAGTCGATGTACTAAAGCGTTCTACATGCATCGAGGGCGCTCGGATGGCCTTTGCGAAGACCATGGTGCACTGGCCGAAGCTCAAGCCGACCCAGATGGCCACCGCACCTCCGCCTCCCGACAAGGGGCATAGGTGCCCCGAGCTGTACTTCCCCCATGTAATGGAGGGTGCTCGGGCAATAGAGGCCCAATGCTCCAAGGATGTTTTGTATGAATGAGCGTGATGTAATATGTCCGAAGACTTTAACGCTTTATAATTAGAGTTGCATGGTTTAACATGTCTTAGTTCATTTTTATTTAGACTCCTATGTGGCCGTTTTATCTGAAAGCTGCGAGTCGTCGGCTTCGGCCCCCACGTAGATGCTACATGGGGTGTCTCTGTATCCGCACTATTACCCTTAGCCGAGGTATCGGTGCCCGAAGGCGGTAGTGCGAGCAGGACAAGGCAATTGGACTATGGTGCTTTATCGCTTTCACTTAGCCGTGGGAGTGTAGAAAAAATGCAGGGGCCGGTGACCAGCCCCCAGTGATTTGTGATGATCCGATTTATCGGGACCGAAGCCAACATCACGTGGTTTGTGCTAGTACCAAACCCCTCGTATAACACGGAATAACCGCTATCGTTTTTTTTAGTATGACACTTATGCTCGGATTCGCAGACCGGTTCTCGCTTACTATGACGGTCAGTTTTCGGCTTTCGCCCCTAAGGTGCTTGACTAGACGAGCTGGAAGCACAATCGCAGTGGTTCTCCTTTTGCCCTTTTAGCCAAACGAGCGGAACGTAAGAGGGCAAGCACAGGAGCCGGGCAACCCAACTATTGACCCAAGACCTAGTTCGGATCCGATGCATATAAAGCAAAACCCAAGACGCCGAACACACAACCAGTTGTACTGGGGTGATGTTCAAGGCAATTTTAAGTTCGAGCCCCCGGTCTATTAGCTGGGTGCATCATAATATATACCGAACAGTTTTCGCAAGATGCATTACCAAGGGAAGAACAGAGGATGTATAAAAGACAATGAAATGAAAATATATAATGGTTTTGTACTTGCTCAATAATTCTTATAACTTGGATTGCCGATGCAACTGTTTACAGGTAGTTGCAATATATAATTTACAGAGGGGAGGCTGTATCAGGAGTCTTTGATTGATGACATGACGTCTTCGATGTGCCTTGTCACCTGTCCGTTCATATTCCTCTGGGGGGTTGCATCCCTTTAAGACTGATGTTGTCGCCGAGCGGCCCTTGGGAAGAAGGTCTTGATAAGTTGCCGAAGTGTGGATGAGCTTTACGCTTTTAGCATGTCCTTGATGGAAACTGTGTTTTGTCCGAGGACGTGTATTGGTATTGGTCGGTCCAGCCGAACACTTACCATTTGATGGTTGTTCCCCATTGCTGCCCATGGAATCTTGAGCGCGAAGTTGTGCCTTCTTGGCACGTGTTTGGCAGTCGTTGGGGCTGTGCAATGGGGGGCGTGTCCCTATTTCTGGGGAGAAGAGGAATCTGGGAGTTCGGATTGAAACCGTACTCGCTTGTCGACCTTACGGACCTTTATGGCCGGTGTTTGCCGATCGTCCTCGTAATGGAATTCGGCCGCCAGGGCCAACGCATGCTCCTCAGTTCGGAGGGAACGCTCTGTGTTGCCGTTGATGGTGATGACCCCCTTGGGCCCCGACATCTTGAGCTTGAGGTATGCATAGTGTGGGACGGCGTTAAAGCGAGCTAACGCTGTACGGCCCAGCAGGGCATGGTAGCCGCTGTGGAAAGGTACGATGTCGAAGATCAAATCCTCGCTGCGGAAGTTATCGGGAGAGCCGAACACTACTTCCAGGCTAACAGGGCCCGTGCACCAGGCTTCGACTCCTGGGATCACTCCTTTGAAGGTAGTGTTGCTGGGCTTTATCCTTGATGGGTTTATGCCCATCTTTTTCACCGTGTCTGAGTAAATCAGATTTAGGCTACTTCCTCCGTCCATTAGGACTTTGGTGAGGTGATACCCATCGATGATGGGGTCTAGGACGAGGGCCGCCGAACCCCCATGACGGATACTGGTTGGATGATCACGTCGATCAAAAGTAATCGGATAGGCCGACCATGGGTTAAACTTCGGGGCTACAGGCTCTACGGCGTAGACCTCTCGAAGGGCGCGCTTTCTCTCCTTTTTAGGTATATGAGTGGTGTATATCATGTTCACAGTCTTTACCTCTGGAGGGAACTGCTTCTGACCTCCATTGCTCGGAGCGCGGGGCTCCTCGTCGTCCTCACTGCGTGGGCCTTTGATCTGCTCCTCGGCTGCGAATTTGCCGGCCTGTTTAAACACCCATTAGTTACGGTTGGTGTGGTTGGCGGGCTTGTCTGGAGTTCCATGGATCTGGAAGGGCCTCTCCATGATCTTGTCCAGCGGGGTGGGTCCGTCGCGATTGCCTTTAGGAGGCTTCTTCCGCTGCCCGGATCTAACGGATACTCAGGGATATTGGGATCGCCGAGGTCTTCCGGGGTATCATTTTCCCCGGTGCCAGCAATAGCTTCCCTTCCCTTTTTTGTCTTTGACTGCTTACGCGGTTTCCGGCGCCTTGACGGCGGCTCACCTGAGTCATCGCCATTGTTAGCTGGTGTGCGCTCGCCATTACCGGCTGGCCTATCCACCATGTAGACGTCATAGGTGGAGGTGGCGGTCCATCGCCCGGTGTTAACGGGGGTGGGAGCGCGATCCTCTTCCTCCATGTCTTCTGCCTCCTCGGAGGAGTAGTCCACCATATCGGTTAAGTCTTCGATAGTGGCTACTAAGTGGGTGGTTGGTGGGACGAAAAATTCCTCTTGACCCGCCTAAAGACCGATCTGAGTGCGGATCAGGATTGGGTCATCAGTAGTTTTCGTCAAGGAGATCCGATCTAGAGCTTCGCCGAGTGTCGAGAGCTCGATCGGGTCAATCTGCCCGGCGCGTCTGGAGTTAACCTCTGACACGTCCGCACGAGAAGTGTATTCCGTAGGAGCTGATGGCCGGCCGTCAGGCGCTATAGCCGGATCCGGGTTGAAGTCCAGATCATCATTGGGATTGGCCCCGCGAGCGGGATTGAAAGCGACATCCAAGGTTAAGGCCTCGGAGTCCTCGGGCGCGTCAGACGAGACTGCGAGCCCGGTGAGCAAGAGATCGCCCCGAGGGTCTACGGAGAACTCTAAGTTCCCAAATCTGACTTCTTGATCAGGGGCAAAACTTCCGACCCGGCTAAGGCGGCCGGTCGGGTCAGCGTGCAGCACGATGCTGCCGAAAGCGAAGATTTGTCTAGGGACAAAGGAGTCCCTGCCACGAACTTCTTCGTTGATGACAACGCGAGCCATCGATTCCTTTGGTGATCACAGGGGAACTCTCAATGAGAGCACCAATGTCGGTGTCAAAACTGGCGGATCTCGGGTAGGGGGTCCCGAGCTGTGAGACTAGGATCGATGGTAACAGAGGGACGAAGGAGACGATGTTTACCTAGGTTCGAGCCCTCCTATGGAGGTAAAACCCTACGTCCTGCTTGAGTATATTGATGATATGAAGGTTACAGAGTTGATCTACCTCGAGATCGACTAGCTAGAACCCTAGATGATTTTCTGTCTCATATGATCTAAAACCCTCCCGGTTTATATAGACACCGTGGGGGGACCTAGGGTTTACACATGATGGGCCTCCTGCCGAGGATGGAGATGTCGATTTCCTCATCTTGACTTGGAGTGCATGACGCGCCTTTGGGGCTCCCTTCTGGAACGTGGAGACTTGATGTGTCTGGCCCTTCTTGAGAGAACGGCCCATCAAGCCGGCCTATTGAGAGATAGGTCGGCGATCCGAGGACCCCTTACTCCGGGAGTCCCTCACCGGCGGCCAAACCTCAGTTTATGACCGGATCGGGTTTAAACCCGATGATAGGGAGATTCGTGTCCCGCCGATCACTCACTTGGTCGCCACTGTTGAGTGTCCGGCCGGAGGCTCGTCTTCTCAGCCACCGGAATTAAAAACAGTTTATATCCCGGTCTCCGACCGCCACGATTTCTCCTACAGTCCGAAATCCAGAACCCAGACCAGAAACAGTTCGGAATCGGCCGCCGATCTAGCGCGCGACCTATAGCCCGTGCAGAGGGGTCCTGTTGGCAATATGGACTCCAAACCCACCACGCCGAACTTCGCGATGGCACGGGAGGGAAACGCCGTGATCCCGGACTCTGATCCTGGCGAGAAACCAAAAATTTACCCGCCCACCACCCAAGTTGAGCGCTCCTAAGGCAGCGCAGGACAGCCCAAGTTATCGGGCTTATGGGAAGTTAAACAACACCCAGGGGAGTCAGTCCATCACTTCTGGGCTAGACTCCTCTTTTTTAAAGATAAAGTACCAGACAATAGTGGCCAGGAGATAATAGCAACCTTCAGGCGCAATTGCCACAATGAAGGAATCCTCAATGCCCTAGCCCGTCGAAACATTCGTGACTTCACCGAGCTATCGGTCCTAGTGCAAAAATATTGCGCCATGGAAAGCACCTGGCAAGCCGAACGTTTGTTTTCGGATCCGGTCCCCTCCAAACACCTTAGAGGAGCTCGGGAAAAGTGAATACCTCCGCAACGGTCGGCCAAACATGAGCCCGTGGAGAAAAAGAATAGATCCCCCACGGGAGACAAAACTGTCCTTGACGGACTATTAGACAAGCCATGCCCTATACACTCTGTGTTACTAAACACAAACCCGACTCACAGCCTTACAGCTTGCTGGGTCGTTAGGAAGGTGGCAAAAAGCGGAGAGGCCATCCTCGAGGCCCTACCTCCAGTCAGACGATCAACAGCACCACCCGAATAACACGACGAGATCCTGACGATCTACGAAACGTTCTCCTCCAGGAATAAGAGGAAGAGAGCTCTTCGAGAACTCAAACAAATCTATCAGGTGGCAGCAACAAATTCATGGCTAGACACACTGATCACCTTCGGAGAAGCTGACCAACCAATCACACGCCCCGCTCGAACACCTGCCGCACTGGTCCTCAACCCTATTGTTGACGGCGTCAGGTTACAGAAGGTGCTAATGGACGGTAGCAGTGATTTAAACCTCATTTACGAGGATACCTTGGAAAAAATGCAGTTCGACCAATCACGCGTCGAACATAGCAACACAACCTTTCGTGGGATGATCCCTGCGAAAGAGGCACGTTGTTCCGGATGTGTTACCCTCGATGTGGTATTCGGCACGCCCGAGAACTACAGATCTGAAGAACTTCTCTTTCATATCGTGCCCTTTCACAGTGGCTACCACGCCCTTTTGGGGCATGACGCTTTCACAAGATTTCAGGCTGTACCACATTACGGGTATATGAAGCTCAAAATGCCAGGCCCAAATGGGGTTATCACAATAACAAGTGACCCGAATAGAGCCCTTCGAGCCGAAAACAGAACAGCCGCACTCGCCCTCGAAGCACTAGCCGAGACCCTAGCGGCAGAGGAGCTGACCGCACTCCGGTCAACACTGGACAAGGATGATGTGGTCCTTAGCATGAGGCCCAAACCCACGTCCTTTAAACCCGCAGACGAAGTCGTCATGTTTCAGGTGCATCCAACGGACCCCAATAAAACAGCATCGATCGGAGCTCAGCTGGACCCCATGGTGGATGAAGCGCTGCGAACATTCTTACGAGAAAACTGGGATATCTTTGCCTGGCACCCTTTAGATATGTCGGGAATCCCACGACGGCTAGCAGAACACAACCTGAACATAATCGCCGGCTTCAAGCCCATCAAACAGGCTTTACGCCGATTTTCCGAGCCCAAGCGATAGGCTATGGGCGAAGAACTCGCAAAATTGCTCGAGGCCAGATTCATAAGAGAAATCAAACATCCCGAGTGGCTGGCAAACCTGGTGATGGTACGACAGAAAGATAAATCCTAGCGGCTGTGTGTCGATTTCAAAGACCTCTATAAAGCTTGTCCCAAGGATCCTTTCCCCTACCAAGCATAGACCATATTATTGATGCCACAGCCGGACATGACTCATTGTGCTTCCTCGACGCTTATTCCGGATACCATCAGATCAATATGAAGGAATCCGATCAAGCCGCAACTGCATTCATCACCCCCTACAGGCCATTCTGCTTTAACACAATGCCTTTCGGGCTAAAGAACGCAGGTTCTACATACCAGCGTATGATCCAGACATGTCTCCAGAAACAAATTGGTAAAACAGTCGAGGCATACGTGGACAACGTGGTCGTTAAGACCAAAAACGTTAGCCAGCTGATAGACGACCTCAGGCAAATCTTTTCTAGTCTGCGGGAATATGATATATGGCTCAATCCAGACAAATGTGTCTTCGGAGTTCCCGCCGGTAAACTACTCGAATTCATTGTTTCCCATAGAGGAATAGAGGCGAATCCTGCTAAAATCCGCGCCCTATCTCAACTTGCGATCCCTATAGAGCTAAAGCACATCCAAAGGCTGGCAGGTTGCGTGGCGGCCCTGAGCCACTTTATCTCCCGCCTTGGTGAAAAGGCTTTGCCGCTCTATAGGCTGCTGAAACAGACCAAAAACTTCGAGTGGACCGATGAAGCAACGGTTGCACTAGAAGAAATCAAAACACTGCTGGCCAGCAACCCCATTCTCATGGCGCCAGGTGCCAGTGAACAAATGCTACTGTACATCTCGGCCACCAATCAAGTGGTCAGTGCGGTACTCGTCGTCGAACGAGATGACAAGGGTCACAAATTCAAGGTGCAAAAGCCAGTCTACTACGTGTCAGAGGTGCTAACGCCATGGAAGTCCAGATATCTGCAATACCAGAAGATAGCCTATATCGTGTTTATGGCATCACGAAAACTCAAACACTATTTTCAAGAATGTTCGATCACGGTGGCATCTGAAGTACCCCTGAACGATATAATCAATAACAGGGACGCCACCGGACGCATAGCCAAATGGGCCATCGAACTCCTTCTTTTCGAAATCGCCTATAAGCCATGACGAGCTATTAAATCTCAGGTTTTGGCCGATTTCCTTGCCGAATGGATAGAGGCCGAGCTCCCTAGAGAATATAGCACATACTCCCATTGGACGATGTACTTCAACGGATCCAAGACACTGGCCGGACTGGGGGTTGGAGTTATCCTCACATCCCCCAAGGGAAACAACGTCCGGTACGTGTTGCAGATCATGTACGCCGATTCCAACAATGCGGCCGAATACGAAGCTCTATTACACGGGCTTCGGATGGCAGCATCGATGGGCATACAACGGCTTGAAGTACGGGGAGACTCTAATCTCGCCATCTCCCAAATCAACGGCAAATTCGATGCTAAAAATCCAAAGATGGCAGCATACAGAAATGCCGTCCTTAAAATATCCGCACGGTTCGAGGGGCTAGAATTCCACCACGTCGCTAGAGACAACAATCAGGCTACTGACATACTCGCCCGTATGGGGGCCAAGCACGACCCCGTCCCAAAAAACACCTTCCTCGAATGGCTTTTCAAGCCATCGGTGGTATGGCAGGACGAGAATAAGGACGTCGGAACCGTCAGTATGGAAGAAATTGTCGCTCCTTCAAATTAACCAGACGAACAAATCATCGGCGGCTCCATAATTGAAGAAACGCCTTCAGCTCATGAGGTCATGGCAGTCATTGCACCATGGACCGAGCCCTTCCTGGCCTACCTTCTCCGCCAAGAACTCCCCGACGACCAGACAGAGGCGAGACGCATAATCCGGCGGTCCAAGGCCTATAAAGTCCACAAGGGTGAGCTATATAAGAAAAGCACTACGGGAATACTCCAACAGTGCATATCTGAGGAAGAAGGAAGACAACTTTCGGCCGAAGTCCACACGGGCATGGGCGGCCACCACGCCGCTGCACGGGCCTTAGTAAGTAAAGCCTTTCGAGCAGGATTCTTTTGGCCCACCACTCGAGCAGACGCCCAGGCACTCGTCCAACATTGTGTTGGATGTCAACTATTCGCAAATCAAAGCCACATGCCCCCGACAGCTCTTCGGACTATTCCGATCACCTGGACTTTCGCGGTCTGGGGGCTGGATATGGTCGGACCACTTAAAGGGGGACCAAGAAAAATAAATACCTACTGGTCATGGTCGACAAGTTCACCAAATGGATCGAAGTGAAGCCGGTAAGATCAGCTAAGTCCGGACCAGTCGCCGACTTTATATCCGGCATGGTACACCGTTATGGTGTCCCGCACAGCATAATAACAGACAATGGATCCAACTTCACTGCACAGGAGGTGAAGGACTGGTGCGCAAACATGGGCATTAAGCTCGACTACGCCTCGGTGTATCACCCACAGACCAATGGACAAGTCAAACGGGCCAACAGCCTAATCATGAGTGGCATTAAGCCACGTCTGGTCCGATCTCTTCATGAATCCGACTGCAATTGGGTAGAGGAGCTTGACTCCATTCTGTGGGGTTCGCGTACCACCCCGAATCGATCAATGGGATACACGCTGTTCTTTATGGTCTACGGGGCAGAAGCAGTCCTTCCCTGTGACATCATCCACGACGTACCGAGGGTGCACATGTATGAAGAAAAGGAAGCCGAGTTAGATCGACAGGACGACCTAGACGCCTTGGAAGGAGAGCGCGACATAGCTCGGGCCTGATCTACTTTCTATCAACAGCAGGCTCGGCGCTACCAGAGCAGGAAGGTTAGAGCGAAGGCATATAATGTGGGCGAACTCGTCTTACGACTCCCAGAAAAACAGAAGCATAAACTCAATCCCAAGTGGGAGGGCCCTTTCATAATTGACGAAGTACTTACAGGAGGGGTTACCGCCTCCGCAACCCGCCGGACAACCGCCTCGAACCAAACCCATGGAACGCAGCTCGTCTTTGGCGCTTTTATGGCTACACCGGTGTCGTCATATTCCTTACCTTTCTTTTTCTTTTTCCTTTTTCTTCTTTCGTATTCTTTCCTTTCCACTTTAGCTTTACAGGATTGAGTACCATTTCCCGGTATGTGTTCGGCTAAACCGAGCTTGTGCTAAGTTTTTCGGCATACATCCTCAGATGTCCTATCCGAAAAACACCTGGGGGCTTCTTTTCGAAGCTGAACATTATATATTCTGTGCACCGATTCATGCCTATTGTGCATGCACACTTCCCCCAATCGTTTTTAAGACAGTATATGCATCAATTGGACCTAAGATTTTGGCCAAGCTAGGTTGCCTCGCTCCTGTGCTTACCCTCTATGTTCCCGATTGTTCGGCTAGAAGGTAAAGGGAGCACCTCTGCGATTGTCACGGCCAGGTCATCCGGATACGTACCTCAGATGGATAAAGCCGAAAGCTAGCTATCTTAAGAAGAAAATTGGTCGGCCACGACGGAAGTAAAACAAACTTGTGGTGATTATCACCATTGCTTGGGGTTGTTTTTCCCCTAAGAAACAATTATCCGCATACTATCAGTATACGGACTTGATATCTACGATCTACGTAGCAACCCAAAGGAAGGAACCGATAGAGGGACTATTTTCTTCGGAAGATGTTTCTTACGTTAAGCATTAATATAACATATCTCTCTATGCACGTACTGTCTGTTCGCACCGAATAGCCAGATTGCTTGGTTCCCCGACATAAGTCCTTTTTATTGAGGACACTAGATGCGGAACACACCCACGCTCTTTGCGAGGGAGGATGAAGCCGATGGCTGGTTAAGACAACGTTTTCAGCATAGACGGAGCAGATTTTGATCTAAAGTACATAGTTACATAGAATCAAACACCTGGCCGCTGGTCAAGATTATCTATTAAGGTACCCAAGGTGCAACCTTCTTGCGACAGACGAGCGGCGGGCATCACTTGATCGTAAACCAAATGAAGTGGCACTTCTTGCCCATCTTGCCCTACCGGCCCAACCTGAGCCATATGCTCTGGGTTAAGTTTGGTAAAGCGGGTCTTGATCATTGCCCATGCCTCCAGCGCTCCGTCTTGACAAGCCGATGTCTTCCATAACTCCTCTCAACAAGGCGATGTCTTCCATAACTCAAAACGACATCGGGCTCCTTTAAATCGATCAGCCAGTTCGGACATCCCTTCTGGAGGTGTCTCGGCAGGCCAGAGCGCATTGGTCATGCTCCTCATGGCTCTCCGAGCCCGCTCATGTACGGCGGACAGTTCCTTCAGTAAGTTCCCTTGGAATGATCCGATCTCTTCCTCGGGCCGCCCGGTTAGGAGACCTAGACACGAGATGAAGCATGTCCCTTACACTTAAGATAAAGGTACTTTTGGAATTACGAAGATGTAAATACACTTACAGAACATGCCCCTCTGGAGTCTCTGGTTCTCTTCCTGGGTTTGAGCCAATTGAGTTTTCAAATTCTCAAGCTCTTCGGCCTGCCGCTGGTTTTCCGCCTTAAGTTGGTTCTTTACCTCAAGACTTCGGGTCAACCCACAGTGGCCAGCCTCTAGCTGAGATTCGGCATACCTCTAAGATTGTCGGGCTGCGTCCAAATCTTTCTGCAACTGCCCTATGGATTCAGCTGCTATAAAATACTCTTTCGTCAATATGGGAAACGTCGCATTAAATTCGGCAAATTAACGTACTCACCGTGCGCCTCTCAGGTGAAATTCTTCACTTGCTCCAGCTCGGCCTTCATGGTTTCAACTTGTGTTCGGCTAACCTCGAGTTCCTTGACCAACTTCTCATTTCGCTACCTTAAAGCCTACATTGTGCATAAAGCAATATTCAGATCCTTAACTCGGCCGTTCTGACCAAATCAAGGCTCGGGGGCTACTCGATTAATATTTCTGTTCGGCCGCTAAAACCGATTACTTACCTCCAGATTGGACGATATCAGTTTGGCGGCTCCCTCAAGCCCTGCTCGGGCAGCTCCGATGTGTGCGTCCACCGAACTTAGGGCATTAAACTCTTGATCGGAAAACACTTGATGACGCAGGGTTTCCTTACGCCGACGGAGGTTCATCTCACTCTCTACCTCGGAGTTAGTAACAGAGACGTCCTCGGAATCTTCAGGGGGCTGATCCATCGCAGGGGCCTCCGTGTTGAGCTCAGGCTGAGTAGAAGACCTTGATTCATGATGGTTGCCCAGCGCCTCGGCGACATCTCTGGTAGGAGGTGGTTGTACTCGTCACCTGATTATTTTCGACACAAGATTTTGGTGAGTACTTACTGCAATCATGACAATGGCCGAACTAAAACGTTTAAATAAAAGTACCTCTTGGATGAATGCACGGTTGAGGTGGTCCCCGCGGCTTGCTCCCAAGGAGGATTCCTGCTATTGCTCCGAACGGGCCCTGCCGCCGTCGACAAAGTTCGGCGCGTGGACCGATGACCCTTGGGAGTGGAGGTCGGCACACCAGGGTTGGCATGGGTCGCTTTCCCTTTATAGGAAGGGGCTTTCCTTTTACCAGTGGTGGAAGAAGGAAGTGGTCCGGGGTGATCGGCTAAAAGAGCCACCTTGGAGCTGTCAAGGCTCTCCTGGTAAAAGACCCTGTCCTCATAATCAATTGATAACTCCGGATCGTCGTGGAATCCGGGATCGTCATCGTGAGAATAACTCTCTGGTTGAGGCGCCGGACAGTTAACTGTCTCGACCCAACGCATCCAATTTTGTTTGGATAGATTAAAAGTTTCGATCAGAAGAACTATACATAAATATCTGAACTCGGAAAATAATGCCAAAGACTTACCCATTCGATGGGGTTACGACTTGAATAGCCTTCCTTGGTTGACAATCGAGCAAAGTCTTCCTTTTCTCCCTTAAAAAGATCGGCCAGTACGGACGCCATAGCCGCCAAATTGGCAGGGCCCTTCCGTTGAGAACGGGTAGTGTCATTTGTTCCGTTGTAATGCCACAGGGGGTGGGTCCTTTGTTGAAGGGGTTGAACGCATCTCGCAATGACTGTGGCCATCACGTCTATGATGGTTAGCTTGCTATGGACCAGTAGCCTCACTTGTGTGGCTAGGCATTTTACTTTGACACTTTCCTCTTGGGACGAACTCTTCGGTCGCCAGTTGAACCTTTTCTTCAAGGGGGCGTCGAAGTATTCGGGCAGACCCCTCCGAGCTAGGTCAAAAAGGGGAACGTCCTCAATATAGAACCATTCCAATGTCCATTCTTCGGACTCTTTCTTCGGAGTCCGCACGGGATACCCCATCCCGGCTATATGCCATACTTCGGCTCCACCCACTTCCTGAATTGTCCCGCCCCGAGTACGGGGGACGAGGCAGAAGTACTTCCACCATAAACCGAAGTGGGCCTCGCAGCCCAAGAACATCTCGCAGAGGGCAACAAAGCCCGAAATGTGCAAAATGGATCCAGGGGTGAGATGATGGAGCTGAATCCCGTAAAATTCCAACAGTCCCCTCAAGAAGGGATGAATGGGGAATCCTAGGCCCCGCAAGAGGAAGGACACAAAACATACCCGCTCCTCCTTGCACGGGGTAGGGAAATTCTCTGCGAAGGCCTCGCCGTTCGAAGAAGTCAATCCGGCTCGGGTGAACGCCAGATCCGAGGCGGGAAGATAACCTTGGGTCTCAAGGTTGCGCAGTCGGAGGAGGGACACTGAATAGCTTGCCCAATCTCCGGGAAGAGGGCCGTGAGGGCGCGAGGAGGAGCCAGGGGCGCTCGCCATATTTTCAAGTTCTCTCGCTTGGGACTTTTCGATGGAGAGGAAGGGGAAAGGTTTGCCTAGGCCACGGTTCAGCCTGCTTAATATAGGTGGTTCCTCCCCTTCGCCTGCAAAAAGGGCAGTCTTGTAAAAGGTTGCTGAGTTGCCCATCTCCCATTGGCGCACAGGAATCGAGGAGCGTCGTTAGCTCTGGACAGCGAAGTTAAAGCTGTGGGCCATGTGACGTTTCGGCGATCGAGAACTCACTAATGATCGGATCATTGTTTACCGAATATAGAAAAGAGAAGAACTCGCCTCGCAAGCCGAAGACTTTAGGAGCGCGGGACTATCCAGACTATATACCTCGGCATGGGAGGCTAGTTCGGGGGCTACTGAGGGAGTCCGGGATTAAGGGGTCCTCGGACTGCTGACTTATTCCTTATGAGCCGGACTAGTGGACCACTCGTTGGAGGATTGGATTGACCAAATACCCCGTTACTAGAGGGGATTATCTCATGAGCCGTGGCGTGCCCTTCAAGCTTAAGGCGATAGAATAGGCATGTTTATTCCTTCGATAGGCAACCGACTATGTGTAACCCTAGGACCCCCGGTGTCTATATAAGCCGGAGGGTTTAGATTGTAGAGACAGATGAACTCATCTAGGGTTTAGTCATTTGATCTCGAGGTAGATCGACTCTGTAATATTCATACACATCAATACAATCAAGCAGGACGTAGGGTTTTACCTCCATAGGAGGGCCCGAACCTGGGTAAACACCGTCTCCTTTGTCTCCTGCTACCCATCGATCCTCATCTCACAGCTCGGGAACCCCTACCTGAGATTCGCCGGTTTTGACACCGACACTGGGCATGATGAGAAGGTTGCCGTCGCCCAGCTAAGCATGGGCCATTACGTCCTCGTCTACCACTACTGCCTGGCCAGAAGGCCTTGCGATCGATTTGCCAGGTTTGTCAACAGCCCCGACTACATATTCGGTACGGTGGACTCCACCAACGATGAAAAGGTGCTCAAGATGACTGGCTTGGCCTGCCGGAATCTTGTGGACGTCCAATGCATGTACAAGATCTTGGGCGGCAAGGAGAAGCATAAGGACTCCCTGGTTGACCTCGCCATGGCCATCATCGACCCCTACTACAGAGGCATGAAGGATGTCTGCAAGAAGAAGAAGGTTGCCTGGCACCGCTCCTGGGTCCGAAGACTGGATGAAGATCACGTCAAGAACGCGGCCAAGGACGCGTATGTAAGCTACGAGATGTGCAGGCGGATCGTTGACATGAGGAAGTGCCTCCGTCCTGCGTCGATCGGCAACCCTCGTCACTAGTAGTTTAGTATGCATCTACTTGTTAATTGATGTGTGCAAATGTTATCTATAGTCAGTAATGTAATTGGATGTTTATTTAGGTTATGCAATCATAATGTTGTTCTGTAGACAGAGCATAGAAGCTATATGCAGACATAGTAGATCACATCGCTTATGATTATAGAAAGGAACACGTCGGTGATGATTTCAACAATCACAGACAATTGGGTGCGAGCAAGTGTTTGCCCATAGGCCACATCACACACACCTTATTATCAAGAATCGTCTGTCTTTTTATCGGTCTTCCCACCCAATTCCTTGTACTGACTTTTTGAATCGTATTTGATGGATCCACCTTCGCACACAGTTCGTGCCATTAGCGACGGAGCTTGAACTATACCTTTTGCGATTCATGCATCGCACACAGTTTCATCGAAGGGTCTCTGATTGATGTGTCGTGTTTGGACCATGCATGTGGTGTACACCAAACATCCGATCTGGATGGAGAACTCCAACATCATGGACCTGTTACTTGACGAGGACAAGTACAGAGTGCTCTGGTTCGATCTCGCGTCCCACCGCGTGCTCTGTTCTCGGGTCCCTGCGCGTGCTCTGCTCTCGCGCCCCTCCGCGCGCGCTCTGCCAGCGGTTGGGGCCAGCCCACGATCACGTTCGGGGCTCCATATGCATGCGGTTGTGCCATGCGTGTTGCCCCATGCAGTTATTTGCTCCATGACTGAATCACGCACTGCAAAAACTGCCATCTGGACGTGCCGGTTTTCCAGGACGTCCGGCCCCCATTTATACCCACGGCCATTAACCATAGTCTCTTCACGCTTTCGATCGCGCCCCACAACACAATAAGTGCACCCTGGACGACGCATACAGAGAGGATGTCCAGCGGCGCTCCAATGGAGTTCGGCGTGCATCATGTAGAGACCCACATGAGGAAGACGTACCTCACGGTGGTGTACACCAATGACCCGGGCATGGTGGACGACTCCATCGACACCATGGAGCGGCTTCTTGATGCGGATGTAAAGTACAAAGTGGTCATCTTCGACCTCGCTTACACCGGTGGTCGTGCCGGGCATGATCAGAAGGTTGCCATCGCCCAGTTGTGCATCAGCCATCACGTGCTCCTCTACCACTACTGCCTGGGCACAGTGCCTTACAAGCGTTTCACTAGGTTTGTCAACAGCCCCAACTACAGGTTCGCTACGGTGGACACCATCGACGATCCAAAGGTGCTCAAGACTTCGGGCTTGGCCTGCCAAAAGCTTGTCGACATCCGTGGCCACTACAGGGTCTAGGGCAGCAAGAAGCACATGGACTCGCATGTTGACCTGGCCGAGGCCATCATCGACCCCTACTACGCTGACATGAAGGCTGAGTGCGACAAGAACAAGCCTGTCTGGCACAGGGGCTGAGTGAAGAAACTGCATGAATATCACCTCCAGACCGTGGCCAAGCAAGCATACACATGCTACGAGATGTTCAGGCGGATCATTGAAATGTGGAAGTGCCTCCTACCTGAAGACAACGAGGGATCGAGCCACAAGTAGAGCGCCGGCGGCAAGCGTCACAAGAAGTAGATGATTTGATGATCGTTTCTCAATTCTCATACTCCCTCTATGCACAAATATTCGTAGTTTTAGAGGGATAAGTTTATTATGCATGTAATAGTTTATAAAGGTGTGTATTGGATGCATAATTTGGTTATGCAATCATGTTCTTCTAAATAGAGCATAGATGTTTGTGGGCAGATTGAGCAAACCACGTGCTCCTCTACCACTACTGCCGGGCCATAGTGCCTTGCAAGCGTTTCACCAGGTTTGTCAATAGCCCCAACTACAGGTTCACTACGGTGGACACCATCGGCGATCCAAAGGTGCTCAAGACTTCGGGCTTGGCCTGCCAAAAGCTTGTCGACATCCGCGACCACTACAGGGTCTGGGGAAGCAAGAAGCACATGGACTCGCATGTTGACCTGGCCGAGGCCATCATCGACCCCTACTACGCTGACATGAAGGCTGAGTGCGACAAGAACAAGCCTGTCTGGCACAGGGGCTGGGTGAAGAAACTGCATGAATATCACCTACAGACCGCGGCCAAGCAAGCGTACACATGCTACGAGATGTTCAGGTGGATCGTTGACATGAGGAAGTGCCTCCTACCTGAAGACAACGAGGGATCGAGCCACAAGCAGAGCGATGGCGGCAAGCATCACAAGAAGTAGATGATTTGATGATCGTTTCTCAATTCTCATACTCCCTCTATGCATAAATATTCGTAGTTTTAGAGGGATAAGTTTATTATGCATGTAATAGTTTATTAAGGTGTGTATTGGATGCTTAATTGGTTATGCAATCATGTTCTTCTAAATAGAGCATAGATGTTTGTGGGCAGATTGAGCAAATCACATTGCATACAGAATAAACAACCAAATCCGTCGGTGATGATTTCATCAGTCCCTGACAGTTCTTTATCCGGAACCGTTTGCCCACAACACATCCAAGTGGCCTGTGTACATCACACACATCTTGATCTGAGAAACCGTTTGTGTTATTTTTGATTATCGCACACAGTTCATCCCAGTGTCCTGTATGCTGTCTATCACATACATCTTGATCTATGTAACCGTTTATGTTATTTTACCTCAACACAAACAGTTCATCTGAGTGACCTGTATGCCGTCTATCGCACATGTGATCATCTGGACAATCGTTTGTGTTCTGCTTGATCAGCGCAAACAGTTTATCGGGGTGAACTGTATGTCGTACATCGCACACACTTGTATTTTTATAAGCGTTTGTGTTATATTACCCAATCACAAACAGTTTATCTAGGACAACTATTTGCCAAACATCGCACACGCAACTAGTTTTTAGATCGTATTTGATGGATACGCCATTGCACACAGTTAACGTCATTAGCGACGGAGCTATAACTATATTGTTTGCGATTTGGTCATCGAACACAGTTTTGTAGAAGGGTCTCTGATTGATGTGTCGCGTTAGCAGCATCCTGCAGTAGTGTCTGCTTGAAACTAGACAAATCCTCACTGCAATCAACCTAACAAACAAATACTGAAAAGCAAGGCATCTACTTGAAAACTAGACAAATGCTCACTGCAACCAACCTGGCACCCAAATTCAGAGAAACAAGGCATAAATGTTTAAGGCAGGAGTTAAGGGCACAGGTTAACAACACCAGGCATAACATGTGGTATTGATGAAATTGAACTGCATAGTTCATACTTGCACATAATGAACATCACATTGTGAATAACTGAAAGAAACAAGGCATTCATGCTCACTATAACAACCAACTATAGCCAAACTGGACAAATACTCAATGGAACCAACCTAACAACCAGATACATAAAATCAAGGCATCTGCTAGACAACTAGACAAATGCTCAATTAAACACTTCATGATTATCGCATGGCAAAAGCTACTACAACAATGGGTACGAGATGGCTAGCTATGAAAGGCAGGTATAATTTATCCTATTGCTGGTAGTAGATGGGTAACTCTTGTTCATTGTCTCCCTAAGAAAGGTGGTATAACTGTCATCCGTAATGATAAAAATGAACTCATTCCATAAAGAATTGTAACTGGTTATAGGATGGTGACTGATTTTAGGAAATTAATTAAAGCTACTAGAAAAGATCATTATCCTTTGCCTTTTATTGATCAAATGTTAGAGAGGTTGTCTAAGCACACACACTTTTGCTTTCTGGATGGATATTCTGGTTTCTGTCAAATACCTGTGTCAAAAGAAGATCAAGAGAAAACTACCTTTACTTGTCCCTTTGGAACTTATGCTTATAGGCGTATGCCTTTTGGTTTATGCAATGCACCTGCTACCTTTCAAAGATGTATGTCTGCTATATTCTCTGACTTTTGTGAAAATATTGTTGAGGTATTCCTGGATAATTTTTCCGTCTATGGAACTTCTTTTGATGACTGCTTAAGCAACCTAGATCGAGTTTTGCAGAGATGCGAGGAAACTAATCTTGTCTTGAATTGGGAGAAGTGCCACTTTATGGTGAATGAAGGTATAGTGCTTGGGCATAAGATTTCTGAGCGAGGTATTGAGGTAGACAAAGCTAAAGTTGATGCAATTGAGAAGATGCCATGCCCAAAAGATATAAGAAGCTTCCTTGGTCATGCTAGTTTCTATAGGCAATTCATCAAAGATTTTTCAAAGATTTCTAGGCCGCTAACTAATCTTCTTCAAAAAGATATTCCTTTTGTTTTTGATGATGATTGTGTAGAAGCTTTTGAAGTACTAAAAAAGGCTTTGATTTCTACACCTATTGTTCAACCACCTGATTGGAATTTGCCATTTGAAATCATGTGTGATGATAGTGATTATGTTGTTGGTGCTGTTCTAGGGCAAAGAGTAGACAAGAAATTGAACGTTATCCATTATGCTACCACTGAGAAGGAATTTTTGGCAGTTGTTTTTCCATGTGATAAGTTTAGACCTTACATTGTTGATTCTAAAGTAACTATTCACACTAATCATGTTGCTATTAAATACTTAATGGAAAAGAAAGATGCTAAACCTAGTTTAATTAGATGGGTGCTTTTACTTCAAGAGTTTGATTTGCACATTGTCGATAGAAAGGGAGCTGAAAACCCTGTAGCAGATAACTTGTCTAGGATGGAAAATGTTCTTGATGACCCACTTCCTATTGATGATAATTTTCTTGATGAGCAACTTGCTGCTATAAATACTTCACGTAGTGCTCCATGGTACGCTGATTATGAAAATTACATTGTTGCAAAATATATCCCACCTAGTTTCACTTATCAACAAAAGAAAAAAATTCTTCTATGATTTACGACATTACTTCTGGGATGACCCACATCTCTATAAAAGAGTAGACGGTGTTGTTAGACGTTGTGTACCTGAGCATGAGCAGGAATAGATTCTGAGGAAGTGTCATTCCGAGGCTTACGGAGGACACCATGCGGGTGACAGAACTGCACACAAGGTACTACAATCTGGTTTCTATTGGCCTACCCTTTTTAAAGATGCTCGTAACTATGTCCTTTCATGTAATGAATACCAAAGTGTTCATAATATTGGTAAACGTCAGGAAATGCCGATGAACTATTCACTTGCTATTGAACCATTCGATGTCTGGGTGTTTGATTTTATGGGACCTTTTCCTTCCTCCAACGGGTATACTCATATTCTAGTTGCTGTTAATTACGTTACTAAGTGGGTAGAAGCTATTCCAACTAGTAGTGCTAATCATAACACTTCTATTAAAATGCTTAAAGCCGTTATCTTTCCGAGGTTTGGAGTCCCTAGATACTTAATGACTGGTGGTTGTTCACATTTTATTCATGGGGCTTTCCGTAAACTGCTATCTAAATATGATGTTAACCATAGAATTGCATCACCCTATCACCCTCAATCTAGTGGTCAAGTTGAGTTGAGTAATTGAGAAATAAAATTAATCCTACAAAAGACTGTCAATAGATCTAGGAAGAATTGGTCTAAAAAACTCGATGTTGCACTTTGGGCCTATAGAACTGCTTATAAGAATCCCATGGATATGTCTCCTTACAAAATGGTCTATGGAAAGGCTTGTCATTTACCTCTTGAGTTAGAACATAAAGCTTATTGGGCAATTAAAGAACTTTACTATGAATTTAAACTTGCCGGTGAAAATAGGTTATTTGATATTAGCTCACTAGATGAATGGAGGACACAAGACTATGAAAATGCTAAGCTGTTTAAAGAAAAGGTTAAGAGATGGCATGATAAGAGAAATCAAAAGAGAGAATTTAACGTGGGAGACCTAGTGCTTTTGTACTACTCTCGTTTCAGATTTTTTGCAGGAAAACTCCTCTCAAAATGGGAAGGCCGATATGTCGTCGAGGAGGTTTATCGCTCCGGTGCCATAAAAATTAATAACTTCGAAGGCAAAAACCCAAGAGTGGTGAATGGGTAAAGAATTAAGCATTATATTTTAGGTGCACCCATCAATGAAGAAACTAATATCATCCAAGTTATGACACCAGAAGACCACATAAAAGACGTCTTCCGGAACACTCCAGAACCTGAAAAAGGGAGAGGTACGTGATACGGTAAGTAAACCGACTCCAAAAATTCCAAAAACATAATTTCTGTTGGTTTTGGTATTTATGAAAAATTCCAACAATAAAAAGTAGTCGGGAAGACCCACGAGGGAGGCACAAGCCAACAGGGCGCTCCCCTAGGGGCACGCCCTGATGGCTTGTGGGCCCCTCGTGTGCCTCCCGGTCTCCGTTTTCGTCCCGAACACGTATTCTGACCTAGAAAAAAATCATTATATATACTCCCAACTGTTTTGACCCCCGCATCGCAAGTTTTCCCTCTGTTCTTGTTTCGGGCTGTTTTTCTGACAGATCTAGATCACCATGGCTTCCCCAAGCTCATCCAAAGACAAGTTCTTCGAGAAGGTCATCAACCCCTACCTTAAGGAGGTGATGAAGCACCCTCAAGCCATTGAGATGCGCGAGGGCGTGCTCCACATCCGGGACGTTCAAGGCCCCAAGAAGGAGGGAAGCGAGAAGGCCAGGCTTGCAGTAGTGGAGTAGGAGATCTTCAAGTGCCAAGGGATGGTTGAGCGTGGTCTGAGTGCTAATCACTCAATGATCACGGACTTCATCTGTGAAAACAACCTGGACACAAAAAGCGTGGGGGAGGCTCTCTTGAAGATTCAAGATCGGATCGACCACCTCCAAGATCAAATCTATGAACTCCAAACCCAAAACTGTGAGTATGAATCTAGGTTTAAAAGGATGAGCCTCGCTGCCGACTTCAGGATCCTGGAAACAATAGCTTCTTTTTATGATGGGGAGCCTATGCCTTGGAAGATGGAGGATCACATTACACCGCCACCATCACCGAAGAACACTTGAGTAAATGGGTATGGACACCACCCTTAGCTTGTTCCAAGCTTGGGGGAGGTGTCCCAGTATCGTATCACCATCACCTTTTGCCATCACCATCTTTTATCTTAGTTCGATCCTTAGTTATTCGTGATTTAGAGAAATAAGTTTCAGATTTTCTTTTTGCTCAGAATTTTGCTTTGAGTCCTATCTATCCTTGTATCCGAGTGCGAGAGTTATATAATAAATTTAGTTGAGCTTGTGTGCCTCACCCTTATTGCATCCTTCACCATAGCATGAATATAAGAAAAATAGAAAGATCATATGCTTATCTCATAAGGAGTGATGACTTCACATAAAATAAAAGTATGAGCAATGAAAAGTTGGTGAGAATAAACAAATATAGATTTAGTCATTGTGATAATCTATGTAAGACTATGATGGAGAAAGAGAGGATTCACATATAAATATACTATCTTGGACATCATCCATGATTGAAAACCCTCACCAAAATATTATATAATGATCAAATGTTGAAGTTGGACATGGAAGACAACCTAATGGTCATGATTGCTTACATTTGCATAGAAGCTATATAGTCAAGGATCCTGTAACATGTGATGCTTGCTTTAGATCTTTTGCTAGCCAAAATTTCCGCAGCAAGTAGAGATGCTACTTGTGCATCCATAACCCCTTAAACCCAGTAATCTTTTCATGAGAGTCCACCATACATACCTATGGATTGAATAAGATCCTTCAAGTAAGTTGTCATGGTTGCATAAAACAATTAAATCATGTATGATCTCTTATTGAAAAGGAAAACAAGCTTTGTACGATCTTGTGATGACGAAGAAATAAAAGCGATAGCATGCATAATAAAGTTCGTCATCACAAGGGGCAATATAAAGTGACGTTCCTTTGCACTAAGAGATTGCAAATGCAAGCAAATAAAAGCACATGACAACCTCTGCTTCCCTCTGCGAAGGGCCTTTCTTTTATTAAAGCTTTTACTTCCTTGCAAGAGTCATTAATAATTTTCCCTCGCGCAATCTATAAAACTCTTTTAGTGCCAAGCATCATGTGTTGAGGAAAGATCCAGATATATATATCCAGTTGAATGTGACAAATCATAATTCATTATTGTTGACATTATCCTTGAGGTAAACGAGTTGGGTGGCAAATAAAAGCCCCTATCTTCCTATGTGTCCAACGAAAACATTAGCTCCAAAAATATGCAGTGAGTGTCAACAATCATGGATGACTAAATGATAGTTGAGTATGTGGAATTGCTAGACTGAAAGCTCTTATATAGACTCTTCTCTTGAATATGATGAATTATGATTATATCCATGACTAAATGCATTATTTGTTGGTTGTCAATAAAGTTTATGCTTCATACTTTGTTAATTGTGCATGGATCTTTACTTGTTTATGAGAAGCTATATGATAAAAAACTAGTTGCTATGATGATATTCATGATGCTCTCATGTTCGTATTCTATTTTTATCGACACCTCTCTCTCAAATCATGTGGTCATTATTTCAGAGCTCAGGTTTCGCTTGAGGACAAGCGAGCTCTAAGCTTGGGGGAGTTGATACGTCCATTTTGCATCATGATTTACTATTGATATTTGTGTCATTATTGTCCATTATTCTCCGGTTATCACATAATTCTTATATCTTTCTCTCCGAATATTCAAGGTATATCACAAAGAGGGAAATATCTGGAAACTGGAATTCTGGACCGGAAAACCAAAAAAAAGTCAGAAAATCACTAGACTCCAAATGACCTAAAATTTAACGGAGATTTTTTATGGAATATTTGGGAATTTCTAGAGCAAAAAGATACCCGAGGGGAGCCACAGGTTGGCCACAAGCCAATAGGGCGCCCCCCTAGGGGCGCGCCCTGATGGCATGTGGGTCACCTGTTGGCCTCCCGACGCCCATCTTCTCCTATATGAGGTGTTTTACCCTAGAAAAAATCATAAGCTAACTCTCGGGATGGAACGCCGCCGCCTCGAGGCGGAAAACTGGGTAGAGGCACTTTTGCCCTTCGACAGTCAGATTCTGCCGGGGAAATTCTTCTCCGGGAGGGGGAGATCGAAGCCATCATCGACACCAACGCTTCCTCCTTCATGGGAGGACCAGTCCTCATCAACCTTAGCACCAGCACCATCTCATCTCCAACCCTAGTCCATCTCTTGTATTCAATCTTTGTCTCAAAACCTCAGATTGGTACCTGTGGGTTACTAGTTGTGTTGATTACATCTTGTAGTTGATGCTTGTTGGATTACTTGGTGAAAGATATTATGGTCAGATCCTTAATCATTATTATTATACCTCTGATCTTGAACATGTTGATGAGGTGTGAGTAGTTACTATTGTTCCTGAGGACATGGGAGAAGTCTTGTTATAAGTAATCATGTGAAGTTGGTATTCGTTCGATATTTTGATGATATGTATGTTGAACTTCTCTTACTGGTGTCATGTGATTGTCGACTACATGACACTTCACCATGCTATGGGCCTAAGGGAATTCATTGTGGAGTAACAAGTAGATGATGGGTTGCGAGAGTGACAGGAACTTAAACCCCAGTTTATGTGTTGCTTCATAAGGGGCTGATTTGGATCCACACGTTACATGCTATGGTTAGATTTATCTTAATTCTTCTTTTGTAGTTGCGTATGCTTGAGAGAGGGGGTAATCATAAGTAGGTTGTTAGTTCAAGTAAGAACAACACTTTGCACCGGTCCACCCATATATCAAACTATCAAAGTAGCGAACGTGAATCAACTCAACGTGATGAAAGTGACTAGACATAAATTCCCCTGTGTCCTCGAGAGCGCTTGCTTCATATAAGAGTACTTTCCGGCCTGTCCTTTTCTATAAAAAGGATTGGGATACCTTGCTGCACACTTGTTACTATTGTTACTTGTCACTAGTTACGAATTATCTTGCTACAAAACTATCAACTATTGTTACTCACAGCACTTGCAGAGCATACCTTGCTGAAAACTGCTTATCATTTCCTTCTGCTCCTCGTTGGGTTTGACAATATTACTTATCGAAAGGACTACGATTGATCCCCTATACTTGTGGGTCATCAGCGTGGCGCTGGGCGTTTCGACCGCGATAGAGGGTGCTTTGGCGGGGGCGCTGGCAGGTTCTATGGAGCTATACGGTTCTCGTGGAGGAGGGATGGATTTGACACCAACCACAAGGCCGATTGCTCTTGTACCTCCGACACCTCGCGTTGGGATGCTCCTGCAAACACGGAGTGGTAAATCTCGAATAAGGAGGTCGTTTGGGTGGAGAAGCACCAAAATCCTCTGGATTGGGTAGAGGGAGTAGCTCCCAGCATGCTCCGCCTGCGCCGGCATCTGCTACAATTACTGCACAGCCTCCGCAACAATCTTCTCTGACTAATCAAGTTCCTCGTTCCAAAACTGGCAATTCCTGCCTTATCTGCAAATCATCTGGTCACATGCTTCTATGCTGCCCTCAAGCTTTTTGCGAGCGCTACAATAAGCTAGGTCATCTTGCTTCTGTCTGTGTTGAATTCTTACCATGGGAAAGCATTGCCCCTATGTGCGCTTTCCAAGCCAGGGGGCAAGAATTTTACTATATATATTCATGATTTCTGTGCTGGTGCCCGTGCTAGGGAACGCTCTTGCAATGTTATTGTCACTGTTCTGAAAGGAAACCCTACTGTTAAAGAGATGAACGATGTTTTTTCCTTTACCTTGGTAACACCTGGAGATGTTTTGCGAAGATGATTGAACCATGGGTATTTATGATGAGAGTTCCTAACACTAGGGAGGTGGACAAGGCTTGTTACAATGGTCGAATGACCATGAAGCCTTGTGGCACTGTGGTGCGATTCACGCAGTGGGTGCAAGATGATGGAGCGGTTGAGATGTTAGAGAAAGCTTGGGTGAAGGTTGTAGAATCCCAGCTGACAAAACATGTGAAAGAAATGTGGAATTTGTGGCCTCTCTAGTTGGAGTTTCCCTAGAGATTGATATGTGCACTCTACATCGCCGTGACTCCGTTCAGTTGAAATAGGGATGCAGAAACATTGATGAAATACCCCCATTGGCTGAGTTAGTCTTGGGGGACTATTTCTACAAATACTCCTTTTCGGTTGACCAGATTCAGGTGAGAGACTCTGACGGGAAAAAAAGGTTAAAAACAATGCTCCTACTGCTTATGGGGAGCCGTCGCCTAAGAAACAAAACAAGATGGGCGTGACTGAGGATACCATGGACAGTTCTTCTGATGGGGGGGGGGGGGCATGATCTGGGTGAAAAGACCGCTGGGGACAAACATCATATGCTTGATCTGCTTGAATCCCCCATGTGTGTGGACACTGACAGTTCCAACCATGATACATTGTTGATTCACAGTATGCTGTTGGTGTTGGAAATATGCCCTAGAGGTAATAATAATTTAGCTATTATCATATTTCCTTATTCATGATAATCGTTTATCATCCATGCTATAATTGTATTGATTGGAAACACTAATACATGTGTGGATACATAGACAACAATGTGTCCCTAGTATGCCTCTAGTAGACTAGCTTGTTGATCAAAGATGGTCAAGGTTTCCTAGCCATAGACATGAGATGTCATTTGCTAACGGGATCACATCATTAGGAGAATGACGTGATGGACAAGACCCAAACTATGAACGTAGCATATGATCGTGTCAGTTTATTGCTATTGTTTTCTGCATGTCAAGTATCTGTTCCTATGACCATGAGATCATGCAACCCACTGACACCGGAGGAATACCTTGTGTGTATCAAACGTCGCAACGTAACTGGGTGACTATAAAGATGCTCTACAGGTATCTCCGAGGGTGTCTGTTGAGCTGGCATGGATCGAGACTGGGATTTGTTACTTCGTGTTACGGAGAGGTATCTCAGGGCCCACTCGGTAATACAACATCACAATAAGCCTTGCAAGCAAAGTGACTAAGGAGTTATCCATGGGATCTTGTATTACGGAATGAGTAAAGAGTCTTACCGGTAACGAGATTGAACTAGGTATAGAGATACCGACGATCGAATCTCACGCAAGTAACATACTGAAGAACAAAGGGAACACTATACGGGATTAACTGAATCCTTGACATAGAGGTTCAACCGATAAAGATCTTCGTAGAATATGTAGGAACCAATATGGGCATCTAGGTCCCGCTATTGGTTATTGACCGTAGAGGTGTCTCGGTCATGTCTATATAGTTCTCGAACCCGCAGGGTCTGCACACTTAACGTTCGGTGACGTTTCGGTAGTATTGAGATATATGTGTTGGTGACCGAAGGTTGTTCGGAGTCCCGGATGAGATCCTGGACATCACGAGGAGCTCCGGAATGGTCCAGAGGTAAAGATTTATATATAGGAAAGTGGTATTTGGGATCCGGAAAAGTTTCGGGTATTTCCGGTAGTGTACCGGGAGTGACGAATGGGTTCCGGAGGTCCACCGGGTGGGGCCCACCCACCCCGGGGGGGCACATGGGCCCAAGAGGTGGCGCACCAGCCCCTAATGGGCTGGGGAACCAACCCCATAAGGGCCCGTATGCCCAAGAGGAAAAAAGGTGGAGATAGGAAGGAATAGGACTCCTTCCTAATATGAATCCACTTCCTAGTAGGAAGTGGATTGGACTCCTCCTTGCCCTGGTTCGGCCGACCCCTAGGGGAAACCCTCAGGAGGCTGCCTCCTCCCCCTCCCTCCTATATATACTAGAGGAATAGAGCCCCCAAAGACACACGGCCACATGCTTGTTCTCTATTCTCTAGTTCCTCCACCAAATAGATTTTGGTAGTGCTTGGGCGAAGCCCTGCCAGGATAACTCCACCACCACCACCACCACGCCGTCGTGCTGCTGGAGATCTCATCCACATCTCCGCCCCCTCTTGCTGGATAAAGAAGGCGGAGATCATCATCGAGCTGTACGTGTGCTGAACGCGGAGGTGCCGTCCGTTCGGCGCAAGATCGGGACGGATCGTGATTGGATCGTGCGACGGCTTGCGATTTGGATCGCGAAGACGTTCGACTACATCAACCGCGTTTCTTAATGCTTCCCGCTTAGCAATCTACAAGGGTACGTAGATCCACTCTCCCTCTCCATGGATAGATCTTGCGTGTGTGTAGGAAAATTTTTGTTTCCCATGCAACGTTCCCGACAGTGGCATCATGAGCTAGGTCTATGTGTAGATGAGATCACGAGTACAACACAAAGGAGTTTGTGGGCGTTGATGCTCAGATTGCTTCCTCCCTTGGTATTTTCTTGATTCAGCGGTATTGTGGGATGAAGCGGCCCGGACCAACCTTACTCGTACTCTTACGAGAGACCAGTTCCATCAACTGACATGTGACTTCGTTGCATAAAGATGGCTGGCGGGTGTCTGTCTCTCCCACTTTAGTTGGATCGGATTCGACAAAGGCGGTCCTTGAGAAGGTTGAATAGCAATTTGTGTATCACCGTTGTGGTTTTTGCGTAGGTAAGAATCGTTCTTGCTAGATACACGTAGCAGCCACGTAAAACATGCAACAACAATTAGAGGACGTCTAACTTGTTTTTGCAGGGTATGTTGTGATGTGATATGGCCAATTACATGATGAGATATATGTGATGTATGAGATCATCATGTTTTGTATAGAATATCACGACTTGCATGTCGATGAGTACGACAACCGGCAGGAGCCATAGGGTTGTCTTTAATTTATTTTCGCCGTTTTTGCTTTACTTTATCGCTATGAGTTAGCAATAGTCGTAGAAGCAACAGTTGGCGCGACAACCTCATGGCGACACGTTGATGGAGATCATGGTGTCATGCCGGTGACGATGGAGATCATGCCGGTGCTTTGGAGATGGAGATCAAAAGCACAAGTTCATGGCCATATCATGTCACTTATGATTTGCATGTGATGTTAATCCTATTATGCATCTTATTTTGCTTAGGACGATGGTAGCATTATAAGGTGACCCCTGACTAAAATTTCAAGATAAAATTGTGTTCTCACCGAGTGTGCACCATTGCGAAAGTTCGTCGTTTCGAGACACCATGTGATGATCGGGTGTGATAGACTCTACGTTCACATACAATGGGTGCAAGACAGTGTTGCACATGCGGAACACTCGGGTTAAACTTGACGAGCCTAGCATGTACAGACATGGCCTCGGAACACAAGAGACCGAAAGGTCGAACATGAGTCATATAGTAGATATGATCAACATGGAGATGTTCACCATTGAAACCACCTCATCTCATGTGATGATCGGACTTGGGTTGGTGGATTTGGATCATGTCACACTCAGACAACCTGAGGGATGTTGATTTGAGTGGGAGTTCTTAAGTGATATGATTAATTGAACTCATTATCATGAACATAGTCAAAGTGACTTTGCAAATTATGTTGTAGATCAATATCTCACGCTGTAGCTCCCCTATTTTTTTATACATTCCTAGAGAAAATAGAATTGAAAGATGATGGTAGCAATAATGCGGACTGGGTCCGTGATCTGAGGATTTCCCTCATTGCTACACAGAAGGCTTATGCCCTTAATGCATCGCTCGGTGCGCCACCCCCTCAAGCGTCGTCTATAGATGTTGTGAACATCTCACAGGCACGTTCTGATGACTACTTGATAGTTCAGTGCGTCATGCATTACGGCTTAGAATTGAGGCTCCAAAACGTTTTGAACGTCACGGAACATATGAGATGTTCTAAGAGCTGAAATTGGGAACTCAGGCTCGTGCCCGTGTTGAGAGGTATGAGACCTCCAACAAGATTCTTTGCCTGCAAGATGAAGGAGAATAGCTCAATCGGTGAGCATGTGCTCAGATTGTCTGGTACTACAATCGCTTGAATCGAGTGGGAGTTGATCTTCCAGATAAGATTGTGGTTGATATAGTTCTCCAAGTCACTGCCACAAAGCTACTAGAGCTTCGTGATGAACTATGAAATGCCAGGGATGAAAATAATGATCCCTGAGCTATTCGCAATGTTTGACACCGCGAAGGTAGAAATCAAGAAGGAGCATCAAGTGTTGATGGTTAGTAAAACCACTAGTTTCGAGAAGGGCAAGGGCAAGGAGGGAACCTTCATGGATGGCAAGCCAGTTGCTGCTCCAGTAAAGAAACCCAAGGTTGAACCCAAACCCGAGACTGAGTGCTTCTATTATGAGGAGAACGGTCGCTGAAGCGGAACAACCCTAGATACTTGGTAGATAAGAAGGCTGGCAACGACAACAGAAGTATATTCTATATACGTATTATTGATGTGTACCTTACTAATACTCCTAGTAGCACCTGGGTATTAGATACCGGTTCAGTTGCTAAATGTTGGTAACTCGAAATAAAAGCTACGGAATAAACGGAGACTAGCTAAGGGCGAGGTGACGATGTGTGTTGGAAGTGTTTCCAAGGTTGATGTGATCACCATCGCACGCTCTCTCTACCTTCGGGATTAGTGATGAACCTAAATAAATATTATTTGGTGTTTGCGTTGAGCATGAACGTGATTAGATCGTGTTTATTGCAAAATAGTTATTCATTTAAGTTGGAGAATAATGGTTATTTTGTTTACATGAATAATACCTTCAATGGTCATGCACCAAATGTGAATGGTTTATTGAATCTCGATCGTAGTAATACACAGGTTCATGATATTGATGCCAAAAGATGCAAAGTTAATAATGATAGTACCACATACTTGTGGCACTGCCGCCAAGGTCATATTGGTGCAAAGCGCATGAAGAAACTCCATGCTGATGGATCTTTTGACTCACTCGATTTCTAATCGGTTGAGACATGCGGACCATGCCTCTTGGGCAAGATGACTAAGACCCCATTTTCCGATATGATGGAGCGGGCAAGTGACTTATTGGAAATGATACATGTTGATGTAGTGGTCCAATGAGTGTTGAAGCGTGCGGTGGATATCACTATTTTCTTACCTTCACTGATGATTTAAGTAGATATGGGGTTATTTACTTAATGAAACACAAGTCTGAAACGTTTGAAAAGTTCAAACAAATTCAGAGTGAAGTTTGAGATCATTGTGACAAGAAGATAAAATGTCTACGATATGATCGTGGAGGTAAATATCTGAGTTACGAGTTTGGTATGCAACTTAAGACAATGTGAAAATTGCACAACTCATGCCACCTGGAATACCATAGTGCGATGGTGTGTCCGATGGTCGTAGTCCTGCTCTATTGGATATGGTGCGTACTATGATGTCTCTCATCGTTTTGCCACTATCGTTTTGGGGTTATGCATTAGAGACAAATACATTCACTTTAAAATAAGGGAACCATCTTAGTCCGTTGAGATGACACCGTATGAAATTTGGTTTGGCAGAAACCTAAGCTGTCATTTCTCAGAGTTTGGGAATGCGACGCTTATGACTGATAAACTCGAACCCAAAGCGGAAAAGTGCATCTTCATAAGATACCCTAAGGAAATAGTTGGGTATACCTTCTATCTCAGATCCAAGGGCAAAGTGTTTGTTGCTAAAAATGGGTCCTTTCGCGAGAAAGAGTTTCTCTCGAAAGAATTGAGTGGGAGGAAGGTAGAACTTGACGAGGTTTTTGAACCGTCACTTCAATTGGATGGTAGCACGACGTAGAAAGATGTTTCTGTGGCGCCTACACCGAATGAAGAGGAAGTTAATGATGATGATCATGACACTTTGGATCAAGTTACTACCGAACCTCGTAGGCCGACAAGAACTCGTACCGCCTCTGAGTGGTACGTCAATCCTGTCTTGGAAGTCATGTTGTTAGACAACAGTGAACCTATGAGCTATGAAGAAGCGATGGTGGGTCCGGATTCCAATAAATGGCTAGGAGCCATGAAATCTGAGAAAGGATCCATGTATGAAAACCAAGTATGGACTTTGGTAGACTTGCCCGTTAAACGGCAGACCATTGAGTACAAATGGACCTTTAAGAAGAAGACAGACGCTGATGGTAAATTTCACCATTTATAAAGCTCGACTTGTCGCAAAGAAGTTTCTGACAAGTTCAAGGAGTTGACTACGATGAGACTTTCTCCCCGTAGCGATGCTAAAAGTCTATTGGAATTATGTTAGCAGTTGCTGCATTTTTCGATTATGAACTCTAGCAGATGGATGTCAAAACATCGTTTCCTTAACGGTTTCCTTGAGGAAAGGTTGTATGTGATACAACCAGAAGTTTTTGTCAGTCCTAAGGATACTAAAATGTATGCAAGCTCCAGCAATCCTTCTATGGACTGGAGCGAGCATCTCGGAGTTGGAATATACGCTTTGATGAGGTGATCAATGTTTTTGGGTTTATACAAAGTTTATGAGAAACTTGTATTTACAAGAAAGTGAGTGGGAGCACTATAGAATTTCTGATAAGTATATGTGGATGACATATTGTTGATCAGAAATGTTGTAGAATTTCTAGAAAGCATAAAGGGTTGTTTGAAAGGAGTTTTTCAAAGGAAGACCTAGAATGAAGCTACTTAAATATTGGGCATCAGGATCTATAGAGATAGATCAAGACGTCTAAGACTTTCAATGAGTACATACCTTGACAAGATTTTTGAAAGAGTTCAAAATGGATCAGTCAAAAAGAGAGTTCTTGCCTGATTTGTAAGGTGTGGAGTTGAGTGAGACTCAAAGAATCGACCACGGCACAAGAAAGAGAAAGGACGAAGGTCGTCCCCTATGCCTTGTCCATAGGCTCTATATAGTATGACATGCTGTGTACCGCACCTGGTGTGTGCCTTGCCATGAGTCTGTCAAGGGGTACAAGAGTGGTCCAGGAGTGGATCACTGGACAGTGGTCAAGATTATCCTTAGTAACTAGAGGACTAAGGAAATGTTTCTCGATTATGGAGGTGATAAAGAGTTCGTCGTAAAGGGTTAAGTTGATGCAAGCTTTGACACCAATCCGAATGACTCTGAGTAGCAATGCGGATACGTATAGTGGAGCAGCCATTTGGAATAGCTCCAAGTGGAGCGTGGTAGCATTTGCAGTATGACATATAGATTTGCAAAGAACACACGGATCTGAATGTTGCAGACTATTGACTAAAACCTCTCTCACATGCAAAACATGATCGAACCCCAGAACTCATTGGGTGTTAGATTCATAACAATGTAAATCACATAGCGCTGTGAGCTAGATTATCGACTCTAGTGCAAGTGGGAGACTGTTGGAAATATGCCCTAGAGGCAATAATAAATTAGCTATTATCATACTTATTGTTCATGATAATCGTTTATTATCCATGCTATAATTGTATTGATTGGAAACACTAATACATGTGTGGATACATAGACAACAATGTGTCCCTAGTATGCCTCTAGTAGACTAGCTTGTTGATCAAAGATGGTCAAGGTTTCCTAGCCATAGACATGAGATGTCATTTGATAACGGGATCACATCTGTGACACCTTAGGTTTAAGCTACAGTGATCATTGTAATTTAGCTATAGTAATGGCCAAATGATTAAGCTAATCTTTTGCTAAACAGGGCTTGATCAAGTTGAAGTTCAAATTCCAGTTCAAATTTCAATTCAAATGCCCTAGGAATTATTGTAATAAAAATAATTCTGCAAACAACAAAAGTAAAATGTTCGAAACTTGTGAAATATTCCAAAACATGTAATGTTGAGGAAAACAACATCACCAAGATTCTTGTGTGGACCCCACCTTCAATAACAGTAGCTAAAAGCATTTTTAAAAAGTGCTATAAATTGCATTGGAAAATGAAAACAGTTTCTGAAAATGCTCAAAGTGGATGTGGCCCTCCAAAATGTTGCAAGTTAATTGTTGGACCATATGACACAATTTTTCTTAAAGGAATATGGCCTAAAATAAATAAAACAGAAACTTATAAAAGAAAACAGAATTATAAACAGAAAAGAAAAGAAAGAAAAAGAAAAAGGCCGCAGCGGCTGGGCCCAAAAGGCCCAACAGTGCGGCCTAGCCCACTGGGGCCTCCCCCTACCTGCTCCCGCCTCGCTGTCGTGCCCGCCATGGCCGAGCGCGCCTCGCTCCGGCCACTGGCCACCACGGCGCCGGAGCAGGTGGGCGAGGGGATAAGGGCGCCCCGAGCCGTCCCCCCTGGATGCCCTCGCCATTTCCCCCCTCCCTCGCTCTCTCCTCCTCCTCCCAGCTCAGACCCGAGCGCCGCCGCCGCCATGGCCGACCCATAGCCACGGCCACCGGCCACCTCTCGCCCCCGTAGCCTGTCCAGAAGGTTCGCGCCGACGAGCCCTTCCTCCCCATGCCCTGAAACGAGCTCCGGAGCCCCAGGAGAGCCCACACGCCGTCGTCTTCCTCCTCTGGATCCGCCGCTCGCCATCGCCGATTGCGTCGCCGTCAAGCACTCCCCGATCCCGCTTTGAACGGCTACGCCTCACTGTGAGCTCCCGCCTCCTTTCCCTGCCTTGCCCTCGACGAGCCGTTGCTCGTAGCGCTAGATTTCGCCGGAGCCCGAACGCGCCGCCATCGGAGCTCGTCGCCGGCGCCTCTCCGGTGACCATTTGGTCCTGCCGCCGCCGTCATTCGACTCCACGCAACGTGTAGGCCATCGTAGCGCTTTTGGTTAGCTCGGAAACGCCCCGGTTAGCTAGATGCCATCGGCACCCAAAAGCTCCTCCGTCGTCGGCGACGTAGCGCTCCCTACGGCCTGCCATTGCTCGAACCGATGCCTGGAATGGATCGACGCCGTCGCCAGCTTTCGAACGCCGCCGACCGCGTGCGATTTGACCCCCTGTGCGCCATTTCCGAGCCGCGCCACCGTTTCGGGTGCTCGCCGGAGCATCTCCGGTGGCCGGCCAGCGCCGCCGCCGACGTGGCTGGGCTGGGGCCACCCCCAGTGCCACTGCTAGTGTCCAGGCCAGCCCCAGTTGACCAGTTGACTTGGTCAACTGGCTGACTGGGCACTGCCTTGTCACTGACTGGTGGGGCCCTTCCCATCTGTGTCTATGACATATGGGCCCCCCTTGTCAGTTGCCTAATTAACTAATTAGGATAACTAAAATAATTAATTTAAACTAACCTGTCACTGACATGTGGACCCACCTGTTAATTAAACCTGTTTAGTTTAATTTAATAAACTGAAATAGACCTGTGTCTATGACAGGTGGGGCCCACTGGTCAGGTTTGACCTGGCCGGCCTCCTGTTGACCTGCTGACGTCACATTGGTGTCATGCTGACGTCACATTTCACTGTTCTGGATAATGTTGGATTAAATAAATAGAATTAATTCCAGAAATTGATTAAATCTTTGAAAAATTATATAAAATAATCCGTAGCTCAGATGAAAATAATTTATATATGAAAGTTGACCAGAAAAATCCCACGAATCCAAATATGCCATCCATTCAACTGTCACATGCCTCTAGCTATCTGAACATGCAACTTTTTACCAATTTCGGATAGGTGAACAATGCATGGCATTATTAAAATAATTCCAAATAAATTTCTAAATTAACTATCGCACCTAGATAGGCCGTAAACACCCCTAGCCCTGCGTATTGCCATGTCATGCATCATGTTGCATCTGTGTGCTTTATATTTATTGTTTCTTCCCCCTCTTCTCTCCGGTAGACCCCGAGGCTGATGGTGCTGCCGAGATCGACTACGCCGTTGACGTTCAGCCTTTTGCCACAGAGCAGCAAGGCAAGCAAAAACCCCTTGAGCATTCCGATATCACCCATCTCATTCCCTCTTATGCTTGCATTAGATTTTGCTACTGTATTAGCTAGCTCCTATATCTGATTCATAGTCTGTTTTTGATGAACTGCTACTACACCTGCTTTTATATCAACTGCCTAGAATAGGTTGATCAGCGAACCCCTGAGACCCCCTTAGTCCCAGTTGCCCCTGCTTTCATCGACGACACCGAGGACTTGAAGACAGAAGACTCAGTCGTCATGACTGACAAGCCGTTACCGATACATCACCACACATCCCTTAAGTATGGCACTGCAGAGCTACAACCGAGTGCCGAGGGTGATACCTCACTTAGCACTCCCGGTGTTAGTTCTGTAGTGTAGCTATCGGTCATGGGTATCGAGGGTGATTCGTCGGATATCCACTTGGTGTATAGACACACAGTTACTATGACCTGGTTACAGAATCATGTTGAAGACGGGTCGGCCCCAAGGGTACCCGCGAGAGTGATATGTGGTGGGGTGCGCCGGTAAGGCACCCGAGTGTTATTGGCGGGGCGACGGACTGCACTTTATGGTACGTGCTTACCCCGCATTAATAAAATGCTAATGGGTTGGCTACTTGATCTGAGTTAGGTCGTTGGCCTTAATACGCACTAACCATCACGTGGGAAAGTTATGGGCACTCAGCGTCGTTGTATCAGCCAAAGCTCTTCAGACGTCCGCAATGGAGCGGCGCGCGCCCGAGTGGTCCGCTACGGCATCACGCTTGTTACTAAGGGGTGCTAGGACTGACCTCGGCCGCCCTCGCATCGTGCAGGTGTGCAAAGGGTGATTGGGCCCATGACCCTTGCGCGCATAGGATTTAGACCGGCGAGCTGGCCTCTTCGTTGAGCCTAGGTGGGGTGACGACGTGCTGATATCCTGAGGCCGGGCACGACCCAGGAAAGTGTGTCCGGCCGAAGGTGACTCAGGCGTGTTGGGTAATATGTGGTGCACCCCTGCAGGGATGAATAATCTATTCGAATAGCCGTGTCCACGGTAACAGGACGACTTGGAGTTGTACCTTGACCTTATACAACTATAATGGTGACTTTAATGTGAAATGAATTGTGGCTCCGGGATTGCTTCCTCGCAGGGAGTCAAGGAAGGATCTCTGGGGGTGGTTACTTAATTTAAAAATTTGCTACAACAATATGACTATATATGTGAGATACCAATCTGCACTCTTCTAATGCTGCAAGATGCTGAAGATGCTAGTCTTCGATAGGACTAGGCCTTCCCCCTACTCTTGCTTTCTGCAGTCAGTCCAGATATAACCCCTCCCCTTGACAATGGTACATATTTAGCATAGTTCTGATGTCAGTGTTGCGAGTACTTTGGATGAGTACTCACCGCTGCTTTGCATTTTCATTCCCCCTCGATACGTTACCGCGTTCAGACGATGGAGCCCAACAGATGGAGTACGCCGGAGACGACTGCTACACCACCGCTGGAGCCTTCTACTACGTGGAGGCTGCCCCCGACGCTCAGGAGTAGTTAGGAGGTTCCCAGGCAGGAGGCCTCGCCTCTTTCGATCCGTGCTTATGTTTGTGCTAGCCTTCTTAACGCAAAACTTGTCCAACTTATGTCTGTTCTAAGCTATTATGTGCTTCCGCTGACTCGTGTTTATGTCGAGCTTTGTATTCGAGCCCTCGAGGCCCCTGGCTTGTAATATGGAGCTGTATGACTTGTATTTGTGTCCTTTGTTGTGTTGTGATATCAATCAGTGAGTCCCTAATCTTGGCCGTACGCATTGTGTGCATGATTAGCGTACGGACGAGAATGGGGGCGTCACAAGTTGGTATCAGAGCCGACTGCCTGTAGGTAGCCCCCTTTCCAACTCCTTGGCCGAAGTGGAGTCTAGACATTGAAAAACTTTTACTAACACTGATGTTGTGGCTTACGGGCCCACATCTCAATCGGGTGGTATTAAGATCTTTTATTCCTCGTCTATACTCTGGGTTCTGATCTCTCTTCTCTTTCGGGTTAAAGATTTTGCTAAATCTAACATTAGGTTCTCATGATCACATCCACCGGAGAATTGCTTCGTCGAAAGTTGTCTTCTTTAAAGTTATGATGCACACACTATAATTTGACATCTTGAATCTCCTTGTTACAGATGCGTCCCGGTAGGTAGATCGTTCGTCTGACCTACGCGCACGATACCACTGGGTTCCCGGCCATTCTGATCGGCCTCTTGAAGAAGCTAGGATATCGCTGGTACCCCGAGTACACTGTTTACGAGGACTACCGCGAGTTCAACCAGGAACAGTATGAGGCTGAGATGGTTATCTGGGATCGACAGGACCGCTCCATCACTAAGCTGCACACCTTCCTTGGCATTGGAGTGACTGTTGAGATGGCAGTACAGGATGCTGCCTATGCTGCTATTGTTCGTCTCCGTGCAGCGAACCCTTGTTTGGATGACACGGTATACAGATACATCCCGTATGTTCCTGCTGGAGTTGATACGGCAGCTGATGCTGAGGTCTTGACCCCTTTCGCACGGCAGCGTACCGACCGATCCTACACTGCTGTCTGCACCCCCTACGTGAGTCGTCGTTACGACCCACAGGTTCTGGTTCAGTACACTGAGGCTCTGGATCGCACTGTCAGGGCTCTTAACGTCGAGCTGTACGGCACCCGTGCTCGTTTGTACCAGGCTATGGAGCACTTGTTGCTAGCAGTCCGTGCGAGGATACATCCGGAGCACATCCTTTACCCGCCTCGGACTGAGTTTCCCCCAGGTCTTGGATGGCCTGAGGTTGGAGGTCGTACTCCGGCACGTGGACCTGCGCTCCCGCTTAGTATGCAGGTTCTGCATCGGAGTGTACACGGGATCCAGGACCCTGCCACCGGGTTTCACAACCAGGGTCATCTGCAGTTCCGTGGCTACTTTCGTTGTCCCCGACCTTGATGTAGCTTATCGCTATATCCCATTGTTGTATCCCTCCACCGCGTGCCTGCGTGCCGCCTAGTTGTCTAGGTTAAATTTCATGCCAGACCTATCATCTATTTTGTAACGAACTTATGGTTTGTAATAGACTTATGTATGGACCTGTATGTTGAAATTTGAACTACTATGTCATATCTATTGCACTGCTTTCTTGTGCAATCTACTTCATGAATGATTCATTGTTGATGCAATTACCCAATACTAAACTACCACTGTTAAAATTTTGACAGAATGGTTAGGCCAGCTGGTCGTGGTCGTGGTGCGCCTGAACCACCACCACCACCGGACTACATGGCTGGTATGATGCAACAGTTTGAACTGAATCGCCAGTTTATGCAAGGGCTTATGGACCAGTTTCTAAGGCAGAATATGAATCAGTAGCCAGCCCCAATGACTCTGCAAGACTTCATGCGTCTCAACCCTGCGACCTACCGCCGCTCAACTCAGCCGCTTGATGCAGATGACTGGCTCCGTGACATCACCTATGAGCTCGAGTCTTCAGGTGCCCCAGTGGCTAGCTATGTCACCTTTGCCTCGTACTTTCTGAAGGGTCCCGATGCTCAATGGTGGGACAGCCACAGGCGCTCTCAGCCTGTTGGAACAATCATCACCTGACCGGAGTTCCAAGCTGCGTTCCGTGCTCGTCACATTCCTCAGGGAATGATGGATAAGAAGAAGCGTGAATTCCGCAACTTAGTCCAGGGCAACAAGACTGTGGATGCTTATTAGCGGGAATTTCTGGACTTGTCTCACGATGCTGAACAAGACATTGCAACTGATGCTCATAGGCAGGAGAAGTTCCGTGAAGGCCTCCACCCAGATATCAAGCTGGCACTCATTGCTCAAGACTTCGGTAACTTTGCCACCTTGGTGAACAAGTCTATTGTAGTGGAAACAGGTCTGCAGGACTACAAGGACAGCAGCAAGCGCAACCGTGACATGGGCTCATCTTCGGGTCCATCTGCTCAGAAGCGTAAGATATGGATCCCCCACAACATGTACCATGCACCGCCTCCTGCTCCGAGGCCGTCCTATGCTGCACCTCGTCTGCCTCCACCCCCACCTAGGCAGCCGAGGCTCCCATCTCCGCCACCACGAGCTCTTGTTCCCCCTTCTCGTCCTGACGATGGGCTGTGCTTCAAGTGTGGTCGTCCAGGACACCATGCTAGAGACTGCAGGCAGGGTCAGCATCAACTTACACTGCCTTCCAACCAGCCCCGCCACAGCAATGCCAGTCCTGCTCAAGGTCGAGCTCAAGCTAACAATGCTGAACTGAATGAAGCTCAAGACCAGCCTGCTACTGTGATGGGTACTCTTCTCATTAACTCCGTACTAGCTTCTGTATTGTTTGATACACGAGCATCGCATTCTTTCATGTCTGAAGATTTTGCATACATGCATGGCATTAAGTACGGGGAGATGAACATTCCGATAGTGGTAAACACCCCCGCTGGCCAATGTCGAACCTCAATGGTTTGTCAAGATGTCCCCATTGAAATAGAAGGAATGGAATTCCATGCTTCCCCCATTATATTGAAGTCTTCCAAGATCGACCTTATTCTGGGGATGGATTGGTTGAAAGCACACACTGCTTCCATCGTTTGTGCCACCAAAACCGTCCACCTTCTGCATCCTTCGAATGAGATAGTCAGGTACCATGCTCACCTTGTTCCAGATGCTGAAGCCCGACTATATGCTATGAATGCATTAAATGAGTCACCTCTTGAAGGGATTGAAAACATTCCAGTTGTCCGGGATTTCCAAGATGTTTTTCCGAAAGAACTCCCAGGGATCCCCCCTGCTAGAGCTATCGAGTTTGTCATCGACTTGGTACCTGGTACCACTCCTATAGCCAAGCGACCGTATAAGATGCCACTACATGAACTCCTAGAACTTAAGCGAGAAAATGACAATTCGCTTCGTATGGGTTTCATTCGTCCAAGTTCCTCTGCTTGGGGAGCGCCTTCTCTCTTTGTCAAGAAGAAGGATGGTATCAATCGATTGGTCCAAGATTACCGTCCCATCAACCAAGCAATGATTCAAAACAAATATCCGCTTCCTCGGATCAACGATCTGTATGATCAACTTGCTGGTTCATCAGTATTTTCTAAACTCGACTTGAGGTTGGGTTACCATCAGATCCGGGTTCGTGAAGAGGATATTCCCAAGACTGCATTTGTTACTCGCTATGGTTCATACGAGTACACCGTCATGTCCTTCGGCTTAACCAATGCTCCAGCAACTTTCTCTCGCCTAATGAATTATATATTCATGGATTACCTCGATAAATTCGTCGTGGTTTATCTGGATGATATCTTGGTTTTCTCCAAGAATAAAGAAGAGCATGCTGAACATCTTTGTCTTATACTGGAGAGGCTTCGAGAACATCAACTCGATGCTAAATATTCAAAGTGTGAGTTCTGGATGGACGAAGTGACCTACCTTGGTCATGTGATCTCCAAGGATGGTATTGCGGTCAATCCTGAACGAGTTTAGGCTATTCTTGACTGGACTTCCCCGAAGAATGTCAAGCAAGTCAGAACTTTTCTCGGACTCGCCAGCTATTGCCGTCGATTCGTCGAGAACTTCTCCACGATTGCAAAGCCCTTAACCAATTTGCTTCACAAAGGTGTTAAATATGAGTGGACAGAAAAATGTCAGGAGAGCTTTCAGGCACTTAAGGACAAGTTGACCTCTGCTCCAGTGCTAGCTCCTCCGGATACTCGTAAGGACTTCGTCATTTATTGTGACGCTTCGCGTCAGGGAATAGGTTGTATCCTAATGCAAGAGCGCAGAGTGGTTGCTTATGCATCCCGTCAATTGCGTCCCCATGAAGAGAACTACCCAGTTCATGACCTTGAACTTGTTGCGGTAATTCATGCATTGAAAGAGTGGCAGCAATACCTTGTTGGTAATCATTGCGAGATCTACACCGACCACCAAAGTCTGAAGTATCTGTTTACTCAGCCAGATCTGAACCTCCGTCAACAGAGATGGATGGAGCGCATAGCAGATTACAATGTGGGGATTTCTTATACACCTGGCAAGGCTAATGTAATGGCTGATGCTTTGAGCCGCAAGTCGTACTGCAATCACCTCCAGGTTCATAAGGTTCACCCCCTTCTTCAAGAAGAATTTCGCAAGCTGAACCTCCATATTGTTCCTCAGGGTTATCTCACTCCCCCGCCTAGAGGGTCCTACAAGATGTACCTCCATGTTGTTTCCCAGGGTTCCCTTAATACCCTAGTTGCTAAACCAGATCTTGTGGACGTCATCAAGTGGATCCAAAAGTGTGATAGTGAAGTTGAGAGGATTAAACGTGATCTCGCTGAGGGAAAGCCCTCACCCTTCACTATTGCTGAGGATGGCGCTTTGTACTTCAAAGACCGCCTAGTGGTACCAAGTAAGGAGAAAAACCATGATATGGCTCAAGAGGTCATGAAGCAAGCACATGACACTCCGCTGTCTATTCATCTGGTAGTACCAAGATGTACCAAGACATTCGGCAAAGATTCTAGTGGTCTAACATGAAGCAAGACATTGCACGCTATGTTTCAGAATGTGACATTTGCCGTCGGATCAAAGCAGAACATCAAAGGCCTGCTGGAACTCTACAACCTATTTCTATTCCTGAATGGAAATGGGATCATGTTGAAATGGACTTCATTACTGGTTTTCCCAGGTCGTAGAAAGGTAATGATGCTATTCTTGTCGTCATTGACCGGTTGTCCAAAGTTCACATTTTCTGGCTGTCAAGGAAACTATTAATGCTAGTCAGCTGGCAGATCTATACATGTCCACAGTTGTTTCACTCCACGGTATTCCATTGGTGATTAGTTCAGACCGTGGTAGTTTATTCACTTCAAGATTCTGGACAAGTTTTCAGGAAGCTATGGGGACTCGTTTGTCCTTCAGCACCGCTTTTCACCCTCAATCCCAGGGACAAGTTGAAAGAGTCAACCAGATTCTCGAAGACATGCTTTGAGCTTGTGTCATTTCTTTCAGCAAGAAATGGGAGTAATCTCTCCCGTATGCTGAGTTCTCCTACAACAATAGCTATCAAGCTAGTCTGAAGATGGCTCCTTTTGAAGTGTTGTATGGACGTAAGTGTCGGACTCCTCTGAATTGGTCAGAAACTGGGGAACGTACACTTATCGGTCCGGATATTATCCAACATGCCGAAGATCAAGTCCGCATTATTCATGCAAACCTGAAGGCTGCTCAGTCTCGTCAGAAGAGTCAGCATGACCGTCATCACAAGGATATGGTCTATCAACCTGGCGAAAAGGCTTATGTTCGAGTCACGCCAATGAGAGGAACACACCGTTTTGGGATCAAGGGCAAGCTGGCTCCTCGATATATTGGTCCTTTCACTGTTCTCGAAAGACGTGGTAAAGTGGCATATCAATTGGAACAACCGCCAAACCTTTCTCAGGTTCACGATGTGTTCCATGTGTCACAGCTTCGTCGCTGCTTTAAGGATCCTATCCGAGCAGTGGACCATGAAATGCTGGAGCTGCAGCAAGACCTTTCTTACAAGGAGCAACCAGTCCGCATTCTCGATGAAACTGAACGTCGGACTCGTCAGAAGGTTACCAAGTTCTTCAAGGTGCAGTGGGCTAATCATTCTGAAGATGAAGCCACCTGGGAACGCGAAGATCATCTTCGTGCAGAATACCCCGGGCTCTTTCCTTCTACTTCTTAATTCTCGGGACGAGAATTGTGACACCCTGGGTTTAAGCTACAGTGATCATTGTAATTAAGCTATAGTAATGGCCAAATGATTAAGCTAATCTTTTGCTAAACAGGGCTTGATCAAGTTGAAGTTCAAATTCCAGTTCAAATTTCAATTCAAATGCCCTAGGAATTATTGTAATAAAAATAATTCTGCAAACAACAAAAGTAAAATGTTCGAAACTTGTGAAATACTCCAAAACATGTAATGTTGAGGAAAACAACATCACCAAGATTCTTGTGTGGACCCCACCTTCAATAACAGTAGCTAAAAGCATTTTTAAAAAGTGCTCTAAATTGCATTGGAAAATGAAAACAGTTTCTGAAAATGCTCAAAGTGGATGTGGCCCTCCAAAATGTTGCAAGTTAATTGTTGGACCATATGACACAATTTTGCTTAAAGGAATATGGCCTAAAATAAATAAAACAGAAACTTATAAAAGAAAACAGAATTATAAACAGAAAAGAAAAGAAAGAAAAAGAAAAAGGCCACAGCGGCTGGGCCCAAAAGGCCCAACAGTGCGGCCCAGCCCACTGGGGCCTCCCCCTACCTGCTCCTGCCTCACTGTCATGCCCACCATGGCCGAGCGCGCCTCGCTCCTGCCACTGGCTGCCACGGCGCCGGAGTAGGTGGGCGAGGGGATAAGGGCGCCCCGAGCCATCCCCCCTGGACACCCTCGCCACTTCCCCCCTCCCTCGCTCTCTCCTCCTCCTCCCAGCTCAGACCCGAGCGCCGCCGCCGCCATGGCCGACCCATAGCCACGGCCACCGGCCACCTCTCGCCCCCGTAGCCTGTCCAGAAGCTTCGCGCCCATGAGCCCTTCCTCCCCGTGCCCTGAAACGAGCTCCAGAGCCCCAGGAGAGCCCCCACGCCGTCGTCTTCCTCCTCTGGATCCGCCGCTCGCCATCGCCGATTGCGTCGCCGTCAAGCCCTCCCCGAGCCCGCTTTGAACGGGTACGCCTCACTGTGAGCTCCCACCTCCTTTCCCCGCCTTGCCCTCGATGAGCCGTTGCTCGTGGCGCTAGATTTCACCGGAGCCCGAACGCGTCGCCACCGGAGCTCGTCGCCGGCGCCTCTCAGGTGACCATTTGGTCCTGCCGCCGCCGTCATTCAACTCCACGCAACGTGTAGGCCATCGTAGCGCTTTTGGTTAGCTCGGAAACGCCCCGGTTAGCTAGATGCCATCGCCGCCCGAAAGCTCCTCCGCCGCCGGCGACGTAGCGCTCGCTACGGCCCGCCATTGCTCAAACCGATGCCTGGAATGGATCGACGCCGTCGCCAGCTTTCGAACGCCGCCGACCGCGTGCAATTTGACCCCCTGTGCGCCATTTCCGAGCCGCGCCACCGTTTCGGGTACTCGCCGGAGCAACTCCGGTGGCCGGCCGGTGCCGCCGGCGATGTGGCTGGGCTGGGGCCACCCCCAGTGCCACTGCTAGTGGGCCAGGCCACCCCCAGTTGACCAGTTGACTTGGTCAACTGGCTGACTGGGCACTGCCCAGTCACTGACTGTTGGGGCCCTTCCCATCTGTGTCTATGACATATGGGCCCCCCTTGTCAGTTGCCTAATTAACTAATTAGGATAACTAAAATAATTAAACCTGTTTAGTTTAATTTAGTAAACTGAAATAGACCTGTGTCTATGACAGGTGGGGCCCACTGGTCAGGTTTGACCTGGCCAGCCCCCTGTTGACCTGCTGACGTCACATTGGTGTCATGCTGACGTCACATTTCAGTGTTCTGGATAATGTTGGATTAAATAAATAGAATTAATTCTAGAAATTGATTAAATCTTTGAAAATTCATATAAAATAATCCGTAGCTCAGATTAAAATAATTTATATATGAAAGTTGACCAGAAAAATCCCACGAATCCAAATATGCCATCCATTCATCTGTCACATGCCTCTAGCTATCTGAACATGCAACTTTTTGCCTGTTTCGGATAGGTGAACAGTGCATGGCGTTATTAAAATAATTCCAAATAAATTTCTAAATTAACTATCGCACCTAGATAGGCCGTAAACACCCCTAGCCCTGCGTATTGCCATGTCATGCATCATGTTGCATCTGTGTGCTTTATATTTATTGTTTCTTCCCCCTCTACTCTCCGGTAGACCCCGAGGCCGACGGTGCTGCCGAGATCGACTACGCCGTTGACGTTCAGCCTTTTGCCACAGAGCAGCAAGGCAAGCAAAACCCCCTTGAGCATTCCGATATCACCCATCTCTCTCCCTCTTATGCTTGCATTAGATTTGGCTACTGTATTAGCTAGCTCCTATATCTGATGCATAGTCTGTTTTTGATGAACTGCTACTACACCTGCTTTTATATCAACTGCCTAGAATAGGTTGATCAGTGAACCCCTGAGACCCCCTTAGTCCCAATTGCCCCTGCTTTCATCGACGACACCGAGGACTTGAAGACAGAAGACTCAATCATCATGACTGACAAGCCGTTACCGACACATCACCACACATCCCTTAAGTATGGCACTGCAGAGCTACTACCGAGTGCCGAGGGTGATACCTCACATAGCACTCCCGGTGTTAGTTCTGTAGCATAGCTATCGGTCATGGGTATCGTGGGTGATTCCTCCTTCCCATTTACCAGTAGCGACTCTTGCCTTACTCATACCTCGAGTGGGATCCATCGAGGGTGATTCCTCGGATATCCACTTGGTGTATAGACACACAGTTACTATGACCTGGTTACAGAATCATGTTGAAGACGGGTCGGCCCCAAGGGTACCCGCGAGAGTGATATGTGGTGGGGTGCGCCGGTAAGGCACCCGAGTGTTATTGGCAGGGTGACGGACTGCACTTTATGGTTTGCGCTTGCCCCGCATTAATAAAATGCTAATGGGTTGGGTACGTGATCTAAGTTAGGTCGTTGGCCTTAATACGCACTAACCATCATGTGGGAAAGTTATGGGCACTCAGCGTCGTTGTATCAGGCAAAGCTCTTCGGACGTCAGCAATGGAGCGGCGCGCGCCCGAGTGGTCCGCTACGGCATCGCGCTTGTTACTAAGGGGTGCTAGGACTGACCTCGGCCGCCCTCGCATTGTGCAGGTGTGCAAAGGGTGATTGGGCCCATGACCCCTGCGCGCATAGGATTTAGACAGGCGGGCTGGCCTCTTCGTTGAGCCTAGGTGGGGTGACGACGTGCTGATATCCCGAGGCCGGGCACGACCCAGGAAAGTGTGTCCGGCCGGAGGTGACTTAGGCGTGTTGGGTAATATATGGTGCACCCCTGCAGGGATGAATAATCTATTTGAATAGCCATGTCCACGGTAATAGGACGACTTGGAGTTGTACCTTGACCTTATACAACTATAATGGTGACTTTAATGTGAAATGAATTGTGGCTCCGGGATTGCTTCCTCGCAGGGAGTCGAGGAAGGATCTCTGGGCGTGGTTACTTAATTTAAAAATTTGCTACAACAATATGACTATATATGTGAGATACCAATCTGCACTCTTCTAATGCTGCAAGATGCTGAAGATGCTAGTCTTCGATAGGACTAGGCCTTCCCCCTACTCTTCCTTTCTGCAGTCAGTCCAGATATAACCCCTCCCCTTGACAATGGTACATATTTAGCATAGTTCTGATGTCAGTGTTGCGAGTACTTTGGATGAGTACTCACCGCTGCTTTGCATTTTCATTCCCCCTCGATACGTTACCACGTTCAGACGATGGAGCCCAGGAGATGGAGTACGCCGAAGACGACTGCTACACCACCGCTGGAGCCTTCTACTACGTGGAGGCTGCCCCCGACGCTCGGGAGTAGTTAGGAGGTTCCCAGGCAGGAGGCCTCGCCTCTTTCGATCCGTGCTTATGTTTGTGCTAGCCTTCTTAACGCAAAACTTGTCTAACTTATGTCTGTACCTCAGATATTATGTGCTTCCGCTGACTCGTGTTTATGTCGAGCTTTGTATTCGAGCCCTCGAGGCCCCTGGCTTGTAATATGGAGCTGTATGACTTGTATTTGTGTCTTTTGTTGTGCTGTGATATCAATCAGTGAGTCCCTAATCTTGGCCGTACGCATTGTGTGCATGATTAGCGTACGGACGAGAATGGGGGCGTCACAACATCATTAGGAGAATGATGTGATGGACAAGACCCAAACTATGAATGTAGCATATGATCGTGTCAGTTTATTGCTATTGTTTTCTACATGTCAAGTATCTGTTCCTATGACCATGAGATCATGCAACTCACTGACACCGGAGGAATACCTTGTGTGTATCAAACGTCGCATGATGTCTACTACGCAACCTTCTCCTTGTAGACTCGTGTTGGGCCTCCAAGCGCAGTGTTTTGTAGGACAGTAGCAAATTTCCCATAAGTGGATGACCTAAGGTTTATCAATCCGTGGGAGGTGTAGGATGAAGATGGTCTCTCTCAAACAACCCTGCAATAAAATACAAGAAATCTCTTGTGTCCCCAACACACCCAATACAATGGTAAATTGTATAGGTGCACTAGTTCGGCGAAGAGATGGTGATACAAGTGCAATATGGATGGTAGATATAGGTTTTTGTAATCTGAAAATATAAAAACAGCAAGGTAACTAATGATAAAAGTGAGCACAAATGGTATTGCAATGCTAAGAAACAAGGCCTAGGGTTCATACTTTCACTAGTGCAAGTTCTCTCAACAATACTGACATAGTTCACTCCAAAGTCACAAATAGCGGAGAACAAACGAAGAAATTATTGTAGGGTATGAAACCACCTCAAAGTTATCTTTTCCGATCAATCTTATGAGCTATCCCTATAAGTGTCACAAACAGCCCTAGAGTTCGTACTAAAATAACACCTTAAGATACACATCAACCAAAACCCTAATGTCACCTAGATTCTCCAATGTCACCACGAGTACCCATGGGCTTGATTATACGATATGCATCACACAATTTCAGATTCATCATGTTCAATCCAACACAAAGAACTTCAAAGAGTGCCCCAAAGTTTCTACCAGAGAGTCAAGATGAAAACGTGTGCCAACCCCTATGCATAGATTCCCAAGGTCACGGAACCCGCAAGTTGATCACCAAAACATACATCAAGTGGATCAATAGAACATCCCATTGTCACCACGGATATCCCATCGCAAGACATACATCAAGTGTTCTCAAATCCTTAAAGACTCAATCCGATAAGAAAACTTCAAATGGAAAACTCAATTCATCACAAGAAGATAGAGAGGGGAAAACTCCATATGATTCATCTATATTAATAAAGCTCGCGGTACATCAAGATCATGCCATCTCAAGAACATGAGAGAGAGAGAGAGATCAAACACATAGCTAATGGTACATACCCTCAGCCCCGAGGGTGAACTACTCCGTCCTCGTCATGGAGACCGCCGGCATGTGGAAGATGGCCTCCGGTGATGGTTTCCCCCTCCGGCAGGGTGCCGGAACGGGCTCCCGATTGGTTTTTCGTGGCTACAGAGGCTTGCGGAAGTGGAACTCCCGATCTAGGTTTCTTTCTGGAGGTTTCTCGATTTATAGGAGTACTTGGCATTGGAATCAATTCATGGGGACTCCCGAGGGGCCCACAAGCCAGGGGGGCGCGCCCTAGGGGAAGCTAGGCTTGTGGCTGCCTCGGGACTCCTCTCCGGTATCTTTTTGCTCCAGTATTTTTTATATTTTCCAAAAATATTCTCTGTAAATTTTCAGCTCATTCCGAGAACTTTTATTTCTGCACAAAAACAACACCACGGTAGCTCTGCTGAAAACAGCGTCAGTCCGGGTTAGTTCTAATCAAATCATACCAAAATCATATAAAATTATTGTAAACATCGCATGAATACTTCATAAATTATAGATATGTTGGAGACGTATCAGCATCCCCAAGCTTAATTCCTGCTCATCCTCGAGTAGGTAAATGATAAAAGAAATAATTTATGAAGTGTGAATGCTAGCAAGTGCACAAGTTTGATCAATGATAATTCCAATCACTTTTTCTAGCATCAATATAAACCATAAACAATAGCTCATCTCATAAAACTTCTCATGATCAAGTAACAAGCTATTCACATGTTAAAGTATAGACCAGAAAGTTTCTTGAAAACTAACAAACCATATTCCTAGTCATCAAACAATTGCAATTCATCTTATTTTCAGGAAGGGTCTATGTAAGAGCTTTGATTTAGCAAATTCCACATACTCAACTATCATATAGTCTTCCATGATTATTGACACTCAAAGCTTATTTTTAGAACAAATAGCATCCATCGAACACAGAGAAAGATAGGGGCTTAATGTTTAGCCTCCCAACTTATTTATCATATAGATAATTGTCAACAATAATAATTCATGATCAAATATATTTGTGTGGATATATATGTCTAGATCATTCCCCAACACATGACGCTTGCCAAGAGAAAAAGGCGAAATATAGGAAGTGGTGAAGATCACCATGACTCTTGCATAAAGGTAAGTACTAGAAAGTAAAAGATAGGCCCTTCGCAGAGGGAAGCATTGATTTGCAAAGGTGCCAGAGCTCGAGATTTTAAAACAGAGATGAATAATAATTTTGAGCGGTATGCTTTCATTTTCAACATAACAACCGAGAGATCTCGGTATCTTTCGTGCTAGAAACATTATAGGCGGTTCCCAAATTGAATGATAAAGTTTTTAATCCCCCTCCACCAATCAAACACACTCCACGGAGAGCCGAATCCACGGGTACCGTCCATACAAACAACAATCTAGGGGGAGTTTTGTTTCATTATATTTTGATTTGAATTTTGAGCATGGAACTAGGCATCCCGAATACCAGCCACTTTCTCGTGAATGATAGTGAATCAACACATATCGTGAGAATAACCCACCTAGCATGGAAGATACTGACAACCCCTAGTCACTATATGAGCGATTCGGGCATACAAAACAGAATATTATTTGAAGGTTTAGAGTTTGGCACATGCAAATTTACTTGGAACGGCAGGTAAATACCGCATATAGGTAGGTATGGTGGACTCATATGGAACAACTTTGGGTTTAAGGGTGTTTGGATGCACAAGTAGTATTTCTACTTGGTGCGGAAGTTTTGGCTAGTATGAGGTGGAAGCAAGCACCACATGTTGGAGGATCCATAACAATATAACTTCTATACAAATATACCCAAACATAACTCATTAAGTTGTCTTCCTTGTCCAATTTTAACTAATTTGCTCGAGTTTGAAAATAATTAATGAGCTCACAATCTTCGAAGATGTCCAAGATAGTATATTTATATGTGGAATCTCTCTTCCTTCAATATTCTTTCATGAATTGTTCAAGTGACCAATGCGGCGTTTGCTAACCTTCAATAAATTTTACCACCTATACTTATTATGTGTGAAGTCATTACTCCCCATGGGATAAATATATGAAGCATATTTAATTTCAGATTAATGATATTCAATTCATTCAACCATTTACTCATAGGATATAAGTGAAGCACGAGAGTGAAAGACAAACTACTCCAAAAAGATATAAGTGAAGATCAATGAGTAGCCAACAATTAAATAACTATGTGAGGACTCTCCCATCTAAAAATTTCAGATCTTAAGCATTTTATTAAACAGAAAGAAAAATAAAAATAACACTCCAAGAATAGCACTCATCATGTGAACGAATAAAAATTTAGGCTCAACATAGGCTAACCGATAATTGTTGATGAAGAGAGCTGGGGTGGGTAGCATCCCCAAGCTTAGATGCTTGAGACTTCTTGAAATATTTACTTGGGGTGCCTTGGGAATCCCCAAGCTTGAGCTTTTGTATCTCGTTCAATCCTCTCATATCCCGGTTTCACCTATTCTTATAAACTTCATCCACACAAACTCAACAAGAACTTGTGAGATAGGTTAGTACACATAAGAATAAATCAACTCTTTATGTACTGCCAAGACAAGTTGCATAATAATTTTCAAACATTAGGTACTGTATACTACCATTTCCACAATTTATATCTACCAATATAGGCTATGGAAACTATAGGATAAGTAGATAACGAAACTATGACAGCAATCTGTCCAAACAGAACAGTCTGTAGAAATTTATGAAAACAGTGTACTTCTGTAATTCAAAAAATTATGAAAATTTAGGACATGCTAAATAATTTATATGACATCACTTTGTAAAAATTTCAGAAACTTTCCACGTTCCAGTAAAATATGAAAATTAATACACTACAGCCAAAGTTTCTGTTTTTACACAGCACTCATCAAAACATGCAATGCAAGCATCCTAAGGCAATTCTTGGAACTTTTTATTGAAAAACAAGATTATAAATAACACCTAACAGAGAACAACCAAATAATATTTCGCTCCAAGCAAAACTCATATTATGTGACGAATAAAAATATAGCTCCAACTTATACTACAGATCTTCACAGACTGTTCTGTTTTTGACAGATTCTGTTTTGCATGCATAGTTTGCTTGTTTTAGTGTTTCCATAGCTTATATTTAGTGGTATAAATTATGGTAATGATATAATACAGTAGGTATCATGTGGGAACAATTCTGAATCTTGTCTTGACAGTACCTAAGTGAATTATCTTTATTTATTATACTAACCCATCTCACGAAGTTCCGTTAAGTTTTGTGTGATTGAAGTTTTCAAGTTTTGGGTGAGACACCGATATGAGGAGAATAAGGAGTGATAAGAAACTAAGCTTGGGGATGCCCAAGGCACCCCCAAGTTAATATCCATGGAAGACTCAAGCGCCTAAGCTTGGGGATGCCCCAGAAGACATCCCCTTTTTCGTCTTCAACACTATCGGTATATCTTACTTGGAGCCACTATTCAAAAAATCGTCCGATTCAGCGATTTATCATCCGATTTATCGCTACTCGTGGGGTGACCGATAAGATTATGTCTTATCTTCACCGTTTATCTTTTGGGCCGATTTATCGCTCTGACAAGCGATTTATCGGGAATCTACCGATAAATCAGGCCTATTCCTAGCACTATGTTTGCAAAAACTATGTTTATTTGTGTTGTTGTGGACCTTGTTATGCAATATGTACCATTGCCCTATTTTGTTTGTAATTATACGAGGATTCAAAGGTCAGGAATCAAGGCAACACTTTTTTCCAATATATTTTTGGTGTTGAATATAGCATATTTCAGTGTTTGGAACCTGGGATTTGCAAAAAATGGCCGATTAATAGTCGACCGATAAAATCGATTAATCAGCCGATTTCCGGTTAATCTCTAATCCCCAGTTGACCGAGACGCTAACGATAAGCAATATCCTCAACATTGCTTGGAGCTATATTTTTATTCGTCACATAATATGAGTTTTGCTTGGAGCGTCATATTATTTGGTTGTTCTCTGTTAGGTGTTATTTATAATCTTGTTTTTCAATAAAAAGTTCCAAGAATTGCCTTAGGATGCTTGCATTGCATGTTTTGATGAGTGCTGTGTAAAAACAGAAACTTTGGCTGTAGTGTTTGAATTTTCATATTTTACTGGAACGTGGAAAGTTTCTGAAATTTTTACACAGTGATGTCAAATAAATTATTTAGCATGTCCTAAATTTTCATAATTTTTTGAGTTACAGAAGTACACTGTTTTCAAAAATTTCTACAGACTGTTCTGTTTGGACAGATTGCTGTCATAGTTTCGTTATCTACTTATCCTATAGTTTCCATAGCCTATATTGGTAGATATAAATTGTGGAAATGATAGTATACAGTACCTAATGTTTGAAAATTATTATGCAACTTGTCTTGGCAGTACATAAAGAGTTGATTTATTCTTATGTGTACTAACCTATCTCACGAGTTCTTGTTGAGTTTTGTGTGGATGAAGTTTATAAGAATTGGTGAAACCGGGATATGAGAGGATTGAACGAGATACAAAATCTCAAGCTTGGGGATTCCCAAGGCACCCCAAGTAAATATTTCAAGAAGTCTCAAGCATCTAAGCTTGGGGATACTATGCACCCCAGCTCTCTTCATCAACAATTATCGGTTAGCCTATGTTGAGCCTAAATTTTTATTTGTTCACATGATGAGTGCTATTCTTGGAGTGTTATTTTTCTTTTGCTTGCTGTTTAATAAAATGCTTAAGATCTGAAATTCTTAGATGAGAGAGTCCTCACATAGTTATTTAATTGTTGGCTACTCATTGATCTTCACTTATATCTTTTTGGAGTAGTTTGTCTTTCACTCTCGTGCTTCACTTATATCCTATGAGTAAATGGTTGAATGAATTGAATATCATTAATCTGAAATTAAATATGCTTCATATATTTTTCCCATGGGGAGTAATGACTTCACACATAATAACTATAGGTGGTAAAATTTATTGAAAGTTAGCAAACGCCGCATTGGTCACTTGAACAATTCATGAAAGAATATTGAAGGAAGAGAGATTCCACATATAAATATACTATCTTGGACATCTTCTATGATTGTGAGCTCATTAATTATTTTCAAACTCGAGAAAATTAGTTAAAATTGGACAAGGAAAACAACTTAATGAGTTATGTTTGGGTATATTTGTATAGAAGTTATATTGTTATGGATCCTCCAACATGTGGTGCTTGCTTCCATCTCATACTAGCCAAAACTTCCGCACCAAGTAGAAATACTACTTGTGCATCCAAACACCCTTAAACCCAAAGTTGTTCCATATGAGTCCACCATACCTACCTATATGCGGTATTTACCTGCCGTTCCAAGTAAATTTGTATGTGCCAAACTCTAAACCTTCAAATAATATTCTGTTTTGTATGCCCGAATCGCTCATATAGTGACTAGGGGTTGTCAGTATCTTCCATGCTAGGTGGGTTCTTCTCACGATATGTGTTGATTCACTATCATTCACGAGAAAGTGGCTGGTATTCGGGATGCCTAGTTCCATGCTCAAATTTCAAATCAAAATATAATGAAACAAAACTCCCCCAGGATTGTTGTTTGTATGGACGGTACCCGTGGATTCGGCTCTCCGTGGAGTGTGTTTGATTGGTCGAGGGGGAGTAAAAACTTTATCATTCTGTTTGGGAACCGCCTATAATGTATCTAGCATGGAAGATACCGAGATCTCTTGGTTGTTATGTTGACAATGAAAGCATACCGCTCAAAATTATTATTCATCTCTGTTTTAAAAGCTCGAGCTCTGGCACCTTTGCAAATCAATGCTTCCCTCTGCGAAGGGCCTATCTTTTACTTTCTAGTACTTACCTTTATGCAAGAGTCATGGTGATCTTCACCACTTCCTATATTTCGCCTTTTTCTCTTGGCAAGCGTCATGTGTTGGGGAATGATCTAGACATATATATCCACAAAAATATATTTGATCATGAATTATTATTGTTGACAATTATCTATATGATAAATAAGTTGGGAGGCGAAACATTAAGCCCCTATCTTTCTCTGTGTTCGATGGATGCTATTTGTTCTAAAAATAAGCTTTGAGTGTCAATAATCATGGAAGACTATATGATAGTTGAGTATGTGGAATTTGCTAAATCAAAGCTCTTACATAGACCCTTCCTGAAAAAAAGATGAATTGCAATTGTTCGATGACTAGGAATATGGTTTGTTAGTTTTTAAGAAACTTTCTGGTCTATACTTTAACATGTGAATAGCTTGTTACTTGAGCATGAGAAGTTTTATGAGATGAGCTACTATTTATGGTTTATAATGATGCTAGAAAAAGTGATTGGAATTATCATTGATCAAACGTGTGCCCTTGCTAGCATTCACACTTCATAAATTATTTCTTTTATCATTTACCTACTCGAGGACGAGTAGGAATTAAGCTTGGGGATGCTGATATGTCTCCAATGTATCTATAATTTATGAAGTATTCATGCCATGTTTACAATAATTTTATATGATTTTGGTATGATTTGATTAGAACAAACCCGGACTGACGCTGTTTTCAGCAAAGCTACCGTGGTGTTGTTTTTGTGCAGAAATAAAAGTTCTCGGAATGAGCTGAAAATTTACAGAGAATATTTTTGGAAAATATAAAAAATACTGGAGCAAAAAGATACCGGAGAGGAGTCCCGAGGCAGCCACATGCCTAGCCCCCCCTAGGGCGCGCCCCCTGGCTTCTCGGCCCCTCGGGAGTCCCCCTGACTTGATTCCAACGCCAAGTACTCCTATAAATCGAGAAACCTCCAGAAAGAAACCTAGATCGGGAGTTCCACCTCCACAAGCCTCTGTAGCCACGAAAAACCAATCGGGAGCCCGTTCCGGCACCCTGCCGGAGGGGGAAACCATCACCGGAGGCCATCTTCATCATCCCGGCGGTCTCCATGACGAGGAGGGAGTAGTTCACCCTCGGGGCTGAGTGTATGTACCAGTAGCTATGTGTTTGATCTCTCTCTCTTGTGTTCTTGAGATGGCACGATCTTGATGTACTGCGAGCTTTATTAATATAGATGAATCATATGGAGTTTTCCCCTCTCTATCTTCTTGTGATGAATTGAGTTTTCCCTTTGAAGTTTTCTTATCTGATTGAGTCTTTAAGGATTTGAGAACACTTGATGTATGTCTTGCGATGGGATATCCGTGGTGACAATGGGATGTTCTATTGATCCACTTGATGTATGTTTTGGTGATCAACTTGCGGGTTCCGTGACCTTGGGAATCTATGCATAGGGGTTGGCACACGTTTTCGTCTTGACTCTCCGGTAGAAACTTTGGGGCACTCTTTGAAGTTCTTTGTGTTGGATTGAACATGATGAATCTGAAATTGTGTGATGCATATCGTATAATCAAGCCCATGGGTACTCGTGCTGACATTGGAGAATCTAGGTGACATTAGGGTTTTGGTTGATGTGCATCTTAAGGTGTTATTTTAGTACGAACTCTGGGGCTGTTTGTGACACTTATAGGGATAGCTCATAAGGTTGATCGGAAAAGATAACTTTGAGGTGGTTTCGTACCCTACAATAATTTCTTCGTTTGTTCTCCGCTATTTGTGACTTTGGAGTGAACTCTTTGTTGCACGTGAGGGATTTACATATGATTCAACTATGTCAGTATTGTTGAGAGAACTTGCACTAGTGAAAGTATGGACCCTAGGCCTTGTTTCTTAGCATTGCAATACCGTTTGTGCTCACTTTTATCATTAGTTACCTTGCTGTTTTTATATTTTCAGATTACAAAAACCTATATCTACCATCCATATTGCACTTGTATCACCATCTGTTCGCCGAACTAGTGCACCTATACAATTTACCATTGTATTGGATGTGTTGGGGACACAAGAGATTTCTTGTATTTGATTGCAGGGTTGCTTGAGAGAGACCATCTTCATCCTACACCTCCCACGGATTGATAAACCTTAGGTCATCCACTTGAGGGAAATTTGCTACTATCCTACAAAACTCTGCGCTTGGAGGCCCAACACGAGTCTATAAGAAGAAGGTTGCGTAGTAGACATCATGCGACGTTTGATACACACAAGGTATTCCTCCGGTGTCAGTGAGTTGCATGATCTCATGGTCATAGGAACAGATACTTGACATGCAGAAAACAATAGCAATAAACTGACACGATCATATGCTACGTTCATAGTTTGGGTCTTGTCCATCACATCATTCTCCTAATGATGTGATCCCGTTATCAAATGACATCTCATGTCTATGGCTAGGAAACCTTGACCATCTTTGATCAACAAGCTAGTCTACTAGAGGCATACTAGGGACACATTGTTGTCTATGTATCCACACATGTATTAGTGTTTCCAATCAATACAATTATAGCATGGATAATAAACGATTATCATGAACAAGGAAATATGATAATAACTAAATTATTATTGCCTCTAGGGCATATTTCCAATAGTCTCCCACTTGCACTAGAGTCAATAATCTAGCACACATCGCTATGTGATTTACATTGTTATGAATCTAACACTCAATGAGTTCTGGGGTTCGATCATGTTTTGCATGTGAGAGAGGTTTTAGTCAACGGTCTGCAACATTCAGATCCGTGTGTTCTTTGCAAATCTATATGTCATACTGCAGATGCTACCACGCTCCACTTGGAGCTATTCCAAATGGCTGCTCCACTATACGTATCCGGATTGCTACTCAGAGTCATCCGGATTGGTGTCAAAGCTTGCATCGACGTAACCCTTTACGACGAACTCTTTATCACCTCCATAATCGAGAAACATTTCCTTATTCCTCTAGTTACTAAGGATAATCTTGACCGCTGTCCAGTGATCCACTCCTGGACCACTCTTGTACCCCTTGACAGACTCATGGCAAGGCACACACCAGGTGCGGTACACAGCATGGCATACTATATAGAGCCTATGGACAAGGCATAGGGGACGACCTTCGTCCTTTCTCTTTCTTCTGCCGTGGTCGATTCTTTGAGTCTCACTCAACTCCACACCTTACAAATCAGGCAAGAACTCTCTTTTTGACTGATCCATTTTGAACTCTTTCAAAAATCTTGTCATGGTATGTACTCATTGAAAGTCTTAGACGTCTTGATCTATCTCTATAGATCCTGATGCCCAATATTTAAGTAGCTTCATTCTAGGTCTTCCTTTGAAAAACTCCTTTCAAACAACCCTTTATGCTTTCTAGAAATTCTACATCATTTCCGATCAACAATATGTCATCCACATATACTTATCAGAAATTCTATAGTGCTCCCACTCACTTTCTTGTAAATACAAGTTTCTCATAAACTTTGTATAAACCCAAAAACATTGATCACCTCATCAAAGCGTATATTCCAACTCCGAGATGCTCGCTCCAGTCCATAGAAGGATTGCTGGAGCTTGCATACATTTTAGCATCCTTAGGACTGACAAAAACTTCCGGTTGTATCACATACAACCTTTCCTCAAGGAAACCGTTAAGGAAACGATGTTTTGACATCCATCTGCTAGAGTTCATAATCGAAAAATGCAGCAACTGCTAACATAATTCCAATAGACTTTTAGCATCGCTACGGGGAGAAAGTCTCATCGTAGTCAACTCCTTGAACTTGTCAGAAACTTCTTTGCGACAAGTCGAGCTTTATAAATGGTGAAATTTACCATCAGCGTCTGTCTTCTTCTTAAAGGTCCATTTGTACTCAACGGTCTGCCGTTTAACGGGCAAGTCTACCAAAGTCCATACTTGGTTTTCATACATGGATCCTTTCTTGGATTTCATGGCTCCAAGCCATTTATTGGAATCCGGACCCACCATCGCTTCTTCATAGCTCATAGGTTCACTGTTGTCTAACAACATGACTTCCAAGACAGGATTGACGTACCACTCAGAGGCGGTACGAGTTCTTGTCGGCCTACGAGGTTCGGTAGTAACTTGATCCAAAGTGTCATGATCATCATCATTAACTTCCTCTTCATTCGGTGTCGGCGCCACAGAAACATCTTTCTACGTCGTGCTACCATCCAATTGAAGTGACGGTTCAATAACCTCATCAAGTTCTACCTTCCTCCCACTCAATTCTTTCGAGAGAAACTCTTTCTCGAGAAAGGACCCGTTTTTAGCAACAAACACTTTGCCCTTGGATCTGAGATAGAAGGTATACCCAACTATTTCCTTAGGGTATCTTATGAAGATGCACTTTTCCGCTTTGGGTTTGAGTTTATCAGTCATAAGCGTCGCATTCCCAAACTCTGAGAAATGACAGCTTAGGTTTCTGCCAAACCAAATTTCATACGGTGTCATCTCAACGGACTTAGATGGTGCCCTTATTTTAAAGTGAATGTATTTGTCTCTAATGCATAACCCCAAAACGATAGTGGCAAAACGATAAGAGACATCTTAGTACGCACCATATCCAATAGATCACGACTACGACGTTCGGACACACCATCGCACTATGGTATTCCAGGTGGCGTGAGTTGTGCAATTTCCACATTGTCTTAAGTAGCATACCAAACTCGTAACTCAGATATTTACCTCCACGATCATATCGTAGACATTTTATCTTCTTGTCACGATGATCTCAAACTTCACTCTGAATTTGTTTGAACTTTTCAAATGTTTCAGACTTGTGTTTCATTAAGTAAATATCCCCATATCTACTTAAATCATCAGTGAAGGTAAGAAAATAGCGATATCCACCGCACGCTTCAACACTCATTGGACCGCTACATCAACATGTATCATTTCCAATAAGTCACTTGCCCGCTCCATCATATCAGAAAACGGGGTTTTAGTCATCTTGCCCAAGAGGCATGGTCCGCATGTCTCAACCGATTCGAAATCGAGTGAGTCAAAAGATCCATCAGCATGGAGTTTCTTCATGCGCTTTACACCAATATGACCTTGGCGGCAGTGCCACAAGTATGTGGTACTACCATTATTAACTTTGCATCTTTTGGCATCTATATCATGAACCTGTGTATTACTACGATCGAGATTCAATAAACCATTCACATTTGGTGCATGACCATTCAAGGTATTATTCATGTAAAAAAAATAACCATTATTCTCCAACTTAAATGAATAACTGTTTTGCAATAAACACGATCTAATCATGTTCATGCTCAACGCAAACACCAAATAATATTTATTTAGGTTCATCACTAATCCCGAAGGTAGAGAGAGCGTGCGATGGTGATCACATCAACCTTGGAAACACTTCCAACACACATCGTCACCTCGCCCTTAGCTAGTCTCCGTTTATTCCATAGCTTTTATTTCGAGTTACCAACATTTAGCAACTGAACCGGTATCTAATACCCAGGTGCTACTAGGAGTACTAGTAAGGTACACATCAATAATACGTATATAGAATATACTTCTGTTGTCGTTGCCAGCCTTCTTATCTACCAAGTATCTAGGGTTGTTCCGCTTCAGCGACCGTTCTCCTCATAATAGAAGCACTCAGTCTCGGGTTTGGGTTCAACCTTGGGTTTCTTTACTGGAGCAGCAACTGGCTTGCCATCCATGAAGGTTCCCTCCTTGCCCTTGCCCTTCTCGAAACTAGTGGTTTTACTAACCATCAACACCTGATGCTCCTTCTTGATTTCTACCTTCGCGGTGTCAAACATCGCGAATAGCTCAGGGATCATTATTTCCATCCCTGGCATTTCATAGTTCATCACGAAGATCTAGTAGCTTTGTGGCAGTGACTTGGAGAACTATATCAACCACTATCTTATCTGGAAGATCAACTCCCACTCGATTCAAGCGATTGTAGTACCCAGACAATCTGAGCACATGCTCACAGATTGAGCTATTCTCCTTCATCTTGCAGGCAAAGAATCTTGTTGGAGGTCTCATACCTCTCAACACGGGCACGAGCCTGAGATCCCAATTTCAGCTCTTAGAACATCTCATATGTTCCATGACGTTCAAAAGGTTTTGGAGCCTCAATTCTAAGCCGTAATGCATGATGCACTGAACTATCAAGTAGTCATCAGAACGTGCCCGTCAGATGTTCACAACATCTACAGACGACGCTTGAGGGGGTGGCGCACCGAGCGATGCATTAAGGACATAAGCCTTCTGTGCAGCAATGAGGACAATCCTCAGATCACGGACCCAGTCCGCATTATTGCTACCATCATCTTCCAATTCTATTTTCTCTAGGAATGTATAAAAAAATAGGGGAGCTACAGCGCGAGCTATTGATCTACAACATAATTTGCAAAGTCACTTTGACTATGTTCATGATAATGAGTTCAATTAATCATATTACTTAAGAACTCCCACTCAAATCAACATCCCTCAGGTTGTGTAAGTGTGACATGATCCAAATCCACCAACCCAAGTCCGATCATCACGTGAGATGAGGTGGTTTCAATGGTGAACATCTCCATGTTGATCATATCTACTATATGACTCATGTTCGACCTTTCGGTCTCTTGTGTTCCGAGGCCATGTATGTACATGCTAGGCTCGTCAAGTTTAACCCGAGTGTTCCGCACGTGCAACACTGTCTTGCACCCGTTGTATGTGAACGTAGATTCTATCACACCCGATCATCACGTGGTGTCTCGAAACGACGAACTTTCGCAATGGTGCACACTTGGTGCGAACACAATTTTATCTTGAAATTTTAGTGAGGGATCACCTTATAATGCTACCATCGTCCTAAGCAAAATAAGATGCATAAGAGGATTAACATCACATGCAAATCATAAGTGACATGATATGGCCATGAACTTGTGCTTTTGATCTCCATCTCCAAAGCACCGGCATGATCTCCATCGTCACCGGCATGACACCATGATCTTCATCATCTTGATCTCCATCAACGTGTCGCCATGAGGTTGTCGTGCCAACTGTTGCTTCTACGACTATTGCTAACTCATAGCGATAAAGTAAAGCAAAAACGGCGAAAATAAATTAAAGACAACCCTATGGCTCCTGCCGGTTGCCGTACACATCGACATGCAAGTCGTGATATTCTATAAAAAACATGATGATCTCATACATCACATATATCTCATCATGTAATTGGTCATATCACATCACAACATACCCTGCAAAAACAAGTTAGACGTCCTCTAATTGTTGTTGCATGTTTTACGTGGCTGCTACGGGTATCTAGCAAGAACGATTCTTACCTACACAAAAACCACAACGGTGATACACAAATTGCTATGCAACCTTCTCAAGGACCGCCTTTGTCGAATCCGATCCAACTAAAGTGGGAGAGACAGACACCCGCCAGCCATCTTTATGCAATGAAGTCACATGTCAGTTGATGGAACCGGTCTCTCGTAAGAGTACGAGTAAGGTTGGTCCGGGCCGCTTCATCCCACAATACCGCTGAATCAAGAAAATACCAAGGGAGGAAGCAATCTGAGCATCAACGCCCACAAACTCCTTTGTGTTCTACTCGTGATCTCATCTACACATAGACCTAGCTCATGATGCCACTGTCGGGAACGTTGCATGGGAAACAAAAAATTTCCTACGCACACGCAAGATCTATCCATGGAGAGGGAGAGTGGATCTACGTACCCTTGTAGATTGCTAAGCGTTAAGAAATGTGGTTGATGTAGTCGAACGTCTTTGCGATCCAAATCGCAAGCCGTCCCGCGATCCAATCACGATCCGTCCCGATCTAGCGCCGAACGGACGGCACCTCCGCGTTCAGCACACATACAGCTCGATGACGATCTCCGCCTTCTTGATCCAGCAAGAGGGGGCAGAGAGGTGGATGAGATCTCCAACATCCCGACGGCGTGGTAGTGGTGGTGGTGGAGTCATCCCGGCAGGGCTTCGCCCAAGCACTACCGGAATCTATTTGGTGGAGGAACTAGAGAATAGAGAACTAGCATGTGGCCGTGTGTCTTTGGGGGCTCTATTCATCTAGTATATATTGGAGGGAGGGGGAGGAGGCAGCCTCCCGAGGGTTTCCCCTAGGGGTCGGCCGAACCAGGGCAAGGAGGAGTCCAATCCACTTGATCCTCGTGATGTCCGGGATCTCATCCGGGACTCCGAACAACCTTTAGTCACCAACACATATATCTCAATACTACCGAAACGTCACCGAACATTAAGTGTGCAGACCCTGCGGGTTCGAGAACTATGTAGACATGACCGAGACACCTCTACGGTCAATAACCAATAGCGGGACCTGGATGCCCATATTGGTTCCTACATATTCTACGAAGATCTTTATCGGTTGAACCTCTATGTCAAGGATTCAGTTAATCCCATATATTGTTCCCTTTGTTCTTCGGTATGTTACTTGCCCGAGATTCGATCGTCGGTATCTCTATACCTAGTTCAATCTCGTTACCGGTAAGTCTCTTTACTCATTCCGTAATACAAGATCCCGTGGATAACTCCTTAGTCACTTTGCTTGCAAGGCTTATTGTGATGTTGTATTACCGAGTGGGCCCTGAGATACCTCTCCGTCACACAGAGTAACAAATCCCAGTCTCGATCCATGCCAGCTCAACAAACACCCTCGGAGATACCTGTAGAGCATCTTTATAGTCACCCAGTTACATTGCGATGTTTGATACACACAAGGTATTCCTCCGGTGTTAGTGAGTTGCATGATCTCATGGTCATAGGAACAAATACTTGACATGCAGAAAACAATAGCAATAAACTGACACGATCATATGCTACGTTCATAGTTTGGGTCTTGTCCATCACATCTTTCTCCTAATGATGTGATCCCGTTATCAAATGACATCTCATGTCTATGGCTAGGAAACCTTGACCATCTTTGATCAACAAGCTAGTCTACTAGAGGCATACTAGGGACACATTGTTGTCTATGTATCCACACATGTATTAGTGTTTCCAATCAATACAATTATAGCATGGATGATAAACGATTATCATGAATAAGGAAATATGATAATAACTAAATTATTATTGCCTCTAGGGCATATTTCCAACACCAACACCATACAGTGAATCAGCAATGTGTCATGGTTGGAACTGTCAGTGTCCACACACATGGAGGATTCAAGCAGATCAAGCATATGATGTTTGTCCCCAGCGGTCTTTTCACCCAGATCATGCCCCCCCCCATCAGAAGAACTGTCCATGGTATCCTTCAATCATGCCCATCCTGTTTTGTTTCTTAGGCGACGGCTCCCCATAAGCAGTAGGAGCATTGTTTTTAACTTTTTTCCCTATCAGAGTCTCTCACCTGAATCTGGTCAACCGAAAAGGAGTATTTGTAGAAATAGTCCCCCAAGACTAACTCAGCCAATGGGGGTATTTCATCAATGCTTCTGCATCCCTATTTCAACTGAATGGAGTCACGGCGATGTAGAGTGCACATATCAATCTCTAGGGGAACTCCAACTAGAGAGGCCACAAATGTCACATTTCTTTCACATGTTTTGTCAGCTGGGATCCTACAACCTTCACCCAACTTTCTCTAACATCTCAACCGCTCCATCATCTTGCACCCACTACGTGAATCGCACCATAGTGCCACAAGGCTTCATGGTCATTCGACCACTGTAACAAGCCTTGTCCACCTCCCTAGTGTTAGGAACTCTCATCATAAATACCCATGGTTCAATCATCTTCACAGAACATCTCCAGGTGTTACCAAGGTAAAGGAAAAAACATCGTTCATCTCTTTAACAGTAGGGTTTCCTTTCAGAACAGTGATAATAACATTGCAAGAGCGTTCCCTAGCACGGGCACCAGCACAGAAATCATGAATATATATAGTAAAATTCTTGCCCTCTGGCTTGGAAAGCGCACATAGGGGCAATGCATTCCCATGGTAAGAATTCAAAACAGACAGAAGCAAGATGACCTAGCTTATTGTAGCGCTCGCAAAAAGCTTGAGGGCAGCATACAAGCATGTGACTAGATGATTTGCAGATAAGGGAGGAATTGCCAGTTTTGGAACGAGGAACTTGATTAGTCAGAGAAGATTGTAGCGGAGGCTGTGCAGTAATCGTAGCAAACGCCGGCACAGGCGGAGCATGTTGGGAGCTACTCCCTCTGCCCGATCCAGAGGATTTTGGTGCTTCTCCACCCAAACGCCCTCCTTATTCGAGATCTACCACTCCGTGTTTGCAGGAGCATCCCAACGCGAGGTGTCGGAGGTAGAAGAGTAATCGGCCTTGTGGTTGGTGTCGAATCCATCCCTCCTCCACGAGAACCGTACGACTCCATAGACCCTGCCGGCGCCCCCGCCAAAGCGCCCTCTACCATGGTCGAAACGCCCAGCGCCACGCTGATGACCCACAAGTATGGGGGATCAATCTTAGTCCTTTCGATAAGTAATATTGTCGAACCCAATGAGGAGCAGAAGGAAATGATAAGCAGTTTTCAGCAAGGTATGCTCTGCAAGTGTTGTGAGTAACAATAGTTGATAGTTTTGTAGCAAGATAATTCGTAACAAGTGACAAGTAACAATAGTAACAAGTGTGCAGCAAGGTATCCCAGTCCTTTTTATAGAAAAGGACAGGTCGGAAAGTACTCTTATATGAAGCAAGCGCTCTCGAGGACACATGGGAATATCTGTCTAGTCACTTTCATCATGTTGAGTTGATTCATGTTCGCTACTTTGATAGTTTGATATATGGGTGGACCGGTGCTAAGGTGTTGTTATTACTTGAACTAACAACCTACTTATGATTACCCCCTCTCTCAAGCATACGCAACTACAAAAGAGGAATTAAGATAAATCTAACCATAGCATGAAACGTGTGGATCCAAATCAGCCCCTTATGAAGCAACACATAAACTGGGGTTTAAGTTCCTGTCACTCTCGCAACCCATCATCTACTTGGTACTCCACAATGAATTCCCTTAGGCCCATAGCATGGTGAAGTGTCATGTAGTCGACAATCACATGACACCACTAAGAGAAGTTCAACATACATATCATCAAAATATCGAACGAATACCAACTTCACATGATTACTTATAACAAGACTGCTCCCATGTCCTCAGGAACAATAGTAACTACTCACACCTCATCAACATGTTCAAGATCAGAGGTATAATAATAATGATTAAGGATCTGAACATAATATCTTTCACCAAGTAATCCAACAAGCATCAACTACAAGATGTAATCAACACAACTAGTAACCCACAGGTACCAATCTGAGGTTTTGAGACAAAGATTGAATACAAGAGATGGACTAGGGTTGGAGATGAGATGGTGCTGGTGCTAAGTTTGATGAGGACTGGTCCTCCCATGAAGGAGGAAGCGTTGGTGTCGACGATGGCTTCGATCTCCCCCTCCCGGAGAAGAATTCCCCTGGCAGAATCTGACTGCCGAAGGGCAAAAGTGCCTCTGCCCAGTTTTCCGCCTCGAGGCGGCGGCATTTCATCCCGAGAGTTAGCTTACGATTTTTTCTAGGGTAAAACACCTCATATAGGAGAAGATGGGCGTCGGGAGGCCAACAGGTGACCCACAAGCCATCAGGGCGCGCCCCAAGGGGGGCGCCCTATTGGCTTGTGGCCAACCTGTGGCTCCCCTCCGGTATCTTTTTGCTCTAGAAATTCCCAAATATTCCATAAAAAATCTCCGTTAAATTTTAGGTCATTTGGAGTCTAGTGATTTTTTGACTTTTTTTTGGTTTTCCGGTCCAGAATTCCAGTTTCCAGATATTTCCCTCTTTGTGATGTACCTTGAATATTCGGAGAGAAAGATATAAGAATTATGTGATAACCGGAGAATAATGGACAATAATGACACAAATATCAATAGTAAATCATGATGCAAAATGGAGGTATCAACTCCCCCAAGCTTAGAGCTCGCTTGTCCTTAAGCGAAAGCTGAGCTCTAAAATAATGACCACATGATTTGAGAGAGAGGTGTCGATAAAAATAGAATACGGACATGAGAGCATCATGAATATCATCATACCAGCTAGTTTTTCATCATATAGCTTCTCATAAACAAGTAAAGATCCATGCACAATTAACGAAGTATGAAGCATAAACTTTATTGACAACCAACAAATAATGCATTTAGTCATGGAGATAATCATAATTCATCATATTCAAGAGAAGAGTCTATATAAGAGCTTTCAGTCTAGCAATTCCACATACTCAACTATCATTTAGTCATCCATGATTGTTGACACTCACTGCATATTTTTGGAGCTAATGTTTTCGTTGGACACATAGGAAGATAGGGGCTTTTATTTGCCACCCAACTCGTTTACCTCAAGGATAATGTCAACAATAATGAATCATGATTTGTCACATTCAACTGGATATATATATCTGGATTTTTCCTCAACACATGATGCTTGCCACAAAAAGAGTTTTATAGATTGCGCGAGGGAAAATTATTAATGACTCTTGCAAGGAAGAAAAACCTTTAATAAAAGAAAGGCCCTTCGCAAAGGGAAGCAGAGGTTGTCATGTGCTTTTATTTGCTTGTATTTGCAATCTCTTAGTGCAAAGGAACGTCACTTTATATTGCCCCTTGTGATGACGAACTTTATTATGCATGCTATCGCTTTTATTTCTTCATCATCACAAGATCGTACAAAGCTTGTTTTCCTTTTCAATAAGAGATCATACATGATTTAATTGTTTTATGCAACCATGACAACTTACTTGAAGGATCTTATTCAATCCATAGGTATGTATGGTGGACTCTCATGAAAAGATTACTGGGTTTAAGGGGTTATGGATGCACAAGTAGCATCTCTACTTGGTGCAGAAATTTTGGCTAGCAAAAGATCTAAATCAAGCATCACATGTTACAGGATCCATGACTATATAGCTTCTATGCGAATGTAAGCAATCATGACCATTAGGTTGTCTTCCATGTCCAACTTCAACATTTGATCATTATATAATATTTTGGTGAGGGTTTTCAATCATGGATGATGTCCAAGATAGTATATTTATATGTGAATCCTCTCTTTCTCCATCATAGTCTTGCATAGATTATCACAATGACTAAATCTATATTTGTTTATTCTCAACAACTTTTCATTGCTCATACTTTTCTTTTATGTGAAGTCATCACTCCTTATGAGATAAGCATATGATCTTTCTATTTTTCTTATATTCATGCTATGGTGAAGGATGCAATAAGGGTGAGGCACAGAAGCTCAACTAAATTTATTATATAACTCTCACACTCGGATACAAGGATAGATAGGACTCAAAGCATAATTCTAAGCAAAAAGAAAATCTGAAACTTATTTCTCTAAATCACGAATAATTAAGGATCGAACTAAGATAAAAGATGGTGATGGCAAAAGGTGATGGTGATACGATACTGGGACACCTCCCCCAAGCTTGGAACAAGCTAAGGGTGGTGTCCATACCCATTTACTCAAGTGTTCTTCGGTGATGGTGGTGGTGTAATGTGATCCTCCATCTTCCAAGGCATAGGCTCCCCATCATAAAAAGAAGCTCCTGTATCCGGGATCCTGAAATCGGCAGCGAGGCTCATCCTTTTAAACCTAGATTCATACTCACAGTTTTGGGTTTGGAGTTCATAGATTTGATCTTGGAGGTGGTCGATCCGATCTTGAATCTTCAAGAGAGCCTCCCCCATGCTTTTTGTGTCCAGTTTGTTTTCACAGATGAAGTCTGTGATCATTGAGTGATTAGCAATCAGACCATGCTCAACCATCCCTTGGCACTTGAAGATCTCTTGCTCCACTACTGCAAGCCTGGCCTTCTCGCTTCCCTCCTTCTTGGGGCCTTGAACGTCCCGGATGTGGAGCACGCCCTCGCGCATCTCAATGGCTTGAGGGTGCTTCATCACCTCCTTAAGGTAGGGGTTGATGACCTTCTCGAAGAACTTGTCTTTGGATGAGCTTGGGGAAGCCATGGTGATCTAGATCTGTTAGAAAAACAGCCCAAAACAAGAACAGAGAGAAAACTTGCGATGCGGGGGTCAAAACAGTTGGGAGTATATATAATGATTTTTTTCTAGGTCAGAATACGTGTTCGGGACGAAAATAGAGACCGGGAGGCACACGAGGGGCCCACAAGCTATCAGGGCGCGCCCCTAGGGGAGCGCCCTGTTGGCTTGTGCCTCCCTCGTGGGTCTTCCTGACTACTTTTTATTGTTGGAATTTTTCATAAAAACCAAAACCAACAGAAATTATGTTTTTGGAATTTTTGGAGTCGGTTTACTTACCGTATCACGTACCTCTCCCTTTTTCAGGTTCTAGAGTGTTCCGGAAGACGTCTTTTATGTGGTCTTCCGGTGTCATAACTTGGATGATATTAGTTTCTTCATTGATGGGTGCACCTGAAATATAATGCTTGATTCTTTACCCATTCACCACTCTTGGGTTTTTGCCTTCGAAGTTATTAATTTTTATGGCACCGGAGCGATAAACCTCCTCGACGACATATGGGCCTTCCCATTTTGAGAGGAGTTTTCCTGCAAAAAATCTGAAATGAGAGTAGTACAAAAGCACTAGGTCTCCCACGTTAAATTCTCGCTTTTGAATTCTCTTATCATGCCATCTCTTAACTTTTTCTTTAAACAGCTTAGCATTTTCATAGTCTTGTGTCCTCCATTCATCTAGTGAGCTAATATCAAATAACCTATTTTCACCGGCAAGTTTAAAGTCATAGTTAAGTTCTTTAATTGCCCAATAAGCTTTATGTTCTAACTCAAGAGGTAAATGACAAGCCTTTCCATAGACCATTTTGTAAGGAGACATATCCATGGGATTCTTCTAAGCTGTTCTATAGGACCAAAGTGCATCATCGAGTTTTTTAGACCAATTCTTCCTAGATCTATTGACAGTCTTTTGTAGGATTAATTTTATTTCTCAATTACTCAACTCAACTTGACCACTAGATTGAGGGTGATAGGGTGATGCAATTCTATGGTTAACATCATATTTAGCAAGCAGTTTACGGAAAGCACCATGAATAAAATGTGAACAACCACCAGTGATTAAGTATCTAGGGACTCCAAACCTCGGAAAGATAACGGCTTTAAGAATTTTAATAGAAGTGTTATGATCAGCACTACTAGTTGGAATAGCTTCTACCCGCTTAGTAACGTAATTAACAGCAACTAGAATATGAGTATACCCGTTGGAGGAAGGAAAAGGTCCCATAAAATCAAACCCCCAGACATCGAATGGTTCAATAGCAAGTGAATAGTTCATCGGCATTTCTTGACGTTTACCAATATTACCAACTCTTTGGCACTCATTACATGAAAGGACATACTTACGAGCATCTTTAAAAAGGGTAGGCCAATAGAAACCAGATTGTAGTACCTTGTGTGCAGTTCTGTCACCCGCATGGTGTCCTCCGTAAGCCTCGGAATGACACTTCCTCAGAATCTGTTCCTGCTCATGCTCAGGTACACAATGTCTAATAAAACCATCTACTCCTTTATAGAGATGTGGGTCATCCCAGAAGTAATGTCGTAAATCATAGAAGAATTTTTTTCTTTTGTTGATAAGTGAAACTAGGTGGGATATATTTTGCAACAATGTAATTTTCATAATCAGCGTACCATGGAGCACTACGTGAAGTATTTATAGCAGCAAGTTGCTCATCAAGAAAATTATCATCAATAGGAAGTGGGTCATCAAGAACATTTTCCATCCTAGACAAGTTATCTGCTACGGGTGTTTTAGCTCCCTTTCTATCGACAATGTGCAAATCAAACTCTTGAAGTAAAAGCACCCATCTAATTAAACTAGGTTTAGCATCTTTCTTTTCCATTAAGTATTTAATAGCAACATGATCAGTGTGAATAGTTACTTTAGAATCAACAATGTAAGGTCTAAACTTATCACATGCAAAAACAACTGCCAAAAATTCCTTCTCAGTGGTAGCATAATTCCTTTGGGAAGAGTCTAGAGTTTTACTAGCATAATGGATAACGTTCAATTTCTTGTCTACTCTTTGCCCTAGAACAGCACCAACAACATAATCACTATCATCACACATGATTTCAAATGGCAAATTCCAATCAGGTGGTTGAACAATAGGTGCAGAAATCAAAGCCTTTTTTAGTACTTCAAAAGCTTCTACACAATCATCATCAAAAACAAAAGGAATATCTTTTTGAAGAAGACTAGTTAGCGGCCTAGAAATCTTTGAAAAATCTTTGATGAATTGCCTATAGAAACCAGCATGACCAAGGAAGCTTCTTATATCTTTTGGGCATGGCATCTTCTCAATTGCATCAACTTTAGCTTTGTCTACCTCAATACCTCGTTCAGAAATCTTATGCCCAAGCACTATACCTTCATTCACCATAAAGTGGCACTTCTCCCAATTCAAGACAAGATTAGTTTCCTCGCATCTCTGCAAAACTCGATCTAGGTTGCTTAAGCAGTCATCAAAAGAAGTTCCATAAACGGAAAAATTATCCAGGAATACCTCAACAATCTTTTCACAAAAGTCAGAGAATATAGCAGACATACATCTTTGAAAGGTAGCAGGTGCATTGCATAAACCAAAAGGCATACGCCTATAAGCATAAGTTCCAAAGGGACAGGTAAAGGTAGTTTTCTCTTGATCTTCTTTTGACACGGGTATTTGAGAGAAACCAGAATATCCATCCAGAAAGCAAAAGTGTGTGTGCTTAGACAACCTCTCTAACATTTGATCAATAAAAGGCAAAGGATAATGATCTTTTCTAGTAGCTTTATTTAATTTCCTAAAATCAATCACCATCCTATAACCAGTTACAATTCTTTGTGGAATGAGTTCATTTTTATCATTAGGGGTGACAGTTATACCACCTTTCTTAGGGACACAATGAACAAGAGTTACCCATCTACTATTAGCAATAGGATAAATTATACCTGCCTTTTCTAGCTAGCCGTCTCGTACCCATTGTTGTAGTAGCTTTTGCCATGCGATAATCATGAAGTGTTTAATTGAGCATTTGTCCAGTTGTCTAGCAGATGCCTTGATTTTATGTATCTGGTTGTTAGGTTGGTTGCATTGAGTATTTGTCCAGTTTGGCTATAGTTGGTTGTTACAGTGAGCATGAATGCCTTGTTTCTTTCAGTTATTCACAATGTGATGTTCATTATGTGCAAGTATGAACTATGCAGTTCAATTTCATCAATACCACATGTTATGCCTGGTGTTGTTAACCTGTGCCCTTAACTCCTGCCTTAAACATTTATGCCTTGTTTCTCTGAATTTGGGTGCCAGGTTGGTTGCAGTGAGCATTTGTCTAGTTTTCAAGAAGATGCCTTGCTTTTCAGTATTTGTTTGCTAGGTTGATTGCAGTGAGCATTTGTCTAGTTTTCAAGCAGACACTACTGCAGGATGCTGCTAACACGACACATCAATCAGAGACCCTTCGACAAAACTGTGTTCGATGACCAAATCGCAAACAATATAGTTATAGCTCCGTCGCTAATGACGTTAGCTGTGTGCGATGGCGTATCCATCAAATACGATCTAAAAACTAGCTGCGTGTGCGATGTTTGGCAAATAGTTGTCCTAGATAAACTGTTTGTGATTGGGTAATATAACACAAACGCTTATAAAAATACAAGTGTGTGAGATGTACGGCATACAGTTCACCCCGATAAACTATTTGCGCTGATCAACCAGAACACAAACGATTGTCCAGATGATCACATGTGCGATAGACGGCATACAGGTCACTCAGATGAACTGTTTGTGATGAGGTAAAATAACATAAACGGTCACATAGATCAAGATGTATGTGATAGACAGCATGTAGGCCACTGGGATGAACTGTGTGCGATAATCAAAAATAACACAAACGGTTTCTCAGATCAAGATGTGTGTGATGTACACAGGCCACTTGGATGTGTTGTGGGCAAATGGTTCCGGATAAAGAACTGTCAGGGACTGATGAAATCATCACCGACGGATTTGGTTGTTTATTTTGTATGCAATGTGATTTGCTCAATCTGCCCACAAACTTCTATGCTCTATTTAGAAGAACATGATTGCATAACCAAATTAAGCATCCAATACACACCTTAATAAACTATTACATGCATAATAAACTTATCCCTCTAAAACTACGAATATTTATGCATAGAGGGAGTATGAGAATTGAGAAACGATCATCAAATCATCTACTTCTTGTGATGCTTGCCGCCAGCGCTCTGCTTGTGGCTCGATCCCTTGTTGTCTTCAGGTAGGAGGCACTTCCTCATGTCAACGATCCACCTGAACATCTCGTAGCATGTGTACGTTTGCTTGGCCGCTGTCTGGAGGTGATATTCATGCAGTTTCTTCACCCAGCCCCTGTGCCAGACAGGCTTGTTCTTGTCGCACTCAGCCTTCATGTCAGCGTAGTAGGGGTCGATGATGGCCTCGGCCAGGTCAACATGCGAGTCCATGTGCTTCTTGCTGCCCCAGACCCTGTAGTGGCCGCGGATGTCGACAAGCTTTTGGCAGGCCAAGCCCGAAGTCTTGAGCACCTTTGGATCGTCGATGGTGTCCACCGTAGCGAACCTGTAGTTGGGGCTGTTGACAAACCTGGTGAAACTCTTGCAAGGCACTGTGGCCAGGCAGTAGTGGTAGAGGAGCACGTGATGGCCGATGCACAACTGGGCAACGGCAACCTTCTGATCATTCCAGGCACGACCGCCGGTGTAAGCGAGGTCGAAGCTGACCACTTTGTACTTTTCATCCGCATCAAGAAGCCGCTCCATGGTGTCGATGGAGTCCTCCACCATGCCCGGGTCATTGGTGTACACCACCATGAGGTCCGTCTTCCTCATGTGGGTCTCCACATGATGCACGCCGAACTCCATTGGAGCGCCGCTGGACATCCTCTCTGTATGCGTCGTCTAGGGTGCGCTTATTGTGTTGTGGGGCGCGATCGAAAGCGTGAAGAGACTATGGTTAGTGGCCGTGGGTATAAATGGGGGTCGTACATCCTGGAGAACCGGCACGTCCGGATGGCAGTTTTTGCAGCGCGTGATTCAGTCGTGGAGCACATAACTGCATGGGGCAACATGCGTGGCACAACCGCATGCATATGGAGCCCCGAACGTGATTGTGGGCTGGCCCCAACCGCTGGCAGAGCGCGCGCGGAGGGGCGCGAGAGCAGAGCATGCGCAGGGACCCGAGAACATAGCACGCGGTGGGACGCGAGATCGAACCAGACCACTCTGTACTTGTCCTCGTCAAGTAACAGGTCCATGATGTTGGAGTTCTCCATCCAGATCGGATGTTTGGTGTACACCAAATGCATGGTCCAAACACGACACATCAATCAGAGACCCTTCGATGAAACTATGTGCGATGCATGAATCACAAAAGGTATAGTTCAAGCTCCGTCGCTAATGGCACGAACAATGTGCGAAGGTGGATCCATCAAATACGATTTAGAAAGTCAGTACTCGGAATTGGGTGGGAAGACCGATAAAAAGACAGACGATTCCTGATAATAAGGTGTGTGTGATGTGGCCTATGGGCAAACACTTGCTCGCACCCAATTGTCTGTGATTGTTGAAATCATCACCGACGTGTTCCTTTCTATAATCATAAGCGATGTGATCTACTATGTCTGCATATAGCATCTATGCTCTGTCTACAGAACAACATCATGATTGCATAACCTAAATAAACATCCAATTACGTTACTGACTATAGATAACATTTGCACACATCAATTAACAAGTAGATGCATACTAAACTACTAGTGACGAGGGTTGCCGATCGGCGCACGACGGAGGCACTTCCTCATGTCAACGATCCGCCTGCACATCTCGTAGCTTATATACGCATCCTTGGCCGCGTACTTGACGTGATCTTCATCCAGTATTCGGACCCAGGCGCGGTGCCAGGCAACCTTCTTCTTCTTGCAGACATCCTTCATGCTTCTCTAGTAGGGGTCGATGATGGCCATGGCGAGGTCAACCAGGGAGTCCTTATGCTTCTCCTCGCCACCCAAGATCTTGTACAGGCATTGGACGTCCACAACATTCCGGCAGGCCAAGCCAGTCGTCTTGAGCACCTTTTCATTGTTGGTGGTGTCCACCGTACCGAATATGTAGTCGGGGCTGTTGACAAACCTGGCAAATCGATCGCAAGGCCTTGTGGCCAGGCAGTAGTGGTAGACGAGGACGTAATGGCACACGCATAGCTGGGCGACGGCAACCTTCTGATCATGCCCAGTGGCGGTGTCAAAACCGGCGAATCTCGGGTAGGGGGTCCCGAGCTGTGAGATGAGGATCGATGGGTAGCAGGAGACAAAGGAGACGGTGTTTACCCAGGTTCGGGCCCTCCTACGGAGGTAAAACCCTATGTCATGCTTGATTGTATTGATGTGTATGAATATTACAGAGTCGGTCTACCTCGAGATCAAATGATTAAACCCTAGATGAGTTCACCTGTCTCTACAATCTAAACCCACCGGCATATATAGACACCGGGGGTCCTAGGGTTACACATAGTCGGTTGCCTATCGAAGGAATAAACATGCCTATTCTATCGCCTTAAGCTTGAAGGGCATGCCACGGCTCCTGAGATACTCCCCTCTAGTAACGGGGTATTCGGTCAGTCCAATCCTCCAATGAGTGGTCCACGAGTCCGGCTCATAAGGAATAAGTCAGCAGTCCGAGGACCCCTTAATCCCGGACTCCCTTAGTAGCCCCCGAACTAGCCTCCCATGTCGAGGTATATAGTCCGGATAGTCCCGCGCTCCTAAAGTCTTCGGCTTGCGAGGCTAGTTCTTCTCTTTTCTATATTCGGTAAACAATGATCCGGCCATCAGTGAGTTCTCGATCGCCGAAACGTCACATGGCCCACATCTTTAACTTCGCTGTCCAGAGCTAACGACGCTCCTCGATTCCTATGCGCCAATGGGAGATGGGCAGCTCAGCAACCTTTTACAGGACTGCCCTTTCTGCAGGCGAAGGGGAGGAACCGCCTATATTAAGCAGGCTGAACCGTGGCTTAGGCAAACCTTTCCCCTTCCTCTCCATCGAAAAGTCCCAAGCGCGAGAACTTGAAAATATGGCGAGCGCCCCTGGCTCCTCCTCGCGCCCTCACGGCCCTCTTCCCGGAGATTGGGCAAGCTGTTCAGTGTCCCTCCTCCGACTGCGCAACCTTGAGACCCAAGGTTATCTTGCCGCCTCGGATCTGGCGTTCACCCGAGCCGGATTGACTTCTTCGAACGGCGAGACCTTCGCAGAGAATTTCCCTACCCCACGCAAGGAGGAGCGGGTATGTTTCGTATCCTTCCTCTTGCGGGGCCTAGGATTCCCCATTCATCCCTTCTTGAGGGGACTGTTGGAATTTTACGGGATTCAGCTCCATCATCTCACCCCTGGATCCATTCTGGACATTTCGGGCTTTGTTGCCCTCTGCGAGATGTTCTTGGGCTGCGAGGCCCACTTCGGTTTATGAAGGAAGTAGTTCCGCCTCGTCCCCCGTACTCGGGGCGGGACCATTCAGGAAGTGGGTGGAGCCAAAGTATGGCGTATAGCCGGGACAGGGTATCCCGTGGGGACTCCGAAGAAAGAGTCCAAAGAATGGACATCGGAATGGTTCTATATTGAGGACGTTCCCCTTTTCGACCCATCTCGGAGGGGTCTGCCCGAATACTCCGACGCCCCCTTGAAGAAAAGGTTCAACTGGCGACCGAAGAGTTCGTCCCAAGAGGAAAGTGCCGAAGTAAAACGCCTAGCCACCCAAGTGAGGCTACTGGTCCATATCAAGTTAACCATCATAGACGTGATGGCCACAGTCATTGCGAGATGCGTTCAACCCCTTCAACAAAGGACCCACCCCCTGTGGCATTACAACGGAACAAATGACACTACCCATTCTCAACGGAAGGGCCCTGCCAATTAGGCGGCTATGGCGTCCGTACTGGCCGATCTTTTTAAGGGAGAAAAGGAAGACTTTGCTCGATTGTCAACCAAGGAAGGCTATTCGAGTCGTAACCCCATCGAATGGGTAAGTCTTTGGCTTTATTTTTTGAGTTCAGATATTCATGTATAGTTCTACTGATCGAAACTTTTAATCTGTCCAAACATAATTGGAGGCGTTGGGTCGAGACAGTTAGCTGTCCGGCGCCTCAACCAGAGAGTTATTCTCACGATGACGATCCCGGATTCCACGACGATCCGGAGTTATCAATTGATTATGAGGACTGGGTCTTTTACCAGGAGAGCCTTGACAGCTCCAAGGTGGCTCTTTTAGCCGATCACCCCGGACCACATCCTTCTTCCACCACTGGTAAAAGGAAAGCCCCTTCCCGTAAAGGGAAAGCGACCCATGCCAACCCCTGTGTGCCGACCTCCACTCCCAAGGGTCGTCGGTCCACGCGCCGGACGTCGTCGACGGCGGCAGGGCCCGTTCCGAGCAATAGCAGGAATCCTCCTTGTGAGCAAGCCGCGGGGACCACCTCAACCGTGCATTCATCCAAGAGGTACTTTTATTTAACCGTTTTAGTTCGGCCATTGTCATGATTGCAGTAAGTACTCACCAAAATCACGTGTCGAAAATACTCAGGAGACGAGTACAGCCACCTCCTACCGGAGACGTCGCCGAGGCGCCGGGCAACCATCATGAATCAAGGTCTTCTGCTCAGCCTGAGCTCAACGCGGAGGCCCCTGCGATGGATCAGCCGCCCGAAGATTCCGAGGACGTCTCAGTTACTAACTCCGAGGTAGAGAGTGCGATGAACCACCGGCGGCGTAAGGAAACCCTGCGTCATCAAGTGTTTTCCGATCAAGAGTTTAATGCCCTAAGTTCGGTGGACGCACACATCGGAGCTGCCCGAGCAGGGCTTGAGGGAGCCGCCAAACTGATATCGTCCAATCTGGAGGTAAGTAATCGGTTTTATCGGCCGAACAGAAATATTAATCGAGTAGCCCCCGAGCCTTGATTTGGTCGGAACGGCCGAGTTAAGGATCTGAATATTGCTTTATGCACAATGTAGGCTTTAAGGCAGCGAAATGAGAAGTTGGTCAAGGAACTCGAGGTTAGCCGAACACAGGTTGAAACCGTGAAGGCCGAGCTGGAGCAAGTGAAGAATTTCACCTGAGAGGCGCATGGTGAGTACGTTAATTTGCCGAATTTAATGCGACGTTTCCCGTACTGACGAGAGAGTTTTTTATAGCAGCTGAATCCATAGGGCAGTTGCAGAAAGATTTGGACGCAGCCCGACAATCTCAGAGGTATGTCGAATCTCAGCTAGAGGCTGGCCACCGTGTGTTGACCCGAAGTCTTGAGGAAAAGAACCAACTTAAGGCGGAAAACCAGCGGCAGGCCGAAGAGCTTGAGAATTTAAAAACTCCATTGGCTGAAACCCAGGAAGAGAACCAGAGACTCCAGAGGGGCATGTTCTGTAAGTGTATTTACATCTTCGTAATTCCGAAAGTACCTTTATCTTAATTGTAAGGGACATGCTTCATCTCGTGTCTAGGTCTCCTAACCGGGTGGCCCGAGGAAGAGATCGGATCATTCCAAGGGAACTTACTGAAGGAACTGTCCGCCATACATGAGCGGGCTTGGAGAGCCATGAGGAGCATGACCAAAGCGCTCTGGACTGCCGAGACACCTCCAGAAGGGATGTCCGAGGATGATCGATTTAAAGGAGCCCGATGTCGTTTTGAGTTATGGAAGACATCGCCTTGTCGAGAGGAGTTATGGAAGACATCGGCTTGTCGAGAGGGAGCGCCGGAGGCATGGGCAATGATCAAGACCCGCTTTACCAAACTTAACCCAGAGCATATGGCTCGGGTTGGGCCGGTAGGGCAGATGGGCAAGAAGTGCCACTTCATTTGGTTTACGATCAAGTGATGCCCGCCGCTCGTCTATCGCAAGAAGATTGCACCTTGGATACCTTAATAGATAATCTTGACCAGCAGCCAGGTGTTTGATTCTATGTAACTATGTACTTTAGATCAAAATCTGCTCCGTCTATGCTGAAAACGTTGTCTTAACCGGCCATCGGCTTCATCCTCCCTCGCAAAGAGCGCGGGTGTGTTCCGCATCTAGTGTCCTCAATAAAAAGAACTTATGTCGGGGAACCAGGCAATCCGGCCATTCGACGTGAACAGACAGTACGTGCATAGGGAGATATGTTATATTAATGCTTAACGTAAGAAACATCTTCCAAAGAAAATAGTCCCTCTATCAGTGCCTTCCTTCGAGTTGCTACGTAGATCTTAGATATCAAGTCCGTATACTGATAGTATGCGGATAATTGTTTCTTAGGGGAAAAAGACCCCAAGCAATGGTGATAATCACCACAAGTTTGTTTTACTTCCGTCGTGGCTGACCAATTTTGTTCTTAAGATAGCTAGCTTTCGGCTTTATCCATCTGAGGTACGTATCCGGATGACCTGGCCGTGACAATCGCAGAGGTGCTCCCTTTACCCTCTAGCCAAACAATCGGGAACGTAGAGGGTAAGCACAGGAGCGAGGCAACCCAGCTTGGCCAAAATCTTAGGTCCAATTGATGCATATACTGGCTTAAAAACGATGGGGGGAAGTGTGCATGCACAATATGCGTGAATCGGTGCACATAATATATAATGTTCGGCTTCGAAAAGAAGCCCCCGGGTGTTTTTTCGGATAGGACATCTGAGCATGTATGCTGAAAAACTTAGAACAACCTCGTTTTAGCCGAACACATACCGGGAAATGGTACTCAATCCTGTAAAGCTAAAGTGGAAAGGAAATAATACGAAAGAAGAAAAAGGAAAAAGAAAAAGAAAGGTAAGGAATATGACGACACCGGTCTAGCCGTAAAAGCGCCAAAGACGAGCTGCGTTCTATGGGTTTGGTTCGAGGCGGTTGTCCGGCGGGTTGCGGAGGCGGTAAGCCCCTCCTGTAAGTACTTCGTCAATTATGAAAGGGCCCTCCCACTTGGGATTGAGTTTATGCTTCTGTTTTTCTAGGAGTCGTAAGACAAGTTTGCCCACATTATATGCCTTCGCTCTAACCTCCTTGCTCTGGTAGCGCCGAGCCTGCTGTTGATAGAAAGTAGATCGGGCCCGAGCTATGTCGCGCTCTCCTTCCAAGGCGTCTAGGTCATCCTGTCGATCTAACTCGGCTTCCTTTTCTTCATATATGTGCACCCTCGGTGCGTCGTGGATGATGTCACAGGGAAGGACTGCTTCTGCCCCGTAGACCATAAAGAACGGCGTGTATCCCGTTGATCGATTCGGGGTGGTACGCGAACCCCACAGAACGGAGTCAAGCTCCTCTACCCAATTGCAGTCGGATTCATGAAGAGATCGGACCAGACGTGGCTTAATGCCACTCATGATTAGGCCGTTGGCCCGTTTGACTTGTCCATTGGTCTACGGGTGATACACCGAGGCGTAGTCGAGCTTAATGCCCATGTTTGCGCACCAGTCCTTCACCTCCTGTGCGGTGAAGTTGGATCCATTGTGTGTTATTATGCTGTGCGGGACACCATAACGGTGTACCATGCCGGATATAAAGTCGACGACTGGTCCGGACTTAGCTGATCTTACCGGCTTCGCTTCGATCCATTTGGTGAACTTGTCGACCATGACCAGTAGGTATGTATTTTTCTTGGTCCCCCCTTTAAGTGGTCCAACCATATCCACCCCCAGACCGCGAAAGGCCAGGTGATCGGAATAGTCCGAAGAGCTGTCGGGGGCATGTGGCTTTGATTTGCGAATAGTTGACATCCAACACAATGTTGGACGAGTGCCTGGGCGTCTGCTCGAGCGGTGGGCCAAAAGAATCCAGCTCGAAAGTCTTTACTTACTAAGGCCCGTGCAGCGGCGTGGTGGCCGCCCATGCCCGCGTGGACTTCGGCCAAAAGTTGTCTTCCTTCTTCCTCAGATATTCACCGCTGGAGTATTCCCGTAGTGCTTTTCTTATATAGCTCACCCTCATGGACTTTATAGGCCTTGGACCGCCGGATTATGCATCTCGCCTATGTCTGGTTTGTCGGGGAGTTCTTGGCAGAGAAGGTAGGCCAGGAAGGGCTCGGTCCATGGTGCAATGACTGCCATGATCTCATGAGCTAAAGGCGTCTCTTCAATTATGGAGCCGCCGATGATTTGTTCGTCTGGTTCGTTTGAAGGAGCGATAATTTCTTCCATACTGACGGCTCCGGCGTCCTTATTCTCGTCCTGCCATACCCCCGATGGCTTGAAAAGCCGTTCGAGGAAGGTGTTTTTTGGGACGGGGTCGCGCTTGGCCCCCATACGGGCGAGTATGTCAGTAGCCTGATTGTTGTCTCTAGCGACGTGGTGGAATTCTAGCCCCTCGAACCGTGCGGATATTTTAAGGACGACATTTCTGTATGCTGCCATCTTTGGATTTTTAGCATCGAATTTGCCGTTGATTTGGGAGATGACGAGATTAGAGTCTCCCCGTACTTCAAGCTGTTGTATGCCCATCGATGCTGCCATCCGAAGCCCGTGTAATAGAGCTCCGTATTCGGCCGCATTGTTGGAATCGGCATACACGATCTGCAACACGTACCGGACATTTTCTCCCATGGGGGATGGGAGGATAACTCCAGCCCCCAGTCCGGCCAGTGTCTTGGATCCGTCGAAGTACATCGTCCAATGGGAGTATGTGCTATATTCTCTAGGGAGCTTGGCCTCTGTCCATTCGATAAGAAAATCGGCCAAAACCTGAGATTTAATAGCTCGTCGTGGCTTATAGGCGATTTCGAAAGGAAGGAGTTCGATGGCCCATTTGGCTATGCGGCTGGTGGCCTCCCTATTATTGATTATATCGTTCAGGGGTACTTCAGATGCCACCGTGATCGAACATTCTTGAAAATAGTGTCTCAGTTTTCGTGATGCCATAAACACGGTATAGGCTATCTTCTGGTATTGCGGATATCTGGACATGCATGGCGTTAGCACCTCTGACACGTAGTAGACTGGCTTTTGCACCTTGAATTTGTGACCCTTGTCATCTTGTTCGACGACGAGTACCGCACTGACCACTTGATTGGTGGCCGAGATGTACAGTAGCATTGGTTCACCAGCACCTAGTGCCATGAGAATGGGGTTGCTGGCCAGCAGTGTTTTGATTTCTTCTAGTGCAGCCATTGCTTCATCGGTCCACTCAAAGTTTTTGGTCCGTTTCAGCAGCCTATAGAGCGGCAAAGCCTTTTCACCAAGGTGGGAGATAAAGTGGCTCAGGGCTGCCACGCAACCTGCCAGCCTTTGGACGTGCTTTAGCTCTCTAGGGATCGCAAGTTGAGATAGGGTGCGGATTTTAGCAGGATTCGCCTCTATTCCTCTATGGGAAACAATGAATTCGAGTAGTTTACCGGCGGGAACTCCGAAGACACATTTGTCCGGATTGAGCCGTATATCATATTCCCGCAGACTAGCAAAGATTTGCCTGAGGTCGTCTATCAGCTGGCTAACATTTTTGGTCTTAACGACCACGTCTTCCACGTATGCCTCGACTGTTTTACCGATTTGTTTCTCGAGACATGTCTGGATCATACGCTGGTATGTAGCACCTGCGTTCTTTAGCCCGAAAGGCATTGTGTTAAAGCAGAATGGCCCGTAGGGGGTGATGAATTCAGTTGCGGCTTGATCGGATTCCTTCATTTTGATCTGATGGTATCCGGAATAAGCGTTGAGGAAGCACAATGAGTCATGTCCGGCTGTGGCATCAATAATCTGGTCTATGCGTGGTAGGGGGAAAGGATCCTTGGGACAAGCTTTATTGAGGTCTTTGAAATCGACACACAACCGCTAGGATTTATCTTTCTTTGGTACCATCACCAGGTTTGCTAGCCACTCGGGATGTTTGATTTCTCTTATGAATCTGGCCTCGAGCAATTTTGCGAGTTCTTCGCCCATAGCCTCTCGCTTGGGCTCGGAAAATCGGCGTAAAGCCTGTTTGATGGGCTTGAAGCCGGCGATTATGTTCAGGCTGTGTTCTGCTAGCCGTCGTGGGATTCCCGGCATATTTGAAGGGTGCCAGGCAAAGATATCCCAGTTTTCTCGTAAGAATGTTCGCAGTGCTTCGTCCACCATGGGGTCCAGCTGAGCTCCGATCGATGCTGTTTTATTGGGGTCCGTTGGATGCACCTGAAACTTGACGACTTCGTCGGCGGGTTTAAAGGACGTGGGTTTGGGCCTCTTGCTAAGGACCACATCGTCCTTGTCCACTGTTGACCGGAGTGCGGTCAGCTCCTCTGCCACCAGGGTCTCGGCTAGTGCTTCGAGGGCGAGTGCGGCTGTTCTGTTTTGGCTCGAAGGGCTCTATTCGGGTCACTTGTTATTGTGATAACCCCGTTTGGGCCTGGCATTTTGAGCTTCATATACCTATAATGTGGTACAGCCTGAAATCTTGTGAAAGTGTCACGCCCCAAAAGGGCGTGGTAGCCACTGTGAAAGGGCACGATATGAAAGACAAGTTCTTCAGATCTGTAGTTCTCGGGCGTGCCGAATACCACATCGAGGGTAACGCGTCCGGAACAACGTGCCTCTTTCGCAGGGATCATCCCATGAAAGGTTGTGTTGCTATGTTCGACGCGTGATCGGTCGAACTGCATTTTTTCCAAGGTATCCTCATGAATGAGGTTTAAATCACTGCCGCCGTCCATTAGCACCTTCTGTAACCTGACGCCGTCAACAATAGGGTTGAGGACCAGTGCGGCAGGTGTTCGGGCGGGGCGTGTGATTGGTTGGTCAGCTTCTCCGAAGGTGATCAGTGTGTCTGTCCATGAATTTGTTGCTGCCACCTGATAGATTTGTTCGAGTTCTCAAAGAGCTCTCTTCCTCTTATTCCTGGAGGAGAACATTTTGTAGATCGTCAGGATCTCGTCGTTGTATTCGGGTGGTGTTGTTGATCGTCTGACTGGAGGTAGGGCCTCAAGGATGGCCTCTCCACTTTTTGCCACCTTCCTGAGGACCCAGCAAGCTCTAAGGCTGTGAGTCGGGTTTGTGTTTAGTAACACAGAGTGTATAGGGCATGGTTTTCTAATAGTCCGTCAAGGATAGTTTTGTCTCCCGTGGGGGATCTATTCTTTTTCTCGGCGGGCTCATGTTTGGCCGACCGTTGCGGAGGTATTCGCTTTTTCTGAGCTCCTCTAAGGTGTTTGGAGTGGACCGGATCCGAAAACAAACGTTCGGCTTGCGAGGTGCTTTCCATGGCGCAATATTTTTGCACTAGGTCCGATAGCTCGGTGAAGTCACGAATGTTTTGACGGGCTAGGGCATTGAGGATTCCTTCATTGTGGCAATTGCACCTGAAGGTTGCTATTATCTCCTGGCCACTATTGTATGGTGCTTTATCTTGAAAAAGGAGGGGTCTAGCCCAGAAGTGATGGACTGACTCCCCTGGTTGTTGTTTAACTTCCCATAAGCCCGATAACTTGGGCTGTCCTGCGCTGCCTGAGGAGCGCTCGACTTGGGTGGTGGGCGGTGAAATTTTTGGTTTCTCGCCAGGATCAGAGTCCAGGATCACAGCGTTTGCCTCATGTGCCATCACGGAGTTCGGCGTGATGGGTTTGGAGTCCATATTGCAACAGGACCCCTCTGCACGGGCTCTAGATCGCGCGCTAGATCGGCGGCCGATTCCGAACTGTTTCCGGTCTGGGTTCTGGATTTCGGACAGTAGGAGAAATCCTGGCGGTCGGAGGCCGGGATATAAACTGTTTTTAATTCCGGTGGCTGAGAGGACGAGCCTCCGGCCGGACACTGAACGGTGGCGACCGGGTGAGTGATCGGCGGGACACGAATCTCCCTATCATCAGGTTTAAACCCGATCCAGTCATAAACCGAGGTTTGGCCGCCGGTGAGGGACTCCCGGAGTAAGGGGTCCTCAGATCGCCGACCTATCTCTCAATAGGCTGGCTTGATGGGCCGTTCTCTGAAGAAGGGCCGGACACATCAAGACTCCACGTTCCAGAAGGGAGCCCCAAAGGCACGTCGTGCACTCCAAGTCAAGATGAGGAAATCGACATCTCCATCCTCGGCAGGAGGCCCATCATGTGTAAACCCTAGCCCCCCCCCCCCGGTGTCTATATAAACTGGGAGGGTTTTAGATCATACGAGACAGAAACTCATATAGGGTTCTAGCTAGTCGATCTCGAGGTAGATCAACTCTGTAACCTTCATATCAACAATATACTCAAGCAGGACGTAGGGTTTTACCTCCATAGGAGGGCCCGAACCTGGGTAAACATCGTCTCCTTCGTCCCTCTGTTACCATCGATCCTAGTCTCATAGCTCGGGACCCCCTACCCGAGATCCGTCCGTTTTGACACCGACAGCCGGTAACGTTCAAGGTTTGAACCCGACCAAATAACTCGTTTAAAGACGAGATGTCGGTGGGATCTAAGTCGTTGGAGCCAATGGGGTCGATCCGCAGTGCTGTTGTCCCAGGGTCGCTTGACGACGGGCCCGGGTTGTATTCGGCCATGGCGGTTCGGGGCATATCAGATGGGTTGGGCGTTATGGCCAGCCCAGGGATAGGGGCCACTTCCACGGCGGGGCATGTTGCCTCCGGCGTTAAGGCGTCGGGGCCTGCAGGCTCCTCCTTGAGGGTTGAGAATTTTGTCAAGACAAGATCTCCCCGGGAGTTGGTGACGAACTCAAGGCTCCCGAACTTGACTTCCTGATCGGGGATGAAACTTCCGACCTGTCTTAGATGGCCGGTAGGATCAGCATGCGATACGACGCTGCCAAATGCGAAAATCTGACCAGGGACGAAAACATCCTTGTTGCGGACTTCATCGCTGATGATGAGGCGAGCTATCAATCCTTCCAGCGATCGCACAGCGGAACTCTCAATGAAAGCACCAATGTCGGTGTCAAAACCGGCGGATCTCGGGTAGGGGTCCCGAGCTGTGAGATGAGGATCGATGGGTAGCAGGAGACGAAGGAGACGGTGTTTACCCAGGTTTGGGCCCTCCTACGGAGGTAAAACCCTACGTCCTGTTTGATTGTATTGATGTGTATGAATATTACAGAGTCGATCTACCTCGAGATCAAATGACTAAACCCTAGATGAGTTCACCTGTCTCTACAATCTAAACCCTCCGGCTTATATAGACACCGGGGGTCCTAGGGTTACACATAGTCGGTCGCCTATCGAAGGAGTAAACATGCCTATTCTATCGCCTTAAGCTTGAAGGGCACGCCATGGCTCCTGAGATCCTCCCCTCTTGTAACGGGGTATTCGGTCAGTCCAATCCTCCAACAAGTGGTCCACGAGTCCGGCTCATAAGGAATAAGTCGGCAGTCCGAGGACCCCGTAATCCCAGACTCCCTCACCCGGCATGACCGCCGGTGTACTCGAGGTCGAAGCCGACCACTTTGTACTTGTCATAGACAAGTAACTGCTCCATGGTGTGGATGGAGTTCTCCACCCAGATCGGGTCTTTGGTGTACACAACCGTGAGGTTCTTGAACCTTACGTGGTTGTCCACGTAGGCACGAATGGTGAACTGCCGCTCATCGTCAGCAGCCGCTGGGAGCTCCGCCATTGGAGCTGAGCAGGATATCTTCTCAATAGGCCGGCTTGATGGCCCGTTCTCTGGAGAAGGGCCAGACACATCAACACTCCACGTTCCAGAAGGGAGCCCCAAAGGTGCGTCGTGCACTCCAAGTCAAGATGAGGAAATCGACATCTCCATCCTCGGCAGGAGGCCCATCATGTGTAAACGCTAGGTCCCCCCCCCCGGTGTCTATATAAACTGGGAGGGTTTTAGATCATACGAGACAGAAACTCATCTAGGGTTCTAGCTAGTCGATCTCGAGGTAGATCAACTCTGTAACCTTCATATCATCAATACACTCAAGCAGGACGTAGGGTTTTACCTCCATAGGAGGGCCCGAACCTGGGTAAACATCGTCTCCTTCGTCCCTCTGTTACCATCGATCCTAGTCTCACAGCTCGGGACCCCCTACCCGAGATCCGTCGGTTTTGACACCGACAGCCGGTAACGTTCAAGGTTTGAACCCGACCAAATAACTCGTTTAAAGACGAGTTGTCGGCGGGATCTAAGTCGTTGGAGCGCATGGGGTCGATCCGCAGCGCTGTTGTCCCAGGGTCGCTTGACGACGGGCCCGGGTTGTATTCGGCCATGGCGGTTCGGGGCATATCAAATGGGTTGGGCGTTATGGCCGGCCTAGGGATAGGGGCCACTTCCACGGCGGGGCCTGTTGCCTCCGGCGTTAAGGCGTCGGGGCCTGTAGGCTCCTCCTTGAGGGTTGAGAATTTTGTCAAGACAAGATCTCCCTGGGAGTTGGTGACGAACTCAAGGCTCCCGAACCTGACTTCCTGATCGGGGATGAAACTTCCGACCTGCCTTAGATGGCCGGTCGGATCAGCATGCGATACGACGCTGCCAAACGCGAAAATATGACCAGGGACGAAAACATCCTTGTTGCGGACTTCATCGCTGATGATGAGGCGAGCCATCAATCCTTCCAGCGATCGCACAGCAGAACTCTCAATGAAAGCACCAATGTCGGTGTCAAAACCGGCGGATCTCGGGTAGGGGGTCCCGAGCTGTGAGATGAGGATCGATCGGTAGCAGGAGACGAAGGAGACGGTGTTTACCCAGGTTTGGGCCCTCCTACGGAGGTAAAACCCTACGTCCTGCTTGATTGTATTGATGTGTATGAATATTACAGAGTCGATCTACCTCGAGATCAAATGACTAAACCCTAGATGAGTTCACCTGTCTCTACAATCTAAACCCTCCGGCTTATATAGACACCGGGGGTCCTAGGGTTACACATAGTCGGTCGCCTATCGAAGGAGTAAACATGCCTATTCTATCGCCTTAAGCTTGAAGGGCACCCCATGGCTCCTGAGATCCTCCCCTCTAGTAACAGGGAATTCGGTCAGTCCAATCCTCCAACAAGTGGTCCACGAGTCCGGCTCATAAGGAATAAGTCGGCAGTCCGAGGACCCCGTAATCCCAGACTCCCTCACCCGGCATGACCGCCGGTGTACTCGAGGTCGAAGCCGACCACTTTGTACATGTCATAGACAAGTAACTGCTCCATGGTGTGGATGGAGTTCTCCACCCAGATCGGGTCTTTGGTGTACACAACCGTGAGGTTCTTGAACCTTACGTGGTTGTCCACGTAGGCACGAATGGTGAACTGCCGCTCGTCGTCAGCAGCCGCTGGGAGCTCCGCCATTGGAGCTGAGCAGGATATCCTCTCAATAGGCCGGCTTGATGGCCCGTTCTCTGGAGAAGGGCCAGACACATCAACACTCCACGTTCCAGAAGGGATCCCCAAAGGTGTGTCGTGCACTCCAAGTCAAGATGAGGAAATCGACATCTCCATCCTCGGCAGGAGGCCCATCATGTGTAAACCCTAGGTCCCCCCCCCGGTGTCTATATAAACTGGGAGGGTTTTAGATCATACGAGACAGAAACTCATCTAGGGTTCTAGCTAGTCGATCTCGAGGTAGATCAACTCTGTAACCTTCATATCATCAATACACTCAAGCAGGACGTAGGGTTTTACCTCCATAGGAGGGCCCGAACCTGGGTAAACATCGTCTCCTTCGTCCCTCTGTTACCATTGATCCTAGTCTCACAGCTCGGGACCCCCTACCCGAGATCCGTCGGTTTTGACACCGACAGCCGGTAACGTTCAAGGTTTGAACCCGACCAAATAACTCGTTTAAAGACGAGATGTCGGCGGGATCTAAGTCGTTGGAGCGCATGGGGTCGATCCGCAGCGCTGTTGTCCCAGGGTCGCTTGACGACGGGCCCGGGTTGTATTCGGCCATGGCGGTTCGGGGCATATCAGATGGGTTGGGCGTTATGGCCGGCCAAGGGATAGGGGCCACTTCCACGGCGGGGCCTGTTGCCTCCGGCGTTAAGGCGTCGGGGCCTGTAGGCTCCTCCTTGAGGGTTGAGAATTTTGTCAAGACAAGATCTCCCTGGGAGTTGGTGACGAACTCAAGGCTCCCGAACCTGACTTCCTGATCGGGGATGAAACTTCTGACCTGCCTTAGATGGCCGGTCGGATCAGCATGCGATACGACGCTGCCAAACGCGAAAATCTGACCAGGGACGAAAACATCCTTGTTGCGGAATTCATCGCTGATGATGAGGCGAGCCATCAATCCTTCCAGCGACCGCACAGCGGAACTCTCAATGAAAGCACCAATGTCGGTGTCAAAACCGGCGGATCTCGGGTAGGGGGTCCCGAGCTGTGAGATGAGGACCGATCGGTAGCAGGAGACGAAGGAGACGGTGTTTACCCAGGTTTGGGCCCTCCTACGGAGGTAAAACCCTACGTCCTGCTTGATTGTATTGATGTGTATGAATATTACAGAGTCGATCTACCTCGAGATCAAATGACTAAACCCTAGATGAGTTCACCTGTCTCTACAATCTAAACCCTCCGGCTTATATAGACACCGGGGGTCCTAGGGTTACACATAGTCGGTCGCCTATCGAAGGAGTAAACATGCCTATTCTATCGCCTTAAGCTTGAAGGGCACGCCATGGCTCCTGAGATCCTCCCCTCTAGTAACGGGGTATTCGGTCAGTCCAATCCTCCAACAAGTGGTCCACGAGTCCGGCTCATAAGGAATAAGTCGGCAGTCCAAGGACCCCGTAATCCCAGACTCCCTCACCCGGCACGACCGCCGGTGTACTCGAGGTCGAAGCCGACCACTTTGTACTTGTCATAGACAAGTAACTGCTCCATGGTGTGGATGGAGTTCTCCACCCAGATCGGGTCTTTGGTGTACACCACCGTGAGGTTCTTGAACCTTACGTGGTTGTCCACGTAGGCACGAATGGTGAACTGCCGCTCGTCGTCAGCAGCCGCTGGGAGCTCCGCCATTGGAGCTGTGCAGGATATCCTCTCAATAGGCCGGCTTGATGGCCCGTTCTCTGAAGAAGGGCCAGACACATCAAGACTCCACATTCTAGAAGGGAGCCCCAAAGGTGCGTCATGCACTCCAAGTCAAGATGAGGAAATCGACATCTCCATCCTCGGCAGGAGGCCCATCATGTGTAAACCCTAGGTCCCCCCCCCCCCCGGTGTCTATATAAACCGGGAGGGTTTTAGATCATACGAGACAGAAACTCATCTAGGGTTCTAGCTAGTCGATCTCGAGGTAGATCAACTCTGTAACCTTCATATCATCAATATACTCAAGCAGGACGTAGGGTTTTACCTCCATAGGAGGGCCCGAACCTGGGTAAACATCGTCTCCTTCGTCCCTCTGTTACCATCTATCCTAGTCTCACAGCTCGGGACCCCCTACCCGAGACCGCCAGTTTTGACACCGACATTGGTGCTTTCATTGAGAGTTCCGCTGTGATCACCAATGGAATCGATGGCTTGCGTTGTCATCAACGAAGAAGTTCGTGGCAGGGACTCCTTTTACCCTAGACAAATCTTCGCTTTCGGTAGCATCGTGCTGCACGCTGACCCGACCGGCCGCCTTGGCCGGGTCGGAAGTTTTGCCCCTTATCAAGAAGTCAGATTCGGGAACTTAGAGTTCTCCGTAGACCCTCGGGGCGATCCCTTGCTCACCAGGCTCGCAGTCTCCTCTGACGCGCCCGAGGACTCCGAGGCCTTAACCTTGGACGTCGCTTTCAATCCTGCTCGCGGGGCCAATCCCACTGATGATCTGGACTTCAATCCGGATCCGGCTATAGTGCCTGACAGCTGGCCATCAGCTCCTGCCGAATACACTTCTCGTGAGGACGCGTCAGAGGTTAACTCCAGACGCGCTGGGCAGATTGACCCGATCGAGCTCTCGACACTTGGCGAAGCTCTAGATCGGATCTCCTTGACGAAAACTACTAATGACCCAATCCCGATCCACACTCAGATCGGTCTTGAGGTGGGTCAAGAGGAATTTTTCGTCCCACCCACCACCCACTTAGTAGCCACTATCGAAGACTTAACCGATATGGTGGACTACTCCTCCGAGGAGGCAGAAGACATGGAGGAAGAGGATCGCGCTCCCACCCCCGTTAACACCGGGCGATGGACCGCCACCTCCACCTATGACGTCTACATGGTGGATACGCTAGCCGGTAACGGCGAGCGCACACCAGCTAACAATGGCAATGACTCAGGTGAGGCACCGTCAAGGCGCCGGAAACCACGTAAGCGGTCAAAGACAAAAAAGGGAAGGGAAGCTATTGCTGGCACCGAGGAAAATGATACCCCGGAAGACCTCGGCGATCCCGATATCCCCGAGTATCCGTTAGATCCGGGCAGCAGAAGAAGCCTCCTAAAGGCAATCGCGACGGACCCACCCCGCTGGACAAGATCATGGAGAGGCCCTGCCAGATCCATGGAACTCCGGACAAGGCCGCCAACCACACCAACCGTAACTATTGGGTGTTTAAACAGGCCGGCAAATTCGCAGCCGAGGAGCAAAGCAAAGGCCCACGCAGTGAGGACGACGAGGAGCCCCGCGCTCCGAGCAATGGAGGTCAGAAGTAGTTCCCTCTCGAGGTAAAGACTGTGAACATGATATACGCCACTCATATACCTAACAAAGAGAGAAAGCGCGCCCTTCGAGAGGCCTACGCCGTAGAGCCTGTAGCCCCGAAGTTTAACCCATGGTCGGCCTATCCGATCACTTTTGATCGACGTGATCATCCGATCAGTATCCGTCAAGGGGGTTCGGCGGCCCTCGTCCTAGACACCATCATCGATGGGTATCACCTCACTAAAGTCCTAATGGACGGAGGACGTAGCCTAAATCTGATTTACTCAGACACGGTGAAAAAGATGGGCATAAACCCGTCAAGGATAAAGCCCTGCAACACTACCTTCAAAGGAGTGATCCCAGGAGTCGAAGCCCGGTGCACGGGCTCTGTTAGCCTGGAAGTAGTGTTCGGCTCTCCCGATAACTTCCGCGGCGAGGATTTGATCTTCGACATCGTACCTTTCCGCAGCGGCTACCATGCCCTGTTGGGCCGTACAGCGTTCGCTCGCTTTAACGCCGTCCCACACTACGCATACCTCAAGCTCAAGATGCAGGGGCCCAAGGGGGTCATCACCGTTAATGACAACACAGAGCGTTCCCTCCGAACTGAGGAGCATGCGTTGGTCCTGGCGGCCGAATTCCATTACGAGGACGATCGGCAAACACGTAAATCGGCCATAAAGGTCCATATGGTCGACAACCGAGTACGGTTTCAATCTGAACTCCTAGATTCCTCTTCTCCCCAGAAATAGGGACACGCCCCCCATTGCACAGCCCCAACGACCGCCAAACACGTGCCAAGAAGGCACAACTTCACGCTCAAGATTCCATGGGCAGCAATGGGGAACAACCATCAAATGGTAAGTGTTCAGCTAGACCGACCAATACCAATACACGTCCTCGGACAAAACACAGGTTCCATCGAGGACATGCTAAAAGCGTAAAGCTCATCCACACTTCGGCGACTTATCAAGACCTTCTTCCCAAGGTCCGCTCGGCGACAGCATCACTCTTAAAGGGATGCAACCCCCCAGAGGAATATGAACGGACAGGTGACAAGGTACATTGAAGACGTCATGTCATCAATCGAAGACTCCTGATACAGCCTCCCCTCTGTAAATTTTATATTTCATCTACCTGTAAACAGTTGCATCGGCAATCCAAGTTACAAGAATTATTGAGCAAGTACAAAACCATTATATATGGCCACTTCGTTGTCTTTTATACATCCTCTGTTCTTCCCTTGGTAACGCATCTTGCGAAAACTGTTCGGTATATATTATGATGCAACCGGCTAATAGACCGGGGGCTCGAATTTAAAATCGCCTTGAACATCACCCCAGTACAACTGGTTGTGTGTTCGGCGTCTTGGGTTTTGCTTTATATGCATCGGATCCGAACTATGTCTTGGGTTAATAGTTTGGTTGCCCGGCTCCTGTGCTTGCCCTCTTACGTTCCGCTCGTTTGGCTAAAAGGGCAAAGGGAGAACCACTGCAATTGTGCTTGCAGCTCATCTGGTCAAGCGCCTCAGGGGCGAGAGCCGAAAACTGACCGTCATAGTAAGCGAGAACCGGTCTGCGAATCCGAGCATAAGTGTGATACTAAAAAAACTGATAGCGGTTATTCCATGTTATATGAGGGGTTTGGTACTAGCACAAACCACGTGATGTTGGCTTCGGTCCTGATAAATCGGATCATCACAAACCACTGGGGGCTGGTCACCGGCCCCCGCATTTTTTCTACACTCCCATGGCTAAGTGAAAGCGATAAAGCACCATAGTCTGATTGCCTTGTCCAGCTCGCACTACTGCCTTCGGGCACCGATACCTCGGCTAAGGGTAATAGTGCAGATATAGAGACACCCCGTGTAGCATCTACGAGGGGGCTGAAGCCGACGACTCGCAGCTTTCAGATAAAACGGCCACATAGGAGTCTAAATAAAAACAAACAAAGACATGTTAAACCATGCAACTCTAATTATAAAGTGTTAAAGTCTTCGGACATATTACATCGCGCTCATTCATACAAAACATCCTTGGAGCATTGGGCCTCTATTGCCCGAGCACCCTCCATTACATGGGGGAAGTACAGCTCGGGGCACCTATGCCCCTTGTCGGGAGGCGGAGGTGCGGTGGCCATCTGAGTCGGCTTGAGCTTCGGCCAGTGCACCATGGTCTTCGCAAAGGCCATCCGAGCGCCCTCGATGCATGTAGAACGCTTCAGCACATCGACTCGAGGCGCAGCTTCACATAGCCTCTGCACCATGCCAAAGTAGTTGCTCGGCAACGGCTCACCGGGCCACAGATGGATGCAGAGGTCCTTCATGGCCGGCTCTGCCACTCTGCGCATCTCCATTAGTTGCTTCATTTGCTCGATGAGGAGAGGTGAGCGCTCGGGGGACTCAAATTGCGCCCAGAATAGCCGGGCCTCATCATCCTCCGCCCGCGAAGCATAAAGCTTGTTCGCGTCCGCTGCACTCTTCTAGAGATCCGCACAGACGCCTAAGGAACGCCATACCTGGGTGAGCAAAGCAAATTTGCTGAAACCAAAGGCGCATTGCAGTGAATACGGCTAACCATCGATAACAGCCTTGACTTGGCGAACCTCCTCCTCAAAGGACCGCCTCTCCACCCGCTCCTTTTGGAGCTCGGATTTCAGCGCGGCTAGCTCGGCGGTTTGTTCTTTCTCTTTCTGCTCAAGGGCCTCGCACTTCGCGCTGACATCCTTCAGCTCTTGCTGCACCTCCTCCACCCGGGCCTCGTGCTTGGCGCTTGCAGCCTTCAAAGTGGAAAGCGGGGCTGCTGCTTCTTTGGTGGTTGTCCTCTTCTCCTCGGCCTCTTGCTTCATTTTCTAGAGCTCGGCCTTGAGTCTTTCAACCTCCGCTCCTGAAGCTGTGGAAGCAATAATAAGAAAGTCACACTGGGTCACCAGTGCGGATCATTACCAATATACAGCTCGGATATTAGAATTCGGCTTACCTTGTGCCTCGTCGAACCTCTTGTTCAGGCTATCAATCTCCTCTTCGGAGATTTTGAGCTTCCGATTTAGCTCGGTCAGCTCAGCGGCATTACCGGCCGCCGCCGATAACGAAGCCTACAAAAAACTACATTCATTTATGTGCATTCCAACCCCCGAACTGTCAAGGTCATGACTCTATGTTCGGTCCTCTTAAGGGCTGTTAGAACATTGCAGGACTAAATGGCACCTTATACGTCACTGTTCATTCCTTATTATCTGACCCCCGGATGCGTTTTTGTAAACCCATCCGAGGCTCGGGGGCTACTACATATATAAACATAGGACAAACTTAAAATTAAAATTTGTTCGGGAAAAGGTATTACATGACTCACCTTGAAGCCCGTCAAGAGACCATTGAAGGCCTCCTTCAGTCCGCTATCGACGGACTGAATTCCTTGTAAAACCGCACCCATAAGAGTGTGGTGATCCTCGGAGATGGGGGCGCTGGCTAGCGCCTCCTCCATAACTGGCCACCCAGCTGTTGGTGGCATCGGTGGTGATCGGGCAGTCCGATCTCTGATCGGGGACTGAGCCGGTAACTCCGGAGGCACAGCGTGCTCCGGAGATGTCCTTGGAGGGGACTGGGCCCTTCTCTGCCCTTCCTGTTCGGCAACCAGGGAAGTATTCTCCCCTTGTTCCTCAGCAGCCTGGGGAGTTTCCTCTCCCAGGCCTTCGGCGGCCGCGGCGTCAGCCTCGGCCATGGCATGGTCACACCCTCCGCCCGTGTTCGGCTCCAACGGAGCCTGGCTGGATGACACCTCCGCGGTATCCTTCGCGGCCCCTGGAGGTGTGGGGTGCGATGAACTTGCATTCAAAACATTGAGAAAAACTTCGCACAAATAACTCGAGAGTCTTCGGATTCATACCTTTGTGCGGGGGGCTTGACCCTTAAGCTCCTTCGGGGAACCCTCTCAATGTCCTCGGATTCCGCGTCAGAATCCGAGCTGTCGTCGTGCAGGATCAACCTCGCCCGACGCGCCCTCTTCAGGGCAGGAGGAGCTCCATCCTCCGCGGCATCCGATGACGCCGCCCTCTTCCTTGCGAGGGGGGAAACGCCTTCCCCCCATCTTCCTGCTCCTCCTCGTGACTGGAGGAGGCATGGGTTTCCTCGGACGCGGCGTTCGGCTGGTCCTTGATGCGGAGGCCCTCTCTGGACTTCTTCTTCTTTTCCTTCTTCTCGGGCACCGAGTACAGCGCCACAACAAGCATCGCCGCCAACAGGTCCGACCTGGGGTCTTCGGGTTGTGGAGCCGGGCTGTTAACCTTCACGGCTTTGCCCAGCCACTTTTGTGAAAGTAAGGGAGAAGGCGTTCAGACTTTTTGCCAAGGAAACAGAGTCAATGAATTGAAATTATACCATACCTTGGTCGGTGGGTTATCGGCGCTTAGGCCCGTATCCTCTTCCTTGGTCGGCCAATCTTTCTGAGGCTTGAATAATGCCTTCCACAACTTCTCAGGAGTGGTACGGAAAAGTTGGCGCACGGTAGGCTCATCGTCAGACTGATAAGCCCACATTGGGGATGTCGGCGCTGGCAGGGAAGGATACGGCGATGGAGCATGACCTGGACCATGTTGACCAGCTTCACCTTGGCCTCGATCACCGTGGTAATGCGCTTCTGCAGCAGCTTCACCTCAGCATCCGACCCCCAGTCAAGGCCCTTCCTGAGCCACGAGGTCAATCTCGTTGGGGGTCCGGATCTGAATTCGGTGGGCGCCGCCCAACTCTCGTCCCTTGGCTCAGTGATGTAGAACCACTCCTTCTGCCAGGTCTTGATTGTGTCAATGAGGGTGCCGGTAGGCAACTCGACGTGGGGGAGCTTGCTGATTACCGCCCCTCCGCAGTCTGCGTGCTCACTGGCCACGGTCTTCGGCTTGACATTGAAGACCTTGAGCCACAAGCCGAAGTGTGGTTCGACCCGCAGAAAGGCTTCGCAGAGGATGATGAATGCAGATATGTGCATGAAGGAGTTCGGCGGAAGGTCATGGAAGTCCAGCCCATAGAAAAACATGAGACCCCTGACAAAGGGGTGGAGCGGAAAGCTCGGTCCCGGATGAAGTGGGGGAAGAACACCACCCTCTCGCCTGCCTTGGGGGTGGGAATCACCTGGTTCTTCTTCGGGGCGCGGTGGAAGACGTTGGCGGGGAGGTAGCCGGCCTGCTTTAGGTCCCGGATATCCTGGTCAGTGACCGTGGAGGCCTCCCACTTGCCATTGGAGCCCAAACCTGCCATGGCTAAGCTCGGAGGAGAGGGCGTGGAAAAACTGGATCTGGGCTCTCGGATCTTCGGGAGATTGAGGAGGTGGAGGATGCGAATGGGAAGCGTGAATAGGCCTTGGGGTTTTTCCCTTTTTATGGGACGTGTCGCCGATTAGCCTCCCTTACCACGCCGCAAATCCCTCCGCTTCCCAAGACATGCGTGCCGTTATGCGCGTATGAGGATTAATCATATCTCGTATGAAACGGAGCACGATTTGCATTGATAAGTCGTGTCACTGTAAAGATGACCTCGAACCGCAAATCGAGTTTTCGTAATAGGTTCAGCGGTCGTGGTAGGCCACGACCCTTCGTCAGAGGGGGGGTGTCAGAAAACACAGTTTACACTTTGGCGATTGGCCTTCGGGGCTAAGCAATTCATGTTGTTCGGTCAATCATACGTGTCGTCGGAAGCCGAACTAGTCTCGGCCGATCATTGAAAGGGAAGGAGAACTCACCATGCAAGCCGAAGACTCTGAAGAAGCTGGAGCTGAGACCCTTGGCGTTGGGAGCTAGTTCGGGGGCTACTGAGGGAGTCCCGGACTAAGGGGTCCTCGGATCGCCGACCTATCTCTCAATAGGCCGGCTTGATGGGCCGTTCTCTGAAGAAGGGCCGGACACATCAAGACTCCACGTTCCAGAAGGGAGCCCCAAAGGCGGGTCGTGCACTCCAAGTCAAGATGAGGAAATCGACATCTCCATCCTCGGTAGGAGGCCCATCATGTGTAAACCCTAGGTCCCCCCCCCCCCGGTGTTTATATAAACCGGGAGGGTTTTAGATCATACGAGACAGAAACTCATCTAGGGTTCTAGCTAGTCGATCTCGATTTAGATCAACTCTGTAACCTTCATATCAACAATATACTCAAGCAGGACGTAGGGTTTTACCTCCATAGGAGGGCCTGAACCTGGGTAAATATCGTCTCCTTCGTCCCTCTGTTACCATCGATCCTAGTCTCACAGCTCGGGAACCCCTACCCGAGATCCGCTGGTTTTGACACCGACAGCCGGTAACGTTCAAGGTTTGAACCCGACCAAATAACTCGTTTAAAGACGAGATGTCGGCGGGATCTAAGTCGTTGGAGCGCATGGGGTCGATCCGCAGCGCTGTTGTCCCAGGGTCACTTGACGACGGGCCCGGGTTGTATTCGGCCATGGCGGTTCCGGGCATATCAGATGGGTTGGGCGTTATGGCCGGCACAGGGATAGGGGCAACTTCCACGGCGGGGCCTGTTGCCTCCGGCGTTAAGGCGTCGGGGCCTGCAGGCTCCTCCTTGAGGGTTGAGAATTTTGTCAAAACAAGATCTCCCAGGGAGTCGGTGACGAACTCAAGGCTCACGAACCTGACTTCCTGATCGGGGATGAAACTTCCGACCTGCCTTAGATGGCCGGCCGGATTGGCATGCGATACGACGCTGCCAAACGCGAAAATTTGACCAGGGATGAAAACATCCTTGTTGCGGACTTCATCGCTGATGATGAGGCGAGCCATCGATCCTTCTAGCGATCGCACAGCGGAATTCACAATGAAAGCACCAATGTCGGTGTCAAAACCGGCGGATCTCGGGTAGGGGGTCCCGAGCTGTGAGATGAGGATCGATGGGTACCAGGAGACGAAGGAGACGGTGTTTACCCAGGTTCGGGCCCTCCTACGGAGGTAAAACCCTACGTCCTGCTTGATTGTATTGATGTGTATGAATATTACAGAGTCGATCTACCTCGAGATCAAATGAATAAACCCTAGATGAGTTCACCTGTCTCTACAATCTAAACCCTCCGGTTACACATAGTCGGTCACCTATCGAAGGAATAAACATGCCTATTCTATTGCCTTAAGCTTGAAGGGCACGCCACGGCTCCTGAGATCCTCCCCTCTAGTAACGGGGTATTCGGTCAGTCCAATCCTCCAACAAGTGGTCCACGAGTCCGGCTCATAAGGAATAAGTCGGCAGTCCGAGGACCCCGTAATCCCAGACTCCCTCACCCGGCACGACCGCCGGTGTACTCGAGGTCGAAGCCGACCACTTTGTACTTGTCATAGACAAGTAACTGCTCCATGGTGTGGATGGAGTTCTCCACCCAGATCGGGTCTTTGGTGTACACCACCGTGAGGTTCTTGAACCTTACGTGGTTGTCCACGTAGGCACGAATGGTGAACTGCCGCTCGTCGTTAGCAGCCGCTGGGAGCTCCGCCATTGGAGCTGAGCAGGATATCCTCTCTGTATTTGTATTGTGGGTGTGCTTCTTGCGTTGTGGGGAAAGGTATCAGAGAGACAATAGGTTAAATGAGCAGTGGAGTAAATGGGGGCTGGACGGGCTGTAATTGGCACATCTTGTCACCGCGTTCCCGGTGGAGGATTGTTGTGCAAGCTTGACCAGCGCACAAACAAGCGTCCCCGGCGGTTCGTTTTGTCACGTGGCGGCTCGAAGTGCCGCCAACGTATCGATGGTGAGCCCGTTCCCACATGCAAATGTGCATAGCCTCCCGCCCAGCTCGGTTGGCCACGTGTCGGCTGGAAGAAGCTCCCATTATTGGGGGCGTTAAATGGCAAACGGTTAGCAAAAACGATGCGTGTGCAATGACATAAAGCAGCATATAAGTTCAGCACTAAGCAACGGTGTGGAATATGCAGTGCGGGTGCGACTGGGAAGGACGGTGCGGGTTTTGTTAAGCGGGGATGATGGTGAGGGTTTTCTCAGCCAGAATAATAATGTGCTTCGGAGGCGACGGTTCAGTAGACACAGCCGTTTGCGATAAGTGTAACTATGGTGTAAATAGACTGCCGTGGTCCGTGTAAATCCTACTACCGCAGACGTTCGATGCGCGGGAATGTGTTCTGGACAATCAGGACACACGCGTGCCGCGGCACAATGTTAGTCCTCGCACCCGATTACAATCCGGGAAAATAACCAAGTTTTTGGGTTCCAGATTTCATCTTTTCGTGTGACACCTGGATTTTTTACCGCATTCAACAAGTTTGCAAGTAAGTCAAGCATTTTTTTACCGTAATATGCATAGTGTAAAAAAGCTGCCAACACTAAAACGTAGCTGTGCGTGCTGTGGGCAAACAGTTGCTAGTAGTAAATTTTGTGGGGACTCTAAGATAAGCATAAATATTCCATCAACCAAACTGATTGCAGTTCAAGACTGCAATTACATTGCTCTACATATTAGTTCATAAAACAGAGTCTCACCGACATCTAGATCAACACATAATAAACATACTCAAGCAAACATATAAGACGCACAAACTATAGATAGCTAATGTAGTGCTGGCATCAGGACATGTATATATAACTCAATCCTAATCGTACCCACCAACAACGTAAACTTTCTCCAGGTACTCCGCGTACGCTGCGTACGCCACCCTCTGAGAATACTTCTGCTTGAAAGAGCCAGCGGCTCGTCCTCTAGCATGCGCCAGAACACTTGCAAACACGGGGTTAAGCCTTTGGGAGCAGAACGGACATCAGAATCCCCCATTCTGGGTCCTGATACGACGATTATGCGTTCCCACATAGAGCTCCTTGAGCTTTTGCTTCTTGTACATTCTCTGGTCATACTTATCGCTGCCAACGTCGTCAGATAGCACCTATACATATAATAAAAAATCATGACATTGATGAATAAAATGCATAAAATGATATCACAAACAACTTAGTGCAACAAAATTATTAACTAATGACTTTAAATGCTCTTATAAAGTGTTTATTTACAAATGGGTACATGTACAATCATCTATGTAGACGGATTATTAGCAAAATGATCATTTGTAGAGGTCAACCATTAAATCACTATAAAACCTTAGACATAATACTAGCATAATCATATGTACGGTTGTTACTTATCCAAGTCACTTATCATTTACCTACCAAACAATCAATACGTACACACTAACACGGATCTATCAAATCTTACTCTGATTACATGGATTGAAATAACATGAACCCCGGACGAATTACAAAAAAGGGCGAAAAACAGAACTAATCAGAGATACCCTATGATATAGTTACCAAAATAAGGGGGGTCTAACCTGTTCTCCGTCGTCGTCGGAGTTGTCGCCGTCGGAGTCGTCATCGGTGGAGTGGTCATCAGAGAGGTCGTAGTAGTCTCTGTGCAGCACCGCCTCCTGCTGGGGAGGCACGACGGGGCTTACAACGTCATTGTCGTGCTTCTGTCCGCGCGAGACCTCATCGGCCGGGAGGGCAACCTCGTTGCCCAGCATCAAGAGATGCTTAGTTGCTTCGCCGGCCCCTGCTTCGACCCCCACGTCACCACTCCCTCCGATGGTGCGCTTGGTCGCCATCTGATACACTTCCGAGCGTTTACGACCGGGAACGGCGGTGAGGATGCAGGCGCGGTGTGTGGAGAGAGGGGAGTGCGGCCGCCTTCTATAACCAGCGGCTCAGGCGCGATTAATATAGAGTGGTTGGGAGCTAGGTGGGAGGCGGTTAAACGGCTCGCCTCCCGGTGAGCCTGCGCAGTGGTCTTCTCGCATACCTCACCCCTGGTCGCACGTCTCCCGTCTAGCACGCATAGAGGACTGCTCACAGGTCTCCCGGTTAGCCTGGGGAGAGGACTGATCGCACGCATGCCGTCAATTCACACACCATCTCGCACGTCTCCCGGTGAGCCAGAGCGGCCTGCTCGCACGCGTCCGGTCAATTTACACACCTGCTCGCACGCCTCACGGTCAGACTGAGCAGCGGGCTGCTCGCATCATGCGTCCCGTCGACTCACATCCACTCGGACGGCACACGGGGCTCGTGGTGGTACGTAATATTTTGTTGGGACCAACGCACATGGTTCAGTACTGTAATCGTTCGTGATGGTAACGTGACAAGTGTGTGTACCAAGCACCAACCTTTAATAAGCTCTCGTTTGTATGAAAAGTGTATCAAAAATTTGTCTCTAATTAGGCCAGAAATTAGCACACACATTATATATATATATATATATATATATATATATATATATATAAACACTATTCTAATCATGGGATCAGAATATTATTCTGATCACGGGTTGAACTTCCTGAGTTACACAACCTGAACTTCCCTCTGTAGGAACCCGACCTTCGGGCTATCTTCGCAACCGTGTCTCCCTGCGTGAATTTTTCTGGCCAGTCGTGTTCTAAGTGATGTAAGTGTAACCAGGAAACAGTTTTTAGCAACTAAATGCCCGCTTTAAATAGGAAACTCGCTCGTTGGCGGATTTGCTCACGGGATGAGAATAATATTTCTGATAACTACCTGACTCGTCCCAGCAGTAGAACTTGAACTTCCCCGAGTGCTAGGTTGAACTTCCGGCAAAGTGCCCAAATGGGTCTTGCAATATACCGTTTGAAAGATATGGACACCAGTATAACAGCCTAGGTTGAATTTAAGGCAAAATGTACACGGTTTAAGAGCAGTTTTGAAAACCGTTTTTCTTCATACAAAAAACCGTGAATCGTATTTTCGACGCTATTTGTAAACCATTCATCTGAATGAGGCAAATGAGATGGCGTTGGATAGGTGCTGCAAATCCCCTCATTTCACATGTTGAACGTTTTTCCAAATTCCCTACGGTTAAAGAGGAATTTCAAAAATGGTGGAATTTCTGAAACCGAACAGCCGGGTTCGTATTTTGGGGTTAATTTCAAAATAGCTAGTCCTATCGACGCATATGATATGGCGTTGGAAATCTTATAAAAATGCGCATCTTTCCATATAAAAAGTTTGTTCTAACTATGAACGGTTCAAAACTAATTTAGATAATGGTCGAATCTGTACCGAGTACGTATTTTCACGTTATTTTCTCAACGGTTCGTCGGAATGAGGAAAATGATATGGCGTTGGAAAGCTTGAAGAAATGCGAAACTTCTATATGTAGATTGTTTTTTCCAATTCTTTACGGTTTTAAGTCAATTTCGAAAATGGCTGAAAACGTATTTTGGCCATAATTTCTAAGAATTTTATCAGAATGGGGCAAATAATATACTGTTGAAAAGCTACGGAAAATGCGCAACTTTTTCATGTAGACAGTTTTCTCTGATTCCTAGCCATTTTCAAGCAATTTTGAAAACAGCGAGATTATGCGTTGTGCCTTTTATCGCGAAACAGAGTCTTCGAAAATGCACCGCGTGAAGAACTTGAATTTCATCAACACGTCTACCTGAACTTCACTCTGTTTCTTCACGTGCTATTTTTTGCTCGTAGCTCTCCATCCACTCACATGAATTGAGCAAGTGATATACTGATGGAAAGCTGCTGTAAACACGCAACTTTTCCGTCCTGGTCATTTTTTTCAAACTCGCGACGGTTTAAAAGATTTTCATCCGAAATTCATTTAGCGTAGTAGTTGAACTTCCTGCTGTTTCCACGTTGAACTTCTGTCGCGTATTTTTGTTCGTAATTTTTCACCCATTCGTCGGTGTTACACAAATGATATTCCTTTTTGTACAAATCTCTCTCACAATATTTTTCGAACTTTCTACAACCGAGAACTTGAACTTATAGCAAGAAAAAAATTGGACCTTGCTTTTTTATTCATTTTTCTCACTCACAAGAATGGGTGAGAAATACATAGTGAACCACACTAACAAGAAGTTTTGAACCTACCCGTGTCTCCCCGCGCGAATTATTCTGGTCAGTCGTGTTCTATGTGATGTAAGTGTAATCTGGAAACGGTTTTTTGCAACTAAATGCCCGTTTTAAAAAGGAATCTCGCTCGTTGGCGGATTTGCTCTCGGGACGTGATGAACTTGCGTCTGTTGCAACTTTACTGCCTGAGTTGTTCGACCTGAACTTCCCTTGGTGAGAGGTTGAACTTCCCGTAACATTGTCCAAATGAGGCTTGCAATATACTTTTGGAAAGCTGTGGACACGACGGTCATGACCTAAGTTGAATTTTTGTCAATATCTAAATAGTTTAAGAGCAGTTTTGAAAACTGTTTTTCTTCACACACAAAAATGTGAATCGTATTTTTGAGCCTATTTCTAAACCATTTATCCGAATGAGGCAAATGAGATGGCGTTGGATAGCTGCTGCAAATCCGCTTCTTTTTCGTAGAGAAAGTTTTTTCCAATTTTAAACTATTTAAACGTAATTTTGAAAATGGCCGAAGTCCCACCGAGTTCGTATTTTCGCATTATTTTCTGAACGGTTTATCGGAATGCAGCAAATTTTGTTATGTAGATTGTTTTCCCCAATTCTTTACAGTTTTAAGTCAATTTTGAAAATGACGAAAAATGTTTTTTGGACATAATTTCTACAAAATTTATCGGAATGGGGCAAATAATATACCGTTGAAAAGCTACGAAAAATGCGAAACTTTTTCATGTAGATGGTTTTCTATGATTCCTAGCCGTTTTCAAGCAATTTCAAAAATGGCGAGATCACATATTCTGCCTTTTATTGCGAAACGGAGCCTTCGAAAATGCACCACGTGAAGAACTTGAACTTCATCAACACGTCTACCTGAACTTCACTCTGTTTCTTCACGGGTTGTGTTTTGCTCGTAGCTCTCCATCCACTCATCGAAATTGAGCAAGTGATATACCGATGGAAAGCTGCTGTAAACACGCGACTTTTCCGTCTTGATCATTTTTTTCATACTCGCGACGGTTTAAAAGATTTTCATCTGAAATTCATTCAGTGTAGTAGCTGAACTTTCTACTGTTTTCACGTTGAACTTCTGTCGCATACTTTCATTTGTAATTTCTCACCCATTCATCGGTGTTACACAAATAATATTCCTTTTTGTATAAAACTCTTTCACAATATTTTTCTAACTTTCTCCGACCGAGGACTTGAACTTATAGCAACAAAAAAATTGGACCTTGCCTTTTTATTCATCTTGCTCACATTAAACACACACCATGTAGTACGTGAACTTTCTCTGTTTTTATAATTTGAATTTTTGTTTTTCTTTTTTGAAATAGAATTGCTCCCAAATAATAACTGAACTTCTTAGTGGATTGAGAGAATTATTTTAAAACACCAAAACAACGTCTTTTTGTGCTTTTTGTACATGGAAATACAAGGTAAAGCTCTCTCGTAAGAATTTTTGAACTTCCCCGTGCAGAGCCCTTGAACTTCTTTCAACAAACCTTTTAAGCTTTTAGTTTTGTATTATTTTATTCTCACTTGAAACGCATTCCTTGTAGTAATTGAACTTCTCGTTGTTTTCACTATGAACTTCTGTCATGTTTTTGTGTATACATCGAATTACACGTAATTGAAGGTTGGATGTCATTTTTTGCCATTTTAAAACATGTAATTGGAGGTCGGACATCCCGCAATATAAATTATGAACTTCTTGCAACAAATTTGAGTTTTTTACATGCTTCGAACTTCTTTGTTATTTTAATTTGAACTTCTTAGTGTTATTCTTAGAAAGAAAATATGTTTATAAATAGGCATCAAACATTAAACACGCACAATGTAGTACGTGAACTTCTCTGTCTTTTATTTTAGAGAATATGCGAATCAAACTCGAAAGAGAGAGAAAGAGAGAGAGAGAGAGAGAGAGAGAGAGAGAGAGAGAGAGAGAGAGTGGACGCATGTAGCCAAAACAGCCATTTTTTAACTGTGTGTGTGTTGGCGCATGTCGCAAACAATATACCATTTGAAAGAGTTTTGTAACAATTATTTGAACATCTCCGTTATTTTAATTTGAACTTCTACGTTTTTCCAGAAACGGGGAAACTTTGTTTTTATAGCCTTTTTTGAACCACTTTGTTTTTTTTTAATTTGAACTTATTTGGTTATTATATTTGAACCTCTCTGTTTTTTAATTTGAACTTCTCGATTTTATTTCTAGAAACGGAAAATATTGATAAATTTTTATTTTTGGTTTTATTGTTTAGAAATGAGAAAAATATTCAATTTTTTATGAATATCGAACTGCTCTATTATTTTAATTTGAACTTCTTGGTGTTATTTTTTGAAAAGGGGTAAATTCCATATTTAAAAGTTCATTTTTTTTATTTTGAACTTCTTGGTTTTTTAGAAACATAAATAGAACAAACACTAATACCTTAATTGAGTCGGTAAAGATCAAATCTGTTTATCTCTGTTGTTCAAACCTTGTACTTCTCTTTCATTTTAGTTAGACCTTCTTCATTTTAGGTTTTTAGAAACGTTTTGTAATTAGTTATTTAAAAGTAAATAAAATTCAAACCGGACATTGAACCACTTCGTTTTTTAAATTTGAACTTCTAGTTTTTTTGTGGAAACGGGGAAAATCCGTTTTGGATAAGTAGTGAACTTCTCTATCTTTTTTAATTTGGACTTTCTTGGGTTTTTTTTTCAAAAATTAACTTCGAACTTCTCTGTTATTTTAATTTGAACTTCTCGGCTTTTTTTCGACCTTCTTCATTTGTGTCATCGTTTATTCTTACTCAAAAAATAACAGGAGACATTTTACAAACATCAAACTTCTCCATTTTTAGATTTTGGACTTTTTTGTGTTGTATTCTTTTGCGGGGGAAAAATGACAGTTTTCTATAGACATTGAACTACCCCCATTATTTAAATTGAACTTATAAGGTTTTTATTAGAAATGGGGAAAGTCCTTTTTTACGAACTTTCAAAAGTGTTTTCATTATTTAAATTTTACCTTCTTCTTTCGTTAGAAATGTGAAGAATATGTTTTTTGTTACAAGGATCTAACTCATGTGTTATTGTTTTGAACTCTATGGTGTTAAAAAAGGGAGAATCCATCGGGAAAATACTGTACATCTGTAATATTTTTTTGAACTCTCTAATTAATTAAATTTGAACTTCCAAAGTTGATTTTTTGGTGGGGCTTTTGTTTTTTCATGGCGTAATTATTTTTGTGTTCTTTTTTCTACTTTTTTGGACGTCTTTGTGTCGTCGTTGTTAAACTTGCTTGGTGCTTCTATTACCATTGAAAGCTAGTCATGCAATAGAAAAAAGATCAGCACTTTTTGAAAAATCGAGTGACTAAGATTTGGCGAACAACTAGGACTATTTAACTGAAGCCCTTGTAGTATTAACCTGTAGCTCCTTCATGTTGACCAATTCCACCAAGAACACGCCATGTATGGATTTAAACTCTACAAACCACTATACTAATCCCTCGCGTTGGCTACATGTGACTCGGCTTCCATCGGGGTGTTATGCAGCTAAACATCGCTGGACCGTGCACATGGGATTTTCTTAACTAACAACACACAGCGACCTAAACTTCTATTTTGTTTGGATTTTGGAAAATCGTTTTTCTGAAGACAACGAGGTTTTGATGAAACAGCACATGAGTTCAGTTAGTTTTCTGAACTTTACATAAGACATCAAGCCAAGAGCAGGCCAGGGGATGTACGACCGCTTGCCTCAAGTGGTAGACGATGGCGCACAAGTGAATCTTGGCGCTGTAAGGGCAGGTCAGGGTGGTGTGTTGGAAGCTCCATGCAGTGGCAGCGCACCGGTGACGGAGGGCGGAGGCCTGCGGCAAGCCAGGCACGGCGCGGGGTGAAGTGGCGGGAGCAGCCGCTCCATGGAAGGTCAATGTATCCCTCGTGAGAAGGTCGATATGGCCGGAGATGCAGGGGTAGCGGTGCTTGCCTGGTGGTCGGGGACGGCGGCGGATGGGGCGACAGCCATCGACGGCGTGTGAGGATGGAACGCCATGGTTGAGGCTATCAACCATGGCCGGATGCGTGCGCGCGGTTTCCATGGTTACCGGTTATGCGTTGGTGGCGCACGGTTGACTGCGTCACGAAGGGGAGGACCTGAAGAAGGTGGCCATGGGTGCCCAGAGGTGGGTGCGAGTGGCGAGGCAACAACTACGGCTGGGCACAGGGGCGCGCCGGCGATGGTATGCAGGCGAAGCCATCGGGAAGGTAGTGAGGAGCGGGGTGCCGGCGGTGGCCGTCGCCGGCGGTTGGATCTGGACGCCGGATGTTTCGGCCAGAGGTCTGGGACGGCGCCGAGGAAGAAGGTAGGGGAGGAGGGGCGGGGCGGGTGGATGGCGCGCGACGGCGGGGAGGTCTGTGGCGTGGGCGCGGCGGCGGTTGCGGGCTGGAGATGTAGGGAGTGGGGAGGATGGGAAAGAGAGTTGGGGTGAGGGTGGGTTTTCCTTTTTTTCAATCGAGTGCTCGCTTCGGGTTTTTAGATCTCGGGAGAAACTCCATCGCGCCCTTGTAGGGTCCGCTGTGATCATAATAACTATTCTGATCCTGGGATCAGAATAGTGTCACCCTATATATATATATATATATATATATATATCATGAAACGGAATCCTAAGTTTCATGATTTTCAGTTGATTTCACTTCAATTTAAAATGATTTTTCGATGTTTGAGGTTCCTTACCATTTATTGCATGGCGACTAAACACATGAACCTAAGGGGACATATGATTTCCCCAATGAATTCCTCGAAACTCAATTATTGCATATTTTCGAATGATATATGGACATTTTATAATTATAACACAGACTGATGTGTCACGTGTTTTCTGCATAAAAATAGTCTGACGCGCCTCGAAGTGGTGTTTCCGGTGGTGGCCGCACGGGGGGGGGGGGGGTGGGGGGGCTCTTTCCGTTTCACTTGTTTGCACTAGCCTGTGTGTGTGGGATTGTCCGTTTTGTGAGGCAGTGCCACCCCAAATTATCAAAATTGTGCATTGAAATGTTTAAAACAAGGCACATCATGCCTGTGTTTAGGACACATGCACACGATGGTGGTGGTCCCTCGGACAATAATCCTTCATACATTACTAGCGATCCCCACATTCGTGGGTCCATGCATGTGGTCTATCACTTTTGAGACGCATCGGTAGGGGTTTGACCAAGGTGGGTTAAGTTAATCTACTATGTGTTGCGGTAGATCATGGTGAGATTCCATACCAAAGATTGACGTGACGTACTCATGAGTACCTCCTACCGCTCAAAGTTGAGGGGGTGCGTGGGAGGAGACATACATATTGCACACAATTTTCTTTAGCATGGGGACTTCCCAATTTGTGAAGCACGCACTGTATCAAAGTCGTGCAGTTGGCATTTTGAATCAAAAAATATATACCCATGCATACGCTTGTGTCACATATAATCTATGGTGGTCCTAAGTGTGGCTCCCTCACATGGTAATCGGTGACGCATCAATCTATGGGGCCCATGTGTGGCACCTATATTATATATTGTTTTGACCAATGTGGATCCTATTTGTTATGCGTGCGTGTGGCCCTGTTTTGGATACTCTAACTTAGCTAGAGGTTGGAGTTATTTTCTAGCTCATGACTAACCCTAAACTAACTCTAGCCAAAGAGGTGTTTGGATGATAGGGTTAGATTGACAATAGATGCACTTGATGGAGAGAGAAAAGTGATTTTTCAGTGAGCCCCACGAGAACTAGCTCCAATTAGCACCTCTTGGCTGGTGGGATAGAAAGGGCCCCATGAGAACTTGCTCCAATTAGCACCTCTTGGGTGGGATAGTTTTTTTGTTTGGGGTAGATGCAACTAGCTACAATTTAACCCTCATGTTTGAATACTATGGGCTATTTGAGCCCTAACTAGCTCAAACTAACTCTAACCCATGGATCCAAATAGGGCCTATGTGCGTTGTGATCGATCCTCTTCGTAAGTCGACTTACAGTTTCTAAGGCAAGTGAGATTAAAGTTCCATTGGTTACTAACTAAACAAACACTTAATTATATGTGTGGGCCTCATGGAGAGGGCGTTTGTTTTGTCAAACACTCTCTCATGTGGTCATCGACATCGTCACACCGACACAACCATGTCCATGTGGGTCGTCACTTTGACAGGTGTCTATAGAGATGTTTATTTGACCAAGGTGGATTCTTCTTGTTGGTATATGTGTATATATTATACGTAGTTGATATATGCATCGACATTTCAATTCTAACAAAAAATCAAACGCATCGTACACATTGAATCCCTCCTATCGGATCGAACTGTGGGCGCGCTTGGGGCTATATATGCATGGGTCGTTAACCTCGGTACGTGGCCATTCTGGTTCAAGAGACACACATGTGGCGGCGAAAGTTGTGCGTTTGGTATTTGAAAACATCGCACAACGCTTTCATACATATGTGCCTGGGGCCATGCATGTGCGTTGGTGTTGTCTATACACACTCCCTCATGTGGTTATGGACGAGATGCCAAATTTGTGGACCCATGTGGTCTATCACTTAAACCTGCCCATATATACTACAGGTTAATTTGACCAATGTAGATATAGTCCTCTCATTATTTGTTACGATATAGTTCATGGTGAGATACGAGACCAAAGTTTGAGCGGATACATATATATAGGTCGTGGTGTTTGTTCGAAGCATGTGTGTGCGTGGGGCGGGGCGGGGGTGATATGTCTCCATCGTATCTACTTTTCCAAACTCTTTTGCCCTTGTTTTGGACTCTAATTTGCATGATTTGAATGAAACTAATCCGGACTGACGCTGTTTTCAGCAGAATTGCCTTGGTGTTATTTTTGTGTAGAAATAAAAGTTCTCGGATTGACCTGAAAATTTACGAAGAATATTTTTGGAATTAATAAAAATACTGGCGAAAGAATCAACCGGAGGAGGTCCACAACCTGGCCACGACCTAGGGGGCGCCCCCCCCCCCCAGGGCGCGCCCCCCTGTCTTGTGGCCCCCCTGGAGCTCCGCCGACTTCGATTCCAACTCTATATATTCCTATTCAGGGAGAAAAAAATCAGAGAGAAGAGTTCATCGCGTTTTACGAGACGGAGCCGCCGCCACCTCCTGTTCTTCCTCGGGAGGGCAGATCTGGAGTCTGATTTGGGCTCCGGAGAGGGGAAATCGACGCCGTCGTCATCACCAACCATCCTTCATCACCAATTTCATGATGCTCTCCTCCGTTCGTGAGTAATCCCATCGTAGGCTTGCTGGACGGTGATGGGTTGGATGAGATTTACCATGTAATCGAGTTAGTTTTGATAGGGTTTGATCCCTAGTATCCACTATGTTCTGAGATTGATGTTGCTATGACTTTGTTATGCTTAATGCTTGTCACTAGGGCCCGAGTGCCATGATTTCAGATCTGAACCTATTATGTTTTCATGAATATATATGTGTTCTTGATCCTATCTTGCAAGTTGTAGACACCTATTACGAGTTATGATCCGCATCCCCCAGGGTGACAATAACTGGGATTCTTTCCGGTGATTACCGTAGTTTGAGGAGTTCATGTATTCACTAAGTGCTAATGCTTTGGTCCGGTTCTCTATTAAAAGGAGGCCTTAATATCCCTTAGTTTCCATTAGGACCCCGCTGCCACAGGAGGGTAGGACAAAAGATGTCATGCAAGTTCTTTTCCATAAGCACGTATGACTATATATGGAATACATGCCTACATTACATTGATGAATTGGAGCTAGTTATGTGTCACCCTATGTTATAACCGTTGCATGATGAATGCCATCCGACATAATTATCCATCACTGATCCATTGCCTACGAGCTTTTCACATATTGATCTTTGCTAAGTTACTTTTCCGTTGCTACTGTTACAATCACTACAATACTGCTACTGTTACTTTTGCCACCGCTACCGTTACTTCCATACTACTTTGCTACTAAGAACTTTGCTGCAGATATTAAGTCTTTCAGGTGTGGTTGAATTGACAACTCAGCTGCTAATACTCGAGAATATTCTTTGGCTCCCCTTGTGTCGAATCAATAAATTTGGATTGAATACTCTACCCTCGAAAACTGTTGCGATCCCCTATACTGGTGGGTTATCAAGACCTTTTTCTGGCGCCGTTGCTGGGGAGCATAGATCTATTCTCTGAGTCACTTGGGATTTATATCTATTGATTACTATGAAGAATCTAAAAGAGCCAAAAACCAAGATCTATCCCTCTACTACGAGGGGAGGTAAGGAACTGCCATCTAGCTCTGCACTTGATTCACCTTCTGTTATGAGTAAGTTTGCGACACCACCACTTGCTATTGAATCTGATATGTCGCAAGTAATTGATGATGCTACTTCTACTATGCATGATGCTTATGATGATACTTTACTTGATACTACTGTGCCACTGGGTGAATTTCTTGATAAACAAATTGCTAGAGTCAATGCTGAAACTGATAATATTTCTCAAACTGATGAAATTATTGAAACTGAACACTATGAGACACCTGCTAGACCTAGTTCCCCTAGATATGAATTGCCTGATATACCTGAGGGGTATGTTATGGAGGGAGAGGTAGCTAGGGACTTTCTTGCTTGTAAAGATAGAGATGATCTTAAGAAATTACTATGCAAGTGGAAAGAAAAATCTTTGAATGCTAGAATGCAATACGATCCTAAGTTTGCTACTTCACCTATCTTTGTTACTAATAAGGATTATGAATTCTCTATCGATCCTGAGTTAATTACTTTGGTTGAATCTGATCCTTTCCATGGTTATGAATCTGAAACTGTTGTGGCACATCTTACTAAATTGAATGATATAGCCACCCTATTTACTCATGAGGAAAAAATTCGTTATTACTATATTCTTAAGTTGTTTCCTTTCTCATTAAAGGGTGATGCTAAGATATGGTTTAATTCTCTTGCTCCTGGTTGTGTGCGTAGTCCCCAGGATATGATATATTACTTCTCTGAAAAGTATTTTCCTGCCCATAAGAAACAAGCCGCCTTGCAGGAAATATTTAACTTTGTGCAAATTGAAGAAGAGAGTCTCCCACAAGCTTAGGGGAGGCTTCTCCAATTACTTAATGCTTTGCCTGATCATCCTCTGAAGAAAAATGAAATACTTGATATCTTTTATAATGGACTAACCGATGCCTCTAGGGACCACCTAGATAGTTGTGCTGGTTGTGTTTTGAAGGAACGAACTGTTGAACAAGCTGAACTACTATTGAATAATATATTGAGCAATGATAATGATTGGACTATTCTCGAACCACCTCCAAAACCAACCCCGAAGAAAAGAGGTATTCTATTTCTCAGTCCTGAAGATATGCAAGAGGCAACGAAATCTATGAAAGAAAAAGGTATTAAAGCTGAAGATGTTAAGAATCTACCACCTATTGAAGAAATACATGGTCTTGTTAACCCGACACAGGTAGTAGAGGTAAATTCTCTTCGTAGATTTGATGAAGGTGATATTCCTTATAATAAGTCTGCTAGCCAATGCTTGGATGAGTTTGATAACTTTATCGTTCAGCAAGAAAATTTCGATGCTTATGTTAGTAGACAATTGAAACACAATGCTTACATGCTTGATCGCTTGGGTGATTATATGAGTAGAACTATCAATGATCTTAAGCTTTAGTAAACAAGCTTCCATGGTAACTACTCAAGTAGAACAAGTACTTAAGGCACAAAATGATTTGCTTAACGAGATGAATGGTAAGAACAATGATCATTCTGTTAGAGTTTTCACTAGAGGTGGTAAAATGATTCAGGAACCTTTGTACCCTGAGGGCCACCCTAAGAGAATTGAGCAAGATTCTCAGAGAGTGAATATAGATGCACCTAGTCGTCCTAGTAATAGTAGGAAAAAGAATGACGATAGGACTTTGCATGCTGCTAGTGAACCTGTTATAGATACACATGAAAACCCAAATGATATTTCTATTTCTGATGCTGAGACACAATCTGGTAATGAACATGAGCCTAGTGATGATATTAATGATGATGCTCATGTTGATGCTCAACCTAGTAATGATAATGACGTGGAGATTGAACCTGTTGTTGATCTTGATAACCCACAACCTAAGAATAAAAGATATGATAAAAGAGACTTCGTTGCAAGGAAGCATGGTAGAGAAGAGAACCATGGGTTCAGAAACCTATGCCCTTTCTTCCTAAGCCATCCAAGAAAAAGGATGATGAGGATTTTGAGCGCTTTGTTGAAATGCTTAGACCTGTCTTTTTGCGTATGCGCTTGACTGATATTCTGAAAATGTCTCCTTATGCTAAGTATATGAAAGATATTGTGACAAATAAAAGAAAGATACCGGAAGCTGAGATTTCCACCATGCTTGCTAATTATACCTTTAAGGGTGGAATACCAAAGAAACTAGGAGATCCCAGAGTACCTACTATACCATGCTCTGTTAAAGGAAATTATGTCAAAACTGCTTTATGTGACCTTGGAGCCGGTGTTAGTGTTATGCCTTTCTCTTTATATCGTAGACTTGATTTGAATAAGTTGACACCTACTGAAATCTCCTTGCAAATGGCTGATAAATCAACTGCTTTACCCATCGGTATTTGCGAGGATGTGCCTGTCGTAGTTGCAAATGTTACTATCCTAACGGACTTTGTTATTCTTGATATCCCGAGGACGATAGTATGTCGATTATCCTTGGTAGACCCTTTTTGAATACTGCAGGGGCTGTTATTTATTGCAACAAGGGCAATGTCACTTTTCATGTTAATGGTAATGAGCATACGGTACATTTTCCGAAGAAACAATCTCAAGTTCATAGTATCAACTCCATTGGAAAAATTTCAACGATTATTATTGGAGATTTTGAATTCCCGCTTCCTACTGCCAAAAAGAAATATGATAAACTTATTGTTGGGGACATGCATATCCCCATTGAGGTAACCTAGTGTTATTCGAAAATTCTCCGGTTCCGTGTCATTCGAAAAAAGTTTGTCAATAAGACTTGATCAACCTTATTGATGGATTCTTTTTTATGAGCATGAGATGGATGAATTTAGAAGGCACAACCTTCTGTACTCTACTTTTACTTTTTGTTGTTTAGATTAAATAAAGTAAAAATGCTATTATTCTTCTGTTTTCCGTTTTATCCGTGCAATAGAAAAATGACCTGAAAATAAAAGTTCTCAGAATTCCCTGAAAATTTACTATGATTTTTTCTGGAATATTTTAGAATTTTTGGCACTGAGAACACATCAGGGGGCTGCACCAATGGGCCACAAGCCTGCAGGGCGCGCCCACCCCCCTGGGCGCACCCCCCTGGCTTGTGGGTCCCACGTGGGGTCCCCTCACTTATTCCATCACCCATCCACTTTGTCTTCCTCCAGAAAAAATCCCACCATTGCTCAAACCCGTGTTCTAGCTCATTTTGCTACCATTTTTTATCTCCTTGCTCAAATCTTCATTTGCAAAACTGTTTTGGGGGATTGTTCTTCAGTATGTGACTCCTCCAATGCTCCAATTAGTTTTTGTTCCAGTGCTTTATATATTGCAAATTTTTGCTGCTGAGGTGACCTTGTTCTTGAGCTTGCATGTCAAATTTATATGGTCCCAAGTAGTTTTGATGCATGATATAGCCTCTAGGCACTTGTGGGAGTAGTTGCTATAAGTTTTGTTGAGTTTTATTCACCTTTATTTTGAATCACTAAAAATTTCAGAAATTTTTCAGAGAAAAGAAATGATGAGGAGATTGTTAAGGGGCACTTCAAGCCGGGGCTCTAAAGAGCATGAAAATGAGGTGAAGAAGAAACCCAAATACAATCTCCCTCGCGTCGCGGAGGTCCGGCCATGTGAATGGCCAAGTGATGCATTCTTGAGGGCAGCTGGAATTTATGAAGATTTCTATTATTTGGCAAAGAATGCAGGCATCACAGACTTCCTCAACGATAAGTGTGACCAGTACCTCTTACTCACTAATATCTTCGTGCAAAATTTTCACTTTTATCCTAGGAAGAATCCTCCCATGGTAGAATTTTACTTATACGATGTGCCTAAGGAGATGAAACTTTACGATTTTTGCAAAGTTTGCAAAATACCTTATGAGGGCAGCATCAGTGAACCACGCCCTAGAGACATGGAGGACTTTATTGCCGCAATCACTATGGGGGAAGAGAGAGGGGTGTCAAAGGCAAGAGCGGCTAGTTTACATTTTCCTGTTCTACGCTATTATTCATTATTCGTGGGGAGAAGTTTAGTCGGTCGTGAGGAGAGTGGAAGCCTTAGTGCTCCCGACCTCGCCATTCTGCGCCACGCTTTACTTGCTGATAGAACTTTTAGTCTGGGCGCTATGGTGGCCCAACGGTTGAACTTAAACCGTTCGAAGGGCCCCATATTCGGAGGTATTTATGCATCTCGTCTAGCCAAACACTTTAAGATACCCATTAGGCTTGACGAGGAAGAGGAAATGCTGCTACCTACAAGATATTTAGACTATGATAGTATGGTAGCACATGATTTTATTAGGAAGGATAATGATAGGAGGCTGCTTTACAATTTAGTATTTAGTCAGGGTACTTGTGAGATTATTGCTCTGCCTGCTTCCTCTTTGTTCGATATTCATTCAGGCAGGTACACTGTTATGCCTGAGGACATATACAGATATTGGGGCCTGTCTCAACCCCCAGCACCTGAGCCGGCACCAGCCCTTGATCCGTATCAGGACCCAGTTTTTCAGTGGGAGCCACAGGAGCTCGCCAACCAGTGGAACCCTCAGTATCCTCCGGAGTATCCAGGAGATAGTTATTTTCAGCCATGGCCCTAGACCAACTTAGGCCAAAAGCCTAAGCTTGGGGGAGTACGTATTTCTCACCGACATTACATTCATGTTCACACACTCATTTCAGTTGTCGGTGTTCATACTTTTTCATTGTACCATCCATGGTAGTTTATTTCTTCTTTCCGCTTTCTTCTTGTGTGTTTAATTAACCTTGAGAAAAATCTAAAAAAATTAGTTCTAGCTTTACCTTTTAGTTTGTTTAGTTGTATCATTAAAAGAAAACCCAAAAAGATTTCTTGTTCTTCTTTTGCTTGTTGGGAGCTTTCCCGTGTAAATAGTTTTTCTCGTCCTTGTTTTTGAAATTATTTTCTTTGGGTAGTAAGGAGAAGACCACAATGAAAATGTTGAGTGGCTCTCATATGCATCATTGTTTATCTTACAGAGAGCCAATATTACCTTGCCTTCTCCTTTGAGTTATTGTTTGCAAATTCCAGCTTAGTCCAATGCACGTGCACTCTTATTATTATTCACACCGTTCGGTCGTGCAAGTGAAAGGCAATAATGACGATATATGATGAAGTGGTTGAGATGGAGAAAAGCTGGTATGAACTCGACCTATTTTGTTTTTGTAAATATGATTAGCTCATCGTTCTGAATTCAGCTCATTATGAATGAAACATGTTTGCAATGACAATTAGAGATTATAGTTACTCATGTCATGCTTAATTAGCTAAGAGTGTATAATGGTTTGTCTTGAGTGCCAACATGCATTTTAAAATGGTTTTGATGTAGTATGATAGGATGGTATCCTCCTCTGAATGATTCAAGTGGCTTGACTTGGCACATGTTCACGCATGTAGTTGAAACAAAATCAACATAGCCTCCACGATATTTATGTTCATGGTGATTTATATTCTACTCATGCTTGCATTCAATGTTGGTTAATCTCAATGCATGTTTATGACTGTTGTCGCTCTCTAGTTGGTCGCTTCCCAGTCTCTTGCTGGCCTTCACCTGTACTAAGCGGGAATACTGCTTGTGCATCCATTTCCATAAACCCAAAGTTATTCCATATGAGTCCTCCATACCTACCTATATGCGGTATTTACCCGCCGTTCCAAGTAAATTTGCATGTGCCAAACTCTAAACCTTCAAATAATATTCCGTTTTGTATGCCCGAATCGCTCATGTAGCGACTGGGGGGCTGTCAGTATCTTCCGTGCTAGGTGGGTTATTCTCACGATATGTGTTGATTCACTATCATTCACGAGAAAGTGGCTGGTATTCGGGATGCCCAGTTCCATGCTCAAAATTCAAATCAAAATATAATAAAACAAAACTCCCCTAGGATTGTTGTTTGTATGGACGGTACCCATGGATTCGGCCCGCAGTGGAGTGTGATTGAATGGTGGAGGGGGAGTAAAAACTTTACTATTCTGTTTGGGAACCGCCTATAATGTATCTAGCATGGAAGATACCGAGATCTCTTAGTTGTTATGTTGACAATGAAAGCATACCACTCAAAATTATTATTCATCCCTGTTTTAAAAGCTTGAGCTCTGGCACCTCTATAAATCAATGCTTCCCTCTGCGAAGGGCCTATCTATTTTACTTTACAGTTGAGTCATCATCCTCTTAAAAAAGCACCAGTTAGAGAGCACCACCGTCATTTGTATGCTTTGTTATTAGTTGATATTGACTATGATTGTGACTTGATCTCTTTTACCATGAATTACAATGTCTAGTCAGTCCTTGTTCTTTAGAGGTGCTCTGCATTTATGTTTTGCGGTCTCAGAAAGGGCTAGCGAGATACCATTATATCATATTGTATCATGATTGTTTTGATAAAATTGTTGTCATCCGAGACTTATTATTACTGCTCGCTGGTTGATTATGCCATTGATATGAGTAAATGTGAGACCTAAATGTTATTGTGAATGTGGTTAGTCTATAATCTTTGCTGAAAATCTGAACATCAGTTAGACGTATTTACAACAACAAGATCAAACAGAGTTTGTAAAAGTTTTTCTTTGTCACTTTCAGTTTGTCAACTGAATTGCTTGAGGACAAGCAATGGGTTAAGCTTGGGGGAGTTGATACGTCTCCATCGTATCTACTTTTCCAAACTCTTTTGCCCTTGTTTTGGACTCTAATTTGCATGATTTGAATGAAACTAACCCGGACTGATGCTGTTTTCACCAGAATTGCCTTGGTGTTATTTTTGTGCAGAAATAAAAGTTCTCGGATTGACCTGAAAATTTACCGAGAATATTTTTGGAATTAATAAAAAATACTGGTGAAAGAATCAACCAGAGGAGGTCCACCACCTGGCCACAAGCCAGGCCCCCCCCCCCCTAGGGCGCGCCCCCCTGTCTTGTGGGCCCCCTGGAGCTCCGCCGACCTCGATTCCAACTCTATATATTCCTATTCGGGGAGAAAAAAATCAGAGAGTAGAGTTCATCGCATTTTACGAGACGGAGCCGCCGCCACCTCCTGTTCTTCCTCGGGAGGGCAGATCTGGAGTCTGATTTGGGCTCCGGAGAGGGAAATCGACGCCGTCATCATCACCAACCATCCTTCATCACCAATTTCATGATGCTCTCCGCCGTTCGTGAGTAATCCCATCGTAGGCTTGCTGGACGGTGATGTGTTGGATGAGATTTACCATGTAATCGAGTTAGTTTTGATAGGGTTTGATCCCTAGTATCCACTATGTTCTGAGATTGATGTTGCTATGACTTTGTTATGCTTAATGCTTGTCACTAGGGCCCGAGTGCCATGATTTCAGATCTGAACCTATTATGTTTTCATGAATATATATGTTTTCTTGATCCTATCTTGCAAGTTATAGACACCTATTACGAGTTATGATCCGCATCCCCCAAGGTGACAATAACTGGGATTCTTTCCGGTGATTACCGTAGTTTCAGGAGTTCATGTATTCACTAATTGCTAATGCTTTGGTCCGGTTCTCTATTAAAAGGAGGCCTTAATATCCCTTAGTTTCCATTAGGACCCCGCTGCCACGGGAGGGTAGGACAAAAGATGGCATGCAAGTTCTTTTCCATAAGCACGTATGACTATATATGGAATACATGCCTACATTACATTCATGAATTGGAGCTAGTTCTGTGTCACCCTATGTTATAACCGTTGCATGATGACTGCCATCCGACATAATTATCCATCACTAATCCATTGCCTACGAGCTTTTCACATATTGATCTTTGCTAAGTTACTTTTCCGTTGCTACTGTTACAATCACTACAATACTACTACTGTTACTTTTGCCACCGTTACCGTTACTTCCATACTACTTTGCTACTAAGAACTTTGCTGTAGATATTAAGTCTTTCAGGTGTGGTTGAATTGACAACTCAGCTGCTAATACTCGAGAATATTCTTTGGCTCCCCTTGTGTCGAATCAATAAATTTGGATTGAATACTCTACCCTCAAAAACTGTTGCGATCCCCTATACTTGCGGGTTTTCAGGGGGCAGAGGAGGACATCACAATAGTACTACGTATACACGAAACCTATTTATGAGGTCAGGTACTACATATCATTCAACTTTTGAGCCACATCAAAAAGTTTTGCACGCACGAAATATCACACCACCTTAAGTAATTAGTTGAGCCACAAAGATGTGGTTGCGGTCTCACCCATCTTGTGAAGTTTCCGAGACGCGCCCATCAGTGGGCCCGCACAATCTACCCTCAGAACTAAAACACGGGGGAGGGGGTGATCATGATGGATTTCTATTGGTTTTGTGTTACGGTAGGGTGAATTGCAGTTGTAGTATAAGTTTGTAAGTTCATATATATACTGAGCTACCATCCCCCGCCGACTCGAAGGCGTGTGTGTGTGGGGGGGTAGGGGGCATAAGCCAACATTGTCGTGTGCTCTGCAGGACATTGTGTGTCACATGAAAGTTGTGCATTCCATATCTGAACACCACAACAACCTTTCCATACATACATTTGGTCCACAAGTAGGTCTATTTGTGCGATGACCCTAGATTTATCGTGTTTAATTTCCAATGTTGTTATATAAATGGCAGGGTAGTCTTTTTTTGAAACTTAAATAGCAAATGAGTCGAACGAGACAACTGTGTGCGATTGTGTACGCAGTAGAGTAGTAGACACGGTTCCCGCATGCTAACTGTGTGCCACGCGCGGCCCGTGGTTGTCACGTAACTACAAACCACCTTGCACCAACCCGCATAGAGAAATCTTAAAAATAGTTACCCACCTTGATCAATTTAAAAATTGATGGTTACGCGGGTTTATCTCTTTGAATTGCACACATGTATTATGTTCGGGCCGTGTGCGATGTTTGTTCCTCCGGCGCCACTTCAACCCTTCATAAAAAATTTAGTTAGTCCTGGCTTTTCAGTCCCTCCAAGTAAAATTTAAAGTAGCCGCGGCATTTCCTCAAACACCACCTAGGCCCATCCCACCCCAACCCCACACAACTCCCTTGCTCGAACCCTAGCTACCTCGCCGTCGCAGCCGCCGCCCCCGATCCCACTCCACGTTACACAGTCAACCTCTCCTGCTCTCCCCGTCTAGGTTACGAACCCATCTCCGTACCCTCGCCGCCCAGAATTTCTTAGATGGCGCCTGCTAAACACCCCCTTCCTCACAGATCCACACTGATCCCCACCGCAGACCGTTGCAGCCTAATCCCAGCTACACTTGCAGGGGAGATCGAGGACCGAATGGCCAAAAGGAGGTATATCGCGGCCTTTCCGATGGACGATGCCAAGGTGGCCGCCAAGGCTGCCGGGGAAGCTGACTACGATGACGAGGTGCCCATCGGGATCGCCAGGGAAGCTGACTACGATGTCGAGGTGTCCGCCGAGGTAGCTAACTACGATGACAAGGTGGCCGCCCAGTCCGCCGAGGCCGCCGGGCAAGCTGTCCACGAAGACGAGGTGGCCGCCGAGGCCACCGGGGAAGCTGACTACGATGACGAGGTGGCCTCCGAGGCCTCTGGGAAATCTAACGAATACAAGGCTGTAAGACAGCGGGTTCCCGTCTGGATGCATATCGACGTAGCCGGCTACGACGTTGAGCTCGTCGACAGTGACGGCTTGTCGCGGGCTATGTCACAGGTTAAGTGGCCCTACCCCGACCCCTCGGGTTCAACCCCCATCGACCTCATGCAAGGCCTAGCTGCTGATCTACTCTGCTTTGCTCTCAAGAATTTGCCTTCCTTCATCTCCATGGAGCCTCTTTTGTCATTTCTGAAGGACACGTTCTATGGCGGTGGCTCGGCATCGTCAACTGCCAAGTCAGACCTCATCGAGGACGCTGACGCCGACGCTGACAACGTCACCCTATCTGTCTCTTCCACGGGGAAAGAGCCCATCCGTGACATCAGGGAGGTCACCCTGCATCCCTGCTCTTCCAAGGGGAAGGAGCCCATCTGTGACAACAGGGAGCACACCCATAATCCGCGCTCTTCTAATGGGAATGAGATATGGTGAAGGATGCAATAAGGGTGAGGCACACAAGCTCAACTAAATTTATTATATAACTCTCACACTCGGATACAAGGATAGATAGGACTCAAAGCAAAATTCTAAGCAAAAAGAAAATCTGAAACTTATTTCTCTAAATCACGAATAACTAAGGATCGAACTAAGATAAAAGATGGTGATGGCAAAAGGTGATGGTGATACGATACTGGGACACCTCCCCCAAGCTTGGAACAAGCTAAGGGTGGTGTCCATACCCATTTACTCAAGTGTTCTTCGGTGATGGTGGCGGTGTAATGTGATCCTCCATCTTCCAAGGCATAGGCTCCCCATCATAAAAAGAAGCTCTTGTATCCGGGATCCTGAAATCGGCAGCGAGGCTCATCCTTTTAAACCTAGATTCATACTCACAGTTTTGGGTTTGCAGTTCATAGATTTGATCTTGGAGGTGGTCGATCCGATCTTGAATCTTCAAGAGAGCCTCCCCCACGCTTTTTGTGTCCAGCTTGTATTCACAGATGAAGTCCGTGATCATTGAGTGATTATCACTCAGACCACGCTCAACCATCCCTTGGCACTTGAAGATCTCCTGCTCCACTGCTACAAGCCTGGCCTTCACGCTTCCCAACTTCTTGGGGCCTTGAACGTCCCGGATGTGGAGCACCCCCTCGCGCATCTCAATGGCTTGAGGGTGCTTCATCACCTCCTTAAGGTAGGGGTTGATGACCTTCTCGAAGAACTTGTCTTTGGATGAGCTTGGGGAAGCCATGGTGATCTAGATCTGTCAGAAAAACAGCCCAAAACAAGATCAGAGAGAAAACTTGCGATGTGGTGGTCAAAACAGTCGGGAGTATATATAATGATTTCTTTTCTAGGTCAAAATACGTGTTCGGGACGAAAACGGAGACCGGGAGGCACACGAGGGGCCCACAAGCCATTAGGGCGCGTCCCTAGGGGAGCGCCCTGTAGGCTTGTGCCTCCCTCATGGGTCTTCCCGACTGCTTTTTATTGTTGGAATTTTTCATAAATACCAAAACCAACAAAAATTATGTTTTTGGAATTTTTGGAGTCGGTTTACTTACCGTATCACGTACCTCTCCCTTTTTTAGGTTCTGGCATGTTCCGGAAGACGTCTTTTATGTGGTCTTCCGGTGTCATAACTTGGATGATATTAGTTTCTTCATTGATGGGTGCACCTGAAATATAATGCTTGATTCTTTGCCCATTCACCACTCTTGGGTTTTTGCCTTCGAAGTTATTAATTTTTATGGCACCGGAGCGATAAACCTCCTCGACGACATATGGGCCTTCCCATTTTGAGAGGAGTTTTCCTGCAAAAAATCTAAAACGAGAGTAGTACAAAAGCACTAGGTCTCCCACGTTAAATTCTCGCTTTTGAATTCTCTTATCATGCCATCTCTTAACTTTTTCTTTAAACAACTTAGCATTCTCATAGGCTTGTGTCCTCCATTTATCTAGTGAGCTAATATCAAATAACCTATTTTCACCGGCAAGTTTAAAGTCATAGTTAAGTTCTTTAATTGCCCAATAAGCTTTATGTTCTAACTCAAGAGGTAAATGACAAGCCTTTCCATAGACCATTTTGTAAGGAGACATATCCATGGGATTCTTATAAGCAGTTCTATAGGCCCAAAGTGCATCATCGAGTTTTTTAGACCAATTCTTCCTAGATCTATTGACAGTCTTTTGTAGGATTAATTTTATTTCTCAATTACTCAACTCAACTTGACCACTAGATTGAGGGTGATAGGGTGATGCAATTCTATGGTTAACATCATATTTATCTAGCAGTTTACGGAAAGCACCATGAATAAAATGTGAACAACCACCAGTCATCAAGTATCTAGGGACTCCAAACCTCGGAAAGATAACGGCTTTAAGCATTTTAATAGAAGTGTTATGATTAGCACTACTAGTTGGAATAGCTTCTACCCACTTAGTAATATAATTAACAGCAACTAGAATATGAGTATACCCGTTGGAGGAAGGAAAAGGTCCCATAAAATCAAACCCCCAGACATTGAATGGTTCAATAGCAAGTGAATAGTTCATCGGCATTTCCTGACGTTTACCAATATTACCAACTCTTTGGCATTCATTACATGAAAGGACATAGTTACGAGCATCTTTAAAAAGGGTAGGCCAATACAAACCAGATTGTAGTACCTTGTGTGCAGTTCTGTCACCCGCATGGTGTCCTCCGTAAGCCTCGGAATGACACTTCCTCAGAATCTGTTCCTGCTCATGCTCAGGTACACAACGTCTAATAACACCATCTACTCCTTTATAGAGATGTGGGTCATCCCAGAAGTAATGTCGTAAATCATAGAAGAATTTTTTTTCTTTTGTTGATAATTGAAACTAGGTGGGATATATTTTGCAACAATGTAATTTTCATAATCAGCGTACCATGGAGCACTACATGAAGTATTTATAGCAGCAAGTTGCTCATCAAGAAAATTATCATCAATAGGAAGTGGGTCATCAAGAACATTTTCCATCCTAGACAAGTTATCTGCTACGGGGTTTTCAGCTCCCTTTCTATCGACAATGTGCAAATCAAACTCTTGAAGTAAAAGCACCCATCTAATTAAACTAGGTTTAGCATCTTTCTTTTCCATTAAGTATTTAATAGCAACATGATCAGTGTGAATAGTTCCTTTAGAATCAACAATGTAAGGTCTAAACTTATCACATGCAAAAACAACTGCCAAAAATTCCTTCTCGGTGGTAGCATAACTCCTTTGGGAAGAGTCTAGAGTTTTACTAGCATAATGGATAACGTTCAATTTCTTGTCTACTCTTTGCCGTAGAACAGCACCAACAACATAATCACTATCATCACACATGATTTCAAATGGCAAATTCCAATCAGGTGGTTGAACAATAGGTGCACAAATCAAAGCCTTTTTTAGTACTTCAAAAGCTTCTACACAATCATCATCAAAAACAAAAGGAATATCTTTTTGAAGAAGATTAGTTAGCGGCCTAGAAATCTTTGAAAAATCTTTGACGAATTGCCTATAGAAAGCAGCATGACCAAGGAAGCTTCTGATATCTTTTGGCATGGCATCTTCTCAATTGCATCAACTTTAGCTTTGTCTACCTCAATACCTCGCTCAGAAATCTTATGCCCAAGCACTATACCTTCATTCACCATAAAGTGGCACTTCTCCCAATTCAAGACAAGATTAGTTTCCTCGCATCTCTGCAAAACTCGATCTAGGTTGCTTAAGCAGTCATCAAAAGAAGTTCCGTAAACGGAAAAATTATCTAGGAATACCTCAACAATCTTTTCACAAAAGTCAGAGAATATAGCAGACATACATTTTTGAAAGGTAGCAGGTGCATTGCATAAACCAAAAGGCATACACCTATAAGCATAAGTTCCAAAGGGACAAGTAAAGGTAGTTTTCTCTTGATCTTCTTTTGACACAGGTATTTGAGAGAAACCAGAATGTCCATCCAGAAAGCAAAAGTGTGTGTGCTTAGACAACCTCTCTAACATTTGATCAATAAAAGGCAAAGGATAATGATCTTTTCTAGTAGCTTTATTTAATTTCCTAAAATCAATCACCATCCTATAACCAGTTACAATTCTTTGTGGAATGAGTTCATTTTTATCATTAGGGACGACAGTTATATCACCTTTCTTAGGGACACAATGAACAAGAGTTACCCATCTACTATCAGCAATAGGATAAATTATACCTGCCTTTTCTAGCTAGCCGTCTCGTACCCATTGTTGTAGTAGCTTTTGCCATGCGATAATCATGCTATGTTGAATTGAGCATTTGTCCAGTTGTCTAGCAGATGCCTTGATTTTATGTATCTGGTTGTTAGGTTGGTTGCATTGAGTATTTGTCCAGTTTGGCTATAATTGGTTGTTACAGTGAGCATGAATGCCTTGTTTCTTTCAGTTATTCACAATGTGATGTTCATTATGTGCAAGTATGAACTATGCAGTTCAATTTCATCAATACCACATGTTATGCCTGGTGTTGTTAACCTGTGCCCTTAACTCCTGCCTTAAACATTTATGCCTTGTTTCTCTGAATTTGGTTGCCAGGTTGGTTGCAGTGAGCATTTGTCTAGTTTTCAAGCAGATGCCTTGCTTTTCAGTATTTGTTTGTTAGGTTGATTGCAGTGAGCATTTGTCTAGTTTTCATGCAGACACTACTGTAGGATGCTGCTAACGCGACACATCAATCAGAGACCCTTCGACAAAACTGTGTTCGATGACCAAATCGCAAACGGTATAGTTATAGCTCCGTTGCTAATGACGTTAACTATGTGCGATGGCGTATCCATCAAATACGATCTAAAAACTAGTTACGTGTGCGATGTTTGGCAAAAGTTGTCCTAGATAAACTGCTTGTGATTGGGTAATATAACACAAACGCTTATAAAAATACAAGTGTGTGCAATGTACGGCATACAGTTCACCCCGATAAACTGTTTGCGCTGATCAAGCAGAACAAAAAAGATTGTCCAGATGATCACATGTGCGATAGACGGCATACAGGTCACTCGGATGAACTGTTTGTGATGAGGTAAAATAACATAAATGGTTACATAGATCAAGATGTATGTGATACACAGCATACAGGCCACTGGGATGAACTGTGTGCGATAATCAAAAATAACACAAACGGTTTCTCAGATCAAGATGTGTGTGATGTACACAGGCCACTTGGATGTGTTGTGGGCAAACGGTTCCGGATAAAGAACTGTCAGAGACTGATGAAATCATCACCGACGGATTTGGTTGTTTATTCCGTATGCAATGTGATTTGCTGAATCTGCCAACAAACATCTATGCTCTATTTAGAAGAACATGATTGCATAACCAAATTAAGCATCCAATACACACCTTAATAAACTATTGCATGCATAATAAACTTATCCCTCTAAAACTACGAATATTTATGCATAGAGGGAGTATGAGAATTGAGAAACGATCATCAAATCATCTCCTTCTTGTGACGCTTGCCGCCAGCGCTCTGCTTGTGGCTCGATCCCTCGTTATCTTCAGGTAGGAGGCACTTCCTCATGTCTACGATCTGCCTGAACATCTCGTAGCATGTGTACGCTTGCTTGGCTGCGGTCTGGAGGTGATATTCATGCAGTTTCTTCACCCAGCCCCTGTGCCAGACAGGCTTGTTCCTGTCGCACTCAGCCATCATGTCAGCGTAGTAGGGGTCGATGATGGCCTCGGCCAGGTCAACATGCGAGTCCATGTGCTTCTTGCTGAACCAGACCCTGTAGTGGCCGCGGATGTCGACAAGCTTTTGGCAGGCCAAGCCTGAAGTCTTGAGCACCTTTGGATCGTCGATGGTGTCCACCGTAGCGAACCTGTAGTTGGGGCTGTTGACAAACCTGGTGAAATGCTTGCAAGGCACTGTGGCCAGGCAGTAGTGGTAGAGGAGCACGTGATGGCCGACGCACAACTGGGCGACGGCAACCTTTTGATCATGCCCGGCACGACCGCCGGTGTAAGCGAGGTCGAAGCTGACCACTTTGTACTTGTCATCCGCATCAAGAAGCCGCTCCATGGTGTCGATGGAGTCCTCCACCATGCCTGGGTCATTGGTGTACACCACTGTGAGGTCCGTCTTCCTCATGTGGGTCTCCACATGATGCATGCCGAACTCCATTGGGGCGCCGCTGGACATCCTCTCTGTATGCGTCGTCCAGGGTGCGCTTATTGTGTTGTGGGGCGCGATCGAAAGCGTGAAGAGACTATGGTTAATGGCCGTGGGTATAAATGGGGGCCGGACATCCTGGAAAACAGGCACGTCCGGATGGCAGTTTTTGCAGCGCGTGATTCAGTCGTGGAGCACATAACTGCATGGGGCAACATGCATGGCGCAACCGCATGCATATGGAGCCCCGAACGTTATCGTGGGCTGGCCCCAACCGCTGGCAGAGCGCGCGCGGAGGGGCACGAGAGCAGAGCACGCGCAGGGACGCGAGATCGAACCAGACCACTCTGTACTTGTCCTCGTCAAGTAACAGGTCCATGATGTCGGAGTTCTCCATCCAGATCGGATGTTTGGTGTACACCACGAATGGAGAGGGCGTGTCTACGGCATGCATGGTCCAAACACGACACATCAATCAGAGACCCTTCGATGAAACTGTGTGCGATGCATGAATCTCAAAAGGTATAGTTCAAGCTCTGTCACTAATGGCACGAACTGTGTGCAAAGGTGGATCCATCAAATACGATTCAAAAAGTCAGTACTCGGAATTGGGTGGGAAGACCGATAAAAAGATAGACGATTCCTGATAATAAGGTGTGTGTGATGTGGCCTATGGGCAAACACTTGCTCGCACCCAATTGTCTGTGATTGTTGAAATCATCACCGACGTGTTCCTTTCTATAATCATAAGCGATGTGATCTACTATGTCTGCATATAGCATCTATGCTCTGTCTACAGAACAACATCATGATTGCATAACCTAAATAAACATCCAATTACGTTACAAACTACAGATAACATTTGCACACATCAATTAACAAGTAGATGCATACTAAACTAGTAGTGACGAGGGTTGCCGATCGGCGCAGGACGTAGGCACTTCCTCATGTCAATGATCCGCCTGCACATCTCGTAGCTTACATACGCGTCCTTGGCCGCGTACTTGATGTGATCTTCATCCAGTCTTCGGACCCAGGCGCGGTGCCAGGCAACCTTCTTCTTCTTGCAGACATCCTTCATGCCTCTGTAGTAGGGGTCGATGATGGCCATGGCGAGGTCAACCAGGGAGTCCTTATGCTTCTCCTCGCCGCCCAAGATCTTGTACAGGCATTGGACGTCCACAAGATTCCGGCAGGCCAAGCCAGTCGTCTTGAGCACCTTTTCATTGTTGGTGGTGTCCACCGTACCGAATATGTAGTCGGGGTTGTTGACAAACCTGGCAAATCGATCGCAAGGCCTTGTGGCCAGGCAGTAGTGGTAGACGAGGACGTAATGGCCCACGCATAGCTGGGCGACGGCAACCTTCTGATCATGCCTAGTGTCGGTGTCAAAACCGGCGGATCTCGGGTAGGGGGTCCCGAGCTGTGAGATGAGGATCGATGGGTAGCAGGAGACAAAGGAGACGGTGTTTACCCAGGTTCGGGCCCTCCTACGGAGGTAAAACCCTACGTCCTGCTTGATTGTATTGATGTGTATGAATATTACAGAGTCGATCTACCTTGAGATCAAATACCTAAAACCTAGATGAGTTCACCTGTCTCTACAATCTAAACCCTCCGGCTTATATAGACACCGGGCGTCCTAGGGTTACACATAGTCGGTTGCCTATCGAAGGAATAAACATGCCTATTCTATTGCCTTAAGCTTGAAGGGCACGCCACGGCTCCTGAGATACTCCCCTCTAGTAACGGGGTATTCGGTCAGTCCAATCCTCCAACGAGTGGTCCACGAGTCCGGCTCATAAGGAATAAGTCAGCAGTCCGAGGACCCCTTAATCCCGGACTCCCTCAGTAGCCCCCGAACTAGCCTCCCATGCCGAGGTATATAGTCCGGATAGTCCCGCACTCCTAAAGTCTTCGGCTTGGGAGGCGAGTTCTTCTCTTTTATATATTCAGTAAACAATCATCCGGCCATCAGTGAGTTCTCGATCGCCGAAACGTCACATGGCCCACAGCTTTAACTTCGTTGTCCAGAGCTAACGACGCTCCTCGATTCCTGTGCGCCAATGGGAGATGGGCAGCTCAACAACCTTTTACAGGACTGCCCTTTCTGTAGGCGAAGGGGAGGAACCGCCTATATTAAGCAGGCTGAACCGTGGCTTAGGAAAACCTTTCCCCTTCCTCTCCATCGAAAAGTCCCAAGCGAGAGAACTTGAAAATATGGCGAGCGCCCCTGGCTCCTCCTCGCGCCCTCACGGCCCTCTTCCCGGAGATTGGGCAAGCTTTTCAGTGTCCCTCCTCCGACTGCGCAACCTTGAGACCCAGGGTTATCTTCCCGCCTCGGATCTGGCGTTCACCCGAGCCGGATTAACTTCTTCGAATGGCGAGGCCTTCGCAGAGAATTTCCCTACCCCACGCAAGGAGGAGCGGGTATGTTTCATGTCCTTCCTCTTGCGGGGCCTAGGATTCCCCATTCATCCCTTCTTGAGGGAACTGTTGGAATTTTACGGGATTCAGCTCCATCATCTCACCCCTGGATCCATTCTGCACATTTCGGGCTTTGTTTCCCTCTGCGATATGTTCTTGGGCTGCGAGGCCCACTTCGGTTTATGGAGGAAGTACTTCTGCCTCGTCCCCCGTACTCCGGGTGGGACAATTCAGGAAGTGGGTTGAGCCGAAGTATGGCGTATAGACGGGACGGGATATCCCGTCGGGACTCCGAAGAAAGAGTACGAAGAATGGACATCAGAATGGTTCTATATTGAGGACGTTCCCCTTTTCGACCCAGCTCAGAGGGGTCTGCCCGAATACTCCGATGCCCCCTTGAAGAAAAGGTTCAACTAGCGACCGAAGAGTTCGTCCCAAGAGGAAAGTGCCGAAGTAAAACGCCTAGCCACCCAAGTGAGGCTACTGGTCCATAGCAAGATAACCATCATAGACGTGATGGCCACAGTCATTGCGAGATGCGTTCAACCCCTTCAACAAAGGACCCACCCCCTGTGGCATTACAACGGAACAAATGACACTACCCGTTCTCAACGGAAGGGCCCTGCCAATTAGGCGGCTATGGCGTCCGTACTGGCCGATCTTTTTAAGGGAGAAAAGGAAGACTTTGCTCGATTGTCAACCAAGGAAGGCTATTCGAGTCGTAACCCCATCGAATGGGTAAGTCTTTGGCATTATTTTCCGAGTTCAGATATTCATGTATAGTTCTTCTGATCGAAACTTTTAATCTGTCCAAACAGAATTGGAGGTGTTGGGTCGAGACAGTTAGCTGTCCGGCGCCTCAACCAGAGAGTTATTCTCACGATGACGATCCCGGATTCCACGACGACCCGGAGTTATCAATTGATTATGAGGACGGGGTCTTTTACCAGGAGAGCCTTGACAGCTCCAAGGTGGCTCTTTTAGCCGATCACCCTGGACCTCTTCCTTCTTCCACCACTGGTAAAAGGAAAGCCCCTTCCCGTAAAGGGAAAGCGACCCATGCCAACCCTGGTGTGCCGACCTCCACTCCCAAGGGTCGTCGGTCCACGCGCCGAACGTCGTCGACGGCGGCAGGGCCCGTTCCGAGCAATAGCAGGAATCCTCCTTGTGAGCAAGCCGCGGGGACCACCTCAACCGTGCATTCATCCAAGAGGTACTTTTATTTAACCGTTTTAGTTCGGCCATTGTCATGATTGCAGTAAGTACTCACCAAAATCTCGTGTCGAAAATACTCAGGAGACGAGTACAGCCACCTCCTACCGGAGACGGCGCCGAGGCGCCGGGCAACCATCATGAATCAAGGTCTTCTGCTCAGCCTGAGCTCAACGCGGAGGCCCCTGCGATGGATCAGCCCCCCGAAGATTCTGAGGACGTCTCTGTTACTAACTCCGAGGTAGAGAGTGCGATGAACCACCGGCGGCGTAAGGAAACTCTGCGTCCTCAAGTGTTTTCCGATCAAGAGTTTAATGCCCTAAGTTCGGTGGACGCACACATCGGAGCTGCCCGAGCGGGGCTTGAGGGAGCCGCCAAACTGATATCGTCCAATCTGGAGGTAAGTAATCGGTTTTAGCGGCCGAACAGAAATATTAATCGAGTAGCCCCCGAGCCTTGATTTGGTCGGAACGTCCGAGTTAAGGATCTGAATATTGCTTTATGCACAATGTAGGCTTTAAGGCAGCGAAATGAGAAATTGGTCAAGGAACTCGAGTTTAGCTTAACACATGTTGAAACCGTGAAGGCCGAGCTGGAGCAAGTGAAGAATTTAACCTGAGAGGCGCACGGTGAGTACGTTAATTTGCCGAATTTAATGCGACATTTCCCGTACTGACGAGAGAGTATTTTATAGCAGTTGAATCCATAGGGCAGTTGCAGAAAGATTTGGACGCAGCCCGACAATCTCAGAGGTATGCCGAATCTCAGCTAGAGGCTGGCCACCGTGTGTTGACCCGAAGTCTTGAGGAAAAGAACCAACTTAAGGCGGAAAACCAGCGACAGGCCGAAGAGCTTGAGAATTTGAAAACTCAATTGGCTCAAACCCAGGAAGAGAACCAGAGACTCCAGAGGGGCATGTTCTGTAAGTGTATTTACATCTTCGTAATTCCGAAAGTACCTTTATCTTAAGTGTAAGGGACATGCTTCATCTCGTGTCTAGGTCTCCTAACCGGGTGGCCCGAGGAAGAGATCGGATCATTCCAAGGGAACTTACTGAAGGAACTGTCCGCCATACATGAGCGGGCTTGGAGAGCCATGAGGAGCATGACCAAAGCGCTCTGGCCTGCCGAGACACCTCCAGAAGGGATGTCCGAACTGGCTGATCGATTTAAAGGAGCCCGATGTCGTTTTGAGTTATGGAAGACATCGCCTTGTCGAGAGGAGTTATGGAAGACATCGGCTTGTCGAGAGGGAGCGCCGGAGGCATGGGCAATGATCAAGACCCGCTTTACCAAACTTAACCCAGAGCATATGGCTCGGGTTGGGTCGGTAGGGCTAGATGAGCAAGAAGTGCCACTTCATTTGGTTTACGATCAAGTGATGCCCGCCGCTCGTCTGTCGCAAGAAGATTGCACCTTGGATACCTTAATAGATAATCTTGACCAGCAGCCAGGTGTTTGATTCTATGTAACTATGTACTTTAGATCAAAATCTGCTCCGTCTATGCTGAAAACGTTGTCTTAACCGGCCATCGGCTTCATCCTCCCTCGCAAAGAGCGTGGGTGTGTTCCGCATCTAGTGTCCTCAATAAACAGAACTTATGTCGGGGAACCAGGCAATCCGGCCATTCAGTGTGAACAGACAGTACGTGCATAGGGAGATATGTTATATTAATGCTTAACGTAAGAAACATCTTCCGAAGAAAATAGTCCCTCTATCGGTTCCTTCCTTCGGGTTGCTACGTAGATCGTAGATATCAAGTCTGTATACTGATAGTATGCGGATAATTGTTTCTTAGGGGAAAAACAACCCCAAGCAATGGTGATAATCACCACAAGTTTGTTTTACTTCCGTCATGGCCGACCAATTTTCTTCTTAAGATAGCTAGCTTTCGGCTTTATCCGTCTGAGGTACATATCCGGATGACCCGGCCGTAACAATCGCAGAGCTGCTCTCTTTACCCTCTAGCCGAACAATCGGGAACGTAGAGGGTAAGCACAGGAGCGAGGCAACCCAGCTTGGCCAAAATCTTAGGTCCAATTGATGCATATACTGGCTTAAAAACAATGGGGGGAAGTGTGCATGCACAATATGCGTGAATCGGTGCACATAATATATAATGTTCGGCTTCGAAAAGAAGCCCCCATGTGTTTTTTCGGATAGGACAAATGAGGATGTATGCCGAAAAACTTAGCACAAGCTCGGTTTAGCCAAACACATACCGGGAAATGGTACCCAATCCTGTAAAGCTAAAGTGGAAAGGAAAGAATACGAAAGAAAAAAAAGGAAAAATAAAAAGAAAGGTAAGGAATATGAAGACACCGGTCTAGCCGTAAAAGCGCCAAAGACGAGCTGCGTTCCATGGGTTTGGTTCGAGGTGGTTGTCTGGCGGGTTGCGGAGGCGGTAAGCCCCTCCTGTAAGTACTTCGTCAATTATGAAAGGGCCCTCCCACTTGGGATTGAGTTTATGCTTCTGTTTTTCTGGGAGTCATAAGACGAGTTCGCCCACATTATATGCCTTCGCTCTAACCTCCCTGCTCTGGTTGCACCGAGCCTGCTGTTGATAGAAAGTAGATCGGGCCCGAGCTATGTCGCGCTCTCCTTCCAAGGCGTCTAGGTCGTCCTGTCGATCTAACTCGGCTTCCTTTTCTTCATACATGTGCACCCTCGGTGTGTCATGGATGATGTCATAGGGAAGGACTGCTTCTGCCCCGTAGACCATAAAGAATGGCGTGTATCCCGTTGATCGATTCGGGGTGGTACGCAAACCCCACAGAACGGAGCCAAGCTCCTCTACCCAATTGCAGTCGGATTCATGAAGAGATCGGACCAGACGTGGCTTAATGCCACTCATGATTAGGCCGTTGGCCCGTTTGACTTGTCCATTGGTCTGCGGGTGATACACCGAGGCGTAGTCGAGCTTAATGCCCATGTTTGCGCACCAGTCCTTCACCTCCTGTGTGGTGAAGTTGGATCCATTGTCTATTATTATGCTGTGCGGGACACCATAACGGTGTACCACGCCGGATATAAAGTCGACGACTGATCCGGACTTAGCTGATCTTACCGGCTTCGCTTCGATCCATTTGGTGAACCTGTCGACCATGACCAGTAGGTATTTATTTTTCTTGGTCCCCCCTTTAAGTTGTCCGACCATATCTAGCCCCCAGACCGTGAAAGGCCAGGTGATCGGAATAGTCCGAAGAGCTGTCGGGGGCATGTGGCTTTGATTTGCGAATAGTTGACATCCAACACAATGTTGGATGAGTGCCTGGGCGTCTGCTCGAGCGGTGGGTCAAAAGAGTCTGGCTCGAAAGACTTTACTTACTAAGGCCCGTGCAGTGGTGTGGTGGCCGCCCATGCTCGCGTGGACTTCGGCCAAAAGTTGTCTTCCTTCTTCCTCAGATATGCACCGTTGGAGTATTCCCATAGTGCTTTTCTTATATAGCTCACCCTCGTGGACTTTATAGCCCTTGGACCGCCGGATTATGCGTCTCGCCTCTATCTGGTCGTCGAGGAGTTCTTGGCGGAGAAGGTAGGCCAGGAAGGGCTCGGTCCATGGTGCAATGACTGCCATGACCTCATGAGCTGAAGGCGTTTCTTCAATTATGGAGCCGCCGATGATTTGTTCGTCTGGTTCATTTGAAGGAGGGACAATTTCTTCCGTACTGACGGCTCCGGCGTCCTTATTCTCGTCCTGCCATACAATCGATGGCTTGAAAAGCCGTTCGAGGAAGGTGTTTTTCGGGACGGGGTCGCGCTTGGCCCCCATACGGGCGAGTATGTCAGCAGCCTGATTGTTGTCTCTAGCGATGTGGTGGAATTCTAGCCCCTCGAACCGTGCAGATATTTTAAGGATGACATTTTTGTATGCTGCCATCTTTGGATTTTTAGCATCGAATTCGCCGTTGATTTGGGAGATGGCAAGATTAGAGTCTCCCCATACTTCAAGCCGTTGTATGCCCATCGATGCTGCCATCCGAAGCCCATGTAATAGAGCTTCGTATTCGGCTGCATTGTTGGAATCGGCTTACATGATCTGCAACACGTACCGGACGTTGTCTCCCGTGGGGGATGTGAGGATAACTCCAGCCCCCAGTCTGGCCAGTGTCTTGGATCCGTCGAAGTACATCGTCCAATGGGAGTATGTGATATATTCTCTAGGGAGCTCGGCCTCTGTCCATTCGGCAAGGAAATCGGCCAAAACCTGAGATTTAATAGCTCATCGTGGCTTATAGGCAATTTCGAAAGGAAGGAGTTCGATGGCCCATTTGGCTATGCGGCCGGTGGCGTCCCTGTTATTGATTATATCGTTCAGGGGTACTTCGAATGCCACCGTGATCGAACATTCTTGAAAATAGTGTCTGAGTTTTCGTGATGCCATAAACACGATATAGGCTATCTTCTGGTATTGCGGATATCTGGACTTGCATGGCGTTAGCACCTCTAACAAGTAGTAGACTGGCTTTTGCACCTTAAATTTGTGACCCTTGTCATCACGTTCGACGACGAGTACCGCACTGACCACTTGATTGGTGGCCAAGATGTACAGTAGCATTGGTTCACCGGCACCTGGCGCCGTGAGAATGGGGTTGCTTGCCAGCAGTGTTTTGATTTCTTCTAGTGCAGTCGTTGCTTCATCGGTCCACTCGAAGTTTTTGGTCTGTTTCAGCAGCCTATAGAGTGGCAAAGCCTTTTCACCAAGGCGGGAGATAAAGCGGCTCAGGGCCGCCACGCAACGTGCCAGCCTTTGGACGTGCTTTAGCTCTGTAGGGATCACAAATTGAGATAGGGTGCGGATTTTAGCAGGATTCGCCTCTATTCCTCTATGGGAAACAATGAATTCGAGTAGTTTACCGGCGGGAACTCCGAAGACACATTTGTCCGGATTAAGCCGTATATCATATTTGCGTGAGGTCGTCTATCAGCTGGCTAACGTTTTTGGTCTTAACGACCACGTCGTCCACGTATGCCTCGACTGTTTTACCGATTTGTTTCTCGAGACATGTCTGGATCATACGCTGGTATGTAGCACCTGCGTTCTTTAGCCCGAAAGGCATTGTGTTAAAGCAGAATGGCCCGTAGAGGGTGATGAATGCAGTTGCGGCTTGATCGGATTCCTTCATTTTGATCTGATGGTATCCGGAATAAGCGTCGAGGAAGCACAATGAGTCATGTCCGGCTGTGGGATCAATAATCTGGTCTATGCGTGGTAGGGGGAAAGGATCCTTGGGACAAGCTTTATTGAGGTCTTTGAAATCGACACACAGCCACTAGGATTTATCTTTCTTTGGTACCATCACGAGGTTTGCCAGCCACTCGGGATGTTTGATTTCTCTTATGAATCTGGCCTCTAGCAATTTTGTGAGTTCTTCGCCCATAGCATGTCGGTTGGGCTCGGAAAATCGGCGTAAAGCCTGTTTGACGGGCTTGAAGCCGGCGATTATGTTCAGGTTGTGTTCTGCTAGCCGTCATGGGATTCCCGGCATATCTGAAGGGTGCCAAGCAAAGATATCCCAGTTTTCTCGTAAGAATGTTCGCAGCGCTTCGTCCACCATGGGGTCCAGCTGAGCTCCGATCGATGCTATTTTATTGGGGTCCATTGGATGCACCTGAAACTTGCGATTTCGTATGCGGGTTTAAAGGTCGTGGGTTTGGGCCTCTTGCTAAGGACCACATTGTCCTTGTCCACTGTTGACCGGAGTGCGGTCAGCTCCTCTGCCGCCAGGGTCTCGGCTAGTGCTTCGAGGGCGAGTGCGGCTGTTCTGTTTTCGGCTCGAAGGGCTCTATTCGGGTCACTTGTTATTGTGATAACCCCGTTTGGGTCTGGCATTTTGAGCTCCATATACCCGTAATGTGGTACAGCCTGAAATCTTGTGAAAGCGTCACACCCCAAAAGGGCATGGTAGCCACTGTGAAAGGGCACGATATGAAAGAGAAGTTCTTCAGATCTGTAGTTCTTGGGCGTGTCGAATACCACATCGAGGGTAACGCGTCCGGAACAACGTGCCTCTTTCGCAGGGATCATCCCACGAAAGGTTGTGTTGCTATGTTCGACGCGTGATCGGTCGAACTGCATTTTTTCCAAGGTATCCTCGTAAATGAGGTTTAAACCACTGCCGCCGTCCATTAGCACCTTCTGTAACCTGACGCCGTCAACAATAGGGTTGAGGACCAGTGCGGCAGGTGTTTGAGCAGGGCGTGTGATTGGTTGGTCAGCTTCTCTGAAGGTGATTGGTGTGTCTGTCCATGAATTTGTTGCTGCCACCTGATAGATTTGTTCGAGTTCTCGAAGAGCTCTCTTCCTCTTATTCCTGGAGGAGAACGTTTCGTAGATCGTCAGGATCTCGTCGTTGTATTGGAGTGGTGCTGTTGATCGTCTGACTGGAGGTAGGGCCTCGAGGATGGCCTCTCTGCTTTTTGCCACCTTCCTGACGACCCAGCAAGCTCTAAGGCTGTGAGTCGGGTTTGTGTTTAGTAACACAGAGTGTATAGGGCATGGCTTGTCTAATAGTCCGTCAAGGACAGTTTTGTCTCCCGTGGGGGATCTATTCTTTTTCTCGGCGGGCTCATGTTTGGCCGACCGTTGCGGAGGTATTCGCTTTTTCCGAGCTCCTCTAAGGTGTTTAGAGGGGACCGGATCCGAAAACAAACGTTCGGCTTGCCAGGTGCTTTCCATGGCGCAATATTTTTGCACTAGGTCCGATAGCTCGGTGAAGTCACGAATGTTTCGACGGGCTAGGGCATTGAGGATTCCTTCATTGTGGCAATTGCGCCTGAAGGTTGCTATTATCTCCTGGCCACTATTGTCTAGTACTTTATCTTTAAAAAGGAGGAGTCTAGCCCAGAAGTGATGGACTGACTCCCCTAGGTGTTGTTTAACTTCCCATAAGCCCGATAACTTGGGCTGTCCTGCGCTGCCTTAGGAGCGCTCGACTTGGGTGGTGGGCGGGGAAATTTTTGGTTTCTCGCCAGGATCAGAGTCCGGGATCACGGTGTTTGCCTCCCATGCCATCGCGTAGTTCGGCGTGGTGGGTTTGGAGTCCATATTGCCAACAGGACCCCTCGGCACGGGCTCTAGGTCGCGCGCTAGATCGGTGGCCGATTCCGAACTTTTTTCGGTCTGGGTTCTGGATTTCGGACTGTAGGAGAAATCCTGGCGGTCGGAGACCGGGATATAAACTGTTTTTAATTCCGGTGGCTGAGAGGACGAGCCTCCGGTCGGACACTCAACGGTGGCGACCAGGTGAGTGATCGGCGGGACACGAATCTCCCTATCATCGGGTTTAAACCCGATCCGGTCATAAACCGAGGTTTGGCCGCCGGTGAGGGAGTCCCGGACTAAGGGGTCCTCGGATCGCCAACCTATCTCTCAATAGGCCGGCTTGATGGCCCGTTCTTTGAAGAAGGGCCAGACACATCAAGACTCCACGTTCCAGAAGGGAGGAGGCCCATCATGTGTAAACCCTAGTTCCCCCCCCCCTGGTATCTAGGGTTCTAACTAGTCGATCTCGAGGTAGATCAACTCTGTAACCTTCATATCATCAATATACTCAAGCAGGACGTAGGGTTTTACCTCCATAGGAGGGCCCGAACCTGGGTAAACATCGTCTCCTTCATCCCTCTGTTACCATCGATCCTAGTTTAACAGCTCGGGACCCCCTACCCGAGATCCGCCGGTTTTGACACCGACATTGGTGCTTTCATTGAGAGTTCCACTGTGATCACTAAAGGAATCGATGGCTCGCGTTGCCATCAACGAAGAAGTTTGTGGCAGGGACTCCTTTGTCCCTGGACAGATCTTCGATTTTGGCAACATCGTGCTGCACGCTATCCCGACCGGCTGCCTTGGCCGGGTCAGAAGTTTCACCCCTGCTCAAGAAGTCAGATTCGGGAACTTAGAGTTCTCCGTAGACCCTCGGGGCGATCTCTTGCTCACCGGGCTCGCAGTCTCGTCTGACGCGCCCGAGGACTCCGAGGCCTTAACCTTGGACGTCGCTTTCAATCCCGCTCGCGGGGCCAATCCCAATGATGATCTGGACTTCAATCCGGATCCGGCTATAGCGCCTGACGGCCGGCCATCAGCTCCTGCTGAATACACTTCTCGTGCGGACGCGTCAGAGGTTAACTCCAGACACGCCGGGCAGATTGACCCGATCGAGCTCTCGACACTCAGCGAAGCTCTAGATCGGATCTCCTTGACGAAAACTACTGATGACCCAATCCCGATCCACACCTAGATCGGTCTTGAGGTGGGTCAAGAGGAATTTTTCGTCCCACCCACCACCCACATAGTAGCCACTATCGAAGACTTAACCGATATGGTGGACTACTCCTCCGAGGAGGCAGAAGACATGGAGGAAGAGGATCGCGCTCCCACCCCCGTTAACACCGGGCGATAGACCGCCACCTCCACCTACGACGTCTACATGGTGGATACGCCAGCCGGTAACGGCGAGCGCACACCAGCTAACAATGGTGATGACTCAGGTGAGGCGCCGTCAAGGCGCCGGAAACCGCGTAAGCGGTCAAAGACAAAAAAGGGAAGGGAAGCTATTGCTGGCACCGGGAAAAACGATACCCCGGAAGACCTCGGCGATCCCGATATCCGCGAGTATCCGTTAGAGGACCAGGAAAGGCCGGAGGACCAGCGCGACCCCGAAGATCTGAACGATTCCAAGGATGACAACTACCCCCCCTGTAGAGGAAGAGGATAGCCCGGAAGACGAGGACCTCATCGTCCCCGAAACCATTGAGGATCAGGAACGGTTTAGGCAACAGCTTTTAGCCACTGCCCGAAGCCTAAAGGCAAAAGCGCGGCAGCTCAAGGCCGAACAAGATACCCTCAACGATAGATGGACAAGGGTCCTATCAGCTCAGGAAGAACACGGCGCCGGCCTATGGGATCAACCCAACAGTTACCCACACCAGCGGTTGCTGCCGCAATTCGACGACGAGCTCCCCAATACGCCGTCCCCCAAGCAGACTCCATACGACCAGCCGGACCGCCCTCCCAGAGGTCGAGATAGGACGGCTGGCGACGCTGGTTATAGGCCGGTGATACTCCGCAGGAGGGGAAAGGAGCCAATGGAGCCTGATGACAGGTACGACCTGCGACGCGACCTGGACTACAGAACAGGCCGCACGAGAGCCATCTATGGATCTAGAGGGTACTCCCCCGATAGATGGGACGAGTACCGGCCCTGGCTCGACCGAAACAATAGAGTTCGGGACCAAAACCGGGCCAGAACAGATGTCGATTACCGGCGCGATATAGCCCGGGTCAAAGGCTCTACCCACCCAATGTGCTTCACTGATGAGGTGATGCAACATCAGTTCCCGGAAGGATTCAAACCTGTGAACATCGAGCAATATGACGGCACAACTAACCCAGCAGTGTGGATCGAGGATTTCCTCCTCCACATTCACATGGCACAAGGAGATGATCTCCACGCCATCAAGTACCTCCCCCTTAAGCTTGAGGGACCAGCTCGGCACTGGTTAAACAGTCTCCCCAAAAATTCTATCAGGAGCTAGGAGGATCTCGAGGATGCATTCCGATCTAACTTCCAAGGCACCTATGTACGGCCCCCGGACTCCTCCGACCTAAGCAATGTCGTGCAAAAGGCCGGAGAGTCCGCTCGATAGTTCTAGAATCGGTTCTTGACCAAGAAAAACCAGATCGTCGATTGCCCAGATGCCAAAGCTATAGCCTCCTTCAGGCATAACATTCGGGACGAGTGGCTGGCTCGCCAGCTCGGTCAGGATAAACCGAGGACCATGTCCGCCCTTACATCACTCATGACACACTTTTGCGCGGGCGAGGACAACTGGCTAGCAAGGCGAAGCCACAACCCCGAAGACCCCGGCACCTCCGAAGTCCGGGATGGAAACGGGAAACCATGACGCAATAAAAACAAATGCCGGCACAACACTAGCGACGCCAATGACACGGCCGTTAACGCCGGTTTCCGCAACCCAAGATCTGAGCAGCGGAAGAAGCCTCCTAAAGGCAATCGCGACAAGACCCACCCCGCTGGACAAGATCATGGAGAGGCCCTGCCAGATCCATGGAACTTTGGACAAGCCCGCCAACCACAGCAACCGTAACTGTTGGGTGTTTAAACAGGCCGGCAAACTCGCAGCCAAGGAGCAGAGCAAAGGCCCACGCAGCGAGGACGACAAGGAGCCCCACGCTCCGAGCAATGGAGGTCAGAAGCAGTTCCCTCTAGAGGTAAAGACTGTGAACATGATATACGCCACTCATATACCTAAACAGGAGAGAAAGTGCGCCCTTCGAGAGGTCTACGTCGTAGAGCCTATAGCCCCGAAGTTTAACCCATGGTCGGCCTATCCGATCACTTTTGATCGACGTGATCATCCGACCAGTATCCGTCATGGGGGTTTGGCGACCCTCGTCCTAGACCCCATCATCGATGGGTATCACCTCACTAAAGTCCTAATGGACGGAGAAAGTAGCCTAAATCTGATTTACTCAGAAACGGTGAAAAAGATGGGCATAAACCCGTCAAGGATAAAGCCCAGCAACACTACCTTCAAAGGAGTGATCCCAGGAGTCGAAGCCTGGTGCACGGGCTCTGTTAGCCTGGAAGTAGTGTTCGGCTCTCCCGATAACTTCCGCAGCGAGGATTTGATCTTCGACATCGTACCTTTCCGCAGCGGCTACCAAGCCCTGCTGGGTCGTACAACATTCGCTCGCTTTAACGCCGTCCCACACTACGCATACCGCAAGCTCAAGATGCCCGGGCCCAAGGGGGTCATCACCGTCAATGGCAACACAGAGCGTTCCCTCCGAACTGAGGAGCATGTGTTGGCCCTGGCGGCCGAATTTCATTACGAGGACGATTGGCAAACACCTAAATCGGCCATAAAGGTCCGTAAGGTCGACAAGCGAGTACGGTTTCAATCCGAACTCCCAGATTCCTCTTCTCCCCATTGCACAGCCCCAACGACTGCCAAACACGTGCCAAGAAGGCACAACTTCGAGCTCAAGATTCCATGGGCAGCAATGGGGAACAACCATCAAATGGTAAGTGTTCGGCTAGACCGACCAATACCAATACACGTCCTCGGACAAAACACAGGTTTCATCCAGGACCTGCTAAAAGCGTAAAGCTCATCCACACTTCGGCGACTTATCAAGACCTTCTTCCCAAGGTCCGCTCGGCAACAGCATCACTCTTAAAGGGATGCAAACCCCCAGAGGAATATGAATGGACAGGCGACAAGGCACATTGAAGACATCATGTCATCAATCGAAGACTCCTGGTACAGCCTCCCCTCTGTAAATTTTATATTTCATCTACCTGTAAAAAGTTCCTTCGGCAATCCAAGTTAAAAGAATTATTGAGCAAGTACAAAACCATTATATATGGCCACTTCGTTGTCTTTTATACATCCTCTGTTCTTCCCTTGGTAACGCTTCTTGCGAAAACTGTTCGGTATATATTATGATGCAACCGGCTAATAGACCGGGGGCTCGAATTTAAAATCACCTTGAACATCACCCCAGTACAACTGGTTGTGTGTTCGGCGTCTTGGGTTTTGCTTTATATGCATCGGATCCGAACTATGTCTTGGGTCAATAGTTGGGTTGCCCGGCTCCTGTGCTTGCCCTCTTACGTTCCGCTCGTTCGGCTAAAAGGGCAAAGGGAGAACCACTACGATTGTGCTTCCAGCTCGTCTGGTCAAGCACCTCAGGGGAGAAAGCCGAAAACTGACCGTCATAGTAAGCGAGAACCGGTCTGCGAATCTGAGCATAAGTGTCATACTAAAAAAACCGATAGTGGTTATTCCGTGTTATACGAGGGGTTTGGTACTAGCACAAACCACGTGATGTTAGCTTCGGTCCCGATAAATCGGATCATCACAAACCACTGGGGGCTGGTCACCGGCCCCCGCATTTTTTCTACACTCCCACGGCTAAGTGAAAGCGATAAAGCGTGATATCAAGCATGTTAGGAGGTTACCTAATACCCCGCTTCCATTAGAATTTGGCTTACCTTGTGCCTCGTCGAACCTTTTGTTCAGGCTATCAAGCTCCTCTTCGGAGATTTTGAGCTTCCGATTTAGCTCGGTCAGCTCAGCGGCATTATCGGCCGCCGCCGATGACGAAGCCTACAAAAAACTACATTCATTTATGTGCATTCCAACCCCCGAACTGTCAAAGCCATGACTCTATGTTCGGTCCTCTTAAGGGCTGTTAGAACATTGCAAGACTAAATGGCACCTTATACGTCACTGTTCATTCCTTATTACCAGACCCCCGGATGCGTTTTTGTAAACCCATCCGAGGCTCGGGGGCTACTACATATATAAACATACCACAAACTTAAAATTAAAAGTTGTTCGGTAAAAGGTATTTCATGACTCACCTTGAAGCCCGTCAAGAGACCATTGAAGGCCTCCTTCAGTCCACTATCGACGGACTGAATTCCTTGTAAAACTACACCCATAAGAGTGCGGTGATCCTCGGAGATGGGGGCGCTTGCTAGCGCCTCCTCCATAACCGGCCACCCAGCCGTTGGTGGCATCGGTGGTGATCGGGCAGTCCGATCTCTGATCGGGGACTAAGCCGGTAACTCCGGAGGCACAGCGTGCTCCGGAGATGTCCTTGGAGGGGACTGGGCCCTTCTCTGCCCTTCCTCTTCGGCAACCAGGGGAGTATTCTCCCCCTGGTCCTCAGCAGTCTGGGGAGTTTCCTCTCCCTGGCCTTCGGCGGCCACGGCGTCAGCCTCGGCCATGGCATGGTCACCCCCTCCGCCCGTGTTCGGCTCCAATGGAGCCTGACTGGATGACACCTCCGCGGTATCCTTCGTGGCCCCTGGAGGTGTGGGGTGTGATGCAGTCCCACTCTCCGCTAGCTCGGCGGGTGGTGACTCCCCGTCCGATATTTGGACGGTGGGGAGAACGCGCGGTGGGCTGCGGATTAGAAGATGAACTTGCATTCAAAACATTGAGAAAAACTTCGCACAAATAACTCGGGAGTCTTCGGATTCATACCTTTGAGCGGGGGGCTTGACCCTTAAGCTCCTTTGGGGAACCCTCTCAAAGTCCTCGGATTCCGCGTCAGAATCCGAGCTGTCGTCGGGCAGGATCAACCTCGCCCGACGCGCCCTCTTCAGGGCAGGAGGAGCTCCATCCTCCGCGGCGTCTGATGACGCCTCCCTCTTCCTTGAGAGGTGGGAAACGCCTTCTCTCCCGTCTTCCTACTCCTCCTCATGACTGGAGGAGGCATGGGTTTCCTCGGATGCGGCGTCCGGCTGGTCCTTGATGCGGAGGCCCTCTCTGGCCTTCTTCTTCTTCTCCTTCTTCTCGGGCGCTGAGTACGGCGCCACAACAAGCATCGCCGCCAACAGCTCCGACCTGGGGTCTTCGGGTTGTGGAGCTGGGCAGTTAACCTTCGCGGCTTTGCCCAGCCACTTCTGTGAAAGTAAGGGAGAAGGCGTTCAGACTTTGTGCCAAGGAAACAGAGTCAATGAATTGAAATTATACCATACCTTGGTCGGTGGGTTATCGGCGCTTAGGCCCGTATCCTCTTCCTTGGCCGGCCAATCTTTCCGAGGCTTGAATAATGCCTTCCACAACTTCTCAGGAGTGGTACGGAAAAGTTGGCGCACGGTAGGCTCATCGTCAGACTAATAAGCCCACATTGGGGAAGCCCGGCGCTGGCAGGGAAGGATACGGCGGTGGAGCATGACCTGGACCACATTGACCAGCTCCACCTTGGCCTCGATCACCGAGGTAATGCGCTTCTGCAGCAGCTTCACCTCAGCATCCGACCCCCAGTCAAGGCCCTTCCTGAGCCATGAGGTCAATCTCGTTGGGGGTTCGGATCTGAATTCGGCGGGCGCCGCCCAACTCTCGTCCCTTGGCTCGGTGATGTAGAACCACTCCTTCTGTCAGGTCTTGATTGTGTCAATGAGGGTGCCAGTAGGCCACTCGACACGGGGGAGCTTGCTGATTACCGCCCCTCCGCAGTCTGCGTTCTCGCTGGCCACGGTCTTCGGCTTGACATTGAAGACCTTGAGCCACAAGCCGAAGTGCGGTTCGACCCGCAGAAAGGCTTCGCAGAGGATGATGAATGCCGATATGTGCATGAAGGAGTTCGGCGGAAGGTCGTGGAAGTCCAGCCCATAGAAAAACATGAGACCCCTGACAAAGGGGTGGAGCGGAAAGCTCAGTCCCCGGATGAAATGGGGGACGAACACCACCATCTCGCCTGCCTTGGTGGTGGGAATCACCTGGTTCTTCTCCGGGGCGCGGTGGAAGACGTTGGCGGGGAGGTAGCCGGCCTGCTTTAGCTCCCGGATATCCTGGTTAGTGACCGTGGAGGCCACCCACTTGCCATTGGAGCCTGAACCTACCATGGCTAAGCTCGGAGGAGAGGGCGAGGAAAAACTGGATCTGGGCTCTCGGAGCTTGGGGAGATTGAGGAGGCGGAGGGTGCGAATGGGAAGCGTGAACAGGCCTTGGGGTTTTTCCCTTTTTATGGTACGTGTCGCCGATTAGCCTCCCTTACCGCGCCGCAAATCCCTCCGCTTCCCAAGACATGCGGGCCGTTATGCGCGTATGAGGATTAATCATATCCCGTGTGAAACGGAGCACGATTTGCATTGATAAGTCGTGTCACTGTAAAGATGGCCTCGAACCGTGAATCGAGTTTTCGTAACAGGTTCAGCGGTCGTGGTAGGCCATGACCCTTCGTCAGAGGGGGGTGTCAGAAAACACAGTTTACACTTTGGCGATTGGGTTTCGGGGCTAAGCAATTCATGGTGTTCGGTCAATCATATGATCGGAGGAAATACGTGTCGTCGGAAGCCGACCTAGTCTCGGCCGATCATTGAAAGGGAGGGAGAACTCACCCCGCAAGCCGAAGACTCTAAAGCAACTGGAGCTGAGACCCTTGGCGTTGGGGGCTAGTTCGGGGGCTACTGAGGGAGACCCGGACTAAGGGGTCCTCGGATCGCCGACCTATCTCTCAATAGGCCGGCTTGATGGGCCATTCTCTGAAGAATGGCCGGACACATCAAGACTCCACGTTCCAGAAGGGAGCCCCAAAGGTGCGTCGTGCACTCCAAGTCAAGATGAGGAAATCGACAACTCCATCCTCGGCAGGAGGCCCATCATGTGTAAACCCTAGGTACCCCCCCCCGGTGTCTATATAAACCGGGAGGGTTTTAGATCATACGAGACAGAAACTCATCTAGGGTTCTAGCTAGTCGATCTCGAGGTAGATCAACTATGTAACCTTCATATCATTAATATACTCAAGCAGGACGTAGGGTTTTACCTCCATAGGAGGGCCCGAACCTGGGTAAACATAGTCTCCTTCGTCCCTCTGTTACCATCGATCCTAGTCTCACAGCTCGGGACCCCCTACCCAAGATCCGCCGGTTTTGACACTCACATCCGGTTACGTTCAAGGTTTGAACCCGACCAAATAACTCGTTTAAAGACGAGATGTCGGCGGAATCTAAGTCGTTGGAGAGCATGGGGTCGATCCGTAGCGCTGTTGTCCCAGGGTCAGGTTGTATTCGGCCGTGGCGGTTCCGGGCATATCAGATGGGTTGGGCGATATGGCGGGCCCAGGGATAGGGGCCACTTCCATGGCGGGGCCTGTTGCCTCCGGCGTTAAGGCGTCGGGGCCTGCAGGCTCCTCCTTGAGGGTTGAGAATTTTGTCAAGACAAGATCTCCCCGGGAGTCGGTGACGAACTCAAGGCTCCCGAACCTGACTTCCTGATCGGGGATGAAACTTCCGACCTGCCTTAGATGGTCGGCCGGATAGGCATGCGATACGACGTTGCCGAACGTGAAAATCTGACTAGGGACGAAAACATCCTTGTTGCGGACTTCATCGCTGATGATGAGGTGAGCCATCGATCCTTCCAGGGATCGCATAGCGGAACTCTCAATGAAGGCACCAATGTCGGTGTCAAAACCGGTGGATCTCGGGTAGGGGGTCCCGTTCTGTGAGATGAGGATCGATGGGTAGCAGGAGACGAAGGAGACGGTGTTTACCCAGGTTCGGGCCCTCCTACGGAGGTAAAACCCTATGTCCTACTTGATTCTATTGATGTGTGTGAATATTACAGAGTCGATCTACCTCGAGATCAAATGACTAAACCCTAGATGAGTTCACCTGTCTCTACAATCTAAACCCTCCGGCTTATATAGACACCGGGGGTCCTAGGGTTACACATAGTCGGTTGCCTATCAAAGGAATAAACATGCCTATTCTATCGCCTTAAGCTTGAAGGGCACGCCATGGCTCCTGAGATCCTCCCCTCTAGTAACGGGGTATTCGGTCAGTCCAATCGTCCAATGAGTGGTCCACGAGTCCGGCTCATATGGAATAAGTCGGCAGTCCGAGGACCCCGTAATCCCAGACTCCCTCACCCGGCACGACTGCCGGTGTACTCGAGGTCGAAGCCGACCACTTTGTACTTGTCATAGAAAAGTAACTGCTCCATGGTGTGGATGGAGTTCTCCACCCAGATCGGGTCTTTGGTGTACACCACCGTGAGGTTCTTGAACCTTACGTGGTTGTCCACGTAGGCACGAATGGTGAACTGCCGCTCGTCGTCGGCAGCCGCTGGGAGCTCCGCCATTGGAGCCGAGCAGGATATCCTCTCTGTATTTGTAGTGTGGGTGTGCTTCTTGCGTTGTGGGGAAAGGTTGAAGAGAGACAATAGGTTAAATGAGCAGTGGAGTAAATGGGGGCTGGACGGGCTGTAATTGGCACATCTTGTCACCGCGTTCCCGGTGGAGGATTGCTGTGCAAGCTTGACCAGCGCACGAACAAGCTTTCCCGGCGGTTCGTTTGGTCACGTGGTGGCTCGAAGTGCCGCCAACGTATCGATGGTGAGCCTGTTCCCGTATGCAAATGCGCACAGCCTCCCGCCTAGCTTGGTTGGCCACGCGTCGGCTGGAAGAAGCTTTCATTATTGGGGGCGTTAAATGGCAAACGGTTAGTAAAAACGATGCGTGTGCAATGACATAAAGCAGCGTACAAGTTCAGCACTAAGCAGCGGTGTGGAATATGCAGTGCGGGTGCGACTGGGAAGGACGGCGCGGGTTTTGTTAAGCGGGGGTGATGGTGAGGGTTTTCTCAGCCAGAATAATAATGTGCTTCGGAGGCGACGGTTCAGTAGACACAGCCGTTTGTGATAAGTGTAACTACGGTGTAAATAGACTGCCGTGGTCCATGTAAATCCTACTGCCGCAGACGTTCGATGCGCGGGAATGCGTTCTGGGCAATCAGGACACACGTGTGTCGCGGCACAATGTTAGTCCTCGCACCCGGTTACAATCCGGGAAAATTACCAAGTTTTTGGGTTCCAGATTCCATCTTTTCGTGTGACACCTGGATTTTTTACCGCATTCAACAAGTTTGCAAGTAAGTCAAGCATTTTTTACCGTAATATGCATAGTGTAAAAAAGATGCCAACACTAAAACGTAGCTATGCATGCTGTGGGCAAACAGTTGCTAGTAGTAAATTGTGTGGGGACTCTAAGATAAGCATAAATATTCCATCAACCAAACTAATTGCAGCTCAAGACTGCAATCACATTGCTCTACATATTAGTTCATAAAACAGAGTCTCACCGACATCTAGATCAACACATAATAAACATACTCAAGCAGAGATATAAGACGCACAAACTATAGATAGCTAGGGTAGTGCTGGCATCAGGACATGTATATATAACTCAATCCTAATCGTACCCACCAACAACGTAAACTTTCTCTAGGTACTCCGCGTACGCTGCGTGCGCCACCCTCCGAGAATACTTCTGCTTGAAAGAGCCAACGGCTCGTCCTCTAGCATGCGCCAGAACACTTGCAAACACGGGGTTAAGCCTTTGGGCGCAGAACGGGCATCCGAAGCCCCCATTCCGGGTCCTGATACGATGATTATGCGTTCCCGCATAGAGCTCCTTGAGCTTTTGCTTCTTGTACCTTCTCTGGTCGTACTTATCACTGCCAACATCGTCAGATAGCACCTATACATATAATAAAAAATCATGACATTGATGAATAAAATGCATAAAATGATATCACAAACAACTTAGTGCAACAAAATTATTAACTAATGACTTTAAATGCATGAACCGGTTATTTTCAAACAAACAAGGAACTTTGAAGTAAGTACTACTCCACATTATCACTAAAGTAGTGATCTACATGCTCTTATACAGTGTTTATTTACAAATGGGTACATGTACAATCATCTATGTAGACGGATTGGTAGCAAAATGATCATTTGTAGAGGTCAACCATTAAATCACTATAAAACCTTAGACATAATACTAGCATAATCATATGTACGGTTCTTACTTATCCAAGTCACTTATCATTTACCTACCAAACAATCAATACGTACACACTAACACGGATCTATCGAATCTTACTCTGATTACATGGATTGAAATAACATGAACCCCGGACGAATTATAAAAATGGGCGAAAAACAGAACTAATCAGAGATACCCTATGATATAGTTTCCAAAATAAGGGGGGTCTAACCTGTTCTCCGTCGTCGTCGGAGTTGTCACCGTCGGAGTAGTCGTCGGTGGAGTGGTCATCAGAGAGGTCGTAGTAGTCTCTGTGCAGCACCGCCTCCTGTTGGGGAGGCACAACGGGGCTTACAATGTCATTGTCGTGCTTCTGTCCGCGCAAGACCTCATTGGCCAGGTGAAAGCACAACATGCTCCCTTGGTGGTTTTGATAATTCATGACAACATACATTGTCTCTTGGACTAATACTTTTACCTAGTGTATTTCAGATATAGTCCATAGAGAAGGGCTGGCAAAAGGATTGTGGAGATTGTGGAATACCCCAAGATGCAAGGAAATAGGTTGGCAAAGCTTCAAGCAAGAGGACTCTACATTTTACATTTGTGAGAAATCACTTTGAGTCCATAGGAAAGCCAATACTATTAAAAGGGGGTAAGGTTTTGTTGGTGAACAAAATGCTCATACGTGCACAAGTGATAGTCACCAAAAACACCCAAAAACTCTCCCACCAAAGTCTGCCAAAGCCATATGCTCAACATCGGTGCAACCAACATTTCCATCCCGGTGCCACCGATTCTGAACCATAGACAGACTCAGCCAAACCCTAGCCACTTCGGTACAACCGGTTCCATACCGGTGCCACCGAGTTTAGGTTGCCAACTTTCTGTTACGCAAATTCACAATATTGGTACCACCGAGATTGTTGGATCGGCGTCACCGAGATTGGGAATCTGACCGTTGGTCACCTTATCGGTGCAACCGAGTTTCCTATATCGGTCTCACCGAGATTCAAAAGTTGCCACCTTTTGGTCACTTCGGTACCACCGAGATTAACACATCGGTGTCACCGAGTTGGTCATTTTGTGTGTAACGGTTGGATTTTTGGGGATGCCTATATATACCCCTTCACCACCACCTACTCGAAAAAGAAGCACTCAGAACTATTCCATACTTGCCCCATCCAGTTTTCTGAGAGAGAACCACCTTTCCTTGTGTTGAGGTCAAGATCATCCACTCCAACCATATGGATCTTGATTTCTATCCTCCCCAAGTTGCTTTCCACCAATCCCATCTCTTCCACCAAGCCAAATCTGTGAGAGAGTGATTGTGTGTTGAGGAGTCTATCATCTTGAAGCACAAGAGAAAGGAGCTCATCGTCATTACCGAGCCTATTACCTTTTGGAGGGTGGTGCCTCCTAGATTGGTTAGGTGTCGCTTGGGAGCCTCCTACTTCGTGTTGTGGAGTTGAACCAAGAAGTTTGTAAGGGCAAGGAGATCGCCTACTTCGTGAAGATCTGCCCATAGTGAGGCTAGTCCTTCGTGGACGGAAGCCGTTATGGAATAGTCAAGGTTTCTACTTCGTGGACCCTTATGGGTGGAGCCCTTCGTGGACTCTCGCGACTGTTACCCTCCGTGGGTTGAAGACTCCATAAACGTGGACGTACGATAGCACCACCTATCGGAACCACGGGAAAAAATCATCGTGTCTACAATTGCGTTTGATCTTCCTATCTCTACCCTTTACTTCATGTGCAATGTCTTTTCTTTCCGCTGCCATATTTGTTGACATGCATGAGTGGGGCTGTTAGACTTGCTAGACTTGCTAAAACAGTTAAAATCTGCCAACCAACTAACTTGGGAAAAGGTTAGGTTTTAAATTCCTGCTAGTAGTCTATTCACCCCCCCTCTAGACACTCTTCTAGTGATCCCTCAATTGGTATCAGAGCATTGGTCTCCATTGCTTCGGTTTAATCACCGAGGAGGAAGATGGATGTGTCTAGTATAGGGAGTTTGAGTTGTAGAGTGCCTATTCTTGATGGAGAGTACTATAGTCAATGGAAAACCTTGATGCTTGAGCTATTTAATGAATTTCAATTAAGCAAATATGTCAAGTGCCCCTATGTTCCCCCCATTGATCCTTTGCATCCCACACACGAAGAGGAAGTTGATATGCTATGCAATCTTAGAACTATCAATCTTATTGTTAGAGCTTTACCTAGAAATGTGCTTAATCAAATGAAGAATTTCGTATGCGCTTACACTTTGTGGAATGATTTGGAGAAACGATATCCAAATTATTCACTAAGTAATCTTGATGAAATTCTTCAAAAAACTATTGTCTTCCACAAAATGACGCCTAGTGATCCTAAGTTTGATGATTGTCTTTTTGAGCTTAGAGACCTCATGCGTGCTAAAGGAGATGTCACTACTATCAACAACATCATTATTGAAGCCATTTGCATTCATAAATTTGAACACTATCATGATCATACCCCTGACGAATCTCTTGTTCTTTATGACGAGGACCTCCCACTTGATGATGACAATGTGGAACATGGCTACTATGATGAAGATGAGCTGTTCGACATCGAGTACGAGAAGATCATAAAGAATCTAAGTCTCATGGAAAACTTCAAGGATTACATGTCCGGAGGAAAAGGGTGGATTCTCGATAGCGGATGTACCGATCATATGACCGGAGATAGAGAAATGTTTGAAGAGATCACGCCAAACCATGGACCGCGAAGGTACGTAACGTTTGGAGACAACTCCAACGGTAAGGTACTTGGTCTTGGTAAGGTGGCCATATCCCATGATAGCTCTATTCAAAATGTTATGCTTGTTGAATCTCTTGGCTACAATCTTCTTTCCGTATCTAGACTTGCCGACTTTGGTTTTAACGTGCTATTCACGAAAGTAGATTGCCAAGTGTTTCGTCAAGATAATCATAAAATGGTCTTTACCGGTTTCCATAGAGGTGATTTATACATTGTTGATTTCACTAAGAGATCCAAACCTCGTACATGTCTTATTGCAAAATCTTCTAAAGGATGGCTTTGGCATAGAAGACTAGGACATGTTGGCATGCGTAATCTAGACAAGCTCATCAAAGGTGATCACATACTCGGTGTCAAAGATGTTATCTTTGACAAAGGTAGACTTTGTAGTGCTTGTCAAGATGGAAAGCAAGTAGGTGGAAGTCATCCAGTTAAGAATATCATGACTACTAGGAGACCACTCGACTTACTTCACATGGATCTCTTTGGTCCCAATGCTTACAAGAGTCTCGGTGGAAATTCCTATGGTCTAGTTATAGTTGATGATTTTCCAGATTTACGTGGGTATTCTTTCTTGATGATAAGTCGCAGGTTCAAAAGATCTTCAAGAACTTCGCTCGCAAAGCACAAAATCAGTTTGAAGTGAAGATCAAGAAGGTTCGGAGCGATAACGGATCGGAGTTCAAGAACACCCATGTGGATACCTTTCTTGATGAAGAAGGTATTTCACATGAGTTCTCGGCCACGTACACGCCTCAACAAAATGGAGTTGTTGAGAGGAAGAACCGAACACTCATTGAGATGGCAAGAACGATGCTTGACTAATACAAGACGCCAAGACACTTTTGGGCAGACGCCGTGGAAACAGCATGTCATGCCACAAACCGACTTTACTTGCACAAGCTTCTCGGTAAAACGGCATACGAGCTACTCACCGATAACAAACCCCAAGTTGGATACTTTCGGGTATTCGGCTCAAAGTGCTACATTCTTGATAAGCATCGTCGTACTAAATTTGCTCCTAAATCTCATGAAGGATTCCTACTTGGTTATGGTTCGAACTCTCACACTTACCGTGTCTACAACAACTTCACTCGAAAAGTTGAAGAGATGGTAGATGTGAAGTTTGATGAATCTAATGGTTCGCAAGTCGAACAATTGCCAAAAGATGCAGGTGATAAGGACCCTTCCGAAGCTATCCAAGATTTGCCCATCGGCAAGATTCGTCCCATGGAGGTGAAGGAAAGTACTTCATCAACTCAAGTGGAAGCCCCTACTTCATGTCAAGGTGAACCACAACATGACATGGAGGCATCCACAAGCGGTACATGACAAGATGATGAAGAGGAGGAAGTGCATCACGAAGATCCACCACAACCTCCTTCACCACCACCTCAAGGGAACGACACCTTCAACAACAACGAAGATGAAGGAGATGATGATGAAGAAGAAGCTCCACCATCCAACAATCGGAAGCTGACCCGAGTTGGATCACAAGTGACCAAGAACCATCCCCTAAACCAAATCTTTGGTGATATACAAACAGGGAGAATCACTCGCTCTAAAACTCGCCTAGCTAACTTTTGTGAGCATTATTCTTTCATCTCTAGCATTGAGCCCTTGAAGGTAGAACAAGCTCTTGAAGATGTGGATTGGGTGAACGCAATGCATGAAGAGCTTCACAACTTCGAGAGGAACGAAGTGTGGACACTCGTGGAGAAGCCCAAGGATGAGCAAAACATCATCGGAACCAAATGGGTGTTTCGGAACAAGAAAGATGAAGACGGTCAATTCGTACGGAACAAGGCTCTTCTCGTAGCCCAAGGATATACGCAAGTCGAAGGTATGGACTACGGTGAGACCTACGCCCCCGTCGCTAGACTTGAAGCTATTCGCATTCTTCTTGCTTATGCTAATCACCATGATATCACGCTTTATCAAATGGACATTAAAAGTGCCTTTTTAAATGGTGAAATTGAAGAAGAGGTTTATGTTAAGCAACCACCTTGTTTTGTGAATCCTAAGAAACCTAATCATGTCTACAAGCTTCATAAAGCCCTTTATGGTCTTAAGCAAGCCCCTCGTGCTTGGTACAAATGCTTAACGAAGTTCCTCATTGAAAAAGGTTTTGAGATTGGTAAAATTGATGCAACCTTATTCACTAAGAGAGTCAATGGTGAGTTATTTGTGTGCCAAATCTATGTGGATGATATCATCTTTGGATCTACTAACCTACAATTTAGTGAAAGATTTGGAAGGTTGATGTCCGAGAAGTATGAGATGTCCATGATGTGTGAGCTGAAATTCTTTCTTGGTTTGCAAATCAAGCAAACGAGAGATGGAACTTTCATCTCTCAAACTAAGTATACCAAGGACTTGATCAAGAAGTTCAACATGCAGGAGTGCAAAGGTATGAAAACCCCAATGCCTACTAGTGGACATGTTGATCTTACCAGAGAGGATGAACCGGTTGATCAAAAGGTTTATCGATCTATGATTGGTTCATTGCTATATCTATGTGCCTCTCGTCCCGATATTATGCTTAGTGTTTGCATGTGTGCTAGATATCAAGCTGCACCTAAAGAATGTCATCTTTTGGCAGTGAAACGTATTGTGAGATATTTGATACAAACACCAAATTTTGGCATTTGGTATCCCAAGGGATCTTCCTTTAACCTTGTTGGCTATTCCGATTCGGATTATGCCGGTGACAACGTTGATAGAAAATCCACCTCGGGTACTTGTCAATTTTTGGGCAGATCTCTTGTATCTTGGTCCTCCAAGAAACAAAACTCAGTATCTCTATCTACTGCCGAAGCTGAGTATATTGCTGCTGGATCTTGTTGTGCACAATTGTTATGGATGACACAAACGCTTAAGTATTATGGAATCCATGTTAGAAATGTTCCATTGCTTTGTGATAATGAAAGTGCTATTAAAATTGGTTATAATCCTGTGCAACACTCTCGAACTAAACATATTCAAGTTAGACATCATTTCATTCGTGATCATGTTGCCAAAGGAGATATTGATATTGAGAATGTTCGCACTAACAAGCAATTGGCCGATATCTTTACCAAGCCACTTGATGAGAAAACATTTTGTTACTTGAGGAGTGAGTTGAACATCATTGATGCTTCAAACTTGAGCTAGACTCACTCGGTTGCATGCAAGGGCATAAGCTTTCTTGATATTTCCATGTTGATCCTAACATGTTATCTTGTGCCACGGAATTCTATGCTCCCTTGTATTGCATCTAATCTTTTGTAGGTACTTGGAAGAATTTCATTCCACAAGATTGCCATCAACTCCAATCATAAGCAATCTTGTCATTACCAAGTATCCACAATCCCTCTTGATGATGAAAGGAAGAAGACACCTCAATCATATCCTTGACATATATTTATAATTCTCAAGTTGGTTTCATGTCAAATGGATATGTCCATTGCTCTTCCTTGCATGACTAACCCTATGTAGGTGACAAGTGTACTCAAACAAGAAGGATTGCTCCCAACTCAAGATGATCTTCATCAACCTCGAGCATCCTCGACAAGTTCACCTACAAGCCACGTCATCAACATCACTCAAAGGTATGTATTCGTATCCTTGAATAGGCTTTACTCCAAGTCATGGGAGAAAGCAACTCAAGTGATATGAAGACATTAAAATGTTTAATCGATAAATGGTAACCCCATTTTGAGCTTAACGTAGAGTATGACCCATGATCAAGCATTCTTGCTTGACTCCTAAGTCAATGTACTCTAATATAGGTGACCTAGTCACCGCCCATCATCTAGTTAAGTATTTTGGATGGTTCACTTTCCTTTGCGAAGACTTCTTGGAACCACTCAAATCTTCTCTAGCTGATATCCCTTTGTAAAACCTTCACATTCCCTTTGAAAAAAAAATTCTGGCAACACTTTGAAAACAGGAACTTAGTTCTTTATTTCCTTTGCTGTTTTAGCCTCGGAGCCACCGATACATATTTCTCGGTTCTACCAACATTGCAGATAAGCTGCACCACAAGATCTCGGTACCACCGATTTATCTGGCTCGCAGTCACCGATTTGTTTTCTTTTCTTATTTATGATCGCTGTTGCAAATCTATGTTTCTCTTGTACCATTTCATGTGAGGATTTTGTTACTTCGATGATCCCTTTTAAAAAAAATCTTTATTCAAGGATCCCTAACTCAAAGGAGGAGCAGTCTTACAAAACCTCAGAAGGAGAGAAATTCTTTTCAATGATTCCCTCAGTTTTCATTTCCATGAACCCTACATTCAATGACCCTTGTTCTCAAGGATCCCTTCCTATCAATGATCCCTGTATCTATTCCTGTGTTTGACCTTTTTAGCAATTAATGCCAAAGGGGGAGAATACCAAAGCTTCATGCTAAAGAGGAAGATACATGCTTATGCAAAGGGGGAGATATGATCAAGGGGGAGAGCCAATATCAATATTCATATAAGGTGAGAATATCAAAGTAGGGGGAGAAAAACATATTTGGAGGATTATCTAAGATGTGTTGGAAGTTTATATTTCTCACCCTATCCAATCCCAATATCTACGTGCTGAGATTCAGGGGGAGAGGATTTTTTAATACTGTCATATCTAAGGGGAGAAAGAAATGATTTTGGAGACATATCAATCTTAAGAAATACTATCTTCTATATGTTCTCCATATCTTGGTACTTTTGAGTTCTATTGCCTTGTTGATTGGTAGAATACTCTTGTGTTTCCTAACATTGTTTTCTCAAGTGTATTTCTACTACAAGATTGCTCAAGAACTCAAGGTAAGTATATGCATCATATCTTTGGTCAAGATGATCTCTTGCTTCTTGCACATATTGTTTGCAAGAGTGAAGTCTTGAACAAGGATACATCTCATTCACATATATTTGATGCATATAGCCAAGATACACATGACTCATTATATCCTTTCTACTATTTGTGTCCCCATGCATTCCAAAGCAACTATCCTTTAAAGGACTGCACACATTTAGGGGGAGCAAATCAAAATCATGTGCCTCTCAAAGTCTTCATTATATCCATGCATATCTATATTTGAAGCTTTGATTGTATGTTGTCATCAATTACCAAAAAGGGGGAGATTGAAAGCACAACATGCTCCCTTGGTGGTTTTGATAATTCATGACAACATACATTGTCTCTTGGACTAATACTTTTACCTAGTGTATTTCAGATATAGTCCATAGAGAAGGGCTGGCAAAAGGATTGTGGAGATTGTGGAATACCCCAAGATGCAAGGAAATAGGTTGGCAAAGCTTCAAGCAAGAGGACTCTACATTTTACATTTGTGAGAAATCACTTTGAGTCCATAGGAAAGCCAATGCTATTAAAAGGGGGTAAGGTTTTGTTGGTGAACAAAATGCTCATACGTGCACAAGTGATAGTCACCAAAAACACCCACAAACTCTCCCACCAAAGTCTGTCCAAAGCCATATGCTCAACATCGGTGCAACCAACATTTCCATCCCGGTGCCACCGATTCTCAACCATAGACAGACTCAACCAAACCCTAGCCACTTCGGTGCAACCGGTTCCATACCGGTGCCACCGAGTTTAGGTTGCCAACTTTCTGTTACGCAAATTCACAATATCGGTACCACCGAGATTGTTGGATCGGCATCACCGAGATTGGGAATCTGACCGTTGGTCACCTTATCGGTGCAACCGAGTTTCCTATATCGGTCTCACCAAGATTCAAAAGTTGCCACCTTTTGGTCACTTCGGTACCACTGAGATTAACACATCGGTGTCACCGAGTTGGTCATTTTGTGTGTAATGGTTGGATTTTTGGGGATGCCTATATATACCACTTCACCACCACCTACTCGAAAGAGAAGCACTCAGAACTATTCCATACTTGCCCCATCCAGTTTTCTGAGAGAGAACCACCTTTCCTTGTGTTGAGGTTAAGATCATCCACTCCAACCATATGGATCTTGATTTCTATTCTCCCCAAGTTGCTTTCCACCAATCCCATCTCTTCCACCAAGCCAAATCTGTGAGAGAGTGATTGTGTGTTGAGGAGTCTATCATCTTGAAGCACAATAGCAAGGAGTTCATCGTCATTACCGAGCCTATTACCTTTTGGAGGGTGGTGCCTCCTAGATTGGTTAGGTGTCGCTTGGGAGCCTCCTACTTCGTGTTGTGGAGTTGAACCAAGAAGTTTGTAAGGGCAAGGAGATCGCCTACTTCGTGAAGATCTACCCATAGTGAGGCTAGTCCTTCGTGGACGGAAGCCGTTATGGAATAGTCAAGGTTGCTACTTCGTGGACCCTTATGGGTGGAGCCCTCCGTGGACTCTCGCGACCGTTACCCTCCGTGGGTTGAAGACTCCATAAACGTGGACGTACGATAGCACCACCTATCGGAACCACGGGAAAAAATCATCGTGTCTACTATTGCGTTTGATCTTCCTATCTCTACCCTTTACTTCATGTGCAATGTCTTTTCTTTCCGCTGCCATATTTGTTGACATGCATGAGTAGGGCTGTTAGACTTGCTAGACTTGCTAAAACAGTTAAAATCTGCCAACCAACTAACTTGGGAAAAGGTTAGATTTTAAATTCCTGCTAGTAGTCTATTCACCCCCCTCTAGACACTCTTCTAGTGATCCCTCACCAGGAGGGCAACCTCATCGCCCAGCATCAAGAGATGCTAAGTTGCTTCGCCGGCCCCAGCTTTGATCCCCACGTCACCACTCCCTCCGATGGTGCGCTTGGTCGCCATCTGATACACTTCCGAGCGTTTATGACCGGGAACGGCGGCGAGGATGCAGGCGCGGTGTGTGGAGAGAGGGGAATGCGGCCGCCTGCTATAACCAGCGGCTCAGGCACGATTAATATAGAGTGGTTGGGAGCTAGGCGGGAGGCAGGTAAACGGCTCGCCTCCCGGTGAGCCTGCGCAGTGGTCTTCTCGCATGCCTCACCCCTGGTCGCACGTCTCTTGTCTAGCCCGCGTAGAGGACTGCTCACACGTCTCCCGGTTAGCCTGGGGAGAGGACTGCTTGCACGCGTCCCGTCAATTCACACACCATCTCGCACGTCTCCCGATGAGCCAGAGCGGCCTGCTCGGACGCGTCCGGTCAATTTACACACCTGCTCACACGCCTCACGGTCAGACTGAGCCACGGGCTGCTCGCATCATGCGTCCCGTCGACTCACATCCGCTCGGACAGCACACTGGCCTCGTGGTGGTACGTAATATTTTGTTGGGACCAACGCACACGGTTCAGTACTGTAATCGTTCGTGATGGTAACGTGACAAGTGTGTGTACCAAGAACCAACCTTTAATAAGCTCCTGTTTGTAAGAAAAGTGTATGAAAAATTTGTCTCTAATTAGGCCAGAAATTAGCACACACTATATATATAGACACACACACACACACACACACTCACACACACACACACACACACACACACACACACACACACACACACACATATATATATATATATATATCATGAAACGAAATCCCAAGTTTCATGATTTTCAGTTGATTTTTGGATTCACTTCAATTTAAAATGATTTTTCGATGTTTGAGGTTCCTTACCATTTATTGCATGGCGACTAAACACATGAACCTAAGGGGACATCTGATTTCCCCCAATGAATTCCTCGAAACTCAATTATTGCATATTTTTCGAATGATATATGGACATTTTATAATTATAACACAGACTGATGTGTCACGTGTTTTCTGCATAAAAATAGTTTGACGCGCCTCGAAGTGGTGTTTCCGATGGTGGCCGCACGCGGGGGGGTGGGGGGCTCTTTCCGTTTCACTTGTTTGCACTAGCCTGTGTGTGGGATTGTCCGTTTTGTGAGGCAGTGCCACCCCAAATTATCAAAATTGTGCATTGAAATGTTTAAAACAGGGCACGTCATGCCTGTGTTTAGGACACATGCACACGATGGTGGTGGTCCCTCGGACAATAATCCTTCGTGCGTTACTAGTGATCCACACATTCGTGGGTCCATGCATGTGGTCTATCACTTTTGAGACGCATCGGTAGGGGTTTGACCAAGGTGGGTTAAGTTAATCTACTCTGTGTTGCAGTAGATCATGGTGAGATTCCATACCAAAGATTGACGTGACGTACTCATGAGTACCTCCTACCGCTCAAAGTTGAGGGGGTGCGTGGGAGGAGACATACATATTGCACACAATTTTCTTTAGCGTGGGGACTTCCCAATTTGTGAAGCACGCACTGTATCAAAGTCGTGCAGTTGGCATTTTGAATCAAAAAAAATACCCATGCATATGCTTGTGTCACATATAATCTATGGTGGTCCTAAGTGTGGCTCCCTCACATGGTAATTGGTGACGCGTCAATCTATGGGGCCCATGTGTGGCACCTATATTATATATTGTTTTGACCAATGTGGATCCTTTTCGTTATGCGTGCATGTGGCCCTGTTTTGGATACTCTAACTTAGCTAGAGGTTGGAGTTAGTTTCTAGCTCATGACTAACCCTAAACTAACTCTAGTCAAAGAGGTGTTTGGATGATAGGGTTAGATTGACAATAGATGCACTTGATGGAGAGAGAAAAGTGATTTTTCAGTGAGCCCCACGAGAACTAGCTCCAATTAGCACCTCTTGGCTGGTGGGATAGAAAGGGCCCCATGAGAACTAGCTCCAATTAGCACCTCTTGGGTGGGATAGTTTTTTTGTTTGGGTTAGATGCAACTAGCTACAATCTAACCCTCATGTTTGAATACTTTAGGGATATTTGAGCCCCAACTAGCTCAAACTAACTCTAACCCATGGATCCAAACAGGGCCTATGTGCGTTGTGATCGATCCTCTTCATAAGTCGACTTACAGTTTCTAAGGAAAGTGACATTAAAGTTCCATTGGTTACTAACTAAACAAACACTTAATTATATATATACATATATGTGTGGGCCTCATGGAGAGGGCGTTTGTTTTGTCAAACACTCTCTCACGTGGTCATCGACATAGTCACACCGACACAACCATGTCCATGTGGGTCGTCACTTTGACAGGTGTCTGTAGAGATGTTTATTTGACCAAGGTGGATTCTTCTTGTTGGTATATGTGTATATATTATACGTAGTTGATATATGCATCGACATTTCAATTCTAACAAAAAATCAAACGCATCGTACACATTGAATCCCTCCTATCGGATCGAACTGTGGGCGCGCTTGGGGCTATATATGCATGGGTTGTTAACCTCGGTACGTGGCCATTCTGGTTCAAGAGACACACATGTGGCGGCAAAAGTTGTGCGTTTGGTATTTGAAAACATCGCACAGTGCTTTCATACATATGTGTCTGGGGCCATGCATGTGCGCTGGTGTTGTCTACACACACTCCCTCGCGTGGTTATGGACGACATGCCAAATTTGTGGACCCATGTGGTCTATCACTTAAACCTGCCCATATATACTACAGGTTAATTTGACCAATATATGTAGATATAGTCCTCTCATTATTTGTTACAATATAGTTCATGGTGAGATATGAGACCGAAGTTTGAGCGGATACATATATATAGGTCGTGGTGTTTGCTCGAAGCATGTGTGTGCATGGGGCGGGGCGGGGGCGGAGGAGGGCCATCACAATAGTACTACGTATACACGAAACCTATTTATGAGGTCAGGTACTACATATCGTTCAACTTCTGAGCCACATCAAAAAGTTTTGCACGCACGAAATATCACAACACCTTAAGTAATTAGTTGAGCCACACACATGTGGTTGCGGTATCACCCATCTTGTGAAGTTTCCGAGACGTGCCCATCAGTGGGCCCGCGCAATCTACCCTCAGAACTAAAACACGGGGGAGGGGGTGATCATGATGGATTTCTATTGGTTTTGTGTTACGGTAGGGTGAATTGCAGTTGTAGTATAAGTTTGTAAGTTCATATATATACTGAGCTACCATCCCCGCCGACTCGAAGGCGTGTGGGGGGGCAGGGGCATAAGCCAACATTGTCGTGTGCTCTGCAGGACATTGTGTGTCACATGAAAGTTGTGCATTCCGTATTTGAACACCACAACAACCTTTCCATACATACATTTGGTCCACAAGTAGGTCTGTTTGTGCGATGACCCTAGATTTATCGTGTTTAATTTCTAATGTTGTTATATAAATGGCAGGGTAGTCTTTTTTTGAAACTTAAATAGCAGATGAGTCGAAGGAGACAACTGTGTGCGATTGTGTACGCAGTAGAGTAGTAGACACGGTTCCCGCATGCTAACTGTGTGCCACGTGCTGCCCGTGGTTGTCACGTAACTAAAAACCACCTTGCACCAACCCGCATAGAGAAATCTTAAAAATAGTTACCCACCTTGATCAATTTAAAAATTGATGGTTACGCGGGTTTATCTCTTTGAATTGCACACATGTATTATGTTCGGGCCGTGTGCAATGTTTGTTCCTCCGGCGCCACTTCAAATCCTTTATAAAAATTCCAGTTAGTCCTGGCTTTTCATTCCCTCCAAGTAAAATTTAAAGTAGCCGCGGTATTTCCTCAAACACCACCTAGGCCCCTCCCACCCGAACCCCACACAACTCCCTCGCTCGAACCCTAGCTACCTCGCCGTCGCCGCCGCCGCCCCCGATCCCGCTCCGCATTCCATAGTCAACCTCTCCTGCTCTCCCCGTCCAGGTTACGAACCCATCTCCGTACCCTCGCCGCCCAGAATTTCTTAGATGGTGCCTGCTAAACACCTCCTTTCTCACAGATCCACACTGATCCCCACCGCAGACCGTTACAGCCTAATCCCAGCTACACTTGCAGGGGAGATCGAGGACCGAATGGCCAAAAGGAGGTATATCGCGGCCTTTCCAATGGACGATGCCAAGGTGTCCGCCGAGGCCTTCGGGGAAGCTGACTACGATGACGAGGTGCCCGCCGGGATCGCCGGGGAAGCTGACTACGATGTCGAGGTGTCCACCGAGGCCGCCGGGGTAGCTGACTACGATGACGAGGTGGCCGCCCAGTCCGCCGAGGCCGCCGGGGAAGCTATCCACGATGACGAGGTGGCCGCCGAGGCCGCCGGGGAAGCTGACTACGATGACGAGGTGGCCTCCGATGCCGCCAGGAAATCTAACGAATACAAGGCTGTAAGACAGCGGGTTCCCGTATGGATGCATATCGACGTAGCCGGCTACGACGTTGAGCTCGTCGACAGTGACGGCTTGTCGCGGGCTATGTCACAGGTTAAGTGGCCCTACCCCGACCCCTCGGGTTCAACCCCCGTCGACCTCATGCAAGGCCTAGCTGCTGATCTACTCTGCTTTGCTCTCAAGAATTTGCCTTCCTTCATCTCCATGGAGCCTCTTTTGTCATTTCTGAAGGACACGTTCTATGGCGGTGGCTCGGCATCGTCAACTGCCAAGTCAGACCTCATCGACGACGCCGACAACGTCACCCTATCCGTCTCTTCCAAGGGGAAAGAGCCCATCCGTGACATCAGGGAGGTCACCCTGCATCCCTGCTCTTCCAAGGGGAAGGAGCCCATCTGTGACAACAGGGAGCACACCCATAATCCTCGCTCTTCTAATGGGAATGAGCCCATCTGTGACAGGTGAGGAAACCCATCTCATGTTAAATTACTTCACTCATGCTAAATGTCTCAAGAGCCATATATGGTTCCTCTTAAACCTTGTGCAGTTAACACGTTCATTGTTTATTTCAGTTCTTTCGCATGTGATGTTCAGTTATACAATTTCATGTTTAAGCATCGGCTACGTTCTATGCAATTTCAATAGTACAGTTGGAATGACTACTTTTGGTTGCTATCAAGCCTGTTGTAGTGAGCATATGCCTTGTTTAACTGTTTTTCCTAGCTCGGTTGTTTGTACTGGGCATATGTACCGGTTTAATTGCTATATAGTATGTCTTGTTTATTTCAGTTATTCACGTTGTGAAGTTCTACATCTGCAAGTATGTACTTTCCAGTTCAATTTCATCATACCAGTTTCAACGGCCATATGTGGTTCCTGTTAAGCATGGTGTAGTTAACATGCCCACTGTTTATTTCTGTTTTTTCACAATGTGATGTTCAGTTATACAATTTGATGTGTAAACACGAGCTACATTCTATGCAATTTCAACAGTACCACTATGAATCACTATATTTGGTTGTTGTTAAGATTGTTGTAGTGAGCACAAGCCTTTCCATTTTTATGTAACTATAACTAGTGTGCTTAAACGTGCATAATACCAGTTAGAATGACTATATTTGGTTGCTGTTAAGCTTGTTGTAGTGAGCACAAGCCTTTCCATTTTTATGTAACTATAACTAGTGTGCTTAAACGTGCACAATACCAGTTAGAATGACAATATTTTGTTGTTGTTAAATGCTAAGCCTATTGCAATTAACACGCATCTCCACTTATTATTAGCTTAGCTAGCGTGCTTAAACCTGCACACTGAAGCTATCATTTTGTGATCATGTTGTTTACCATGCATATATTTGGTTGATGTTTAGCCTGTCAGTACTTAACATGCCTTTCGGTGTACTTACCCAGGACAATATCGGGAACAGCTGTTGTTTTTCATCGAGGTTAGTTTCATCACGTGGCTTACATATATACTCCATCTGCCCCAAAGTATAAGATGTTAATACATCAAATATGTGAGTATTTTGGATGTAATAAGATCTTATATACTGGGACGGGGAATACTGTACTACGTCATTGTGCAATTTCTGTTTACCTTCTAATACTAACTCGTTGCTTGTAGGTACACATGTCACTAGTAAAGATCCGCGTGTCGACCCTTTTTGCGTATGGGGCAATGAGATATTCATGAACCAGCATCAAGTGAGGAAACTTATAATGGTTGTTAATAAAATGGGACAAAATATGGCAATTAAACTATTTCTTTACACCTTATCCAAGACAACAGTGAACTCCAGGATGGTAACTACGAACTCTGTACCCTTCTTTTTACTGTCCATAATGAGTTGTTAGCTTACAAATTTACAATGTCTGAATCTATTTTGTTTGTAGTGGTTCTCAAAGCAGTTTACTCAGGATTACCTCTCAAACTACATGATTGGTGGACGTGCAAACGTTAAAGTATATCTATTAGGCCACGATGACTACATACATGTCCTCATCAACACAGAGAAGGATGGGCGGTCCGCCATCACAAGGGGCTGGCCTAGAGTCGTTCGTGCATTCTGCATGGAGGACGACACAATATGGGCATTCCGCTTCACCTTGTACAACTGCCAGAGTGTCTTTCACATCTTCCTTTACCGTATTTAATACAAGTATGCAGCCGTGGTTCATCATTATTTATCTGGTCCTAATGTAATTATTATTTCTTGATGTAATTCTTGAACATATGTACCTGTGAATGGAATAATGCATTGGTTGTTGAACCTATGTCTATATAAGATGGATATGAAAAATGCAATAGCCTACTATCAAATTCAAATCCTGTAGAATTTTAAATTATGGCGATTAAAATAGCCGAAAAATAAGCTCTGCAGGTCATTACACCGCACACTGTTTGTAAAGCAGAACATGTGTGATATACCTCATGATTCGACACGTTTCAGAGAGAGAAACCGTGTGCGACAATGCACACAATTGCCGTCTGCAAACCGTGTGTGATGTTAGATAATATCAGAAATGGTTAAGCAGACCTAAATATTTTGTGACAGTCTCCTTATCATACACGATTTACAGTGTTTAACTGTTTGTTATGTCGTATGCATCCGACACGAATATGACAGTTGGAGCGTTTGTGAATCTTCGTATATCGCAAACGACGATGTAGGAAAAAATGTGTGTGATTGTCTCCTTATCGTACACGCTTTACAATTATGAACTGTTTGCGATTCGGCACACATCGTAAACGGTGCGCTGCAAAATTGCGCGTGCCATGTTAGTGTGATCTCACACAAGTTGCAAGGATGGTCCGTATGGGAAGGTGCCATATCTCAAACGGTTGAGAGGTGACCCTCGTTTGTGATAGATGCGGACATCTCATACGCTTAGTTTTGCCAAACGTTTGCGTTCCTTGGCCACCATCGCCGACAATTTTGCCATGTCATGTGGGATGGACCCCCCCTATCGCCCACACAGGCAAGATGACGGTTTAGAACGACGTTGCGGAAAGGGGTTAAAAACCGTTTGTATAGCACGTCGCTGCACCAGTGAGACGCCTTGCCTTTCGTTATCTGGTTGTTAGGTTGGTTCCATTGAGCATTTGTCCAGTATCAAATGGCTATATTTGGTTTTTATAGTGAGCATATATACCTTGTTTATTTCAAGCAGATACCTCGTATACTTGGTTGATGTTAAGCCTGTTGTACTTATCATGACTTTACATGTACTTGCACAGAACAACAATGGGAGTGGCCAACGTTTTCCACCGAGGTTCTTTTCATCCCTCCGCTTATACTCCATCCGTTCCATCATGTAGTGCATATAGATTTTTGTGATATATCTACATATACCATCTAAAATGTATACACTATGAAATTTTGTGATGTATCTAATGAAATGGAATTGCAATTATAGATGTACATGTTTTTCTCTACAAACTTGGTCAAAGTAAGTAAATGTTGACTTCTCAAAATGTTTATAGGCAACACATTGTGGAACTGATGGAGTAATATATTACACCATTCTGCAACTGCATTTTAGCTTCTAATATCGGCTTCTTGCTTGTAGGTACATATATCTTAGGTAAAGATCCATTCCTGGACCCTTTTTGCGTGTGGGCAATGAAATATTCATGAACCAGCATCAAGTTAGGAAACTGAAAATGATTGTTAGGGAAAAGAGACAAACAATGCCAATTAGACTATTTGTTTACGCTCTATCCAACACAACAGTGAGCTGTAGGATGGTAACTACGAACTCTGTAGGCTTCTATTAGTACTGCCCATAATGAGTTGTCACACAACAATGTCTGAATCTTTTTCTTTTGCACTGGTTCCCAAAGCAGTTTACTCAAGATTACCTTGCAAAGTACATGATTGCTGGACATGCAATGAAGGTTAAAATGTATCATCGAGACTACAATGAGCATCGAGAATTCGTAATGAAGACAGTGAAGGATGGGTGGGCGGCCATCACTAGGGGCTGGCCAAGAGTCGTTCGTGCATTAGGCATGGAGGAGGGCACAATATGGGCATTCCGCTTCACCTACTCCAGCAACCAGAATGTCTTTCAGCTCTCTCTTTACCGTCTTTAATACAACCGTGGTTCCATCATTCTTTATTTGTACCTTCTATAGTGTTCCTTTTTTTTAGAATTGATGCTTATGTAGTTCTTGAGTATATGTACATGTGAATCGAATTATGCATTCGTTCTTAAACCTACATTTAAACATGATTCGATATGAAATACATGAATTCCTACTTTCAAATGTAAATTATGTGAATTATGAACAAAGGTATTTAATTAGGGGAAAATCATGCTATACATGCCATTACAATGCACACAGTTTGATAAAGCAAAACGTCTACGATCAACTTCAACATCACACACGTTTCTCCATTCACGGCGTGTGTGATGAGTCTCGTCTTAGCACACGGTCAGGCGAGAAAGAACGAGTGCGATTAATGACACCAGCATTTGTGCTAGTCTCCTTATGACACACGATTTCGTATTTCAAACTGTGTATGCTATCGTGCCCATCGTAAACGTTGGTCAAAGAAGAACGCGTGTGATAGGTTAGTCTGGATGACACTTTTGGGAAGTATGGATCACACGTTTGGGATGTTTTGTAAATCGCAAACGTTTATGAAAAACGCCGCATGTGGGATAGATTCAACCTTCGCATACAGTTTTATAATGACAAACGTATGCACTCTTATATCATATCACAGACGGACATAGTGGAACTAAATGTGTATGATAGCCCCCTTATCATACACGCTTTATAATCGTGAACTGTTTGCGATTCGTCACACATCATAAATGGCGCGCCACAGAATAGCACGTGCGATGTTAGTGTGATCTCACATGAGTTGCAAGGATGAACCATATGGGAAATACACCATATCTCAAACAATTGCCCGGTGACCCTCGATTGTGACAGATGCGGACATCCCATCTGTCAATTGCCCGGTGACCCTCGTTTGTCAAACAATTGCCAAACGTTTGCGTTCGTGAAAGCACAACATGCTCCCTTGGTGGTTTTGATAATTCATGACAACATACATTGTCTATTGGACTAATACCTTTACCTAGTGTACTTCAGATAAAGTCCACAGAGAAGGATTGGCAAAAAGGATTGTGGAGATTGTGGAAATACCCCAAGATGGAAGGAAATGGATTGGCAAAGCTTCAAGCAAGAGGACTCTACATTTTACTTTGTGAGAAATCACTTTGAGTCCATAGGAAAGCCCATACTATTAAAATGAGGTAAGGTTCTGTTGGTGAACAATATACTCATACATGCACAAGTGATAGTCACCAAAAATACCCACAAGCTCTTCCACAAAAAGTCTGGCAAAGCCAAATATTCAAAATCGGTGCAACCAACACTCTCCACTCGGTGCCACCGATTCCCATACTCAGACAGACCCATGCCAAACCCTACCTTTTCGGTGCAACCGATTTTGCTTCGGTGCCTCCGAGTTTGGGTTGCCAACTTTCTGTTGCGCAAATTCACAATATCGGTACCACCAAGATTGTTGGATCGGCGTCACCGAGAATGGGCAATCTGACCGTTGGTCCCCTTATCGGTGCAACCGAGAGTTATATATCGGTCTCACCGAGATTCAAAAGTTGCCACCTTTTGGTCACTTTGGTACCACCGAGATTAACATATCGGTGTCACCGAGATGGTCATTTTGTGTGTAACAGTTGGATTTTTGGGGATGCCTATATATACCCCTTCACCACCACCCACTCGAAAGAGAAGCACTCAGAACTATTCCATACTTGCCCCATCCAGTTTTCTGAGAGAGAACCACCTACCCTAGTGTTGAGGTCAAGATCATCCACTCCAACCATATGGATCTTGATTTCTAGCCTCCCCAAGTTGCTTTCCACCAATCCCATCTCTTCCACCAAGCCAAATCTGTGAGAGAGTGATTGTGTGTTGAGGAGTCTATCATCTTGAAGCACAAGAGCAAGGAGTTCATCATCATTGCCGAGCCTATTACCTTTTGGAGGGTGGTGCCTCCTAGATTGGTTAGGTGTCGCTTGGGAGCCTCCTACTACATGTTGTGGAGTTGAACCAAGAAGTTTGTAAGGGCAAGGAGATCGCCTACTTCATGAAGATCTACCCATAGTGAGGCTAGTCCTTCGTGGACGGAAGCCGTTATTGAATAGTCAAGGTTGCTACTTCGTGGACCCTTATGGGTGGAGCCCTCCGTGGACTCTCGCGACCGTTACCCTCCGTGGGTTGAAGACTCCATAAACGTCTTTACTTTCCGCTGCCATATTTGTTGACATGCATGTGTAGGGTATATTAGTCTTGCTAGCCTTGCTAACACTGTTAAAATCTGCCAACCAATTAGCTTGGCAAAAGGTTAGGTTTTAAATTCCTGCTAGTAGCCTATTCACCCCCCCTCTAGACAATCTTCTAGTGATCCCTCAATTGGTATCAGAGCATTGGTCTCCATTGCTTCGGTTTAATCACCGAGGAGGAAGATGGATGTGTCTAGTATAGAGAGTTTGAGTTGTAGAGTGCCTATTCTTGATGGAGAGTACTATAGTCAATGGAAAACTTTGATGCTTGAGCTGTTTAATGCATTTCAATTGAGCAAGCATGTTAAGAGCCCTTATGTGCCTCCCATTGATCCTCTACACCCCACACACGAAGAGGAAATTTATATGCTATGCAATCTTAGAACTGTTAATCTCATTGTTAGAGCATTGCCTAGGAATGTGCTTAATCAAATGAAGAATTTTGAATGTGCTTACACTTTGTGGAATGACTTGGAGAAACGATATCCAAGTTATTCATTAAGTAATCTTGATGAAATTCTTCATAAAACTATTGCCTTCCACAAAATGACGCCTAGTGATCTCAAGTTTGATGATTGTCTATTTGAGCTTAGAGACCTCATGCGTGCTAAAGGAGATGTCACCACTATCAACAACATTATTGTAGAAGCCATTCGCATTCATAAGTTTGAACATTGTCATGATCACAATCCTAATGAATCTCTTGTTCTTTATGACGAGGATTTCCCACTTGATGATGACAATGTGGAACATGGCTACTATGATGAAGATGAGCTGTTCGACATCGAGTATGAGAAGATCATGAAGAATCTAAGTCTCATGGCAAACTTCAAGGATTACATGTCCGGAGGAAAAGAGTGGATTCTCGATAGCAGATGTACCGATCATATGACCGGAGATAGAGAAATGTTTGAAGAGATCACACCAAACCATTTACCGCGAAGGTACGTAACATTTGGAGACAACTCCAAGGGTAAGGTACTTGGTCTTGGTAAGGTGGCCATATCCCATGATAGCTCTATCCAAAATGTTATGCTTGTTGAATCTCTTGGCTACAATCTTCTTTTCGTATCTAGACTTGCCGACTTTGGCTTTAATGTGCTATTCACGAAGGTAGATTGCCAAGTGTTTCGTCAAGATAATCATAAAATGGTCTTTACCCGTTTCTGTAGAGGTGATTTATACATTGTTAATTTCACTAAGAGATCCAAACCTCGTACTTGTCTTATTGCAAAATCTTCTAAAGGTTGGCTTTGGCATAGAAGACTAGGACATGTTGGCATGCGTAACTTAGACAAGCTTATCAAAGGTGATCACATACTTCGTGTTAAAGATGTTATCTTTGACAAAGATAGACTTTGTAGTGCTTGTCAAGCTGGAAAGCAAGTAGGTGGAAGTCATCTCGTTAAGAATATCATGACTACTAGGAGACCACTCGAGTTACTTCACATGGATCTTTTTGGTCCCAATGCTTACAAGAGTCTCGGTGGAAATTCCTATGGTCTAGTTATAGTTGATGATTTTTCCAGATTTACGTGGGTATTCTTTCTTGATGATAAGTCGCAGGTTCAAAAGATCTTCAAGAACTTCGTTCGCAAAGCGCAAAATCAGTTTGAAGTGAAGATCAAGAAGGTTCGGAGCGATAATGGATCGGAGTTCAAGAACACCCATGTGGATACCTTTCTTGACGAAGAAGGTGTCTCACATGAGTTCTCCGCTACGTACACGCCTCAACAAAATGGAGTTGTTGAGAGGAAGAACCGGACGCTCATTGAGATGGCTAGAACGATGCTTGACGAATACAAGACGCCAAAACACTTTTGGGCAGAAGCCGTGGAAACAGCGTGTCATGACACAAACCGACTTTACTTGCACAAGCTTCTCGGTAAAACGGCATACGAGCTACTCACTGGTAACAAACCCCAAGTTGGATACATTCGAGTATTCGACTCAAACTGCTACATTCTTGATAAGCATCGTCGTACTAAATTTGCTCCTAAATCTCATGAAGGATTCCTACTTGGTTATGGATCGAACTCTCACACTTACCGTGTCTACAACAACTTCACTCGAAAAGTTGAAGAGACGGTAGATGTGAAGTTTGATGAATCTAATGGTTCATAAGTCGAACAATTGCCAAATGATGTAGGTGACAAAGACCCTTCGAAAGCTATCCAAGACTTGTCCATCGGCAAGATTCGTCCCATGGAGGTGAAGGAAAGTACTTCATCAACTCAAGTGGAAGCCCCTACTTCACGTCAAGGTGAACCACAACATGACATGGAGGCATCCACAAGCGGTACACGACAAGATGATGAAGAGGAGGAAGTGCATCATGAAGATCCACCACAACCACCTTCACCACCACCTCAAGGGAACGGCACCTTCAACAACAACGAAGATGAAGGAGATGATGATGAAGAAGAAGCTCCACCATCCAACAATTGGAAGCTGGCCCGAGTTAGAGCACAAGTGACCAAGAACCATCCCCTAAACCAAATCTTTGGTGATATACAAACAGGGAGAATCACTCGCTCTAAAACTCGTCTAGCTAACCTTTGTGAGCATTATTCTTTCATATCTAGCATTGAGCCCTTGAAGGTAGAACAAGCTCTTTAAGACGCAGATTGGGTGAACGCGATGCATGAAGAGCTTCACAACTTCGAGAGGAACGAAGTGTGGACACTCGTGGAGAAGCCCAAGGATGAGCAAAACATCATCGAAACAAAATGGGTGTTTCGGAACAAGCAAGATGAAGACGGTCAAGTCGTACGGAACAAGGCTCGTCTCGTAGCCCAAGGATATACGCAAGTCGAAGGTATGGACTATGGTGAGACCTACGCCCCCGTCGCTAGACTTGAAGCTATTCGCATTCTTCTTGCTTATGATAATCATCATGATATCACGCTTTATCAAATGGACATTAAAAGTGCCTTTTTAAATGGTGAGATTGAAGAAGAAGTCTATGTTAAGCAACCACCTAGTTTTATGAATCCTAAGAAACCTAATCATGTTTACAAGCTTCGTAAAGCCCTTTATGGTCTTAAGCAAGCCCCTCGTGCTTGGTACAAATGCTTAACGAAGTTTCTTATTGAAAAAGGTTTTGAAATTGGTAAAATTGACGCAACCTTATTCACTAAGAGAGTTAATGGTGAATTATTTGTGTGCCAAACCTATGTGGATGATATTATCTTTGGATCTACTAACCCACAATTTAGTGAAAGATTTGGAAGGTTGATGTCCGAGAAGTATGAGATGTCCATGATGTGTGAGATGAAATTCTTTCTTGGTTTGCAAATCAAGCAAACGAGAGAAGGAACTTTCATCTCTCAAACTAAGTATACCAAGGACTTGATCAAGAAGTTCAACATGCAAGAATGCAAAGGTATGAAAACCCCTATGCCTACTAGTGGACATGTTGATCTTACCAAGGAGGGTGAACGGGTTGATCAAAAAGTTTATCGATCTATGATTGGTTCGTTGCTATATCTATGTGCCTCTCATCCCGATATTATGCTTAGTGTTTGCATGTGTGCTAGATATCAAGTTGCACCTAAAGAGTGTCATCTTTTGGCTGTGAAACGTATTGTGAGATATTTGATACAAACACCAAACTTTGGCATTTGGTATCCCTAGGGATCTTCCTTTAACCTTGTTGGCTATTCCGATTCGGACTATGTCGGTGACAAGGTTGATAGAAAATCCACCTCGGGTACTTGTCAATTTTTGGGTAGATCTCTTGTGTCTTGGTCCTCCAAGAAACAAAACTCGGTATCTCTATCTACTGCCGAAGCTGAGTATATTGCTGCTGGATCTTTTTGTGCGCAATTACTATGGATGATACAAACGCTTAAGGATTATGGAATCCATGTTAGAAATGTTCAATTACTTTGTGACAATGAAAGTGCTATTAAAATTGGTCATAATCCTGTGCAACATTCTCGAACTAAACATATTCAAGGTAGACATCATTTTATTCGTGATCATTTTGCCAAAGGAGATATTGATCTTAAACATGTTCGCACCAACAAGCAATTGGCTGATATCTTTACTAAGCCACTTGATGAGAAAACGTTTTGTTATTTGAGGAGTGAGTTGAACATCATTGATGCTTCAAACTTGAGCTAGACTCACTCGTTTGCATGCAAGGGCATGAGCTTTCTTGATATTTCCATGATACTCCTAACATGTTATCTTATGCCATGGAATTCTATGCTCCCTTGTATTGCATCTAACCTTTTGTAGGTACTTGGAAGAATTTCATTCCACAAGATTGCCATCAACTCAAATCTTAAGCAATCTTGTCAGTACCAAGTATCCACAACCCCTCTTGATGATGGAAGGAAGAAGAAAACTCAACCATATCCTTGACATATACTTGATATGATCATACTTGCTAAATCTCAATTGGTATCATGTCAAATGGATATATCTCTTGTTCTTCCTTGCATGACTAACCTTTGTAGGTGACATGTGTACTAAAACGAGAAGGATTGCTCCCAACTCAAGATGATCTTCATCAACCTCGAGCATCCTCAACAAGTTCACCTACAAGCCACGTCATCAACATCACTCAAAGGTATGTACTCATATCCTTGAAAAGGCTTTACTCCAAGTCATGAGCTAAAGAAACTCAAGTGATATGAAGACATTAAAATGCTTAATCGAAAAATGGTAACCCCATTTTGAGCTTAACGTTGAGTATGACCTATGATCAAGTATTCTTGCTTGGCTCCTAAGTCAATATACTCTAATATACGTGACCTAGTCACCGCCCATCATCTAGATAAGGATTTTAGTTGGTTCATTCCCTATGTTCAAGATTTCTTGGAACCACTCAAATCTTCTCTAGTTAATATTCTTTTGTGAAAACTTTTGCATTCCTTTTAAATTTCGTTTGACTCTGTTTTATTGGCAAAGTTTGAGAAATTTCGATTTCAAAATTCCATTGCCAAGCATCTATTTTAGCCTCGGAGCCACCGATTCAAATTTCTCGGTTCTACCGAAATGGCAGAAGAGCTGCACTATAAAGTTTCGGTACCACCGATTTGTCTGTATCGGAGTCATCGAATTGTTTTCTTTTCTTATTTATGTTCGCTGATGCAAATCTATGTTTCTTTACTGATCTTGTAAGTGTTGATTTTGTTACTTCGATGATCCCCTCTTATTATTAAAAAAAAACTTAGGGGGAGAAATTCATTATTCAAGGATCCCTAACTCAAAGGAGAAATCTTTCAAAATCTCAAAGGGAGAGCACATAGTTTCAATGATTCCCTCAGTTTTCATCTCTATGAACCCTACATTCAATGACCCTTGATCTCAAGGATCCCTTCTTAGTCAATGATCCCTGTATCTGCCCCTGTGTTTCACCTTTTTGGAAATTAATGCCAAAGGGGGAGAATAACAAAGCTTCATGCTAAAGGGAGATACATGCTTATGCAAAGGGGGAGAGAGGATATCAAGCTTTTACACTTATATAGACAAGGTGAGAATACCAAAGTAGGGGAGAAAAATATGTTTTGGAGAATAATATGCTTATTTTATTTGATTGATCATCTTAGATTTTTCTCACCCTATCCAATCCCAATATCTACATGCTAAGATTCAGGGGGACAGGATGTTCTACTACTTTCATACCTAGGGGAGAAAATTCTAAATGAAACATAGCAATCTTAAGGAATACTATCTTCTATATGTTCTCCATATCTTGGTACTTTTGAGTTCTATTGCCTTTTTGATTGGTAGAATACTCTTGTGTTTCCTAACATTGTATTCTCAAGTGTGTTTCTACTACAGGAATGCTCAAGAACTCAAGGTAAGTATGTGCATCATATCTTTAATCAAGATGATCTCTTGCTTCTTGCACATATTGTTTGCAAGAGTGAAGTCTTGAACAAGGATACATCTCATTCATATATATTAGATGCATATAGCCAAGATACACATGACTTCTTATATCCCTTCTACTATATGTGTGTCCATGCATTCCAAAGCAACTATCCTTTAAAGGGATTCCACACATTTAGGGGGAGCAAATCTAAGTCATCTGTCTCTCAAAGTCTTCATTATATCCATGCATATCTTTATTTGAAGCTTTGATTGTATGTTGTCATCAATAACCAAAAAGGGGGAGATTGAAAGCACAACATGCTCCCTTGGTGGTTTTGATAATTCATGACAACATACATTGTCTCTTGGACTAATACCTTTACCTAGTTTACTTCAGATACAGTCCACATTGAAGGATTGGCAAAAAGGATTGTGGAGATTGTGGAAATACCCCTAGATGCAAGGAAATGGATTGGCAAAGCTTCAAGCAAGAGGACTCTACATTTTACTTTGTGAGAAATCACTTTGAGTCCATAGGAAAGCCAATACTATTAAAAGGGGGTAAGGTTCTGTTGGTGAACAATATGCTCATACGTGCACGAGTGATAGTCACCAAAAACACCCACAAGCTCTTCCACAAAAAGTCTGTCAAAGCCAAATATTCAAAATCGGTGCAACCAACACTCTCCACTCGGTGCCACCGATTCCCATACTCAGACAGACCCATGCCAAACCCTGCCTTTTCGGTGCAACCGATTCTGCTTCGGTGCCTCCGAGTTTGGGTTGCCAACTTTCTGTTACGCAAATTCACAATATCGGTACCACCGAGATTGTTGGATCGACATCACCGATAATGGGCAATCTGACCGTTGGTCACCTTATCAGTGCAACCGAGAGTTATATATCGGTCTCACCAAGATTCAAAAGTTGCCACCTTTTGGTCACTTCGGTACCACCAAGATTAACACATCGGTGTCACCGAGATGGTCATTTTGTGTGTAACGGTTGGATTTTTGGGGATGCCTATCTATACCCCTTCATCACCACCCACTCGAAAGAGAAGCACTCAGAACTATTCCATACTTGCCCCATCCAGTTTTCTGAGAGAGAACCACCTACCCTTGTGTTGAGGTCAAGATCATCCACTCCAACCATATGGATCTTAATTTCTAGCCTCCCCAAGTTGCTTTCCACCAATCCCATCTCTTCCACCAAGCCAAATCTGTGAGAGAGTGATTGTGTGTTGAGGAGTCCATCATCTTGAAGCACAAGAGCAAGGAGTTCATCATCATTGCCGAGCCTATTACCTTTTGGAGGGTGGTGCCTCCTAGATTGGTTAGGTGTCGCTTGGGAGCCTCCTACTACGTGTTGTGGAGTTGAACCAAGAAGTTTGTAAGGGCAAGGAGATCGCCTACTTCGTGAAGATCTACCCATAGTGAGGCTAGTCCTTCGTGGAAGGAAGCCATTATGGAATAGTCAAGGTTGCTACTTCGTTGACCCTTATGGGTGGAGCCCTCCATGGACTCTCGCGACCGTTACCCTCCGTGGGTTGAAGACTCCATAAACGTGGACGTACGATAGCACCACCTATCGGAACCACGGGAAAAATCCTTGCGCCTCCAATTGCGTTTGATCTACCTATCTCAACTCTTTACTTCATGTGCAATGTCTTTACTTTCCGCTGCCATATTTGTTGACATGCATGTGTAGGGTATATTAGTCTTGCTAGCCTTGCTAAAACTGTTAAAATCTGCCAACCAATTAACTTGGGAAAAGGTTAGGTTTTAAATTCCTGCTAGTAGTCTATTCACCCCCCCCCCCCCTCTAGACAATCTTCTAGTGATCCCTCAGTTTGTTGGCCACCATCGCCGACGGGTTTGCCGTGTCGTGTGGGATGGACCCCCCTATCGCCCACACATGCAAGGCGACGGTTTACAACTACGTCACGAAAAGGGGTTAAAACCCGTTTTTATAGCACGTCGCTGCACCAGTGTCGTCCTCATCCTCAACATCAGGTATGTCCATCTCAGGAGAAGCATAATTCTCCCACTTGTCCTTATGACGAAGCTATACAACCTTGTGGGAAATCAACTCATTGTGATCAAAGCGGATGCCTGGAAAGGTCTTTGCCCAAGTGCTCTCAATCAAATGCATCAAGTATGGACCATAGATAGGAACCTTGCATTCAGAGATTGCAGAGAGAAGTTTAGATCACATGACATGTGAAATATCCAGAACCTGTACCTCATCATTCTTCCTCACATGCTGACAAAAGAGCAACATACCCACCAAGTAGGAGTGTACCATGTCCAAAATTCCAACTCGAGGAAAAAGAGTGTTTCTGAAGATGCGGTGCATAATATCAAGAAAGGGCTCAAGTACATAGGATGACTTGCCAGTGGTGGAGGATATCTTCTCAGGTATGTAGGGCCAGATATGCCTCTTGTGAGTGGATGCGGTCTCCTTGTGGGGGCGAAATCCAACTGTGTTATGGAGCCCCTTATCCTCAATGTTTAACAAGTCCATGAACTCCTTCCAAGTAGCAGTCAGCTTCCTCCCATTTGTCATCCAAGTCAAGGTTTGGGCCTCATCATTCCCGAGATGAACTGTAGCATAAAACACTGCCACCATCTGTGCATCAAAGTCCTTGTTGAACTGCATGATATGAGTAATTCCCAGCTTCTCACAAAGTTCAAGCACCTCTCCAAAGTATTGGGCATTCTTTTCCAAAAACTCCATATCAATGGACTTGACATGTGGCACATACAAGTTTTCCTTGAACAGGAGCACATCATTGTAGATAGACACTTGCTACCGGGTCCAGAAGGGACAATTGCGAAGAGAAGGTTCTTGAGGATTAACATACGTGTCTTGACGGCGAATAAGCCAGAACTCTTTGACAGGTATCTTATTCATGGATGGCTGCTTCTTGGTATCAGCCTTCTTCGTCTTCTGCTTGGGAGGAGCATTGGGGTTCGGTGAGCTGTCCTCCTTTGAGATGTGATGCGCTTTGAGCCACCATCATGGCTGGGGTTCACCCTGCGCTCCTGACGAGCAGAACTGCTACCACCTGGAACCCAAAAAAACCAAGCGAGGAAAAGCAAGTGTAAAATAGTTGCATAAGCCAAAAGGAAAAGAACGAGTAAATCTGGAGTGGAAGTGAGAAAACATGGGCATTTGCCAGCACAAGCAGTAGTACCGCTGACCAGAGCGGTAGTACCGCTCCAAGAGGAGCGGTAGTACCGTGCTGGCGGAGACCACGGGGGCAACTACTACCGCCGGGTAAATCTGGTACTACCGGTGACGTCAAATGCACATATTTACCACTAAAACGAAACAAATACTCCCTAGCCATCTTCCACAACAAACTCATGCCTCGATTTGACTAAAAATCGACGAATGCATCTCGTATTGTCCAAAACCTAGATTCAAAAAGGAGAACCATAGGAGAGAAGAACGGGAACAATACTGGCATCCATGGAAAGAGGAGAGGGTGGGGATCGATTCCACCAGTCGGAATCGCGGAAGAATGGCCGGAAACGGAGGTCCGACAGCGGCCTCCGTGGCCCTGGAGTCGCCTGGAGAGAGAGAGACATGACAGAGAGGGGATGAATGGGTATGGGGAAGTGGAACTTCCCCTACCCCGCCCCCATAACCCATCGTGGGAACTCACAAGCGGTAGTACTGCTCTGGTACTACGGTACGGTAGAAGGCCAGGTAGTACCGCTCCAGCGGTAGTACCGCGGGTGGCGGAGGTAGTACCGCCCTTTCCACCGGTAGTACCGCCTTGGGCGACCACAAGACAGAAAATGAAGCTACAAAGGGTGGCTTATGCAAATTTTGAAGAGGTTGGAGACACAAGGACCAGCAAATGGTAGATAACACTCTAAGTATAGGAAAAATGGAGATGAAAAATAAGACTTGGAGTGACACAAAACACGAACAAGCTCTTCAAAAGAAAATACCTCACTAGGAGGGGGTGGTGGCTGGAGCCACCTATGTTTGAGTCACTTGGTATGGCACCGCGAAGATTTTAACCTTGGGCCCATGAACAAAACTCGTCTTTGAAGCACAAGTACCATAAAAAATGGTGAATGTGAAAGATTTGATCACTTTATGCATAATAGGGGGAGGGATTGTTCATTGAGAGAACTATACTCCCCCTATGTCCATGCCTACATCTAAACAAGACATAATGAAGAGTGTGGTGGGGTGTGCAATAAGTCAAGCCACATTGCTCGAATCAATGATATTTAGCTCATGCCTTAACTCGCGAAATCTTGCTTCATCCAATGGCTTCGTGAAGATATCTGCAAGTTGATCATGAGTGTTGAGATGAATAAGGTCAATCTCCCCACGCTTGATATGGTCCTGGATGAAGTGATGACGAATCTCAATATGCTTCGTCTTGCAATGTTGCACCGGGATGTGGGAGATCTTGATAGCACTCTCGTTGTCATAGTAGAGGGGCACTTTGTCACAAGTGACACCGTAATCCTTTAAAGATTTCCTCATCCAGAGCAACTGTGCACAACAACTTGCTACAGCTACATACTCGGCCTCGGTGGACGAGAGAGAAATACAGTTTTGTTTCTTCGAAGACCAACTTACCAAAGAGCGACCGAGGAATTGGCAACCTCCGGAAGTTGACTTCCTCTCCACATGGTCTCCCTCCCAATCCGAGCCTAAATATCCGATGAGATCAAATGAAGCACCTTTGGGGTACCATAAGCCAAAGTTTGGGGTACCATAAGCCAAAGTTTGGAGTATGAGCCAAATATCGAAAGATTTGCTTGATAGCCACGTAGAGACTCTCCTTAGGTGCAGATTGGAATCTTGCACAAATTCCCACACTCAACATGATATCCGGCCTAGATGCAGAAAGACAAAGCAGGGATCCAATCATGGAGCAATATACCTTTTGATCCACAGCTTTTACCATTGGTATCACTGTCAAGTTGGCATTTGAGCGGCATGGGAGTGTTGGCCTTGGCTGCCTTGAGATCATCCAACTTGAACCTCTTGAGCATGTCTTCAGTATATTTTTCTTGGTTGATGAAGGTTCCTTGACTTTGTTGCTTGACTTCAAATCCAAGGAAGAACTTCAACTCTCCCATCATGGACATCTCAAACTCTTTGGTCATTAGTGCGGCAAACTCATCATTGAAAAAATTGTTAGAAGAACCGAAGATAAAATCATCAACATATAGTTGGCATACGAACAAGTTCCAGTTAACCCTCTTTGTGGAAAGAGTGGGATCAATTTTCCCAATTTCAAACCCACGGTCTTGCAACATCTCGGTACGGTGCTCATACCACGCACATGGGGCTTGTTTAAGGCCATAGAGTGCCTTATCGAGAACGTATACATGATTGGGGAACTTAGGATCCTCGAACCCCGGAGGTTGGTTGACATATACCAAGTCCTTAAGTGGACCATTAAGAAAAGCACTTTTCACATCCATTTGATATAATTTGAAATCATGATGAGATGCATATGCATGCAACATGCGAATAGATTCAAGGCGAGCAACGGGAGTAAAGGTTTCACCGTAGTCGATACCCTCGACTTGGGAGTAGCCTTGTGCCATGATGTCTACTACACAACTTTATTCTTGTAGACTCTGATGGGCCTCCAAGCGCAGAGTTTTGTAGGACACTAGCAATTTTCCCTCAAGTGGATGACCTAAGGTTTATCAATCCGTGGGAGGTGTAGAATGAAGATGGTCTCTCTCGAACAACCCTACAATCAAATACAAGAAATCTCTTGTGTCCCCAACACACCCAATACAATGGTAAATTGTATAGGTGCACTAGTTCGGCGAAGAGATGGTGATACAAGTGCAATATGGATGGTAGATATAGGTTGTTGTAATCTGAAAATATAAAACAACAAGGTAACAAGTGTAAAACAGCGAGCAAAACGTTGTATAAATGCTTGGTAATAAGGCCCAGGGTTCATACTTTCACTAGCGCAATCTCCCAATAATGCTAACATAGTTGAATCATATGATCATCCCTCAACGTGCAACAAAGAATCACTCCAAAGTTCCTATCTGGCGGAGAACAATAAGATGAAATTGGTGTAAGTAGTAGAACCACCTCAAAGTTATTCTTTCTGGTCAATCTTTTGAGCTATTCCTATGTCACAAACAGCCCTAGAGTTCGTACCAAAATAACACCAATGATACATATCAATCAACCCAAATGTCACCTAGATACTCCAATGTCACCTCAAGTATCCGTGGGTAAATTATACAACATGCATCAAACAATTTCAGATCTATCGTATTCAATCCACCACAAAGAACTTCAAGGAGCACCCCAAGATTTCTATCGGAGAACGTAGGACAAGAACGTGTATCAACCCCTATGCATAGATTACCCCAATGTCACCTCGGGAATCCGCAAGTTGAGTACCAAAATATACATCAAGTGAATCAATAGAACACCCCATTGTCACCACGGGTATCCACATGCAAGATATATATCAAGTGTTCTCAAATCCAATATTCAATCCAACATAACGAGATCTCAAAGGGAAAGATTCAATTCATCACAACAAGATAGTAAGGGAAACACACCATATGATCCATCTATATTAACAAAGCCCGTGATACATCAAGATCGTGCCATCTCAAGAACACGAGAGCAAGAGATTAAACACATAGCTACTGGTACATACCCTCAGCCCCGAGGGTGAACTACTCCCTCCTTGTCATGGCCTCCGCCGGGATGATGAAGATGGCCACCGGATGATGATTTCCCTCTCCGGCAGGGTACTGGAAAGGCTCCAGATTGGTTCTTCATCGATATAGAGAGTTGCGGCAGCGGAGCGGCGAGTCCCTCTTTATTTCTGGGGTTTCTGGGATTTACATGATTTTTTCAGTGTTGGAATCACGCGCAATGGAGCCACGTGGGCCCCACAAGCCAACACGGAGCGACCTAGGGGGCCGCGCCCTGATGGCTTGTGGCCCACAGGTGGATCCCCTTTGGTGGTTCTTCGCTCCAATATTGCTTATTTCCTCCAGAAAAAATCATCAAAAACTTTTGGGCGATTCCGAGAACTTTCATTTTCTGCACAAAAACAACACCATGGTATGTCTGCTGAAAATAGCGTTAGTCCGGGTTAGTTCTAAAGAAATCATATAAAGTAAATCAGAACCATATAAAAGTATTGTAACATAGGCAAATATGGCATGAATACTTCATAAATTATCGATACGTTGGAGACGTATCGGCATCCCCAAGCTTAATTCCTACTCGTCCTCGGGTAGGTAAATGATAAAAGAAATAATTTATGAAGTGTGAATGCTAGCATAATGTGTAATATTGATCAAGGATAATTTCAGCCACTTTTCTAGCATAAAAACCAAGAAGTATTTCTCATAAAACTTCTCATAATCAAGTAGCAAGTTATTCACATGTTAAAGTGTAGACCATAAACTTTCTTGAAAACTAGCAAACTATGTTTTCAGTCATCAAACAATTACAATTCATCTTATTTTCAGGACGGGTCTATGTAGGAGCTTTGGTTTAGCAAATTCCACATACTCAACTATCATTTAGTCTTCCATGATTGCTAACACTCAAAGCATATTTTTAGAACAAACAATTTCAGTCAAACACATAGGAAGATAGGGGCTTAATTTTTCGCCTCCCAACTTATTTATCTCGGGGATAATGTCAACAAATAATGAATCATGATCACCTATATTCAACTGGATATATGTGTCTGGATCTTTCCCACCACATGATGCTTGCCAACTAAATAACTGAGGTTGGAATAAGAAGTTTACTCAACATGAAAAGTAAAAGATAGGCCCTTCGCGGAGAGATGCAGGGATTTGCAGAGGTGCCAAAGCTCATTGCTTAAAACAGAGATGAATATATTTTGGGTGGTGTGCCTTTCCTGTCAACGTCATGACAAGAGATTTCAACATCTTCCATGCTAATCACATTATTGGCGGTTCCCAAGCAGAATTGAAATTTTACCCCCCCCCTCCACCATTCAAACACATTCCATGGCTAGCCGAATCCACGGGTACCATCCAAACAATCAACTTTCTAGGGGTAGTTCTTGTTTATTTATTTTTGTATTATGCAGGACTGGGCATCTTTTTTACCAGCCTCTCTCGTGCATTGACAAGTGAATAAACACTTATCCTAAGAATAACCCGCTTAGAATGGAAGATAATGACCGCCCCGTCGCTCCATGAGCGGTACGAGCACACAAAACGGATGTTTATTTGAATGTTTAGAGGTGGCACATGCAAATTTACTTGGAATGGCAGTGAAATACCATATATAGGTAGGTATGGTGAACTCTCATGGAAGAAAGTTGGCTCAAGGATTTGGATGCACAAGTAGTATTTCTACTTAGTACGAAGTTTTGGCTAGCAAAAGGTTCTAAACAAGCATCACATGTTAGAGGATCCATGACAATATAACTGCTACATGAATATAAACAAACATAACCATTACGTTGTCTTCCTTGTCCAACGTCAACTACTTGATCAAGTTTGAAAATAATTAATGGGGGTTCACAATCATAGAAGATGTCCAAGATAGTGTATTTATATGTGAAACCTCTCTTCCTTCAATATTCTTTCATGAATTGTTTAAATGACCAATGCTATGTTTGCTAACTTCCAAAAAAAATTACTGCTTATACTCCTAGTCTGTGAAGTCACTACTCCCCATGGGACAAGAATATGAAGCATATATAATTTCACATTTATGACATTCAATTCATTCAACGTTTACTCTCAGGATATAAGTGAAGCACAAGAGTAAATTTCGAACTACTCTCAAAAGATATAAGTGAAGATCAATGAGTATTCAAACAATAAAGTACCTATGTGGGGACTCTCTATCTCTCAATAAAGATTTTCAGATCTAAGTATTTTATTCAAACAGCAAACTAAACAAAATGGCACTCCAAGAATAGCACATATCATGCGAACGAATAAAAATTTAGGCTTAGATTCTTGGGACTTCTTGTAATATTTACTTGGGGTGCCTGGGGCATCCCCAAGATTGAGCTTCTGTATCTCGTTCAATCCTCTCATATCCCTGTTTCACCTAAGTCTCAAAAACTTCATCCACACAAAACTTGGAAAGAACTCGTGAGATAGGTTAGTACACATAAGAATAAATCAACACTTCATGTACTGCCAAGACAAGTTGCATAATAATTTCCAAACATTAGGTACTGTATAATATCATTTCCATAATTCATATCTACCAATATAAGCCATGAAAACTCTAGGATAAGTAGATAACAAAACTATGACAACAATCTGTCCAAACAGAACTGTCTGTAGCAATCAATCAAAACAGTGTACTTCTGTAACTCCAAAGTTTTTGAAAATTTAGGACATGATAAAACATTTACATGAAAATACTGTGTAAAAATTTCATAAACTTTCCACGTTCCAGTAAAATATGAAAATTCAAACACTACAGCAAAAGTTTCTGTTTTTACACAGCACACATCAAACATGCAATTAAAGCATCCTAAAAGGCAATTCTTGGAACTTTTTATTGAAAAACAAGATTATAAATAACATAAATAAAACACTAACAAAATAAAAAATGACGCTCCAAGCAAAACACATATTATGTGAGGAATAAAAATATAGCTCCAAGTAAGATATACCGATAGTGTTGAAGACGAAAGAGGGGAAGCCTTCCGGGGCATCCCCAAGCTTAGGCGCTTGAGTCTTCCTTGGATATTAACTTGGGTGTGCCTTGGGAATCCCCAAGCTTAGGTTTTTTTCACTCCTTATTCTTCTCATATCGGTTTCTCACCCAAAACTTGAAAACTCCAATCACACAAAACTTAACGGAACTTCGTGAGATGGGTTAGTATAATAAATAAAGATCATTCACTTAGGTACTGTCAAGACAAGATTCATAATTATTCTCACATAACACCTAATGTATTCTACCATTCACATAATTTATATTACTGAATATAAGCTATGGGAACACTAAAACAAGCAAACTATGCACGCAAAACAGAATCTGTCAAAAACAAAACAGTCTGTGAAGATCTGTAGTATAACCATACTTCCCTGTCTCTAAAAATTCTGAAAAATTAGGACAACTTATATAATTTTCATATAAATGCTGTGTAAAAGATTCAGAATTTTTGAACGCTATAGTAAAATCAGAGAAATTCTTTATTGGAGGCAAAAGTTTCTATTTTTGCACAGAATCAAATCAACAAGTTTCCACACTATCCCAAAGGCTTTACTTGCCACATTATCCTCTATTCTTAAATAGATACAACCCACTATCTAATTTTCCTCTCCATGCAACAATGCCAGATCATCAACTCATGCATGGAGTCATAAGTTACTTTTTTCCATTAATCTCTTCATGCAAAACATACCACCACATGCATGATTTTTTTCCAGGGAATTAAGTCCTGTAAGAAACTTATATATATATATATATATATATATATATATATATATATATATATGGCATTAATTTTAGTATTTTACCACTTATCCATACATTTTTTAACAAGGTTCCCGCAGCAACGCGCGGGGCATCATCTAGTTGAAATAAAAGGTACAAAACATGATTACTACATTGGGTTGTCTCCCAACAAGCGCTTTTCTTTAATGCCTTTTAGCTAGGCATGATGATTTCAATGATGCTCACATAATAATAATAATTGAAACATGCAAAAGAGCATCATGAATCTCATGGCAAGCACATTTAAGTATAACCCACTTCATATGCATAGGGATTTTGTGAGCAAACAATTTATGAGAGCAAGAATCAACTAGCATAGTAAGGCAAAACAAGCATAACTTCAAAACTTTTAACACATAGAGAGGAAACTTGGTATTATTGCAATTCCTACAAGCATATGTTCCTCCCTCATAATAATTTTTCGTAGCATCATGAATAAATTCCACAATATAACTATCACATAAAGCATTATTTTCATGATCCACAAGCATAGAAAATTTATTACTCTCCCCACAAGCAAACTTCTCATACATAATAGTGGGAGTATCATAGGAGACTTGAATGCTATAAACTGTTTCCACATTAAAAGAGTAACATTCAGAGAAAGGGTATTCATAATTTTCACAAGTCTTATTATAATCATCACTACTTTTCATAACATAAGTATCATCACAATAATCATCATAAATAGGAGGTATGTAATCATCATAACAAATTTGATCCTTGGAAGTAGGGGAACTAAAAAGATCATCTTCATTAAGCATAGCATCCCCAAGCTTGGGATGGACATTATTTTCAGAAAATAAATTCTCAAACATGTCATTTTCATCATGTAACATCCCAAAAATTTCATTTTGGAATGTTATGAAATATAGCTATGCATCATCATATTGTTTGAAATTATATGTGTGAGTGAAATGAAAACTTGGAGTCTCCTATTTGAATTGTTGAAAGCCATTCTTTTTCTTTTGCATTTTTCCTTTTCAAGATTTTTGCAAATCTCTGGGAATTATGAAAAGTGAGAGGAGGAACATGACCCTCCAAAACCAGAGGTATTTTGTGAAATTTTTGAACCATAAAAGACCAGGGGTTTATTTGAAAATTATTTGCAAAATGAAATAAAACAATTTAGGCTTTTCTGAAAATATATTTTTTTTAAATATTTTATTTTGGCCGTGGAGAAATGTCCATCAGATGGAATTTATTTTTCTGAGAATTTTGGTATATAATACCTCTATATTTGAACCTATATTCATTTTCCTTTTCATAGTTTTCCTTTCCTGTTTTTGAATATTAGGAAAATGTTTTAAAAACGGAATCGTATCCGAGGCCCAATAGGAATAGTGGCGGCCCGATCCACTCCGGATCAGATCCGAAGATCCTTCGGATCGGCCACCGATCCATCGCCCGCCTCTTCTCTCTCTCTGACTGCGGGACCCACCGCCCGATCTCATCCCCGTCGCGGTCTTCTCTTTCCTTCCTCCCTCCCCTTTCCTTTCCTCGCCGGCGAGATCGGATCCGCTGCCGATCTCTCTCTCCCTTCCTTCCCCGACCACCCCGAGGCCCTATAAATACCGGAGCCCCCACCCGCACCCCGTTTTCCCCCTAAACCTCTCCTCCCACGCCTCCACACCACCGCAACGCCTCGCCGGAGTTCGGCCAAGAGCCGAAGCTCCTTGAGCTCGCCGCGCTCACCCCGGTCACCCCCAAGCCCCGCCGAGGCCACCAACGGACGCCGGAGGTCCGCCGCCGTCGACTGGACCCCTCGGACGCCGTCCCCGACCACCGGAGCCTCTTCCCCGAGCGCTACCGAGCTCTGCCCCGCCGTCGACTCGCCGGAGCCCCGACGACTCTCTCTGTGAGCACCCCCTTCCTCTCTGTAGCCGTAGGATCTAAATCCCACGACCCAGATTAGATCGATCTAAAAACCCGAACCGTTTTTTTTTAATTAGTGAACGTTCACTCGTTAGCTCCCGCACGCGCACGCTTCGGCCAATCACAGCATGACACGTAGCCGTTCGTTAGTTAAGTTTTTTTTTTATTATTTTCTCTGTTTCTGTTTTAGAAAACAAAATAGTTCTGTTTTTAAAACCTTAATAACTTTTTATCTGTTTTCTCTTTTTGAGTGATTCTTTTTGCAGTAGTTCACAAGTTGTATGTAGTTTATGCCAGTAGCTTTGGATTTCAAATTCTGAACTTTTAAATTTGAATTCTTTTGAATTTTCTCAAATCACTAGAATCTGTTTATCTTGAGTTTAAAAATATATTTTTGAATGAAACTTTTTGCCACTGTTTTGTATTAGTTAGTTTTATCACCCTGTTCAATTTGGGAATTTTTAGTATATTTTAAATTAGGGTTTTTAACAAAACAGTTTCTGTTTAGTTTCTTTTAGGGTTAATTTGATTTACTTTGTTTTAGTTTTGATTTTGATTCTGTTTTCTTTTAACTTTCTATTATAAGTCTTTTAGTTTCTGTTGTTTTTATCATTAGGTGATTTATTTTCTATTAATGAGAATATTTTTTATTGTTTTGTTCATTGTTTTAGTAGGAAAACATTGTTTCCACTTTATGTGGTGTTTTATAATAGGTTTATAGTAGTTCTTTTTGCATAAAAGATTTATGGTGAAATACTTTCTGTTTTCTAATAAAACTTTACTTTTAATTTCTGTTATTTTCTATATTAGTTGCTGAAAACAATTCTTGTCTTGTTTTGTTTTAGTAGAAGCTTTGCCACAAAATTTGAGAGGCTTTCTATTTGTTTTGGTTTTCTTTTCTTTTGATTGTGCTATTGATTGTTTTAGTATTATTAGTTTACCTTGATGGTAGTGTAAGATGTGTTATGGTTATGCTGATTGTGTGCAATGTTTGATTCGTTAGATCATCCGGAGTGCGAGGCTTGTTATCTAGAGTCACTCGGGTACGAAGATCGTCAGCAAGGCAAGTTCACGTTGATCATGTTATTACCTATGTTTTCAAATTGCATTAGTTCAATCTTCCACCCATTGCATGCAAAGTAGGTACTTGGAAACTTGGTTACTTGAGTAGTATCATGTGGTAGGCACCCCTATTCCCTTGTTACTTTGGACCGGGACGTTATTTTATTTTGCTATGCTTTTAGTAGACGGGGTTGGTTGTGTGATTCATGAGAGAGTTGTGAGATAAATTATTTCAAGACCTACATGATGATCAAGACTTCAAGACTACAAGTTTTCAACATACCTCTGGGTGGATTGGACATGCATCTGGCAGCCTGATATCTATCATGGTTATGCCCGGGAATCCTGGTATCTACCTGTGATCATCCCAACGGAATGCCACCCAGGCTCAAAGAGATGGATGGATACTTCAAGGCCGGAAAGCTTACGTGTGCAACCGCAAGTCAATATGGGCTCTGGCTTGGTTGACCTTAGTGGTGACTCTGGTAGGTCAGATTGCTACGAGACGTAGAAGAACTGTAGGATTGGATGGGCACTGACTTTCTATCAGAGGATCATTTTGGAAGACCATGTTTCGGTCGTCTCGTTCTCAAACATCATGCAGTGCGAGGACACAACGAGAGGGATCGAATCTTGCGGGTAAAGTGTACAAACCTCTGCAGAGTGTCAAACTAATCGATTAGCCGTGTCCCCGGTTATGGACAACATGAGCACCGGAGATGATACTATCAGCCAGTCTCAACACAAATAATATTAATGATGTGGGTTATATTGATAACTTGGGTATGAGAAATGGTTGGTGGAACCTTCTCATTAAACAACCAACATTGTAGTAAAAAATTTCGCTTTGCCCCTCTCTTGTTGTAGGAAAAATTTGCTTTACGCTAAACTTAAACTTACAGCCCCACCTGCCATATATGCATGTAGTATAGTTGATATTTTCATCCCCTCTCTTTTGTGACTTGCCAGCATATTCAATATGCTGACCTACACGGCTGCAACGTATCATGTTGCAGAGTACTTTTCCGACCAGGAGTGAGGATACGCTCTACGCTCGGTGAGATGCCCTTGGAGTCAGATGGACTCAACTACCTTTGAAGCTTCCGCAAGATTTTGATTAGTTTATCTCATGAGTTGGCCTTCAGCCACTTTATTGTAATCCTTATTGTAATAAAGGACTCGATATGAGATTTCGATTAATAAAGCAGTTGTGATTGAACTCTTGATATATACATTGATGTACCGTGTGTGTACCAGCATGATCTTGGGATGGTACGGAAACACCGGAGATTCGACCGTTTCGGGTCGGGTCGCTACCCATCAAGCATAGCATCCCCAAGCTTGTGGGTTTGCATATCATTAGCATAATCATCAATAGCATGAATAGCACCAAGAATGTAACAATTATTATCATCATAATTTTCCAAGTTGGTGCCAAAAAGATTTTCAATGTTATAAGGAGTATCATTATCTTCCCAATCATCCTCATCCCAACAAGTAGTAGGCATAACAAAATAATCATCAAGTGTATCATCATCCACACTACATTCGTATTTATTCTCAACAATGATAGGAGAAAGATTATTTGAGAGGGATAACTTTTTACGTTTACCTTTTCTTCTCTTCTTCTTCTCCTTTCCCACATTTTGTGTGGGTTTATGTAATTTTTCCGAGCTTCTTATTGAAGAGATTGGTTTGATGGGGAACTCCTCCTTGCAACCTGATTCATTACGAGAAACAATAGGAGGGTAATGGAAGACCTTTACCCTTTCATTAGTATTCCTTTTATATTCTATCGGTTTCTCATTCTTTCTATAGTTGGCGATATAAGCATTCTCATTGCATTTGACTATGCAAAACATATATATTTCTTGTAGATTAGTTTCATTACCACTTGTGGCAATGAATATATCAAACCAATCATTTTTATGTTATAATTCTTCACACCCCAAAAATAGGCAAAGTTCATTATAGAGTTCACGGGAAATCAAATTATCACAATATTTGGAAATGGTTCGGTCATGAAAAATCATGCATTGGAAATTAAGATGACCAACCCTATTGCAAAGTTCACAAGTAATGGGATGAAGAGGGCATAATCTTGTGGCACATTCATCTATCACTTTAAGCCACCAATTCGTTTGATCGTTTTTATGCTTCTTACAAAATCTATCGTCTGTGGCATGTCTTTGCAAATTTTATTCAGTCCACAAAAATCGACATGCTTATAGGAAACCTTTTTATCCCGACTAGTGCAATGATCATTAGCATCATGGGTATTCAGAGAATTCAAACTAGCAACATTGCAATCATGCTCATCATTCAAGGAATTCTCATTAAGTATTTTCATAAATTCTTCCTCTACCTATTGAGCACAATTTGCCGAACCATCATTTTCACGAAATACATTAAAAAGACGAAGCAATTGAGGCAACCTGAACTCCATTTTTTTATAGTTTTCTTTTATAAAACCAAGCTAGTGAAACAAGAAACTAAAAGATTTAACTGGAAGATCTAAAGATATACCTTCAAGCACTCACCTACCCGGCAACGGCGCCAGAAAATGGCTTGATGTCTACTACACAACTTTATTCTTGTAGACTCTATTGGGCCTCCAAACGCAGAGTTTTGTAGGACAGTAGCAATTTTCCCTCAAGTGGATGACCTAGGGTTTATAAATCCGTGGGAGGTGTAGGATGAAGATGGTCTCTCTTGAACAACCCTACAATCAAATACAAGAAATCTCTTGTGTCCCCAACACACCCAATACAATGGTAAATTGTATAGGTGCACTAGTTCGGCGAAGAGATGGTGATACAAGTGCAATATGGATGGTATATATAGGTTTTTGTAATCTGAAAATATAAAAACAACAAGGTAACAAGTGTAAAACAGTGAGCAAAACGTTGTATAAATGCTTGGTAATAAGGCCTAGGGTTCATACTTTCACTAGAGCAATCTCCCAACAATGCTAACATAGTTGAATCATATGATCATCCCTTAACGTGCAACAAAGAATCACTCCAAAGTTCCTATCTAGCGGAGAACAATCAGATGAAATTGGTGTAGGTAGTAGAACCACCTCAAAGTTATTCTTTCCGGTCAATCTTTTGAGCTATTCCTATAAGTGTCACAAACAGCCCTAGAGTTCGTACTAAAATAACACCAATGATACATATCAATCAACCCTAATGTCACCTAGATACTCCAATGTCACCTCAAGTATCCGTGGGTAAATTATACAACATGCATCAAACAATTTTAGATCTATCATATTCAATCCAACACAAAGAACTTCAAGGAGCACCGCAAGATTTCTATCGGAGAACGTAGGACAAGAACGTGTATCAACCCCTATGCATAGGTTACCCCAATGTCACCTTGGGAATCCGCAAGTTGAGTACCAAAACATACATCAAGTGAATCAATAGAACACCCCATTGTCACCATGGGTATCCACATGCAAGATATATATCAAGTGTTCTCAAATCCAATATTCAATCCAACATAATGAGATCTCAAAGGGAAAGATTAAATTCATCACAACAAGATAGTAAGGGAAACACACCATATGATCCATCTATATTAACAAAACCCATGATACATCAAGATCATGTCATCTCAAGAACACGAGAGCAAGAGATTAAACCAATGTTAAGGATATCGCTTATCGTTAGCGTCTTGGTCAGCTGGGGATTAGAGATTAACTGGAAATCGGCTGATTAATCGATTTTATCGGTCGACTATTAATCGGCCATTTTTTTGCAAATCCCAGGTTCCAAACACTGAAATATGCTATATTCAACACCAAAAATATATTGGAAAAAAGTGTTGCCTTGATTCCTGACCTTTGAATCCTCGTACAATTACAAACAAAATAGGGCAATGGTATATATTGCATAACAAGGTCCACAACAACACAAATAAACATAGTTTTTGCAAACATAGTGCTAGGAATAGGCCTGATTTATCGGTAGATTCCCGATAAATCGCTTGTCAAAGCGATAAACCGGCCCAAAAGATAAACGGTGAAGATAAGACATAATATTATCGGTCACCCCACAAGTAGCGATAAATCGGATGATAAATCGCTGAATCGGACGATTTTTTGAACAGTGGCTCCAAGTAAGATATACCGATAGTGTTGAAGACAAAAAAGGGGATGCCTTCTGGGGCATCCCCAAGCTTAGGCGCTTGAGTCTTCCATGGATATTAACTTGGGGGTGCCTTGGGCATCCCCAAGCTTAGTTTCTTGTCACTCCTTATTCTCCTCATATCGGTGTCTCACCCAAAACTTGAAAACTTCAATCACACAAAACTTAACGGAACTTCGTGAGATGGGTTAGTATAATAAATAAAGATAATTCACTTAGGTACTGTCAAGACAAGATTCAGAATTGTTCCCACATGATACCTACTGTATTCTATCATTACCATAATTTATACCACTAAATATAAGCTATGGAAACACTAAAACAAGCAAACTATGCATGCAAAACAGAATCTGTCAAAAACAGAACAGTCTGTGAAGATCTGTAGTATAACCACTGTTCAAAAAATCGTCCGATTCAGCGATTTATCATCCGATTTATCGCTACTCGTGGGGTGACCGATAAGATTATGTCTTATCTTCACCGTTTATCTTTTGGGCCGATTTATCACTCTGACAAGCGATTTATCGGGAATCTACCGATAAATCAGGCCTATTCCTAGCACTATGTTTGCAAAAACTATGTTTATTTGTGTTGTTGTGGACCTTGTTATGCAATATGTACCATTGCCCTATTTTGTTTGTAATTATACGAGGATTCAAAGGTCAGGAATCAAGGCAACACTTTTTTCCAATATATTTTTGGTGTTGAATATAGCATATTTCAGTGTTTGGAACCTGGGATTTGCAAAAAATGGTCGATTAATAGTCGACCGATAAAATCGATTAATCAGCCGATTTCCGATTAATCTCTAATCCCCAGCTGACCGAGACGCTAACGATAAGCAATATCCTCAACATTGAGAATAACCATACTTCCCTGTCTCTAAAAATTCTGAAAAATTAGGACAATCTAGGCAATTTGTATATCAATCATGTGTAAAAAATTCAGATCAAAAGCACGTTCCAGGTAATTTACAAAATTCCTGGACTAAGAGCAAAAGTTTATGTTTTTGCACAGAATCAAGTCAACTATCATTCACACTATCCCAAAGGCTTTACTTGGCACTTTATTGAAACAAAAGCTATAAAACATGATTATACAGTAGCTTAATCATGTGATCACACAAAAACAGAAAGAAAAGTGTTGGGTTGCCTCCCATCAAGTGCTTTTCTTTAATGCCTTTTAGCTAGGCATGATGATTTCAATGATGCTCACATAGGAATAGTATTTGAAACATGTAAGAGAGCATCATGAATCTCATGACAAGCATATTTAAGTCTAACCCACTTCCTATGCATAGGGATTTTTTGACCAAACAATTTATGGGAACAAGAATCATCTAGCATAGGAAGGCAAAACAAGTGCAACTTCAAAACTTTGAACACATAGAGAGGAAACTTGATATTATTGAAATATGTAGAAGCATAAGATCCTCTATCATAATAATTTTCAGTAGCATCATGAACGAATTCAACAATATAACCAACACATAAAGCATTCTTTTCATGATCTACAAGCATAGAAATTTTACTACTCTCCACACAAGAAAATTTCTTCTCATGACTAATAGTGGGAGTATCATAAAAGAATTGAATACTACAAATTGGTTCCACATTAAAAGAGTAATATTTAGTAAAAGGATATTCATAATTATGACAAGTACCATAATAGTAATCATCACTCTTTTTCATCGCATAAGTATCATCACAATAGTCATCATAAGTAGGAGGCATGCAATCATTATAACAAATTTGATCATTCAAAGTAGGGGGAATAAAAAGATCATCTTCATTAAGCATAGCATCCCCAAGCTTGGGACAAACATTAATTGCAGCAAATAAATTCTCAAACATGTCATTTTCATCAAACATAGCATCCCCAAGCTTGTGGCTTTGTATATCATAAACATAATCACTCTCATCATAAATAGTATGAATAGCACCAATAGTATAGCAATTATTATCATCATCCTCCAAGTTGGTGCCATAAATATTTTCAAGATTATAAGAAGTATCATTATCTTCCTAATCATAATTATCACAACAAGCAATAGGCATAACAAAATCATCCTCAAGTGTATCATCTTCCACAACTATTTTTGATTCATTCTCATGAGGCCTATCAATAATGGGAGCAACATTATTTGGGAGAGATGCCTCTTTACCTTTACTTTTCCTTCTTTTCTTCTTCTTCACCACATTATGTGTGGGTTTATTTAATTCCTCCAAGCATCTTTTTGAAGAGGTTGGTTGAATAAAAAGCTCCTCCTCGTTACCTGATTCATCATAAAAAAAAATAGGAGGATATTGGGAAACCTCTTCCCCTTCATTAGTATTCTCTTCATCTTCTATTTGTTTTCTTGTCTTTAAGTAATAGGCAATATAAGGATTCTCAATGCAATTTACCACGCAATACACATAGATTTCATTTAGATCAAAATCAATCATTTTCATGAGAACCCAAGCTGGAACATCCTTAGTTTTATGTTTCATTTCTTCATACCCCAAAAATAGACTAAGTTCATTATGATGCTCAAGGGTAATGAGGTTATCACAATTTTTGGACACAATTCGATCATGAAATAATTCACATTGGAAATTAAAATGACCACTTTCATTGCAAAGTTCACAAGGACGGTGAGAAATATTAAGTCTTTCAGCACAAACATATAGCCTCTCTTGCAACCATTTAGTTTCTAAATACTTATGCCTCTTACAAAATCTATCTTCCCTTTTAGGCATGTCTTCACAAACTCTATGCACTCCAAAAATTGACATGCTTATAAGAAATCTTTTTATCATGACTAGTGCAATCATCACTAGTACTATGGATATTCAAAGAATTCATACTAACAACATTGCAATCATGCTCATCACTCAAAGATTTAGTGCCAAACATTTTAATAACTTCTTCTTCTAACACTTGAGCACAATTTTCCTTTCCGTCATTTTCACGAAAGACATTAAAAAGATGAAGCATATGAGGCAACCTCAATTCCATTTTTTTTGTAGTTTTCTTTTATAGACTAAACTAGTGATAAAACAAGAAACTAAAAGATTCAATTGCAAGATCTAAAGATATACCTTCAAGCACTCACCTCCCCGGCAACGGCGCCAGAAAAGAGCTTGATGTCTACTACGCAACCTTCTTCTTGTAGACTCGTGTTGGGCCTCCAAGCGCAGAGTTTTGTAGGACAGTAGCAAATTTCCCTAAAGGGGATGACCTAAGGTTTATCAATCCGTGGGAGGTGTAGGATGAAGATGGTCTCTCTCAAGCAACCCTGCAATCAAATACAAGAAATCTCTTGTGTCCCCAACACACCCAATACAATGGTAAATTGTATAGGTGCACTAGTTCGACGAAGAGATGGTGATACAAGTGCAATATGGATGGTAGATATAGGTTTTTGTAATCTGAAAATATAAAAACAGCAAGGTAACTAATGATAAAAGTGAGCACAAACGGTATTGCAATGCTTAGAAACAAGGCCTAGGGCTCATACTTTCACTAGTGCAAGTTCTCTCAACAATACTGACATAGTTGAATCATATGTAAATCCCTCACGTGCGACAAAGAGTTCACTCCAAAGTCACAAATAGCGGAGAATAAACGAAGAAATTATTGTAGGGTACAAAACCACCTCAAAGTTATCTTTTCCGATCAATCTTATGAGCTATCCCTATAAATGTCACAAACAGCCCTAGAGTTCGTACTAATATAACACCTTAAGATACACATCAACCAAAACCCTAATGTCACCTAGATACTCCAATGCCACCACGAGTACCCATGGGCTTGATTATACGATATGCATCACACAATTTCAGATTCATCATGTTCAATCCAACACAAAGAACTTCAAAGAGTGCCCCAAAGTTTCTATCGGAGAGTCAAGACGAAAATGTTGGGAACGTAGTAATAATTCAAAAAAAATCCTACATGTCACCAAGATCAATCTAGGAGATGCTAGCAACGAGAGAGAGGGAGTGCATCTTCATACCCTTGAAGATCGCTAAGCGGAAGCGTTGCAAAGAATGCGGTTGATGGAGTCGTACTCGCGGCGATTCAAATCGCGGAAGATCCGATGCAAGCGCCGAACGGACGGCGCCTCCGCGTTCAACACACGTACAGCCCGGGGACGTCTCCTCCTTCTTGATCTAGCAAGGGGGGAGGAGAAGTTGAGGGAGAGCTCTGGCAGCACGACGGCGTGGTGGCGGTGGAGCTCGTGGTTCTCCGGCAGAGCTTCGCTAAGCACTACGGAGGAGGAGGAGGTGTAGGAGGGGGGAGGGCTGCGACAGGGGCAAGGGGTGCGGCTGCCCTCCCACCCCCCCTCTATTTATAGGCTGAAGGGGAGATGGTGCCGGCCCCCCTAGATCCATCTAGAGGGGGGGGGGCGGCGGCCAAGGGGGGGAGCTTGCCCCCCAAGTTGGTGGGAGGCGCCCCCACCCCCTAGGGTTCCCAACCCTAGGCGCCTTGGGCCCTTGGGGGGCGCACCAGACCACTAGGGGGCTGGTTCCCACCCATATTCAGCCCACGTGGTACTCCGGGGCAGGTGGCCCCTCCCGGTGGACCCCCGGAACCCTTTCGGTGGTCCCGGTACAATACCGATAAACCCCGAAACTTTTCCGGTGACTGAAACTGGACTTCCCATATATAAATCTTCACCTCCGGACCATTCCGGAACTCCTCGTGACATCCGGGATCTCATCCGGGACTCCGAACAACTTTCGGTAACCACATACAATTCCCATTACAACTCTAGCGTCACCGAACCTTAAGTGTGTAGACCCTACGGGTTCGGGAACCATGCAGACATGACCGAGACACCTCTCCGGCCAATAACCAATAGCGGGATCTGGATACCCATATTGGCTCCCACATGTTCCACGATGATCTCATCGAATGAACCACGATGTCGGGGATTCAATTAATCCCGTATACAATTCCCTTTGTCCATCGGTATGTTACTTGCCCGAGATTCGATCGTCGGTATCCCTATACCTTGTTCAATCTCGTTACCGGCAAGTCTCTTTACTCGTTCCATAACACATGATCCCGTGATTAACTCCTTAGTCACATTGAGCTCATTATGATGATGTTTTACCGAGTGGGCCCAGAGATACCTCTCCGTCACACGGAGTGACAAATCCCAGTCTCGATTCGTGCCAACCCAACAGACACTTTCGGAGATACCTGTAGTGCACCTTTATAGTCACCCAGTTACGTTGTGACGTTTGATACACCCAAAGCATTCCTACGGTATCCGGGAGTTGCACAATCTCATGGTCTAAGGAAATGATACTTGACATTAGAAAAGCTCTAGCAGACGAACTACACGTTCTTGTGCTATGCTTAGGATTGGCTCTTGTCCATCACATCATTCTCCTAATGATGTGATCCTGTTATCAACGACATCCAATGTCCATGGTCAGGAAACCATGACCATCTATTGATCAACGAGCTAGTCAACTAGAGGCTCACTAGGGACATGGTGTGGTCTATGTATTCACACATGTATTACGGTTTCCGATTAATACAATTATAGCATGAACAATAGACAATTATCATGAACAAGGAAATATAATAATAACCATTTTATTATTGCCTCTAGGGCATATTTCCAATAGTCTCCCACTTGCACTAGAGTCAATAATCTAGTTACATTGTGATGAATTGAACACCCATAGAGTTCTGGTGCTGATCATGTTTCGCTCGTGCAAGAGGTTTAGTCAACGGATCTGCGACATTCAGATCCGTATATACTTTACAAATATCTATATCTCCATCCTGAATGTAACCACGAATGGAGTTGAAGCGGTGCTTGATGTGCTTGGTCTTCTTGTGAAACCTGGGCTCCTTGGCAATGGCAATAGCTCCAGTGTTGTCACAGAAGAGAGTCATCGGGCCCGATGCATTGGGAATCACTCCTAGGTCGGTGATGAACTCCTTCATCCAGACTCCTTCCTGCGCTGCTTCCGAAGCAGCTATGAACTCCGCTTCACATGTAGATCCCGCCACGACGCTTTGCTTGCAACTGCACCAGCTGACTGCCCCACCATTCAAAATATACATGTATCCGGTTTGTGACTTGGAGTCATCCGGATCTGTGTCGAAGCTAGCATCGACGTAACCCTTTACGACGAGCTCTTCGGCACCTCCATAAACGAGAAACGTATCCTTAGTCCTTTTCAGGTACTTAAGGATATTCTTGACCGCTGTCCAGTGTTCCATTCCGAGATCACTTTGATACCTCCCTACCAAACTTATGGCAAGGTTCACATCAGGTCTGGTACACAGCATGGCATACATAATAGAGCCTATGGCTCAGGCATAGGGGACGACACTCATCTTTTCTCTATCTTCTGCCGAGGTCGGGCATTGAGCTGTGCTCAATCTCACACCTTGCAATACAGGCAAGAACCCCTTCTTGGACTGATCCATATTGAACTTCTTCAATATCTTGTCAAGGTATGTGCTTTGTGAAAGACCAATGAGGCGTCTCGATCTATCTCTATAGATCTTGATGCCTAATATGTAAGCAGCTTCTCCAAGGTCCTTCATTGAAAAACACTTATTCAAGTAGGCCTTTATGCTTTCCAAAAGTTCTATATCATTTCCCATCAACAATATGTCATCCACATATAAAATGAGAAATGCTACAGAGCTCCCACTCACTTTCTTGTAAATACAGGCTTCTCCATAAGTCTGTATAAACCCAAACGCTTTGATCACCTCATCAAAGCGAATGTTCCAACTCCGAGATGCTTGCACCAGCCCATAGATGGAGCGCTGGAGCTTGCATACCTTGTCAGCATTCTTAGGATCGACAAAACCTTCCAGCTGCATCATATACAATTCTTCCTTAAGGAAACCGTTAAGGAATGCCATTTTGACGTCCATTTGCCAGATCTCATAATCATAAAATGCGGCAACTGCTAACATAATTCGGACGGACTTCAGCATCGCTACGGGTGAGAAAGTCTCATCGTAGTCAACTCCTTGAACTTGTCGATAACCCTTAGCGACAAGCCGAGCCTTATAGACGGTCACATTACCATCCGCGTCAGTCTTCTTCTTAAAGATCCATTTATTTTCTATGGCTTGCCGATCATCGGGCAAGTCCACCAAAGTCCATACTTTGTTCTCATACATGGATCCTATCTCGGATTTCATGGCTTCAAGCCATTTGTTGGAATTCGGGCCCGCCATGGCTTCTTCATAGTTCGAAGGTTCGCCGTTGTCTAACAACATGATTTCCAGGACAGGGTTGTCGTACCACTCTGGTGCGGAACGTGTCCTCGTGGACCTATGAAGTTCAGTAGTAACTTGATCCAAAGTTTCATGATCATCATCATTAACTTCCTCTCTAGTCGGTGCAGGCACCACAGAAACATTTTCCTGCGCTGCGCTACTCTCCGGTTCGAGAGGGGGTACAATTACCTCATCAAGTTCTACTTTCCTCCCACTTATTTTTTTCGAGAGAAACTCTTTATCTAGAAAGGATCCATTCTTCGCAACAAAGATCTTTCTCCTAATGATGTGATCCCGTTATCAACGACATCCAATGTCCATGGTCAGGAAACCATGACCATTTATTGATCAACGAGCTAGTCAACTAGAGGCTCACTAGGGACATGGTGTGGTCTATGTATTCACACATGTATTATGGTTTCTGGTTAATACAATTATAGCATGAACAATAGACAATTATCACGAACAAGGAAATATAATAATAACCATTTTATTATTGCCTCTAGGGCATATTTCCAACAGAAAACGTGTGCCAACCCCTATGCATAGATTCCCAAGGTCACGGAACCCGCAAGTTGATCACCAAAACATACATCAAGTGGATCAATAGAACATCCCATTGTCACCACGGATATCCCATCGCAAGACATACATCAAGTGTTCTCAAATCCTTAAAGACTCAATCCGATAAGAAAACTTCAAAGGGAAAACTCAATTCATCACAAGAAGATAGAGAGGGGAAAACTCCATATGATTCATCTATATTAATAAAGCTCGCGGTACATCAAGATCGTGCCATCTCAAGAACACGAGAGAGAGAGAGAGATCAAACACATAGCTACTGGTACATACCCTCAGCCCCGAGGGTGAACTACTCCCTCTTCGTCATGGAGACCGCCGGGATGATGAAGATGGCCTCCGGTGATGGTTTCCCCCTCCGGCAGGGTGCCGGAACGGGCTCCCGATTGGTTTTTCGTGGCTACAGAGGCTTGCGGCGGAGGAACTCCCGATCTAGGTTTCTTTCTGGAGGTTTCTCGATTTATAGGAGTACTTGGCGTTGGAATCAAGTCAGGGGGACTCTCGAGGGGCCCACAAGCCAGGGGGGCGCGCCCTAGGGGGGCTAGGCTTGTGGCTGCCTCGAGACTCCTCCCCGGTATCTTTTTGCTCCAGTATTTTTTATATTTTCCAAAAATATTCTCCGTAAATTTTCAGCCCATTCCGAGAACTTTTATTTCTGCACAAAAACAACACCACGGTAGCTCTGCTGAAAACAGCGTCAGTCCGGGTTAGTTCTAATCAAATCATATAAAATTATTGTAAACATGGCATGAATACTTCATAAATTATAGATACGTTGGAGACGTATCATCGCAACGTAACTGGGTGACTATAAAGATGCTCTACAGGTATCTCCGAGGGTGTCTGTTGAGCTGGCATGGATCGAGACTGGGATTTGTTACTCCGTGTGACGGAGAGGTATCTCAGGGCCCACTCAGTAATACAACATCACAATAAGCCTTGCAAGCAAAGTGACTAAGGAGTTAGCCACGGGATCTTGTATTACGGAACGAGTAAAGAGACTTACCGGTAACGAGATTGAACTAGGTATAGAGATACCGACGATCGAATCTCGGGCAAGTAACATACCGAAGAACAAAGGGAACAGTATACGGGATTAACTGAATCCTTGACATAGAGGTTTAACCGATAAAGATCTTCATAGAATATGTAGGAACCAATATGGGCATCCAGGTCCCGCTATTGGTTATTGACCGTAGAGGTGTCTCGGTCATGTCTACATAGTTCTCGAACCCGCAGGGTCTACACACTTAACGTTCGGTGACGTTTCGGTAGTATTGAGATATATGTGTTGGTGACCGAAGGTTGTTCGGAGTCCCGGATGAGATCCCGGACGTCACGAGGAGCTCTGGAATGGTCCGGAGGTAAACATTTATATATAGGAAAGTGGTATTTGGGTTCCGGAAAAGTTTCGAGTATTTCCAGTAGTGTACCGGAAGTGACGAATGGATTCCGGGGGTCCACCGGGTGGGGCCCACCCACCCCGGGGGGGCACATGGGCCCAAGAGGTGGCGCACCAACCCCTAATGGGCTGGGGAACCGACCCCATAAGGGCCCATATGCCCAAGAGGAAAAAAGGTGGAGATAGGAAGGAATAGGACTCCTTCCTAATATGAATCCACTTCCTAGTAGGAAGTGGATTGGGCTCCTTCTTGCCCTGGTTCGGCCGACCCCTAGGGGAAACCCTAGGGAGGCTGCCTCCTCCCCCCTCCCTCCTATATATACTAGAGGAATAGAGCCCCCAAAGACACACGGCCACATGCTAGTTCTCTATTCTCTAGTTCCTCCACCAAATAGATTCCGGTAGTGCTTAGGCGAAGCCCTGCCGGGATAACTCCACCACCACCACCACGCCATCGTGCTGCTGGAGATCTCATCCACCTCTCCGCCCCCTCTTGCTGGATCAAGAAGGCGGAGATCGTCATCGAGCTGTACGTGTGCTGAACGCGGAGGTGCCGTCCGTTCGGCGCTAGATCGGGACGGATCGTGATGGGATCGCGGGATGGCTTGCGATTTGGATCGCGAAGACGTTTGACTACATTAACCTCGTTTCTTAACACTTCCCGCTTAGCGATCTACAAGGGTACGTAGATCCACTCTCCCTCTCGTAGATGCTCATCACCATGGATAGATCTTGCGTGTGCGTAGGAAAAATTTTGTTTCCCATGCAACATTCCCAACAGTTGGAGGCTTTGGCTACCACTCGTCATGAAATTGATAATGCTTGTAATATGGGAAAAAATCTGGATGACAAGGATGAAGGTGGTCGTAAACTCAACTCAGATGCTAAGAAATCAGGCTCCTATGCTGAGGTTGTGAAGAATTTTCATGTAACTGAGCTGGAGGGGCCTTTTAGTGCCTCTGAAGATCCTACAGTTGAGTATAGTGTGCAATCTCCTGATTCTGCTGTGGACTGTTGTGATGGTGTGATTACCACTCCTCCTCTCTTATCTGAGAATCTTAGATTCAGTACAAGAACTCTGCATACAAACTTGGATAAAGTAGTGGACAAGGCCAAGGTTGCAGGAAAAAAAGAGATCTGGAAGGTACTTCTACTTCCTCCAACTCATTTGAAGTTCTCTCTGATCCTGATTTGTTGCTTAGGATTAGCAAAATGGGAGGGGTTATAACTGATGTGGAGTTTTCTAAAATTGATATTCTTAGGGAGCTTGAAAAATCTAGAATGAATATGCAAGAGGATAAATGTAGTTGTGATACTACTCTCTTCAGTACCAATGGTAATGGAGAGGATACTCCTATTAACATGCAATGGGGCTATGATCGTGATAATGGCATCGATGATTTCATCTTCGTTGGGTCTAGAAAAAAGAAAAGTAATAAGAAAATCCAGATAAATATATCTAGGCCTACCACTAGATACCAAAAAAGGTAGCGAAGCCCACTACTAATCCTGGTAATGCTGTTAAATTTCCTAGCAGAGTGACCAGGGGGAGAAAGTGGAAAATCCCTTTAACATGAATGACCTTGTCTGGAACTGCAGGGGAGCAGGAAAGAAAGGAATGACTACCTGCTTCTCTGATATTATCAAAGATCATTCCCTTGATTTTCTGTGTGTTCGTGAAACTATGAAGAAAAGTTTCTCACCTAGTTTCCTGAGAAAAAAAACCCTTACAAGTTGTATGAGTGGAACTCGATTCCTTCTGTTGGGAAGGCAGGGGGTATTCTTTGTGGGGTTAAAAAGGAAAATTTAGAAGTTCTGTCTTGGAAGGATGGCAGGTTCATCCTCCAAGTCACTACTCGAGAGGCGAAAACACAAGAGGTGTGGGCCATTTTGAATGTTTATGGTGTTGCGCACGATGAACACAAAGAAAAATTCTTATCGGAGTTGGCTAGTTTTTGTAGCCACCTCTCGATCCCCTTCATTGTTGGTGGAGACTTTAACATTTTGAGGCATAGTGGAGAGAAAAACAAGAAGATGACCTCTTCCCAATTTGTGGATAGATTTAATTATGTGATTAACACGATGTGCCTTAGATAAATCCACATTGAGGGGGGTTGTACACATAGTCCAATAACCAAACGCATCCTCGAGCTTGGTTATTATGAGTGGTGACTGGGAAGTCTATTCCAACTTGTCACGGTTATAAAACTGGTCAGGGATGTTTCCGACCACAACCCTCTCCTCATGTCCACTAATAGTGGTGGTCCTCGAACTCCCAAGTCTAGAGAGTTTAGATTTGAACTTAGCTGGATGACCAATGAGGACTTTATCCCCCTCGTTGAGAAAATCTGGAAGAAACCTGTTAAATCCTCTGACCTAATTGATGTGCTTAACATCAAACTTCAGCGCTTTAAGAAGTTTTTTAAAGGGTGGGAATATAATAAGTATGGTCATGAAAAAAAGAGGAAAGCTGATATCAAAGCGGAGCTAGCGGATATTGAAGAAATGGAAGAAAGGGGACCCCTTAGCCCTGAACATCTGGACAGAAGAGCCAATTTGCGAGGCGAGCTCCAAATGATGCAAGTTAATGAGGAAATATTTTGGTTGCAGCAGTCCCATGAGACATGGCTGCTGAAAGGGGACTAGAATACCTCCTATTTCCATAGGATTGCCAATGGAAAAAAGAGCAAAAACACCATCCACTCCTTTTCTGATGGGGTGGGGTCAATAGAAGGCACTGATAACTTACTCTGTCATGCTACATCCTTTTATAAAAATCTTTTTGGCCCAGCTCCGGGTAATATATTTCATCTAGATCCTGACACTTGGTCCTCTGAGGAGAAATTGTCAGCTGAAGATAATGAGTTTTTAACGAGACCTTTTAGTCAAACTGAGGTGAAAATGCGCTGTTTTCTATGGATAGTAACCGAGTCCCTGGACCTGACAACATTCCAGCGGTATTCTACCACTGTTGTTGGAATATTGTCAAACCTGAGATTATGAGTCTCTTTTCGGCATTTCATGAGGGTACCTTGGATGTAGAGAGACTTAACTATGGTATCATCGCCCTTATTCCCAAGCTTGATGGTGCGAAAAAAATTCTAGAATTTCGCCCAATATGTCTTCTTAGATGGCCCTACAAGTTAATTACTAAAGTGTTGGATAACAGAGTTGCGACCTTCGCTGACAAACTTATCAGCCGTCATCCTGACATTGCATGAAATTCTTCACCATACCCAGGTTAAAAAGAAAACGGGGATTGTGTTGAAACTTGATTTTGAAAAGGCCTATGACAAAGTAAAGTAGGACTTCCAGTTGGAGTGCCATAAACTGTGTGGGTTCAATTCCAAACGGTGCGAGTGGGTTGAGAAAATATTACATAAAGGCATTGTTAGTGTTAAGATCAACAATACCACTGTTGCTTACTTCCAAAGCCACAAAGGGGTCCGACAGGGGGACCCCATGTCACCTTTCCTGTTCAACTTAGATGCTGGGTACCTAACCAAGATGGTTATGAATGCATGGAAAAACAACATGTTCACAGGCTTAGCCGTTGATCTTATTCCAAATGGGGTTGCTATACTACAGTATGCTGATGACACTGTGCTTTGCATAGAGGATGACTTTCATAAAGCTAAGAACCTCGAGATTTTGTTGTATATGTTTGAGCTTAAGTCTGGTCTTAAAATTAATTTTCTGAAGAGCAAGGTGTTGTGTGCTGGAGGGGATGAGTCTACTCTTCAGAAATATGCAGATCTGTTTGGTTGCCAGATTGGCCACTTTCCTATGAAATATCATGGGGTCCCTGTGAGCCACTCAACTCTTAGGAATATTGATTGAGAATTTGTTGCTATTAGATATCTCAAGAGATGTGATTCCTGGATAGGTGATTGTGCCTCATCAGGGGGAAGATTAACCCTTCCGAATTCCTCCTTATCCAGTATTGCGTATCATTATATGTCAATGTTTCTCCTCTCTAAAACTTTCATTGAAAGACTTGATAAATATTGTCGCAAATTCTTTTGGTGCGGGGTGAGGGGCAAGAAACGATACCACTTAGTTAAATGGGCGTGGGTCTGCCGGTCGAAGAAGAAAGGGGGCTTGGTAGTTAAAGACTTGCATAAGCAGAATGTGTCCCTACTTGCTAAGTGGTGGTGGAAATTGGAGACAGGACATGGGCTTTGGCAAGAAGTGGTTAGAGCCAAGTACTTGAAAAAAAGCTCAGTGGCCACTGTCAGTGGGAAGTTCAATGATTCCCCTGTCTGGAAGGCTATGCTTAAGGTGAAAGAGCACTACATGGCTGGGAGAGAAGTAATTGTCAAATCTGGGGATGTTGCCAGAGTTTGGCATGATCCCATTGGAGAAGATCCACCCTTGTGTGAGACTTGTCCTGATCTCTTTAGTATCTCGAACCATCTTGATGATATTGTTGTTCAATTTTGTGCTAGAGATAAAATTATGAATTTCAGACGAAGAACGAAGGATTGTTGGGGACCTTGCCCTTCAGCTTGGTGTGGTGAATAATGTGGCTGGGCAGGTGAACCCAACGGCTTGCGGGGATAAGATTGAATGGAGTTTTGGTCCTAAAGGGAGGTATACAACCAAGGCAATGTATTCCTATTTTGTAAGAAACATTGCGGGTTGTGATTACAGATTGATCTGGAAAGCTAAATTGCCTCTTAAGATCGAAATATTCCTTTGGCAGCTCTTCCAGGATGCTGTATTAACTAGGGATGTGATGAATCGTAGAAACTGGGCGGGTAACCCATGCTGCTCTTTTTGCAAGAGCAGGGAAACTTATTTGCATTTGTTTCTCTTATGTCCGGTCGCCAGGATTGCCTGGCGGACGGTAGGCTCGATGCTTGGCACTGATTTATGCCCAAACAATTTATGTCAGTTCTACTCTTGGTGTTATACTTTCCTCCCTAATGGGGAACGATTCTTTACTACTGGGTTGGCAGCGCTCCGCTTGGCAATCTGGAATTGCAGAAACCAGGGGACTTTCGAATTTAGAAAACCTGCATCTCCTTTTGAGATTGTATTTACAGCTTGTGTTCATCTACGACACTGGGCATGTTTGCTGAAGGGAGGAGATCGGGAGATTCTACAGAAGGGTGCGGATCTACTGAAGGAGAATGCCAAGAGCATGATGATAATATGTGTTGCGGCCTGCGCTGATGGGAAGTGATGATGAACATGTGAAGCCCTCTCGTTTCGCTTGAAGCTGCCGGATCTCCCTCGTTGGTGATAAGTTCTGATGCTGGGATGAGCTACAGTTTGTTGTTGCTGCTTCATTCTTATATTTGTGGTAGACCTCGTTGGTGCGCCTCCGTGTAGGCTGCAGTGTTCCTTTTGTGGACTGTAATATGATGACTGTTAGTGCGTAGTGACAGTGCTACAGGCCTTTCGCCCCATAGTGAGCATTACGATTGCGAACGCTTGCCGTGGGTTTCCCTATAGTGCTCGAGCTCGCTTTTTCCCTTTTCCCTTTTTATCTTTGAGTCAGACTTTGAACTCGGTTGTATTTCCGTTTTCTTGATAATGGAAAGGGGATTAGCCTGGCTAAAAAACAAAGACAGAGTGAAGTAAAGCTAACACGGCCACAAATGTTGATGGCATCTTAACTGGAATGGAATTAAAATGTTGGTAAATTTAAATTAGCATAGTTTGAGGAATATACACAAAAAGTATGACATGCAGCAAAATTTAAGATGTGTATGCAAAATGATAGGATGGCAACAAATGCAACACAAAATGATAGATTGAGCATAACATGCTCCCTGTAGCGTCGTTGAGGATGGGCACGGCAAGGATCCACGCGCTAGATGCCGGATCCGTGCTCAGGTGGCTAGACCTTTGCTGTACATGTTTACATACATTCCATTCAGTAAGTTTATAGCAAGTGCAGTTCATTCGGTTCAGAGTAAACATGGAAGGCATGTGCATCTGGAATAAAGCATGTGTTTGAAAAAAAACTGAACAAGACAAGACCGGTCCTGAGAGGCCTGATGCTATCAGAATTTTCGAGGCACTACCTACATTTATTTACATCATTACCATTGTCCTCGTTGCTCTGACTTATTTTGGAGCCATTTATCAGGTGCTTGAATTGGTCCTAATTAATCCAACAAAATCAACTGTATACTGCACGAACAGATTTAGTTCTATAGCATACTGGGCTGTATTTAGACATTTTTCTGGCTTTTCCTAAAAGTTATAAGTAATTTCACATTGCAAGAACACGGAAATTAGCATTATCTTTCATCAAATAATTTACTTTGACCAAAGGTGCAAAAAGCTAAAAGGCAATAAAACTTTGGCGACCGCTAGGGATCAGACTACTGATCCCTTCCATCTTATCAGACCACTGCCTGACCGTATGATGGAAGCATGGACAGCCGTTAGATTTGGTGGCCGCGCACTGCGCGGATAGTTTCCAAAATTGAAACCAATCAGCAATAATTACGTGGGATTTGCTATTATCTGCTCGCTGTTACAACCTTTCCAGATTTTGCGGCAACAAATTTCGGTTTTAAGGAAAGTAGCAAAATGGTATTCCATGCCATGCAATTTCCTTCCTTAAGATGCAAAATTCGTTTCCATAGTTCAATACTGCTTCCATATGAAAAAAATGTTTCTAATTATAGTGAAATGCATTTCCAGTACAGCTTCTAATCTTGCTTCGTACAAAGAATATTTTGCTTCCAATGTGTTTCAGTCTAAAATAAATTTTGCTTCACTGAAAATGGGATTTGTTTCTATCAAACAAAAGGTTGCATCCAGTGTTAAGTTTTTTTTTTATAATAATGATGCAAAGTTTTGCTCACATACACTGGAATCCAATAGAACATAAATTTGTTTACGTCTAACATAAAAAATGCTACTTTTCTATTTGATTACATATATTTCCAAGAAACTGGAAATTACAATTATGCACTGTGTGTGCCTAGACCAGTTGAAGCAACAACATCTCCTCGGATTCTTTTTGTCTGCCTTCACACTCTCCCCTATTGTAGGCTCTAACGATGTCCGACAGACGCCGCTGTGAACTGCGCTTCGACTGCCGCATACCACCAAACATAGCCTCCATTGGAATACAACAACCAATCAGTATCTACTCCAGTGAAAAAAAATCAATTGCATACATAAGCTAATGAAAACAGCAACCAACTCAAGAGCAAATGCGTTGAAGCAAAAACGCGATTCCTGTTTGAAGGTAATAACAAGTTTGGTTAGAAGCATAGAAGCAAACGTATGTGCATGTCTGAAGCAGAAAATCTGGTATTAAGAAGCAATAATAAAGTAGCATGGAAGCATAGAATTACATAAACCAACAAATGACTTGAAAACCATGTCGTCTTAGTTTCGTTAGGAATTATGAAAGTGTATAAAGGAAGGAGCATGAAAGCATATAGAATGAAATACGGAAGCATCGAGGAGATGGATCTGCAACGTAAATAAATATCAAACCACAACATAACGGATCCACACTGAATATATACATTACTATTAGAGTTATAAACCTAATTATGCAACTTGAAAGGGCTATTGCAAAATAGAAATTCACAGGTGAGGGCATGGATCCTTTGTACATAAAATGAGAAGTATAGGAAGCGTGCAGAGTTAAATTCGAAAGGCTATCCACAGTATAGAAACAAAAATACTAAATCAAGAAGCACTATTGTAGTGACACAATCCATCAGTACATAAGAAGCACCTAATAGGAGACCTGGAAAACATGGATGCTCTGATTTTTTTTTTGTTAGTATCGCAACATATATAATACTTATTTAAAGTATATAAATTTTAGAACGCAAAATAGGATGCTTGCACCAAAGATCTGGGTGCAAAAATTTGTGAAAACAAACCAATTTCAGCAAACCTAATTGGCACTTCTGTGAGCTTACATCAAACAAAAGTGTGCAAAGACATGAAATGAACATGGTTATCAATTTAAATAACAATACGCTGAAACATGAACAGATTTAAATTCCAATACTACAGTATCAAATGCTATCTTTTTGGATATGTTTTTCAAGGTTGCGAAAGAAACCAAAGCATAGAACAAAATTGAGGATACACCGTGGCTTTGTGGAGCCATACACGCCTACTGCCGGTGAGTTGACAAACCGTGGGTGCAGCGATGGGATGCACACACGCATGATGCGAACTAATTTAAATTTGGATGGCTATCTACCCACATCAACTAGCAATACCAAAGTGAGAAGCACCGTTATAGTGCCGCAATCATTCAGTACATAAAAAAAGACATAAATGGACCTAGGAAGCACAAAGCCTCTGAAGCAAACTTTTGTCGCTATCAAACTGGAAGCCTGGAACAATTAAAATGGAAACAAAGTAAGTTTGCGGCCAACATGGATATGCATGTTTTGTGTTACCAGCGTAAACAATTCACCATGCCTTAATTTTTGCCCAAAGGAAGCAAACTTTTTACTCCATAGAAGCATATATATATTACAATTAAGAAGCAAAGGTAAGTACGAACGAAGCATGGAAAGGGTTCGATGGAAAGATAACTAGTGTTACTTGTGAAAATCGAACAAAACAATTTTGCGGCCAACATGGGATGCATATTTGTGTGACTGTACACACCAAATTCGCATAAACTGGTTGATGGTTTAGTGACCCAATAGGCAGTGGATGCTAAGAGTCACACCCAGCATACATATCAGTCAATACTCAGCACAAAAAATATCTTATATGGATCAAGTAGATATGCAGAAATTAAAAACCATCAAGACCAGGTGAACCAAATCCTAGGTCAGATGAGGATAGTGCGGGAGACGATTCAGGTAGATCCTCCATGCGTGTTGGCTTCGATTCCGAAATCTGAACCGGCACTCCGAAGATGCGAAGATGACCGGAGAAACGTCTTGGCCTCCATACGTACTATCGGTTGCTTTATACTCCACAAAGCCAGGTGAGGCAAGTAACGCTCTGGTAATGGTGGGCGCGGGCGCGGCCGGGGGTCTAACATCAGGTTTGAGCACCGGCGGGGAGGTGAATCGGAGGACGCATCGGATTTGTGGAGCAGGGCAGGGGAACCAGACCTAGGTAGCTTCGGCATAGAGATCAGACGGAGGGGAGGAGGATTGCGAGGTCGTGCGGTGTGTGGAAGCAATGCACGGCCGGTGAGCTCGGCAATGGCGGGGTTCAGATACTGGCGGAGGAGAACCATGGCGCCGCGCGTACATGGATCAGTCGTCGCCTCGTCGGGGAGGTGAGAAGGAGATACGAACGGAGAAGTGCTAGGTTTGGGGATAGAGATGAGATGGAGGAGGGTGCGTGTTAATCGGGTGATTTGGATCTGGTTTTTTAGTGACCTAGCGGCCGTGGCATGGTGTGGGGATCAACGGTCAACAACTGGTCTGACGTTTGCTTCTTACCAGACTATAGATGAAAAGTGTTTCCCTAAAACTTTCTCTGCGCCAAGAGTTTTGGATGTTATCTACATACCTTGATGCGGCAGATGTTATGCTCATCTTCGTACATGGTTATTAAGTTGTTCACGGTGTCCTGTCGGAAACAAGCATAGACCATCATCAATCCCCGGTCATGCGTCATTACGAACAGGTTCTTATCGCCAAGGGCGTAGAGCATCAGTACGACATGTTGCGTGGGGTGCTACTCCTGCACGCTGCAGGGCAAGTTAGAGTCGGTGTACATGTGCGTGTCGGGCGCGACGGTTGGGTACCAAGCCGTCTACGGCCAGTGCGCGCATCCACCACCAGGTATACCGCCGCTCCCGGAACTCGTCTAGCAGCCTGATGGGAAATTTTTTAGACGGCGCCGCACACATAGATGATGGGATCAAACTTCACTCAAGGGAGGCCGCCCGTCAAAGCTTCCCCTTAGGCTGGCCATAATGAGAGTATCATAGGTAGTATCATATACTTGGAACTAGCAAACATGCTTATGTGGCATACAATTAAAGAAGAGAGAGAGGGTTAGAGTAACATAGGTATATACCGTATCATGTTAAATCATATACTACTATGTGTCTTGCATGTCAATAAATAAGATCACCTATGATACTAATTTATGATACTATGCATTATGGAGGTAGTATCATACAATAGTATCATATGCATGATACTACTATATGATACTCCCCACTATGAGTAGCCTTAGGGCCGGGCCTAGGTGCCCGTAGAGCTCGGTCTCACCTAGATCTTGTTGGCGGCGATGCTTGAGGCCAACAAGTTGGTGTTTTCCATGGATGAGAGGGTGAAAAGAGGAGAACGACTAGCCCGGTGGAACACCCCGTTACGTCTGGCGAGATCTAGACTAGCCCCACATACCAACACTAGTCTTTCCTACGCACTTTGTCTTTACTCATGCGCTGGTCGGCTGTCCGGTGGGGCAACGCCGCAACCTGGTGAAATGACCCCTAGGTCACGGCGGCCGGATCAAGGAGAGGGGCGGCACGAGGAAGGGAAGGATGGGAAAAAAAGGGGCGGGGCACGATTAATGATCGATTCTGGACGTGGACGAATCAGTACAAAAGGTTAGGGGTTGATCGATGGGACTCGTGGCTTGCTAGCGAGAGAGATCGTGGACCATTAGATCATGATTAAGCGGCTGAGATGATTTGAATCTGCCCCCTCTAGATGTATATTGACAAAACATGTATCATACAAAGCCCAATTATCGGAGGTGATACATTGACCTAGGCAAGTACCGGGCTGAGTCCTCGCCTCACATCACACTACATATATGCTAGACTTGTATGTCCACGAGTCTTCAAAAGTTCAATGGCTCACATCCAACATTGATCCTGTGATTCCTTCTTCGATATTTCACCTGGTCTGATGAAGTCATTCTCCTTCAGTTGCTGCTAGAAATCACAAATCAGTTAATATCCACTTCTGGGGTACATGGATGAAAAGAAACAAAGACAAGACACCAAAAATGCCCATATAACAGTTCTTAAAGGTACCTCTGGCCCATATAACTGGCTGTTTGGTCCCGCTCTGATCTCACACTAACCAAGCCAGAATTGTGGAGACAATGCCAGTTCAAAATCTATCTAACTATTTGTTGTTACCATATTATCTGGACAGAGTGACGTTACTAAACTGTCATTATTTGCTATATCAAAACAATCTCCCTTCCAATCTTCCCATAGTATGGGACTAGCAGCTTTCCGTGCTTATATGTGGGACAAAGAATATCTCGAACAAGACGGCTAAGAACCAGCAGTGAGGTAACAAATCCTAGTGTGCCGCAAGCTGAAAAGCAAAAACCTATAATGCTCTTAAAAAGCAACATGGCAATGTCCAGATGAAGAATGTCACACTTTTCAAACCAGACTTGCTAACATGAATAACCATCAAGGATCAAGTACCAGTCAAGCCGAACTAACTGTTATACACCTTGGATTTGCAGATATCGATATGTGGAATTGTTTTCAGAAATTTTTAAAACTTTCTAATGCAGTTTTTTTACATTTTTAATACCGTGCTGACTGGAGCACGAGAATCATTTGCTTTCCTTTTCACACATCCACAACACAAATAAAGTAGATTCAAGTTCCCATGGACCAGAATATGCATTCCTATTTGTGCTGTAGCCTAGTCAGATTATGATTAAGTGATATTTTGATCTGGAAAACATTGTGTTGTGAATAGTCTCATCATCTATCTTTACTCTTCAGATTATGGGTACTTATCCATGTATATCATATAACTATATCGCTAGGGGAAAAAAGACACATCCACAAAGTCATATCCTGCTAACACTTTCCTTCAGAGATTTTAAGCATTCCTTAGTATTGCCACCTTACCATGAGATTTTTTTATCTGTAATTATAAAACCCTTGGTCATTATTTCACAGAACTTACTTCATCAAACTCTCCAGTTGTTCTTGGTCATGTTGTATCCTTTCCTGAATAAAGTTTTGCTGACCATTTTGAGTATAGCAAGGATCTTCACAATTAGGATACTTGACACCTGTCCACAAAAACATAGTTCATTAGTTATCCCACATTCCTATCCAGAAAAAGGATGGAGTTAAAAAAAGGAGGAGCAGGCATCTTAATCTGTCATCGAGGGACAAAATCAACAAGCCACCTTTTTTAAAGAATGGAACAAGCCACAGATAGCAGCAACTACCATTGTCTTTATACTTCTTAAAAAGAACCGTGTGAGAAAATAACTCCAATTTCAGATTATAATATAGAATCATTGAATTCATGTTCAGAATCAGTTAATAATGCACCCACGTATTCAAGTTTTTTATGAATGATCAGTAAGTGGCACCAAACAAGCAAACTAGCATTATAATTTACAAGAAAAACTGTGGGTAGCATTACATTTGAAGCAGTAACTGAAACATTATATGCTAACAAAAAGAAGACCCGGTTTCAAACTAGTGTTAGCCATGAAGAATTGGTGGCAGTCTAGCACCAAATTAACGACATCGATTGGGTTGCACGTATCAAAGATGAACAAAAACATCATTCACCTGACTGTTTTATCTTATGACTAGAGGGCAGCCTGCACAGGAGAAAGGAATCTGTGTAAATGTTGATAATATCGCATATTCCCAATAAAAAAGGACTCAAAGACAGAAATCCTGTGTGTTGCTACCTCTTGTGTAGAACAAAATACGCGAGATCACGTGCTGCTGGTTTATGGCCGGATCGCTTCCTCCGGTGTCTTCGAGACCCCCGTAAGCTATAGCATTGCTCATGCTAGTCAGTAATGTGGTCAAAAGTGCATAAGAAATCAAGACGATGCTACTTTGATCTGACAGTTAAGCAGTTAAAACCATACCCAAGAGGAATGACATCCTGCGGCGTGGGCTTGTTTCCAGGCAATCGATTTTTCAGCAGGCGGTCCAGGTTGGGACGCAGATGAACCAACTCCTGCACCCACGTCAAGGTCTCGAGCTTTATACCCTCCCAGTTCACGGATGCTCTGCGTTTACAAAGCACAAGCCTCATTCTCGGTCTAAACCGGCGAAATCCAACGGAGGGTCATTCGTCTGACTGCACAGACTACAACCAATGCCGGGAAGATAAGTAGGTAGTACCTGGCTTGTTCGGAAGTCATGGAGCAGTACATGTCCTGGCGTCGGGCTATCTCGGGGAAGGCCTTGCGGGTGGCCTCATCGGAGGGCCTGAGGAAAGAGGCAAGGCGACCGCCTTCGTCGCCGCGGCAGGCCAGCCAGGCAAGCATGGAGTGGTGGGAGAGGCTGCTGAGGAGGGTGGTGTACTTGGTGGCGGCGCCGTCCCCGTCCCCCCAAAGGCCCGAGAAGCACCGCAGGTAGCGGTGGGCGGAGGCCCAGAGCCCTTGCCTCACCAGCTGCTCCAGATGCGCCGCCCGGAAGAACAGCCCCGCCTCCATCTCCAGCCTGAGTTAGTTGGAAGCAATCGGAATAAGTAGTGGGGTGAATCGCGAATCGAATGAAGAGATCAACAGCAAATTGCAACGTGCGGGCTTACGTGTGGGCGGTGTGGTCGAGGCCGTGGTTCTTGAGGAGAGCATCCAGCCGCCGAAGATGAAGAATAACCTCGGCGGGACACTGCCCGTGATAGCGATGCCGACCCATCCCGTCTGCAGGCACGGGAGGAGAAGACGGGAAAGGAAGTGCTTGTTTCGATTAGGTTTTTCTTTATTGACGAACGGTGGTGCGTGTCTCTTTATATTGATTTTGTTTCTTTCCGAGACCTTTTTCGTTTGGGGGGGGGGGGGGGGGGGGGGGGGGGGGGGGGGGGGGGGGGGGGGGGGGGGGGGGGGGGGGGGGGGGGGGTAGAAAATCAGTAGGCCCATTATCATCGGAAGGCCCAACCATTGGCTTACAAAAAAGGACGCGTCTAGGGAGCAGCCGGCCGCTCCCTAGCGTTCCGTGGCAGCCGGTCAGATATAGTAAGTTTTGGTCCTCCCTTTCAAAAGGGAAAAAACTGATCCCCTCCCGATTCCCCAGCGTCAACCACTCCTGGTCGTCCCCGCGTCCTTATCATCTCCTTTTCGCGCGTGATTCCCTCCCCTCTACCCCTCTCCCACGCCTGGACGGCTCGTTCCTTTCCCCCAGAACTCCCAGATCCAGATAGCTCTTGCACCCTTCAGTAGCAGCTAGTTTAGGGTTTCTTCTCTAGCCCCATCTTCCTCTCCGAAGTTTCAGCTTGTGCAAAGAAGAAAGGCAGGAAAAGCATAAGGAAAAGGTCAGATCTGGTTCACTTATATCCATGATTTTCTCCAACCACTCCCCCCCCCCCATCCTGTTCCTTGTGTTACCGAAGAGCACAAAACCTTCCCTTTTCTTCCCCCATGATTGTACAAGGCTGCAGTTCGGAAAAAAAATGTGTGAGAGCACGTACTAGATGAAAAGGAAACCTATAGATGTTTGTAATTGCTAGTTGTTAAGGGGCACAAGCATCACTTTTTTCATTGAGTTTGGTTTTGGTGTTTCTTGAAGGATCTCTAGCTGGAAAGCATAGGCTTGTGTTTTGTGTGTAGCCAATTTGTAGTCATTGTTTTGACAAAACCAGAAGTTCGTTTTTGCGGCAAATCCAAAACTCTAGGTGGTTCCAGAAAGTTCAAAAGGCATGCCAAGCAAGTTTTAGGTTTTTGTTGGGCAAAAATTTAAGCAATGTAGGCAAGTTTAAGCAATTTGATTTGAATTTTTTAGCAAATTGTATCTAGCAAAAACCAAGGAATGTGTGTGTGCGTATGCAAGTTGTAGTCATTGATTGGGAAAATCCATAAGTAATTTTGCAGCAGCCAACTATATATATTGAGCATGTATTTTGGTCTGGAAAAAAGCAACCAACTAAACATATATGTCGAGCGTGTTTTTTCTGAAAATCTGAGAGGTAAGCCAACAAAAATTGCTCACCTTCCCCCCTCTGTTGCTTGCTCTTGACCCATCATGCCTTTTTAATCCCCCTGCACACCTGTTCACAAAAAGAAAGGCAAAAATTGATGTGACTATTTTAAGCATCTAGCACTATGAACAAAAAAGATCAAGCCGTGATAGGTGATTCTGGTGTTTGTACTGTGTTTGTTTTAAGTTTTTTTTCCTTAAAAACTTTTCCTGGCAATTTAGTCATTCAGAATGAGCAAAAAGACAGTTACAAAACATGAAGCGTCTGGTTTATGCATCCTAGTATATATGATACACAAACTAATATGAACCTTCTTGCAATTTACTATGAATAAGTGTCCTTATTTGGGAAAAAAGATAGGCAAATAACAAAGTTCTGTTTCTAGCAAGAACGGTTGCTAATATGGGAAAAAATAATGACTGATGGGAGCAACTACCATGATAAAAAACAAGCAAAACAGTCTACCCTTGTTCAGGAAAACCAATTGTTATGATTCACCTTTTCCAAGTTACAATGGTCAATGTGCTTAGTATATAAAATGGGGACATAGAATAGATAGGCAAACAACAATGTTCTCTGCTAGCAAAAACAATTGCTAGTGTGGGCAAAATGATAACTGATGGGAGCAACTTGCACAAAGTGTTGTGACAATTTTTGTTGTAATCAGCAACTTGCACATAAAAAATAAATCATTAACATTTGTACTGTAATCAGTAACTTTGTATAAAACCTTAGGAAGAAAAAATATCCTCATGGGCAATTGTTTCCACTATAACTTGGTTCACCATTTCAATTAAAAAAGATGAAAAAAGGGTTCAACTAATAAACTGGATTGGCTGGGTTGCATTTGAAATTACCTTGAATATATCCATCATAATGATCCAGAAAAATGTATTTCTGCAATCTGATTTGTTCCTCCACTTAGCAAAAAAATGATCCTCCAAAAAAGAGCGGAAATTCCCTGCAGGAGCAGAACCACCATGACCTAGGCTAGTATTTTTTCCTCGGCTGCAATGTCACATTAAACGATTGCATGAATATAAACACATCGAACACAGTCAACAATAAAAAGACCACAAGTCTTGCTTCTAGTACATGGCAGGTGAAACAAAAGTACTACACTTAAAAGACATTGTTGCCAATAACTGATGCTATTTCAAGTTTTTCCAAACACAAAACATGCTGCTCTTCTCTCTCGTTCTGTTGTGAGTTCCACCAGTGCCAAACGCAGTTCATAAGTTGCCTGTGTTTCAAAAAAACAAAAAACAATGAAAAAATTTGTGATGCACAAAAAAGGGACTGTGTTATATGTACAAAAGTCTACAAAAAAAATGTTTGCTATCTGCTGATTATGGTGTGCTAGGGTTTGGCGTGAGTGGTTTCTGTAGTACAACTCTTGCCTATGTTCAATGCTTTACTTGCTTGCTTCTTCTAACTAACTTGCTCTACTTGTCGTTTATGAAAAATGCCCAGGTTGAAAAGATGATTGACCTGAATGAGGTGTCAGATGAAAACAATCCCGCATTTCCCTTTGTTGATGATATAAACATTGGTGATCATGTGTACTGTACAAAACATGGTGCTCAAAATAATGAATACATGGCCGAATCTCCTAATCCTCCCATAATACAAAAAGTCAATGCTACTATGGCAGAAGCAATGGAGACAGATGGACACTCACTTCAAGGTGTGGGTACTTCACAAAATGCACAAGCTACTACACGAGAAGATGCTAACACTGATGTCCATACCCTTGATGGCACGGGTACTGCGGGAGATACTGGTGGGACTGTTGCTAATGGTTTGGGTGTAGAAAATGATGATGAAGCTTGGTCACAGCCAAAGGAGCCTTGTGTAGGCATGAGGTTTGACACCTTGGAAGGCGCTAGAGATCACTTCAATGCTTATGCCTTGCAGATTAGGTTTGCAATCAAAGCGAATACATCAAGAAGGAATGTTAAGACTGGTGTTTTGATAAAGCAGCAATTTATTTGCAACAAATTTCGAAAACCCAAGGACGATGACGGAGGGGCAGAGAAGATTCCTGTGCTAGATGATATTGTTGAACAAGCGGATAATGCTGATGAAGATGAAGATATTGTCTTTGTTGATGATGAGGATAAAACAAAGAAGAGAAGCAAGAAATGAAAGAGAGACAAAATATTGCAAACTGGTTGCAAAGCAAAGATGGTTGTGAAACTAATAGATGGAAGATGGGAAGTGACATACTTCGTTAGTGAGCACAATCATCCATTGGTTGACAGACCAGCTTTGGCTAAGTACTTGCGATCACACCAGGGTATCCCACCAGAAGAAAAAACCTTCCTTACACACCTTCATAACTGCAATTTGACTACAGGTTCATCACCTACACCCTCCAACCAACACCCCTAAACATGCCTGAAAATTCAATCTTGCTTGCTAGAAACATATGCCTATTTTGCTTGGAAAACACCCTTCTGCTTACACCAATGGGTTTTCTTGTGTACATTACTGGACTTGCCTATAAAATTTGTTGTTTGTTGCTCAGTGCATATTCAGTACTTTGCCTGCATTTTTTCGCAAAATCAAAGTTTATGTTAGCTCTGGTCTTGCCTGCTGTTAATTTGTTTGTTGCTCAAAATCTTGTTTAATACTTGCCAGCCCAACCACCCCCACCACTGTTCTGTTAACCAATTCCCGAATTGCCTAAAACACTTCAGTTTGAGTTTGCCTACTGAAAAAGTATAACTGGTTTTGGAACTGTGTATAGGTATACAAAAGGAATAACCACCATTGTGACTTCATGTTCGTAGGTCGTATGATGCACATCATGGCAGAATACTATGGGACGGACCTTATTGTAACTTATGGTACTAAGCACATTACAAACCTAAAAACGGCCTTGAACAAAGATGCTACAAGAGAGGGAGATATGATAGAGAGAGTTGCATACTTCAAAGATCAACAAAAAGATGACCCATACTTTTTTTACAAGATCAAGTATGATGAGGAAGATAGGGTTGAAAATATTTTCTGGGTCGATGGTGCGGCAAGGAAAGCTTATGCAGAAGCTTATCATGATTGCATCTCTTTTGACACAACATATATGACTAACATGTACAACATGCCCTTTGAGCCATTTATTGGAATTAATTGACACGGGCAGTCATTCATGTTGGGTTGTGGTTTTGTCAGGCAAGAGTTGACATCAAGCTTTGATTGGCTATTCCAAACCTTCCTCGAGGCAATGCATGGTTTAGCACCCATCAACATGATAACCGACCAAGACATGGCAATGGCACAATCCATTAAAAGGATCTTCCCTATAACTGTTCATCGCTGTTGTCGTTGGCATATTATGAAGAAGGCACAAGAGAAGCTTGAAGCATTGTTGGGGAGGAACCCTGGGTTATCGCAAGATTTCTACAATTGTGTTTATTCTAGCTTCACGCCGGAGGAGTTTGAGGTAGGATTGGCTGAGCTTATGTTGAAGTATGTGGCTATGGTTGACTCACACTTTGAGACTCTATACAAGTACAGGGAAACATGGGTTCCCTGTTACTTCAAGCACCAGTTCTTCCCCTTCTTGCAATCAACCCAACGCAGCGAGGGGTTAAACGATGTCCTTAAGCAATATGTGAACCCACACAAGTCGATCTTGAACTTTGTGAAGCAATATCAAAAAATCTAGACACACATACTAGTTCGAGAGGGTGCCAAAGATTACAGAACGGGACATTTGCAGAGTAAAATGTGGTCGTCTTACCCCATTGAGAAGCAAGATTATGATTCCTACACTAGGGACTTGTATGAGAAGTTCCGCAACGAGTTTGAGTTGACTGCTAGGTACAACGTCCGGCCACATGGTGAAAACTTGTAAGAGCTTTACCCAAATCAGAAGTGGGTTGCTAAATATGGTTCCAGAAGCTATTTTGTCACAGTAGAAGCAAGTGTTGAAGACTACAGATGTGACTGTTGCAAGATTGAGAGGGACGGCATGCTGTGCTGCCATATCTTGAAAGTTTTTAACCAACTTGGTGTTGATGAGATACCATCGAAGTACATAATAGAAGATGGACACCTTTGTCTATCCCCAATGCACCCCCTGCTGTCGAAGGTGAGCTCGATGAGTTGCCACCACAATCAAAGAAAGAACTCTGGCAAACGAATTTGGTCATGGATTTTGCAAGCCTTGCTCAGGTTGCTAGTGCGTCAGATGCTGATACACATATTGTAAAGAATCATATGCGTGGAGCGCGTCACGAAATAAGAAATCTAAACATGTCAAAGAAGAGAAAGCAGCTGCACCTACCAGTGGGCCCCCTGGTGGACTTGCATCACCAGCAAGAAATGCTCCGGCAAGTACTGGACCCGCACTACATCCTGATGGGCCTGCATAAAACCCTCCAGGTTCTATTCAGCATCCAACTACTTCTACAGGGCAGCGAAAAAAAGCAGCATCACTACCTGGTTCTTCTATGAGTGCAGGTGTACATGCACATGCACCACTACGAGCTGCACCACGACCAAGGGCAGCTGCACCAATGGCCAGGGGGGTTGTGCCACTGCACATGGGAGATGCACTGATAACCCACAAGTATAGGGGATCGCAACAGTTTTCGAGGGTAGAGTATTCAACCCAAATTTATTGATTCGACACAAGGGGAGCCAAAGAATATTCTCGAGTATTAGCAGCTGAGTTGTCAATTCAACCACACCTAAAAGACTTAATATATGTAGCAAAGTATTTAGTAGCAAAGTAGTATGGAAGTAACGGTTTTGTAGCAATCGTAACAGTGGCAACGGAAAAGTAACTTAGCAAAGATCAATATATGAAAAGCTCGTAGGCAACGGATCAGTGATGGATAATTATGTCGGATGGCATTCATCATGCAACGGTTATAACATAGGGTGACACAGAACTAGCTCCAATTCATCAATATAATGTAGGCATGTATTCCATATATAGTCATACGTGCTTATGGAAAAGAACTTGCATGACATCTTTTGTCCTACGCTCCCGTGGCAGCGGGGTCCTAATGGAAACTAAGGGATATTAAGGCCTCCTTTTAATAGAGAACCGGACCAAAGCATTAGCACTTAGTGAATACATGAACTCCTCAAACTACGGTAATCACCGGAAAGAATCCCAGTTATTGTCACCCTGGGGGATGCGGATCATAACTCGTAATAGGTGTCTACAACTTGCAAGATAGGATCAAGAACACATATATATTCATGAAAACATAATAGGTTCAGATCTGAAATCATGGCACTCGGGCCCTAGTGACAAGCATTAAGCATAGCAAAGTCATAGCAACATCAATCTCAGAACATAGTGGATACTAGGGATCAAACCCTAACAAAACTAACTCAATTACATGGTAAATCTCATCCAACCCATCACCGTCCAGCAAGCCTACGATGGGATTACTCACGAACGGTGGAGAGCATCATGAAATTGGTGATGAAGGATGGTTGGTGATGACGACGGCGTCGATTTCCCCTCTCCGGAGCCCAAAACGGACCCCAGTGTTGGGGAACGTTGCATGGGAAACAAAAAATTTCCTACGCACACACAAGATCTATCCATGGTGATGAGCATCTACGAGAGGGAGAGTGAATCTGCATACCCATGTAGATCGCTAAGCGGAAGCGTTAAGAAACGCGGTTGATGTAGTCGAACGTCTCCGCGATCCAAATCGCAAGTCGTCCCTCGATCCAATCACGAACTAGTGCCGAACGGACGGCACCTCCGCGTTCAACATACGTACGGCTTGATGACGCCTTCACCTCCTCGATCCAGCGAGCGATGATGAAGTAGTAGATGAGTTCCGGCAGCACGACGGCGTGGTGATGGTGGTGAGGAACAATCTCTGCAGGGCTTCGCCAAGCACTACGGAGATTATGACGGGAGAACTAGAGGGTTAGGGTTGCCGACACACGGCTTGGGAAATCTTATGTGTCCCGTGTGCTAGCCCTGCCCCTCTATTTATATGTTGAGCCTTGGGGTCTAAACTTGGAGTAAAAGCCTCCTCCAGGTCGGTTTTGCCCGCACAAGGTCGGTTTGGCCCGCAGGGAAAGAGTCCAACTCGGATCCCTGCAGTACCGCGCACAAGCGGTAGTACCGCTCACGAGCGGTAGTACCGCTTGAGCAGTAGTACCGCTTCACACAAGCAGTAGTACCGCTTATGCGGTAGTACCGCTTCACACAAGCGGTAGTACCGCTTACGCGGTAGTACTGCCTTACCAACGGTAGTACCGCTTAAGGCAGCAGCAAAACTTCCTTTTGCACTTTCCAATACCTCGTGGGCTTTACCCCTTTGGCTCATATAAAGTGTTGCTGCACCCGAACACTTCGGTAAACATCCGGAACCCCTTCCGGAGATCAAAACACTATTATCACATATATCAATCTTTACCTCCGGACTCTTCCGGAGATCCTCGTCATGTCCGGGATCTTATCCGGGACTCCGAACAACCTTCGGTCACCAACAAAATAACTCAACTATACTAATCGTCACCAAACGTTAAGTGTGTAGACCCTGCGGGTTCGAGAACTATGTAGACATGACCGAGACACCTCTACGGCCAATAACCAATAGCGGGACCTGGATGCCCATATTGGCTCCTACATATTCTACGAAGATCTTTATCGGTCGAACCTCTATGTCAAGGATTCAGTTAATCCCGTATACTGTTCCCTTTGTTCTTCGGTATGTTACTTGCCCGAGATTCGATCGTCGATATCTCTATACCTAGTTCAATCTCGTTACTGGCAAGTCTCTTTACTCGTTCCGTAATACAAGATCTCGTGGCTAACACTTTAGTCACATTGCTTGCAAGGCTCATTGTGATGTTGTATTACCGAGTGGGCCCTGAGATACCTCTCCGTCACACGGAGTAACAAATCCCAGCCTTGATCCATGCCAACCCAACAGACATCCTCGGAGATACCTGTAGAGCACCTTTATAGTCACCCAGTTACGTTGCGACGTTTGATACACACAAGGTACTCCTCCGATGTCAGGGAGTTGCATGATCTCATGGTCAAAGGAACAGATACTTGACATGCAGAAAACAATAGCAATAAACTGACACGATCATATGCTACGTTCGTAGTTTGGGTCTTGTCCATCACATCATTCTCCTAATGATGTGATCCCGTTATCAAATGACATCTCATGTCCATGGCTAGGAAACCTTCACCATCTTTTGATCAACGAGCTAGTTAACTAGAGGCTTACTAGGGACACAGTGTTGTCTATGTACCCACACATGTATTTGAGTTTCCAATCAATACAATTATAGCATGGATAATAAACGATTATGATGAACAAGGAAATATAATAATAACCAATTTATTATTGCCTCTAGGGCATATTTCCAACAGTCTCCCACTTGCACTAGAGTCAATAATCTAGTTCACATCACTATGTGATTTACATTGTAATGAATCGAACACCCATGCAGTTCTGGTGTTGTTCATGTTTAGCCCTTGGAAGAGGTTTAGTCATCGGATCTGCAACATTCAGATCCGTGTGTACTTTGCAAATATTTATGTCGTCCTCCTTGATGTAATCGCGGATGGAATTGAAATGTCGCTTTATGTGTCTGGTCCTCTTGTGAAATCTTGGTTCCTTGGCTAGAGCAATGGCACCAGTATTATCACAAAACAGAGTCATTGGGTTAAGCGCACTAGGCACTACTCCAAGATCTGTCATGAACTCCTTCATCCAGACACCTTCCTTCGCCGCCTCCGAGGCAGCGATGTACTCCGCTTCGCATGTAGAATCAGCTACCATGCTTTGCTTGGAACTGCACCAGCTAACCGCACCCCCATTAAGAATAAATACGTATCCGGTTTGCGATTTAGAGTCATACGGATCAGTGTCAAAGCTTGCATCGACGTAACCCTTTACGACGAGCTCTTGATCACCTCCATAAACGAGAAACATGTCCTTAGTCCTTTTCAGGTACTTCAGGATATTCTTGACCGCCGTCCAGTGTTCCATTACTAGATCACTTTGAAACCTTCCGGCTATACTTATGGCAAGGCTGACATCGGGTCTTGTGCACAGCATTGCATACATGATAGAGCCTATGGCTGAAGCATAGGGGATGACCCTCATCTTTTCTCTATCTTCTGCAGTCACTGGGCATTGAGTCTTACTCAACTTCACACCTTGCAATACAGGCAAGAACCCCTTCTTGGACTGATCCATTTTGAACTTCTTCAAAACTTTGTCAAGGTATGTGCTTTGTGAAAGTCCTATTAAGCGTCTCGATCTATCTCTATAGATCTTGATGCCTAATATGAAAGCAGCTTCTCCTAGGCCCTTCATTGAAAAACTCTTGTTCAAATATTCCTTCACGCTTTCCAACATTTCTATATTGTTTCCAATCAGTAATATGTCATCCACATATAATATTAGAAACGCTATAGAGCTCCCACTCACTTTCTTGTAAATACAAGCTTCTCCGTAAACTTGTATAAACTCGAACGCTTTGATCACCTCATCAAAGCGAAGATTCCAACTCCGAGATGCTTGCACCAGTCCATAAATGGATCGCTGGAGTTTGCAAACTTTGTCAGCATTCTCTGGATCGACAAAACCTTCTGGTTGCATCATATACAACTCTTCCTTAAGGAAACCGTTAAGGAACGCTGTTTTGACATCCATTTGCCAAATTTCATAATCGAAAAAGGTAGCTATTGCTAACATGATTCTGACGGACTTAAGCATTGCTACGGGTGAGAAGGTCTCAGCGTAGTCAACTCCTTGAACTTGTGAAAAACCCTTTGCCACAAGTCGAGCTTTATAGACGGTGACATTACCGTCCGCGTCCGTCTTCCTCTTAAAGATCCATTTGTTCTGAATGGCCTTACGCCCTTCAGGTAATACTTCCAAAGTCCATACTTTGTTTTCATACATGGATCCCATCTCGGATTTCATGGCCTCTAACCACTTCTCGGAATCCGGGCCCATCATCGCTTCTCCATAGCTCGTAGGTTCATCGTTGTCTAACAACATGACCTCTAAGACAGGGTTGCCGTACCACTCAGGAGCAGTACGCGTCCTTGTCGACCTACGAGGTTCGATAGCAACTTGATCCAAAGCTTCATGATCATCATCATTAACTTCCTCCTCAGCTGATGTAGGCTCTACAGAAACATCTTTCTGCGCTGCGCTACTTTCAGGTTGAAGTAAAGGTTCAACAACCTCATCAAGTTCTATCTTCCTCCCACTCAATTCTTTCGAGAGAAACTCTTTCTCAAGAAATGTTCTGTTTTTAGCGACAAACACTTTGCCTTCGGATCTGAGGTAGAAGGTATACCCAACTGTCTCTTTTGGGTATCCTATGAAGACGCATTTCTCCGCTTTGGGTTCCAGCTTTTCAGGCTGAAGCTTTTTGACATAAGCATCACATCCCCAAACTTTAAGAAACGACAGCTTTGGCTTCTTGCCAAACCAAAGTTCATATGGCGTCGTCTCAACGGATTTCGATGGTGCCCTATTTAAAGTGAATGCAGCTGTCTCTAATGCATAACCCCAAAACGATAGTGGCAAATCGGCAAGAGACATCATAGATCGCACCATATCCAATAAGGTTCGATTACGACGTTCGGACACACCATTACGCTGTGGTGTTCCAGGCGGTGTCAGTTGTGAAACAATTCCACATTGTCTTAAGTGACTGCCAAACTCATAACTCAGATATTCTCCTCCTCGATCAGATCGTAGGAATTTAATCTTCTTGTTACGATGATTCTCAACTTCACTCTGAAATTGTTTGAACTTTTCAAATGTTTCAGACTTGTGTTTCATTAAGTAAATATACCCATATCTACTTAAGTCATCAGTGAAGGTGAGAAAGTAACGATAACCACCGCGCGCCTCAATGCTCATCGGACCGCACACATCAGTATGTATGATTTCCAACAAGTCACTTGCCCGTTCCATTGTTCCAGAGAACGGCGTTTTAGTCATCTTGCCCATGAGGCATGGTCACATGTGTCAAGTGATTCAAAATCAAGTGAAACCAAAAGTCCATCAGCATGGAGCTTCCTCATGCGTTTTACGCCAATATGACCTAAACGGCAGTGCCACAAGAAAGTGGTATTATCATTATCAATTCTACATCTTTTGGCATCAATGTTATGAACATGTGTATCATTACTATCGAGATTCAATAAGAATAAACCCCTCACATTGGGTGCATGACCATAAAAGATATTACTCATATAAATAGAACAACCATTATTCTCTGATTTAAATGAGTAACCGTCTCGCAATAAACAAGATCCAGATATAATGTTCATGCTTAACGCAGGCACTAAATAACAATTATTCAGGTTCATCATTAATCCCGATGGTAATCGAAGAGCGAGCGTGCCGACGGCGATCACATCAACCTTGGAACCATTTCCCACGCGCATCATCACTTCGTCCTTTGCCAGCCTCCGTCTATTCCGCAGTTCCTGTTTTGAGTTGCAAATATGAGCAACCGCACCGGTATCAAATACCCAGGCACTACAAGGAGAGTTGGTAAGGTACACATCAATAACATGTATATCATATATACCTTGTTTGTTGTTGGCCGCCTTCTTGTCAGCCAAATACTTGGGGCAGTTCCGTTTCCAGTGTCCAGTTCCCTTGCAATGAAAGCACATAGTTTCTGGTTTGGGTCCAGCCTTGGGTTTCTTCACGAGAGGAGCAACTGTTTTGCCACTCTTCTTGGAGTTACCCTTCTTACCCTTGCCATTTTTCTTGAAACTAGTGGTTTTATTGACCATCAACACTTGATGCTCCTTCTGAATTTCAGACTCAGCGGCTTTCAGCATCGCAAACAGCTCGGCGACTGACTTGTTCATCCCGTGCATGTTATAGTTCAACACGAAGCTCTTGTAGCTAGGTGGCAATGATTGAAGAACTCTGTCAGTGATAGCCTCTGGCGGAAGGGGCATCCCCAATTCTGCCAGACGGGTGGAGTACCCAGACATTCTGAGTACGTGATCACTGATAGACCCGTTCTCCTCCATCTTGCAAGCATAGAACTTATCGGAGATCTCATATCTCTCGATCCGGGCATTCTTCTGAAAGATAAACTTCAACTCTTGGAACATCTCATATGCTCCATGGCGTTCAAAACGTCTTTGAAGTCCCGGTTCTAAGCCATACAATATTGCACATTGAACTATTGAGTAATCTTCAGAACGAGCCTGCCAGGCGTTCACAACGTCTAGAGACTCAACTGGAGCGGGTGGATCACCAAGCGGTGCATCAAGGACATAAGCCTTCTGGGAAGCCGTAAGGATAATCCTTAGATTACGGGCCCAGTGCACAAAGTTACTTCCATCATCTTTCAACTTAACTTTCTCTAGGAACGCATTAAAATTTAGGGGTGCTACTGCGCGAGCCATGATCTACAACATAAATATAGCAAAGACAACTTAGACTATTGTTCTAGATAATGAGTTTAGTTAATCATATTACTTAAAAACTCCCACTCAAATTGACATCCCTCCGATCATTCGAGTGTAACATGATCCAAATCCACCAACTCAAGTCCGATCATCACGTGAGTTGAGGTGGTTTCAATGGTGAACATCTTCATGTTGATCATATCTACTATATGACTCATGTTCGACCTTTCGGTCTCTTGTGTTCCGAGGCCATGTCTGTACATGCTAGGCTCGTCAAGTTTAATCCGAGTGTTCCTCACGTGCAACATGGCTTACACCCGTTGTATGTGAACGTAGAGTCTATCACACCCGATCATCACGGCGTGTCTCGAAATGACGAACTTTCGCAACGGTGCACACTCGGGGAGAACACAATTTATCTTGAAATTTAAGTGAGGGATCACCTTATAATGCTACCGTCGTCCTAAGCAAAATAAGATGCATAAAAGGATTAACATCACATGCAATTCATAAGTGACATGATATGGCCATGAACTTGTGCTTTTGATCTCCATCTCCAAAGCACCGGCATGATCTCCATCGTCACCGGCATGACACCTTGATCTCCATCATCTTGATCTCCATCAACGTGTCGCCATGAGGTTGTCGCGCCGACTGTTGCTTCCACGACTATTGCTAACTCATAGCGATAAAGTAAAGCAAAACGGCGAAAATAATTAAAGACAACTCTATGGCTCCTGCCAGTTGCCATACTCATCGACATGCAAGTCGTGATATTCTATACAACACATGATCATCTCATACATCACATATATCTCATCATGTAATTGGCCATATCACATCACAACATACCTTGCAAAAACAAGTTAGACGTCCTCTAATTGTTGTTGCAAGTTTTACGTGGCTGCTACGGGTTTGCAAGAACCGTTCTTACCTACGCAAAACCACAATGTGGTGTAGTGATTGCTTTTTGATCTTCTAAAAGAACCCTCTTCATTGAAATCGATTCAACTAAAGTGAGAGAGACAGACACCCGCTAGCCATCTTTATGCAACGAAGTTACATGTCAGTTGAAGGAACCTGTCTCGCGTAAGCGTACGCGTAATGTCGGTCCGGGCCGCTTCATCTCATAATACCGCCGAATCAAGTATCAACTAGTAACGGCAAGCAATATGTATACACCCACGCCCACAACTTGTTTGTGTTCTACTCGAGATCTCATCTACGCATAGACCTAGCTCAGATGCCACTGTTGGGGAACGTTGCATGGGAAACAAAAATTTTCCTACGCACACACAAGATCTATCCATGGTGATGAGCATCTACGAGAGGGAGAGTGAATCTACATACCCTTGTAGATCGCTAAGCGGAAGCGTTAAGAAACGCGGTTGATGTAGTCGAACGTCTCCGCGATCCAAATCGCAAGTCGTCCCTCGATCCGATCACGAACTAGTGCCGAACGGACAGCACCTCCGCGTTCAACACACGTACGGCTTGATGACGCCTTCACCTCCTCGATCCAGCGAGCGATGATGAAGTAGTAGATGAGTTCCGGCAGCACGACGGCGTGGTGATGGTGGTGAGGAACAATCTCTGCAGGGCTTCGCCAAGCACTACGGAGATTATGACGGGAGAACTAGAGGGTTAGGGTTGCCGACACACGGCTTGGGAAATCTTATGTGTCCCGTGTGCTAGCCCTGCCCCTCTATTTATATGTTGAGCCTTGGGGTCTAAACTTGGAGTAAAAGCCTCCTCCAGGTCGGTTTTGCCCGCACAAGGTCGGTTTGGCCCGCAGGGAAAGAGTCCAACTCGGATCCTTGCAGTACCGCGCACAAGCGGTAGTACCGCTCACGAGCGGTAGTACCGCTTGAGCGGTAGTACCGCTTCACACAAGCGGTAGTACCGCTTATGCGGTAGTACCGCTTCACACAAGCGGTAGTACCGCTTACGCGGTAGTACTGCCTTACCAGCGGTAGTACCGCTTAAGGCAGCAGCAAAACTTCCTTTTGCACTTTCCAATACCTCGTGGGCTTTACCCCTTTGGCTCATATAAAGTGTTGTTGCACCCGAACACTTCGGTAAACATCCGGGACCCCTTCCGGAGATCAAAACACTATTATCACATATATCAATCTTTACCTCCGGACTCTTCCGAAGATCCTCGTCATGTCCGGGATCTTATCCGGGACTCCGAACAACCTTCGGTCACCAACAAAATAACTCAACTATACTAATCGTCACCAAACGTTAAGTGTGTAGACCCTGCGGGTTCGAGAACTATGTAGACATGACCGAGACACCTCTACGGCCAATAACCAATAGCGGGACCTGGATGCCCATATTGGCTCCTACATATTCTACGAAGATCTTTATCGGTCGAACCTCTATGTCAAGGATTCAGTTAATCCCGTATACTATTCCCTTTGTTCTTCGGTATGTTACTTGCCCGAGATTCGATCGTCGGTATCTCTATACCTAGTTCAATCTCGTTACCGGCAAGTCTCTTTACTCGTTCCGTAATACAAGATCTCGTGGCTAACACTTTAGTCACATTGCTTGCAAGGCTCATTGTGATGTTGTATTACCGAGTGGGCCCTGAGATACCTCTCCGTCACACGGAGTAACAAATCCCAGCCTTGATCCATGCCAACCCAACAGACATCCTCGGAGATACCTGTAGAGCACCTTTATAGTCACCCAGTTACGTTGCGACGTTTGATACACACAAGGTACTCCTCCGATGTCAGGGAGTTGCATGATCTCATGGTCAAAGGAACAGATACTTGACATGCAGAAAACAATAGCAATAAACTGACATGATCATATGCTACGTTCGTAGTTTGGGTCTTGTCCATCACATCATTCTCCTAATGATGTGATCCCGTTATCAAATGACATCTCATGTCCATGGCTAGGAAACCTTCACCATCTTTTGATCAACGAGCTAGTTAACTAGAGGCTTACTAGGGACACAGTGTTGTCTATGTACCCACACATGTATTTGAGTTTCCAATCAATACAATTATAGCATGGATAATAAACGATTATCATGAACAAGGAAATATAATAATAACCAATTTATTATTGCCTCTAGGGCATATTTCCAACACCCAGATCTGCCCTCCCGAGGAAGAACAGGAGGTGGCGGGGGCTCCGTATCGTGAAACGCGATGAACTCTTCTCCCTGATTTTTTTCTCCCCGAATAGGGTTGTATGGAGTTGGAGTTGAGGTCGGAGGAGTTGCAGGGGGCCCACAAGCCACCTGGGCGCGCCCTAGGGGGGCGCCCCCTTGGCTTGTGGCCAATGGGTGGACCCCTCTGGTTGATTCTTTCGCCAGTATTTTTTATTAATTCCAAAAATATTCTCCGTAAATTTTCACGTCAATCCGAGAACTTTTATTTCTGCACAAAAATAACACCAAGGCAATTCTGCTGAAAACAGCGTCAGTCCGGGTTAGTTCCATTCAAATCATGCAGATTAGAGTCCAAAACAAGGGCAAAAGAGTTTGGAAAAGTAGATACGATGGAGACGTATCAACTCCCCCAAGCTTAACCCATTGCTTGTCCTCAAGCAATTCAGTTGACAAACTGAAAGTGACAAAGAAAAACTTTTACAAACTCTGTTTGATCTTGTTGTTGTAAATATGTCTAACTGATGTTCAGGTTTTCAGCAAAGATTATAGACTAACCACATTCACAATAACATTTAGGTCTCACATTTACTCATATCAATGGCATAATCAACAAGCGAGCAATAATAATAAATCTCGAATGACAACAATTTTATCAAAACAATCATGATACAATATGATATAATTGTATCTCACTAGCCCTTTCTGAGACCACAAAACATAAATGCAGAGCACCTCTGAAGAACAAGGGCTGACTGGAAATTGTAATTCATGGTAAAAGAGATCCAGTCACAGTCATACTCAATATCAATTAATAACAAAGCATACAAATGACGGTGGTGCTCTCTAACTGGTGCTTTTTTATAAGAGGAGGATGACTCAACAGTAAAGTAAAATAGATAGGCCCTTCGCAGAGGGAAGCATTGATTTGCAGAGGTGCTAGAGCTCGAACTTTTAAAACAGGGATGAATAATAATTTTGAGCGGTATGCTTTCATTGTCAACATAACAACCAAGAGATTTCACCATCTTCCATGCTAGATACATTATAGGCGGTTCCCAAACAGAATGATAAAGTTTTTACTCCCCCTCCACCAATCAAACACATTCCACGGCTGGCCGCATCCACGGGTACCGTCCATACAAACAACAATCCTGGGGGAGTTTTGTTTCATTATATTTTGATTTGATTTTTGAGCATGGAACTGAGCATCCCGATTACCAGCCACTTTCTCATGAATGATAGTGAATCAACACATATCGTGAGAATAACCCACCTAGCATGGAAGATACTGACCGCCCCCAGTCGCTACATGAGAAATTCGGGCATACAAAACAGAATATTATTTGAAGGTTTAGAGTTTGGCACATGCAAATTTACTTGGAATGGCAGGTAAATACCGCATATAGGTAGGTATGGTGGACTCATATGGAATAACCTTGGGTTTATGGAAGTGGATGCACAAGCAGTAATCCTGCTTAGTACAGGTGAAGGCTAGCAAGAGACTGGGAAGCGACCAACTAGAGAGCGACAACAGTCATAAACATGCATTGAGATTAACCAACATTGAATGCGGGCATGAGTAGGATATAAATCACCATGAACATAAATATTGTGGAGGCTATGTTGATTTTATTTCAACTACATGCGTGAACATGTGCCAAGTCAAGCCACTTGAATCATTCAGAGGAGGATACCATCCTATCATACTACATCACAACCATTTTAAAATGCATGTTGGCACTCAAGACAAACCATTATATACTCTTAGCTAATTAAGCATGGCATGAGTAACTATAATCTCTAATTGTCATTGCAAACATGTTTCATCCATAATGAGCTGAATCCAGAACGATGAGCTAATCATATTTACAAAAACAAAATAGGTCGAGTTCGTACCAGCTTTTCTCCATCTCAATCACTTCATCATATATCATCATTATTGCCTTTCACTTGCACGACCGAATGGTGTGAATAATAATAAGAGTGCACGTGCATCGGACTAAGCTGGAATCTGCAAACAATAACTCAAAGGAGAAGGCAAGGTAATATGGACTCTCTGATAGATAAACAATAATGCATATGAGAGCCACTCAACATTTTCATTGTGGTCTTCTCCTTACGATCCAAAGAAAGAAATTTCAAAACAAGAACGAGAAAAACTATTTACATGGGAAAGCTCCCAACAAGCAAAAGAAGAACGAAAAATCTTTTTGGGTTTTCTTTTAATGCTACAACTAAACAGACTAGAAGGTAAAGCTGGAACTAATTTTTAATACTGTTTTGAATTTTCTCAAGGTTAATTAAGCACACAAGAAGAAAGCGGAAAGAAGAAATAAACTACCATGGATGATACAATGAAAAAGTATAAGCACCGACTACTAAGATGAGTGTGTGAACATGAATGTAATGTCGGTGAGAAATACGTACTCCCCCAAGCTTAGGCTTTTGGCCTAAGTTGGTCTAGGGCCATGGCTGGCCCGGATAATATCCAAATTCGTAGTTGGGGTTGTACTGGGCTGCGACGGCTATCGCCTGAACGGCTGCAGCACGGAGGCGAGCGGCTTCCGCCTCTCTCTCGTAATCGTTTGCCTCCTCTCTGGTTATAAAGTGTCTCCGTTTTTCCTAAAAGTTAAAGAAGGCAGGAGCAGGAAGGGTACTATGGACAGCACGCTGTCTATCAAAAATTAGTCGGTAAAGGAAGGATTGTTCGTTCCTCTCAAGAAACTGGTAGCGCACCATAGCCTCATAATCCAGAAAAGCAGGTGGTAACTCAATATCATTCCCCCTTATGGGTACCCCAAGATAATTAGCTACACGAGTGGCATAAATCCCGCCAAAGAAATCTCCTTCCTTAGCATTTTTATGTAGCCTCCTAGCAATAATAGCCCCCAAGTTATATCGTATATCACCCATTACCGCACTCTTAAGAATACTAAGATCAGGTACACAAAGGTGGCTATGATCATGTTTACCGTTAATACATCTACCTATGAAGAGAGAAAAATAATGTATAGCAGGAAAGTGAATGCTCCTCAAGGTAGCCTGTGTAATGTTTCTAGTTTCTCCCACAGTGATGCTAGCAAGAAAATCATTATATTCAGTTTTGTGAGGATCACTATGGCTGCCCCATTGTGGAATTTTGCATGCACGGTTAAAATCTTCTAGGTCCATAGTATAAGATTCATCATAAAGATTTAATAGAACAGAATGCGTATTACGCCTGGATGAAAATTCAAACCTCCGCACGAAAGAATCAGTGAGTTGATAATATTGCTTGCATTGGTCTGAAACGAAATCTTCAAGGCCAGCATTTTGTGTGTACGCGTAAAATTCTTCCTTGAAACCGGCATGAACCATGAATTGATCCGACGACCATTCACAAGGCCACACTTGAGCTTCCCTCGGTGGTTCAAAGTCGGGCTCACATATCGCGAGTCTCGGGGCCTTCTTGCTCGAGGAACCCCCTTGGTATATTCTCCTCAACATCTTTCTTTCTCTGAAAAATTTCTGAAATTTTTAGTGACTCAAAACAAAGGTGAACAAAACTCAACAAAACTTATAGCAACTACTTCCACAAGTGCCTATAGGCTATATCATGCATCAAAACTACTTGGGACCATACAAATTTGACATGCAAGCTCAAGAACAAGGTCACCATAGCAGCAAAAATTTGCAATATATAAAGCACTAAAACAAAAACTAATTGGACCATTGGAGGAGTCACATACCGAAGATCAGTCCCCCAAAATAGTTTTGCAAATGGAGCTTTGCACAAGGAGATCGAAAATGGCAGCAAAATGAGCTAGAACATGGGCTTGAGCAATGGTGGGATTTTTTCTGGAGGAAGATGAAGTGGATGGGTGCTGGAATAAGTGAGGGGGGCCTACGTGGGACCCACAAGCCAGGGGGGCGCGCCCAGGGGGTGGGCGCACCTTGTGGGCTTGTGGCCCATTGGTGCAGCCCCCTGATATGTTCTCAGTGCCAGAAATTCTTAAATATTCCAGAAAAAATCATACTACATTTTCAGGGCATTTGGAGAACTTTTATTTTCACGTCATTTTTTTATTGCACGGATAATTCAGAAAACAGAAAAATAATAGCATTTTTACTTTATTTAATCTAAATAACAAAAAGTAAAAGTTGGGTACAGAAGGTTGTGCCTCCTAAATTCATCCATCTCATGCTCATCAAAAAGAATCCATCAATAAGGTTGATCAAGTCTTATTGACAGACTTTTTTCGAATGACACGGAACCGGAGAATTTTTGAATAACACTAGGTTACCTCAACGGGGATATGCATGTCCCCAACAATAAGTATATCATATTTATTTTTGGCAGTAGGGAGAGGGAATTCAAAATCTCCAATAATAATCGTTGAAATTTTTCCAATGGAGTTGATACTATGAACTTGACGTTGTTTCTTTGGAAAGTGTACCGTATACTCATTACCATTAACATGAAAAGTGACATTGCCCTTGTTGCAATCAATAACAGCCCCTGCAGTATTCAAAAAAGGTCTACCAAGGATGATCGACATACTGTCGTCCTCGGGAATATCAAGAATAACAAAGTCCGTTAGGATAGTAACATTTGCAACTACGACAGGCACATCCTCACAAATACCGATGGGTAAAGCAGTTGATTTATCAGCCATTTGGAAAGAGATTTCAGTAGGTGTCAACTTATTCAAATCAAGTCTATGATACAAAGAGAAAGGCATAACACTAACACCAGCTCCAAGGTCACATAAAGCAGTTTTAACATAATTTCTTTTAATAGAGCATGGTATAGTAGGTACTCCGGGATCTCCTAGTTTCTTTGTTATCCCACCCTTAAAGGTATAATTAGCAAAAATGGTGGAAATCTCAGCTTCCGGTATCTTTCTTTTATTTGTCACAATATCTTTCATATACTTAGCATAAGGAGACATTTTCAGAATATCAGTCAAGCGCATACGCAAAAAGACAGGTCTAAGCATTTCAACAAAACACTCAAAGTCCTCATCATCCTTTTTCTTGGATGGTTTAGGAGGAAAGGGCATGGGTTTCTGAACCCATGGTTCTCTTTCTTTACCATGCTTCCTAGCGACAAAGTCTCTTTTGTCATATCTTTTATTCTTAGGTTGTGGGTTATCAAGATCAACAGCAGGTTCAATCTCCACATCATTATCATTACTAGGTTGAGCATCAACATGAACATCATTATTAATATTATCACTAGGCTCATGTTCATTACCAGATTGTGTCTCAACATCAGAAATAGAAATATCATTTGGGTTTTCAGGTGTATCTATAACAGGTCCACTAGCAGCATGCAAAGTCCTATCATCATTCTTTTTCCTTTTATTACTGGGACGACTAGGTGCATCAGTATTAATTCTCTGAGAATCTTGCTCAATTCCCTTAGGATGGCCCTCAGGATACAAAGGTTCCTGGGTCATTTTACCACCTCTAGTCACAACTCTAACAGAACGATCATTGTTCTTACCATTCATCTCATTAAGCAAATCGTTTTGTACCTTAAGTACTTGTTCTACTTGAGTAGTTACCATGGAAGCATGTTTACTAATAAGCTTAAGATCATTAATAGTTCTACTCATATAATCACCTAAGCGATCAAGCATGTAAGCATTATTTTTCAATTGTCTACTAACATAAGCATTGAAATTTTCTTGCTTAACAATAAAGTTATCAAACTCATCCAAGCATTGGCTAGCAGACTTATTATAAGGAATATCACTGTCATCAAATCTACGGAGAGAATTTACCTCTACTACCTGTGTCGGGTTATCAAGACCATGTATCTCTTCAATAGGTGGTAAATTCTTAACATCTTCAGCTTTAATACCTTTTTCTTTCATAGATTTCTTTGCCTCTTGCATATCTTCAGGACTGAGAAATAGAATACCTCTTTTCTTCGGAGTTGGCTTTGGAGGTGGTTCGGGGATGGTCCAATCATTATCATTGCTCAATATATTATTCAATAGTAGTTCAGCTTGTTCAACAGTTCGTTCCCTGAAAACACAACCAACACAACTATCTAGGTGGTCCCTCGAAGCATCGGTTAGTCCATTATAAAAGATATCAAGTATTTCGTTTTTCTTGAGAGGATGATCAGGCAAAGCATTAAGTAATTGGAGAAGCCTCCCCCAAGCTTGTGGGAGAATCTCTTCTTTAATTTGCACAAAGTTAAATATTTCCTACAAGGCAGCTTGTTAAAATATTTCTCAGAGAAGTAATATATCATATCCTGGGGACTACGCACACAACCAGGAGCAAGAGAATTAAACCATATCTTAGCATCACCCTTTACTGAGAAAGGAAACAACTTAAGAATATAGTAATAACATTTTTTTTCCTCATGAGTAAATAGGGTGGCTATATCATTCAATTTAGTAAGATGTGCCACAACAGTTTCAGATTCATAACCATGAAAAGGATTAGATTCAACCAAAGTAATTAACTCAGGATCGACAGAGAATTCATAATCCTTATCAGTAACAAAGATAGGTGAAGTAGCAAACTTATGATCATATTGCATGCTAGCATTCAAAGATTTTTCCTTCCACTTGCATAGCAATTTCTTAAGATCATCTCTATCCTTACAAGCAAGAAAGTCTCTATCTACATCTCCCTCCATAACATAACCCTTAGGTATATTAGGCAATTCATATCTAGGAGAGCTAGGCCTAACAGGTGTCTCATAGTGTTTAGTTTCAATAATTTCATCAGTTTCAGCATTGACTCTAGCAATTTGTTCATCAAGAAATTCACCCAGTGGCACAGTATTATCAAGCAAAGTATCATCATAAGCATCATGCATAGCAGAAGTGGCATCATCAATTACTTGCGACATATCAGAATCAATAGCAGGTGGTGGTGTCGCAAATTTACTCATAACAGAAGGTGAATCAAGTGCAGAGCTAGATGGCAGTTCCTTACCTCCCCTCGTAGTAGAGGGATAGATCTTGGTTTTTGGGTCCTTCAGATTCTTCATAGTGATCAAAAAATATAAATCCCAAGTGACTCAGAGAATAGAGCTATGTTCCCCGGTAATGGCGCCAGAAAAGGGTCTTGATAACCCACAAGTATAGGGGATCGCAACAGTTTTCGAGGGTAGAGTATTCAACCCAAATTTATTGATTTGACACAAGGGGAGCCAAAGAATATTCTCGAGTATTAGCAGCTGAGTTGTCAATTCAACCACGCCTGAAAGACTTAATATCTGCAGCAAAGTATTTAGTAGCAAAGTAGTATGGAAGTAACAGTTTTGTAGCAGTCGTAACAGTGGCAACGGAAAAGTAACTTAGCAAAGATCAATATATGAAAAGCTCGTAGGCAACGGATCAGTGATGGATAATTATGTCGGATGGCATTCATCATGCAACGGTTATAACATAGGGTGACACAGAACTAGCTCCAATTCATCAATATAATGTAGGCATGTATTCCATATATAGTCATACGTGCTTATGGAAAAGAACTTGCATGACATCTTTTGTCCTACCCTCCCGTGGCAACGGGGTCCTAATGGAAACTAAGGGATATTAAGGCCTCCTTTTAATAGAGAACCGGACCAAAGCATTATCACTTAGTGAATACATGAACTCCTCAAACTACGGTAGTCACCGGAAAGAATCCCAGTTATTGTCACCCTGGGGGATGCGGATCATAACTCGTAATAGGTGTCTACAACTTGCAAGATAGGATCAAGAACACATATATATATTCATGAAAACATAATAGGTTCAGATCTGAAATCATGGCACTCGGGCCCTAGTGACAAGCATTAAGCATAGCAAAGTCATAGCAACATCAATCTCAGAACATAGTGGATACTAGGGATCAAACCCTAACAAAACTAACTCGATTACATGGTAAATCTCATCCAACCCATCACCATCCAGCAAGCCTACGATGGGATTACTCACGAACGGCGGAGAGCATCATGAAATTGGTGATGAAGGATGGTTGGTGATGACGACGGCGTCGATTTCCCCTCTCCGGAGCCCAAAACGGACCCCAGATCTGCCTTCCCGAGGAAGAACAGGAGGTGGCGGCGGCTCTGTATCGTGAAACGCGATGAACTCTTCTCCCTGATTTTTTTCTCCCCGAATAGGGTTATATGGAGTTGGAGTTGAGGTCGGAGGAGTTACAGGGGGCCCACAAGCCACCTGGGCGCGCCCTAGGGGGGGCGCCCCCTGGCTTGTGGCCAATGGGTGGACCCCCTCTGGTTGATTCTTTTGCCAGTATTTTTTATTAATTCCAAAAATATTCTCCGTAAATTTTCAGGTCAATCTGAGAACTTTTATTTCTGCACAAAAATAACACCAAGGCAATTCTGCTGAAAACAGCGTCAGTCCGGGTTAGTTCCATTCAAATCATGCAGATTAGAGTCCAAAACAAGGGCAAAAGAGTTTGGAAAAGTAGATACGATGGAGACGTATCATGCACCACTACCTAGTGCAGCTGCACCACTGCCTAGGGGGCCTGTGCCACTGCCCAGGGGAGCTACACCACTCCCAAGTGGACCCCCAGTGCCAAACTGGTGGCCTGTTCCGCAACTATTGGGAGCTGTAACCCTACCCAGAGGGCCTGCGCTATCGCTGTTGGGGACTTCAAAAATGCCCGAAGGGACTGTGCCACCACCTAGGGGAGGTGCTCCACCCTATTTTCACCATGCGCAACCACCTAGTGGCACGGCAACACCATCACACGAGCTTTCGCCACCAACAACGATGCATGTGACAAGTGCTGGCCTTGCACTGTCACCAAAAGAACCTGGCACAGTTGCTAGTGGCTATGGACAGCGTCCCTGTTCTTCTAGTTCTCAATAAAAAAGTGGCACCCTACTTTCATCTTCTATGGTGCACCCTCCTGCTGCACATGTGCACCCGCCACTCAACATTGCATCACTACATTCAGCTGTTGCGGCCGCACAATGTGACCCTCCAATTCCTAGAGACCTCCCAAAATCTTCTACAAAAGGAAGGGCGAAGATGAAAAGGTTGCAATCAGCACTTGAGCTCCATCCAAAAAGGAAAAAACAAGTGCAGCTACTGTGGTTCTTTTAGCCACAATGCTGCATTGTGCACGACAAGATTGACGTGAAGAACAACGCGGTGACGAGATGTGTTTTTGATCTCAAAATGATGATTGGGGGAGAGAAAAAAAGAAGGCCGAATAAACGCTAGTAGCTTTGACATTTTCTGCTTCCTCTATGCTACTTCTTCTGGACTACTATTTGTGCTTTGTTTTTGTTTTTCTGTGTGGTTTTCTGAGAAACTTGCCTCATTCTACATATTGTATTGCTTGTTACCACAATTTCGATTGCGTGGCAGGTTTTTTCCGCTATCCATTGCTGAAAAATTACCTAGGCATTTTTGTTTGATATTAATGCAAAATAAATGATTGATACATGCAACTCCTAGTACTTCGATATTTTTTGCACCAAAAAAGAAAAACAAAAAAGTTGAGACTGACCTATGATAACTTCAGGATATCTTTCCATGGGGCTTTGTTGTTTTCAGTGTTAACCCAAGTGTTAGTGAGTTGCCTCCTTATGTTTGGAACATCCTTGGCTGTGAATCTTGGAACAATCCTTGCGTCCCAACCATTTGCAAATGTGAGAGCGAAAACACCACAGTTGAACCTACACAGATACAAAAATGTTTTCTAAAAAGTAAGTGTGTTATATGTACTGTCAATTGTAAAACATCTATTAGTTGTACAAAGTTCTGTTTCTAGCAAGAACAGTTACTAATGTGGGCAAAATGATGACTTATGGGAGTAACTAGCATGATAAAATTAAGCAAAAAACTTGTACTGTCAAAAACAGTCTACACATGAAGCAACTGGTAAGAAACATTTGTACTGGTAACAAAGTTGTGTTCCAGGAAATATAAATTGCTATAATGAACCTTGATATAATAGATAGGCAAATAGCAAAAGTTCTCTGCTGGCAATTTTTTTTACTAATGTGGGCAAAATGATGAGTGATGGGAGCAACTTGCGTAATAAAATCAAGAAAAAAACATTTATACTGTCATCACCAAGTTGCAAAAAATGATGTCTGATGTGCTAACTTTGTGGTAATGTGTGTGGGAATGCATTCTTACTCGTTTGTTTGTTTTGGAACATCAATGGTGGCAAGGGGGAAATTATCCATCGAGATGTGAGACTTGGGATAGTGCGCTTCCCACAACGTGCGGACGCTTGCAACCATGGCTCTTGCACAAGTGTCCAAAGATTTGTTCTCAAGTGTCCTCCAAGAATCAAACCTTTTGTCCCTTAGATTCACATTCAAAACCCAGTAATGGTTCCCCGTAATTGTCTTTGACTTGTCAATGTTCTCTAAGACAGGGAACATGATATGAACAATGAGTAGGTAAAAAACATGGGGTTAGTAACAAAAAAGAAGATAGTTTTCACATGATTCTACATGCACAAATTATCGTCACAAAGAAACACAAATACCAAAATCTGGATGTAACACATGCTGGTTGTGGTCCTGACAAAAAAATAAGCAACTAGTGCAGCAGATGCAAGTTTTGCATCTACATAAGAAACTCATAGGTTGTTTGTAAGCAACTTGTGTAAGAATTTTACTGATGTGTTAGTGAAGCACTAATGTGAAAAAAGAAACAACTTATACTCTGGTGTTTAGGTTACATGTTTGTAAGCAACTTTGAACATGCACAAAATCAGTGGGTTCCTTTCAGTTTGTGCAAAAAAACAATTAACTTACCATATCTTTACGATCCAAGCGGCTTGATTTGTTGAATCGGGCAATAAGTTCTTTGTTGCTTAGTGCGATCTATAGCAACCATGTCTGAAAAATACTGGAGAAATGAGGAAGACCAAGTATGAGATAAAAAAGGAAAAAGAAATTGAAATACAAAAATATTGATGCTTTTCCTTCTCCTTACTGAGAACCTGAGGGGCATCACAACCTTCTTCGAGTCCGATGGCAAGTTCATCATTATAGACTGTATGCCAATTTCCATTACATGAGTCAATACGAAACCCTCCTTTTTCATTGAGTTAGCAAACTCCCTCACCGTGACAAAGTATCCACGGTAGTCAATTACCTTTGCGCTGCAGAAAAAACAAAGAAAGAACAAAAATCAAATAATAGATGTGATATGCTTTCATTGTTGAATTGCCTACCAGCGTGCAGCTTCCAATAATTTGTTGCATAGTCATAAAGGGAAAAGGTTCAAAAATTTATTTTAGGCAGATGAAAACTGCATTCTATGTATTATATCACAATGAGGCACAAAAAATTATGCCAAGTTGCCTGATTCAATGGTTTGGTTTGCCTAAAAAAATAAGTTGAATTGCCTGAGAAAAAAATACAATCTGGCACAATATGAGATATTCTCATACCTGGTATCAGCATCTGGTGATTCTTCTTCATCTAATCTCCCATGAAAAATAACTGATGCATATAGCCTGTTTACTTCAGGTTTGCACAAATACGCTTTCCTATCATTGTAGTCCATGAATGGTGACCTCTTGCAAGGACGTGGCTTGATGATCCTTCACTCAAAATGATGTGTGACCACCTCACCAGAGCTGCTGCTGCTATAAATCTTGCTCCCTGATCCTACTTCTCCTTGGTTGGCAGTTTTTTCTGGTGTCTTAAAAATGTTTGGGACCATCTTTCTTGAGTTGCCAGCTGAACAACCTGCATCAAACTCCTTTGCCTCATATATGCCTTCAAAATCACAAACAAAATTAGCGGTTGCTAGAAATTTCTTGGAATCATGCATAGCAAAGTTGCTTGGGCCGACATCTTGATGTGCTCCGTCATCTTCAATTTTTTTGGGCAAGTCATCTATACCAAGATCAAAACTTGGGGCTGGGCAGTATTCAGAACAATCTGCGCCTAAGTTTTCGCTTTTGCTTTGCTGTAAATGAAGTCCATCCGCGCCTCCTGAAATATAGTTTGTTGACTTGCTTAGGGAGGGCTTACTTACTGGAGGAACACATCTTGATAAGATCTCACTAACTTTTAGCACATTGATTTCTAGCGCACTACTTGCGTTCCCAATAAAACTGCGCATAAGACTTTCCTTCTTCGCATCAGACAGATTAAAAGCTTTCCACTGCGGGGCGGTGGGTTGTGCAAATGTAGTTGAACTAGCAGGCAACTTGCCCTGGGCTACTAGCAACTTTGAATCTGGACTTCGTCCCATGGTCGCACAAACACCTTCTTTGTCCATTTTTTCTGCATAAACGCATCAGGGATGTTTTCCTTCTCCTTTTCCTAAACTGCATCTAGTGCTGCGACCTATCATGATACCTCTACATGTCCCACTTTGCCACTCTGCATGTCATTTGCATGATTTCAGTCCATCTCCTTGAATAAGTACTTGCGCCCGGCCATTTAAGTCGCCCAACGGTAGCCTTGCACTAGGGGTGCTGTTCTCAATGCCAGAGGTGCTCTCACTTTCAAATCTACTGGTCCTGGTACTGTGGAGTGTACTGTTGCCTGTGCAAGACTTGTCTGGCAAATAGATGAAATTGCTGGCTTCTTTAACTGAGTTGCCAGAATATGTGATCCACTTGCCTTGTGATTGGTTTTAAAGTTGCCACCTTGCTTTGAAACTAGCCCTGTTGATACCGCATCATCTGCTCCTTTTACGCATGGGATTGCATGAGGGCCTGCTGCTATGCTTGATATTGTGTTTTTGTCTGGCTATGTATTGTGAGTACCATTACTTGCCTCTTTTGTCTTCTTTATTGCCTGCTGTTGCAACTGAATTGGCACAAACTTCTTCATGGCTGACTGCCTTTCCTTCCCAAATTGCCCTTACTGTATATTTTTGGCACACAGTGCTTGGAGTTGCTCTGATGTTTCTGTCACCACCACTGGTTCCAAAATGAAACTAACACTTTTTTGCTTCTTGGCGGTGGAAGAGGTGGGAGTTGGTTGTGAGCAGCTTCATCTGCTTTCACACCCTCATGTGATGCACCGATTCCCCTCATGATTTTCTTGCGAATCCGTTTTGGGCATATTTCCTCTGGGTTGAATGTGATCCCCAGTTCCAACTCTTCATCAGAATTCACTAGCTCTTAAAAAATCCTCCTCACTTCAACTGCAAGAGGTTCCTTGTCAAGGTCGATCATTTCTTTCACTTCAATTTTTTTGAATTGTTGCATTGTGGCATCATTTCTACGCTCCATCATCACAAGATCTCTGGGGCAGATGGTTACTGCCTCATCAAGTCCTTTTGGCTTCCTATCCTTCTTCTTTTCAATTAGATACTGAAGTGTGCATTCAGATTCATCATCACTATCGGAGTTTTCCCCTGCAGCATCATCATTGTTGCCACCACCACCGCCGAAACCGCCAGCACCCCCTTCCAGTGTTGTCATCATCATTATCCTCATCCCCCTGCCCATCATCTTCCTTCTCTTTATCATTGCCTTCGTCTCCTTCATCATCATCGCCCTCCTTCTCTCCGCCCTCTTCTTTTTCTTCCTCCTCCTTCTCTTCATCCTCTTCTTTTTCTTCTTCCTCTTTATCTTCTTTTTCTTTATTGTCCTTGTTTTGATCCATTACCACTTCACTCTCCATATCAACATTCACCTCGCCATGATTTTCGACTCCCTTTTCTGATTCATCATGATTTGCTTCCTCCTCAACACCATCAAGTTCCTCTGAATTGTCATCTTGACCTGTAGCTTCCACTTCATCCTCATCACCATCATCCTCATCTGAAATGCCATCGCTCTCGCTCTCATCATTCCCTGTGCCCTTGTCGTCTTCCTCACTTCCGCTTGCATCTTCCTCACTGGAATCAGTGTCAGATTTGAATGACTCTTCCTCACTAGGTAAGTTGGCACTGTCGGTTGCAACTTGTTTGCGTCTTCCCTTCACGGGTTGCCTACTTGTTCCAGCTTTACTAGGCCCTGACCTGCTTGTAACCTCCTCATCATCATCGATCCTCCCGATGCCAGTTACAAACTTGCCAACTACATGTGAAATTTCAGAACACATATCATGCACCATAGCTGTCAGCTTCTTCTGTCTCTGCAAAACAATAGAAGAGTGAAAAGGAAGAAAACTGGATAAGTTTTGTGGTCTATTTGGGTTGAAAAGAAAAATGACAGAGTATAACGCAGACACTAGTGAGCAAAAACAACCACTGCAAGACTTACTGTTTTGTCATATGACTCAGGTAATCTCACAGCAACAAATTTTGTTACATGGTCCATGCTGCCAATCAAACTCTCATCCGCACACCTGGAAAACTCGGTCTTAAACTGTTTGCAACAAAAATGAGAAAAAAGATGAGTTATAATAAGTGTGGCACTTGCTTGGCAACAAAACTTAAATTGCCCCCAATAGTAGCTTGCATTTGCCCATATATATTTGGTGTCAGATTATATACTTTTGCAAGCATCGTGTGCTCGCATCTTACTTGCTTGCTGCCTATTGTTCATATAATAGATATTTACGGTTTAGTATTTACCTTGTATAGTTTTGAGTGTACAACTTGCTAGACTTGAAGGAAAAAGTTGATGGTGTTCAGTGTGTAGCTTGGATAAGGTTAAGTGCATGAGTTGCCTATTTGTTTTAGGTTTGTTTTATTATTTAAATGATCTACAACAGCTGGATATGTGTGTGAACATTACTGCCCGAAATACTAACTCTTGAATTATGTAGTTATATGCATGAACATTTCGGGTCGGTTAACCCCGAGTAAAGAAGAGACTGGAAAACTACGTATTGTCAAAAAAATGCTCAAAAAGTACATTGAGCTTGCTTGCATTTAGTAAATAAGTTGCCTCCTCTAGCACAATACAGTTGTCTATCAAGTCTGACTTCTCAAACAATAAGGGTATAAAGAAGGGGGAAAAGTTGAAAGGGAAGAAGAGAGAAAATGAGCTTACCCGCAGTTTGACGTACTCCCCAGCTACCTTCCTGTCCTTCCTGATAACTTTAGCAATTAAATCTGAATTCCAAACTGAAACCCTTGGAATCAAACTGGGGATTGGTTCATCAACATCAAATGTGTCCAGATACAGCAGTTGCAAGATAAACACAAAATTTTGAGTTCCCTAATGATTGCAAAGAAAACATAATGAAGAAGTGATATGAAAATGTTGCTTCATAGATAGATGCGCTTACCACGAGGTGGAAAATGCAGCAACAGACAGCCTTCTTATTGGCACGACCAGATGTGAATGCTAGCTTCAGTTGATCCACGACGAACTGGCATATGTTGGTTTCAGTTATTCCATTGACATCCATAACAGCAGGGAAACTTTTTGGGGAAATGCTTAAACTTGTTGATGGGGCAAGGAAAGATGAAAAAACAAGTGCTAGCCAAGCACGGAGGAATTCATCATCGTGGGCTCTGTTCATATCCTTAATCATCTTGCACCATGCTGTAAGAGTTGGTGAATACTTGGAGGTGATATTTTAGATATTGTACATTTCCCTAGTGATGTCAGAGCGGTTATCAAAACACACCTTCCTCCCCCTATTTGGCAAACCCCATATCCTATGAACGCTCGCAGCATCTACTGGAATCTTTCCCCTCTCTGGAATAACTATTTGTGACATCTCAGGGTCGTAAGGTGTAATGCCCAAGATGCGATCCTATCCTTATTTTGGCACGAGGGCCTCGATAGGGATAGAAGCGCATCTCGTCGTTTCGCAAGAATGGATATCATTACAAGTACATGTAAAGAAGAGATGAGTATATGGAATTGGCTTACACTCGCCACAAGCTACATCAATATCACATCAATACAACAACATATCCAAACATCATACAGAAGAGCAGGGTCCGACTACGGACGAAAACAAATGATAAAATGACATCCACCCTTGCTATCCCAGGCTGCCGCCTGGAACCCATCCTAGATCGATGAAGAAGAAGAAGAACTCCAAATCAAACAAGCAACGCTCTAATGTCAAAGCATCACATTACCTGTACCTGCAACTGTTGTTGTAGTAATCTGTGAGCCACAGGGACTCAGCAATCTCATTTCCAAGGGTATCAAGACTATTAAAGCTTAATGGGTGAGGTATGGTTAAGTGGTGAGGCTGCAACAAGCACTAAGCATTTATTTGAGTGGCTAACTTACGAGTACGAGAATAAAGGGGGATGATCATTGCATAAATGGACGTGAGGTAATGATGATCACTAAGTGATCCTGAACACCTACTTATGGTCAAACATAACCCCACCGTGTTCTCTCTCGGATCAGAAATTCACGAGAAGAGACAGTCACGGTTACGCAGACGGTTGGTGTATTTTATTTGAGTTTACTTCAAGTTTGCTATGACCGGGTGTTAAACAAAGTTTCCAAGTTGCCACGTAACCGCGGGCACGGCTTTCTGAAAGATTTAACCCTGCAGGGGTGCTCCAACTTATCCATCACAAACTAACCACACGCCGCGGGAATAACCTCGACCAAGAATCCCGTGATTTCCTAGGCAATTCCACTGGAAAACCTCAACCTCGAGATAGCCCGAAGTATTTTCGGAATTCCTCGCACAAGACGTTCGAGAATGGTAAAACAAATCCAGCAAGACCGCCCGGCGTGTCGACGAACCCGATAGGAGCCGCGTATCTCGTTCTCAGGACACGACGGATAAGCGAAGCGTACGGTGGCCTGATAGACATCTCCCGAGTTACCCCAGGTTGGCCCCGCACGGTGCTCTAGTTTGGACCAACACTCATGAGGAGCACTGGCCCAGGTTGTTGATTGAAGATCCTCGGGTGAATTACTCCCTATGCAGGTTTATTAGTTATTAGGCAAATGTAGTACCAAAGTTGGGTCCTGCCAGACAAGTTTTAACCTAAAACGAATGGTCAAGGGGGTCCCCATAACAACCCCTAGCATGTTAGAAGTGCAAAACATGGAACATAACACCGGTACACAAGTAACTAGGGTGGCAAAAGTGGAACAAAACACCGAGCAAAAGGCCAAGCCTTCAACCTTTTACCAAGTATATATGTGCATTAAATTAAATAGCAATAATATTGTGATATCAAAAATATCCATGTTGGCACATGGAAACGATTTGCACCTGCAACTAGCAACGCTATAAGAAGGGTTGAGCAAGCGATAACATAGCCAAACATTGTTTTGCTGGGATGTGGAGGGGTTAGAGGCTTTTCATGGCAATTTGGGAGGCTAGACAACAAGTGGTAGGTAGCGAGACAGCGATAGAAACAAGACAACTAGCATGGCAATGATAGTAATGGTATCCAGGGAAATGTTCATCTTGCCTGAGATCCCGCTTGGAAGAAGAACGAATCCATGAAGAAGACGAGCCAACGTAGTCGAACGGATCCTCACGCTCCGAACGCTTTCGGTACTCTATCGAGAAGAAGCAATCTGAAAACAACAATCAACACATGATAAACACCACAACAAATGCGTGACATGATGCACAACAAGGATGATGTCTGTTATCCATGACATGGGAAAACACAACAATCAACTCCTACACATTAAGTGAAGTTCAATATGCAACGAGTTGCATATTGACGAAACTCCACGTTTGAATCATTTAGTTAATTCCCGTTTAGGTACACAACAATATTAAATGTTGTTAAACATGGCAAGAGGTGAATCATAAACAAACTATCTATCTAGGCATCTTAAATGAGGTCGGAAACGACTTATAGCATTTCTGAAACGACCCCATATGCAAATTATAAGTTTGGTCCAGATCTGAACTAACCATATTTTATGTTTATTAAACAGGAAAATAAAGTGCACAATGTTATTCTACTCGTCATTCTAGTTGATTTACATATATAGATCATATAAAATGGAGCTACGGCCTAAAAGATATGCCACACACAAGATGAACATGGCATGAATGCAAAATGCATGCAAACATCAACCACAACATACCAAATCATGGATGCAGCAAGATAACATGATACTACATGCAATTCTATGCAAGATTCATATATGGCATGCCCAAAATGGAGCTACGGTTCAACCACAATCACCAATACAAGTTTTAGTTCAAATCTGCCCAAAACAGCAAGATGGCATATTGCACACATGAGAACAACTAGCTACAGATTCTAAAATGCACAAACTAAGCATGGGGCAGTAGCATATAACACACACTTCATTTCATCTTCACATATCATACTCAAAACAATCATGGAACACATGGTAGGAAGCTCACAACATGGCAATAAAATATAGCAGATTAGGACTTGGTGAAAATTAGGCTAGATATGTGCAGCAGTTTACATCAGATTGACCTATTGGACAATGAATATAACTATGATGCAAATCCTGTACATGGCATCAAAAGACACAACCTGGTAGACAACAACATGCTTAACAAAAGACTCCTTGGGAGCAACCGCAAAAGACTCCTAGATCAATAGCAAATCACATGACAACATGGCAACAAAATAACAGTTTTCAGACTTAGAAATATTTTAGACACCTCAAAAGAGCAACATATTTATCACATGATGGCAATAAGAAAATAGCACATAAACATGGATTATCATGGCAAACACAAACACCAGGGGTTAGTACACATGTCAAAGGGCATATCTCATGTTCACAACTATTACAAAAGGTGCACGGATCAATTACTATGATGCTCGCAAAATGGAACTCTACGTTAACAGATTTCAGTTTTAACGTGATAGCAACTTTAGAGCAACAAACAAACATGATAATGATGTTCTACCTAGCAACCAGAGGCATGGCATCAAAGTAGACATATCCTAGAGCAAAACTCATGAAGACACCATATGCAAAAGATCTACGGTTGAGATGCAATCATCCACACAACATTGAATAAAATAAAAGTTTCGACATTACGATGAGATGCACTTTTGCAATAGAGATATGGGCATGCAAATTAATCCTAATGCACAAACAAAGGGTACCATCATGGAGAGCACGAATAGTAGAGCAATTTTCATATATTACACATGTTTATCGGATGCACGATTAAAGAGATACAAACCACACAAGATGCTAACATGATGTCAAAACGTGCAGTTTTTCAGGGACTTAGCCAAAATTACCCTCGGGGTCGAATCGGGACGGAGCGGTGCGGGACGGGCGGATCCCGGGCTGCGGGACCGTTTGGATCGCGGGATCGGCAGGTCCGGGCTCGGGCAGGGACGGGGTCGTCCCGGCCGGAGGTTGGAGGAGGCCGGCCGAGCCATGGCGGCGGGGCGGACGCCGGCGAGGGACAGCACGACGACGGCGGTGTGGATTCGCCCGGATCTCGCCGGATCCGGTGGAGCCACGGTGAGGCGGCGGGGCTTGAGGTCGCCGGCGAGCCCCCGACGGCCCCGGCGGCGAGGCACGCAGTGGAGCTCGGGAAGAGCTGCGGGCGGCGCTGGGCATCACGGAGATGACGGGTGCAGGGTCGGGGCGACACAACAGCGGCAGGGGGGGTTGGCTCCTCCGGTGGCGGTGGCTTGGCGACGGGGCGAAGGTGCGGTGAGGTCGCCGGCGGCGGCGGGCAGCATGCGCGGCGGTGCTAGGTTTTCGGGCGGCAGGCTCGACGCGTGCGGGGCTGCTTAGGCCCAGTTTGGCCCGAGGCGGGCCTCGGCTGGGCCGGGCGGGCCGCGGTGGAGGGGGCGCCGCGAGGTGCGTGGGGGAGCCAGTTGGCGCCCGCGGGTTGGCCAGGGCTCCGGCTCAGGGGCGGCGCGGCCCGTAGCTGCGCGCCATGTGGCGGCGGCGGGGTCGCCGGCGCTGAAAATGAGGCGAGGCTAGTGACTGCGAGGTGGGAGGAGGCTGGGTGGCACGGTTTTCGAGGCAGTGGAGGGAGGAGTCTAATTTTGGAAGGGGGGCATCCGTTTATAGGCAGGGGCTAGGTTTTTGGGGGTTTTGCCCGAATTCGGATCGTCGGATCGCGATCGGACGGCTCCGGACGCTGAGGGGCTTAGGGTAGGACTAGTTGGCTGTGTAGTTGGGCTAGCTGGTGATGAGATGAAATGTTAGTGGCCCGTGACAGAGGTTTTAGAAACACCGAAAACGTCCGAAAATAAACCGACTGTGGTGCCGCTACGGTTGATCGTTCGGTTATCAAATGACCTCCGATTGCGACGAAATTTGGCAAGCGGTCTACCTACAATATAGCAAGACCGCATGCCAACTTCCGACCCAATCCGAGAATATTTTATATGCACTTTTAAAAACAATATTTTATCGATGCCGCGGGCGTGTGCGTGTGTGGTCGGTCTCGAAACGGTCGACGACACGAACGGAGAGAACCACCGACTACGTATGGATGCAGGTTTTCAAAAACAAGTGACGATGCCATGCAGATGATGCGAATGATGTGATGATGAATGCGACAAACACACGAATCACACGTTGACAACGGAATAAAAGGGGAATCTTCTGGAGCGTCGGTCTCGGGCTGTTACATAATGCCTCATTATCCACTGGCTAAGATCTCCAGGCATGCTATTAGCTACAAGGTCCAACAGGCCACCAAACTCTTTTCCAATAATAATATCTTTCTGAGCCGAAATCAACTCTTTGTTCAATTTAAACAACCTTGAAGGCGATGCCCTGTTCCTACGACCCTGTTAAATACAAAAAAGAAATAAACATTAAGCACAAAAGCACTATTTTGGTAAAAGCAACTACAAAGCAGTGTTGGGCAACTTTTTTGAATAAAGTGAGCAATCTGGTACAAATACCTCATTTCCTACGATCTTCTGACACTTTGGAATTGGCGGTTGATCCACACCAGCGCTTTTGTCAGCAGAGTTGTCATCAGCATCAGCACCATTTGCGTCGCTCGCGGTATCATTGGGACGCTCCACTTGAAGAACAATTGCAGTAGGCCTGACGCTTATACCCAGTTAAGGCTGGAGTGCCTTTTGACTGCACCAACAAACACATGGACAAAACATATATCACGATGTCAAAAAATGTTATAAAAAAACATACCCAGGCAAGTAAAAAAAACATGTTCGACAAAAAATTATAAACCTCTGAACGATGCTCTTCAGGGACATGAGATGGATCATCATCATGACTAGATGCAGGAGGCACACCCTGGATGGCCTTCTTGCTTCCCCCAGCCATTTGTTTCCCGCTGCAAATAATCTCAAGTATATTAGTAAACTGATAAAAACCACCATAAATGAATTCAAGTATATTGCTGTAATAAGAACAACACTCGAAAAATAGCGATAATATAATAGATCAAAGCAAAAATGCTCGCAAGAAAAAATAAATATCAGTCGATAGGCAGTCCATAAGCAGTACTGTCCAAAACTGGCAACATAAAAGTTAAATCACGCAAGTCATTCACAAACCTAGAGCAAAACAAGTAATCACATGACTCTGAAAACCTCTGGATCTAGAACTACGACAGGAATCGCGCACTCATGCATTTTGCAGGCAACTTCTGAAAGCCATAAAAGCCAAACTCATTCGAAAACAGAAAACAGAAAACATCAGCATCTGTCAGCATCTACATTTGGGAATAGACTCACACACTTACAGTAACTATAGGCAACATCTAAAGACATGCCAGGCAAGTGATTAACACAACTGTAGCAGTACATGTAGATTCTAAAAATGTTCAACATCTACATTTGGGAATAGACTCACACACTGACAGTAACTATAGGCAACATCTGAAGACATGCCAGGCAAGTCATTAACAAAACTGCAGCAATACATGTAGATTCTAAAAATGTTCAACATCTACATTTGGGAATATACTCACACACTGACAGTAACTATAGGCAACATGTGAAGACATGTCAAGCAAGTCATTAACAAAACTGTAGCAATACATGTAGATTCTAAAAATGTTCAACAAGTACAGCAAGCACCTCTCCTGATACATCCATTGCGCACGCATCCAAACCCCGCCACCCTCTAGTAGCCAAACCCTATGAACCCTAATATCGACATCCATCACGTATGCTCCGTCAACATCAACATATACTCGACAAGTCATCCATCCCGTGTGCTACAATCACACCAACATCTACTCGACACACATGAGAATGCGAAAAAAATCTAGAAACGATGAACTCACCGGAGATATGTCGAACCGTGGCTCTTCCACGGTGTCAACCGCACGACGCCCTCCTCTCCGCCTCCTTCGCCGCGACCTGCTCCTCGAGACCGTCGCCGAGGACCGCTTCCTTCTCCTCCAGATACTCGCCGAGGCCTGCTCCCCTTCTCCTCCAGACCGTTGCCGAGGCCCGCTCCCCTTCTCCTCTACCGCTTGCCCTGGAGGTGGCCGCCGTACCTTCCAAGCGAGCCGAATCGCCCCACCTCCGGCTCAGAATCGAGCGCGAAATGGATGAACAAGTCGCCGTCTGGCTTGATCTGGAACAGGAGAATCGATAGCGGGGGCGGGTGATGGAGAATCGCACTAGCACTATTGGAATGAGGTACTTTGCTGTCTGCCATAGCGGACGGCAAAGGGCAGGACCACCGACGGCAAAGCCTTTGCCGTCCGGCAGCAGACGGCCAAATTTCTGGCACTGGGAACCCCAGTAAAGGAGTGCTTTGCCGTCTGCCTTTGTACAACGGACGGCAAAGTGTTTTTGCCGTCAGGCAGCAGACGGCAAAGCGGCTGGACGGCGTAAACTTGAGTTAGCCCCGTTAGTGGCTAACGGAGCCTTTGCCATCTGCCACCCTCTCCTTTGCCGTCCGCAGCCTTTGCCGTCTGCCACCCTCTCCTTTGCCGTCCGCAGCCTTTGCCGTCTGCCACCCTCTCCTTTGCCGTCCGCAGCCTTTGCCGTCTGCCACCCTTCATTTGCCGTCGTCCCCCCTCCACCCCCTCCTTTGCCGCCCGTAGAAAAAACTAGGGCAATATTGCCACTTTGCCGACGGCCACCGTCGGCATAGCTTCTTTTCCGTCCGCCCCGGACGGCAAATGTACCAAATAGCATCAGGCCTGGCACTCCCAGGGTGCACAGGTGAGTGCCACGTGTCACCTTTGCCGTCGGTGCCGGACGGCAAAGAAGCTATGCCAACGGTGGCCGTCGACAAAGTGGCAATATTGCCCCAGTTTTTTCTGTTTTTTCTTATATCCAACAATTTTCACAGGCAAAATATGCTATATATGTATATATTTCACAATAACCCTACTGATGATCATCCAACAACAAGCACAAGCACAAGTATCCAACAAACATACCAAAACAAATGTCACATTGTTCACCATATTACAATAGTAACAAGTTTCACATATGTAGCAAGTTTAACATTGTTCATCGATACAAAATCACAAGCACTCCATCAATGCAAGCTTCCGTGAAGTGACTCTAATCTGCAAAATGGGAAATACGAAAGTTAGATGAAGAAGACTAGAATAAGAAGAAGAAGATGAAGAAGCGGTTTTCTTCTCTCTATCTTTCTCCTCTTGTTTTCTTCTTCTTATTGCTTATTTGTGTCATTCGGGCAAAATTGGAAGAAGGATAGGTCTTTCGAGGTTTGCCTCATGGTGTGTATGGTGCACACTCACTCACACTTATATGGTGGTGTATGTTGGTGGACAGTACCTAACACTAATATTTCGACAGTTGGTGATGGTCGTTTCCCCTAACACTAATATTTCGGAAGGAGCTAAGTTTGTCTAAGTGCTAAGTTTGTCTTTCTTTGAGAAAACGAGCTAAGTTTGGGGCTTACCGTCCTCGTCATCACGGAGGAGAGGCACCGCGGTTGCTCGGACCGGTTTCACCTGGAGAAGGCTGCCCTGGAGAAGGGTCGTGCGATGCGACTCCGGAGTTAAGCTGCACCAAAGATGATTTGCAATGTCTCGTTAGCATGATGACACTGAAAAGATCATTGCATTGAAATGAAACTCACCGTTGCAGCCGTGGTAATGACTGGCATCGACGGAGCGGCCTGGCCGGTCTTTTCGCACATAGTCTGCACATTTGGTTTTCACAAGTCAACGATATTCATTATTAATGAAACGAACATTAAATGCAATATTTGACAAATATGAAGAAGAATCTTACCACGAAGAGCTGGTAGATGGCCCGGTAAGACGCATCGGACCGTGCCCTCTCCTCCTCCAACAACCTTGCCGTCCTCTCCTCCATCTCCTTCTCCTTCGCCGCCATAAGCGCATGTGTTGCCTCTCTCTCTTTCTGAATAGCAGCTTGCAACACAACTCCTCGTTAGCATTGTAATCATCTTTGTTCACACACACAACGTAATGAGGAAAGATATCTGAGTCCGTATAACTAACCTCGATGGCGAGCTCGACTGGCCATGGACGAGGCCTTATCTCAGGACAGGAGCTCATTTGGCGCGCCTTGATCTCCCGGAGGTTGCTAGGACAACGTATAAGGCCATCTCCAATGGCAATCGAGCCATGGGGCCTCCCACCGCCAGCTATCATCACCAGCTCTAGATCAATAGGCTCCTGGCTCGGGTTAAAGTCCTCCCCTTTCCTCGCCTTCCCCTCATCTCTGTACCTCACGAGCTTGTTGTGGGAGGAGATGTTGCTGAACTTCAAGGGATCATCGAGGTCAGACTCAGAGAATGCCTTGACCTTCTTGTACGAGGTAGTATGGGCCATCGCATAGAGGTCGTACATCTGTGGCACCTCCGTTTTATTGTGATGCGCCTAATAGAGAGAGAGAGGAACAAAGTATTAGTAAAGGGCTCAAGCTAGAATCAAGAATGAATTGCATGAATCATGAAGCTAACCACATACCCAGTTCAGACCAAACTGATTTAAGTTGGCGCTCCCTTGATGGTGTGGCACACCAACCATTTTGTTACGCCGGTCCTTGGCATTGTTGTGGACGGATAGCCATTGTTCTGAGCACCACTCATCCACCAACGCCTCCCAACAATCCATCTTATCCGCACACCATCTCGGGGGCACCTAAGTTAATAAAGAGATATTTGAGCGCTACGCGTAGGAATGAAATGAAGGAAACTAAGTACAAGGCCTTAAAAATACATAATTACCTTCATGTAATGCTCCTTCTCCATCTTCTTTCCGCGGCACGTCGACTTCTCCTTCCTAATACGCCGTGAGGCGTAGTAGTCTCGAACAACCTGCACCCGAGCCTCATGCCGAAAGTTTTGCAGTAGGCGCTTGCATTGCTGATCGATAACCTTTGCCGCGGCCTCCTCGTATCCCTCCTGACACCTGTAGAAGGTCTGCAATCAAACAACACAACACTTATTAGTACAATAACTAGCTATTGTTGATTTTTAATTGTGTAAAGGAGAAATTACCCAAAAATGCCTGATCACCATCTCCGCCCTCGTGTGGCACAAAACACCGTCGATCCTCTCCTCAGGCGGGGCCGGTGCAGCCAAGTAGTGCTCCCAGGTCAGTCCTAACTCTCGAACCTGACCCTCACCGGGCAACGTGACAAACCCCGGGAAATTTTGCCTGACAAGGACACCAAGGATGCTGTTGGGCCTGCGGGCATCCTTGGGTTGATGCCAACCCCTGCAGTATGACAAAGCCAACACATTACATATTTGAAAAAACGTGAAGGCAAAAGGTTAAAAAAGAGTACATGCACTTACCTCTCCCCATCAGGCCTAATCAACCACCTCAGCTCGCGGGTCGCCGACACGGGCGGGAGCCGTGTCATACCACGCTGGTAGACGGTGGCGCCCTCAGGCAGCTCCTCGTCGCTATCAGAAAAACGATCCCCGCCACCATCAGCATGGCCACTAGGCTCCTCCGGCCAGGTATCCCATGGGGTCTGCCGGGACGTGCCCTCATCCCTACTCTGCTCCGGAGTCTCGTGGGACGAAGCCTCTGGGATAGGAGTCGTGTAGGTCGAAGGCTCCACGACCTGAGGCTCATGGACTGGAGTCCGCGTAGCCTCGTCCTCAGACGGGTCCACCCTAGCAGTCCTGTGCTCGGGTGAATCAGCTGGGGGTGGCGGCGAGGAAGGCGTAGCAGCCACCCTACCTTTGCCGCGGCCTCCTCTCCCTCCTCTCCCACCTCTACTACCTCTCTTCTTCCCCCGACCTCCTCTCACGGGGGTCGACGAAGAAGCGGCCACCGGAGAGAGCCGGCAGGAATGGAAGTACCCATCCCACCACCCTCCGACGAAGGAGCCGCGGAGTGCTCTCGACCCTTTCCCACCATCTTTCAACAACTGCCATGACAAATAGTAAACAAAATTAGTACAACATAAAATTGAATACCGACATGAATAATAAAATGTATATAATTTAAGTGTATCATCATATACCTAACATGAACTAAAAGTTGATTACCTGACATGAATTAATAATAATCTTGATCGTCTATATATTCTCCGGGATCAATAAATGCATCATCATCACTATCATCAATAAATGCATGATCATCATCACTATCATCAATAAATGCATGATCATCATGACTATCAGGAACAACATGTGGAAGGCATCCTTCATGTAATCGGTTAAGCATTGACAGGTCATCCGCATCAGTAACCTCTTCTTGTTCCGGCTCTTCCTGTTCCGGCTCAGGGGTTAAGTCGGATTCATTGTCGCTGTCTACTTCAATGTTCCGGGGTGAAGTAGAGCGGTTCTTGAAACGTTTTTTTTGGAAATACGTGTTTCTTGGAAGAATTCTCCTTCATATGTGTGTTGGTTAATGTGAGGTTCATAATCCTCTTCATTGAGGGGAGGTGGTCTAAAATGTGGCGGCACTTCATAAACGACATCCCAACCTTTCAGATTTGTATCAGTTTGGCAGGCCCACGGTAGATAGAAAACTTGGGTCGCCTGTTGAGCTGTAATATAGACATCGGGCACATCTAAATGGGTGCTTTGTTTGATTTCGACTAGCCCTATATGTTCATGAGTCCTTCTAGTCTCCTTCGGCTGGAACCAATGACATTTGAAGACTACGACGTTCGGTGGGTTTTCACCATAGAATAGAAGTTCATAAATTGCTTCAACTCTTCCATAGTACTCTGTACCTCCTTCGCCGATAGCAGAGACACAACAATTTGTAGTCTTCAGGTCGGGCATAGATAGCTCTTTGCCAAAGGTACGAAAGCGATACCCGTTGATGTCGTATCTATCAAATGAACGGACCTTATAGTCAAAACCATTAGCGACTTGTCTCAGCTCGGCGTCCATAGACTCTGAATTAGCCTACAAGTTTAATACGAAAGGATTGTTGCATTAGCCGCAAATAAGACGAAGAAATGAAATGGTCCATTAATGGTAATTACCGTTTGTTTGAACCAAGAGATGTAACCGGGATAGCCGCCTCCATGCTTCACCAGGAGCTCATACTCTTCGACGGAATCCTTTTGGATGACCACTCCATCTGAGAATTTGGCGACGTATCGACTATATCAAATATCCGGGAATAAGAGCAGTTCTAAGGAATTACAAGTTGCGAAACAATAATGTACCGACAACTTACTCGATGTATGGCCGCACTTCTGTTAGGTTGTTGAAGATATACAACGAAATGGTCCGCCATTCATCGACATCCAACGCTTTTTCTTTAGAAGCACCGGCTGGTGCGAGCTTCCCTTTGAATAGGTTGAGGTTGGATCGACTTTTTTTTGGGTCGCCATCATTGTACCGAGGCTTCGGATTATGAAAATGACGATTTTTGGCTTCATAGTGTGCTGTCACGAAGTTTGCCGCCTCCTCAGTAATGAATGCCTCAGCCATCGATGCTTCAATTCTACGTTTATTTTTACATTTTGCTCGAAGCGTCTTCTGCATCCTCTCAGTTGCGAAGCACCAACGATTTTGCACGCCCCCCCAATCTTGCCTTGGTCGCGAGATGCAAAATCAAATGCTGCATTGGATTAAAGAAGCCCGGTGGAAAGATCTTCTCTAACTTGCATATCAACTCCGACGCCAACTCTCCCATTTCATCTAGCACGCCAGGCGATAGTTCTTTCGCACAAAGAGAACGGAAGAAATAGCTCAGCTCTGCCAGTACTAGCCATTCATCCTCAGGGATAAAGCCACGCAGCATCACCGGCATTACCCGCTCAAGCCATATGTGCCAATCATGACTCTTGAGACCAAATATCTCCAGTTTGTCAAGACTCGCTCCCCTCTTTAGATTCGCTGCATAACCATCGGGGAACATCAACTGCATTTTCACCCACAGGATCATTTCCCTCATAGCCGGCCTTCCAAGATTGAACCATGCCTTTGGCTTAGTCCAGTTCTGCTTTCCTTTCCCTTGTCGCATGTTTTGTAACGGTCTATCACATAGAGCCTCCTGATCGATTCTAGCCTTAGGATTATCCTTTGACTTCCCCTGTATGCCGAACAATGTACCAAAAATGGCCTCGGCGATATTCTTTTCAGTGTGCATCACGTCGATGTTGTGTGGGCAAAGGAGGTCTTTGAAGTAAGGCAGATCCCATAAGCATGACTTGTGAGTCCATGCGTGTTCCGTATTATACCCTTTGAAATACCCAGGACGTTTTGGATCCGGCTCGAGAGCGTTTAACTGATCCAGGAGCTGTTGGCCTGTCAACGCGGGTGGTGCAGAGTTTTTGACAACTCTACCTTTGATGAAATTATTCTTGTCTTTTCTGAACTTATGGCGAGGATCCAGGAACTGTCTATGCATGTCGAAGCAAGAATACTTGCGACCCGCCTGCAGCCAACGGAACTGAAGAGCTACCTTGCATGTGGGGCACGGGAACCTTCCATGCACACACCAGCCAACGAATAGGGCATACGCCGGCAAGTCATGCGTCGAGTACATGTACCACACATGCATTTTGAAGGTTTTTTTGGTAGCGGCGTCGTATGTCTTGATCCCTATATCCCAAGCTTGTTGCAATTCATCCTTAAGCGGCTGCATGTACACATTCATATTCTTCCCCGGATAGTTGGGCCCTGGAATTATCAACGTCAGGAAAATGTTCTTTCTTTTCATAATCTCTCCGGGGGGAGATTGAGTGGAATGACAAATACAGGCCAACAACTGTATTGGGTTGCCGTCATACCAAACACATTGAACCCATCCGTGCTGATGGCGACTCGAGGATGCCTTGGATCTGCCGCTTTATCGTTATGTAATTCATCGAAGTGCTTCCACGCAAAAGCGTCTGGAGTGTGTACCAACATCTAATTCCCATCTGCATCTAGTTCGGTTCTTTTTCCCAATTTATGCCATGTCATCTGTCTGGCCGTCTCTTCGACCATGAAAAGACGTTGAAGTCTTGGTACGATTGGCATATAGCGAAGAACGTTAACAGGAATTTTTGTCTGCATCTTCTCACCCATACCGTTGTCTACGACAACATAACTGGAAGACTTGCAAATGGGACAATAGTTCAAGTCTGCATACTCAAGCCTAAATAAGGCACATCCACTCTCACAGGCATCTATCTTCTCATAGGGCATCTTAAATACACGGAGAATTTTGTTCGACTGGTACAGGTTTGCAGGCAGTACATGGCCTTTGGGTAGAAAGCGTCCAAATATTGTCATCATCGTGTCGTAGCATTCTCTGCCCAGGTTGAATTGAGCCTTCAGAGCCATTACTTGCGCGATGGCATCTAGCTGACAAAGCTCAGTGTGCTCGTGGAGAGGACGTTTTGAAGACTCCAACATTTCATAGAATGCCTTTGCAGATTCCTCCATCTCATCGTCCGAATCCCGAGCATCATCAAAGTCTTGCACCATGTCTTCGATCCCGGTACCATGCTCATCGGTGCGATGACGAACCACCTCAGCTCTGGCACGTTGGGCAGACTCACCATGAAAAGTCGACACCATATAATTAGGCCTAAAAGCCCACTTCTGCAGGTATTTAACCATTTCACCCTCTGTCTGCCTTTTATAGTTGTCGCACCGGGAACAGGGACACCATGTTTTTTCCTGGCCATTTGCAAATGCGGCTCTCACAAACCCCTTGGTATTTATTAACCATTCTTTGGTCATGTCTTTCTGACTGGTGTGACCGGTGTACATCCACGCACGATCAGTCATCTTGCCTAGCATATATATTCATCAGTTAATCAAGTTTGTCAGTTTTATTACGTCCATGCAACCTACACGCTAATAGGTTAAGATAGGTCCTAATCCCACCCGAGTATGTGTAGATTGGGTTTGTTTTCCCATGCACTGCTCCGGATCCGACGTAGAATTTCGACACCACCTCCCCGTTGTTCTCCTGATAGACGTCTCGGCAATAAGCAGAGAGGATGTATACCCGGAGAACAACAGGGAGGCACTGACGAAATTCTGCATAGGATCCGGAGCAGAGCATACGGGAAAACGAACCCAATCTACACATACTCGGGCTGTCCATGGATAACGTTGGACAATTCGAAAGGACGGCGGTTATAAATATGCAAAGACATGCATATTTATAGATGTCGTCCTTTCGAACGGGAGACGCCTAGTTTACGAAACTTGACATGAAAATAAAATTAAGTGACAACGGCATGGCAACCGGAACAGAGCAAATAGGGGAGGGTCGGGGAGGAGATGACAGTAGTGTTCACCACTAGACCGTGTAGGGGACATAGTCGCACGGGGAGGCCGTCGAACACCAGACCCTTCAAGCGACGAAAAACTACACATTTATATCCACACGATCAAAACGAATATTCAATCCCGATAGAAAAATCTCTCTATGTTTTTCCTTCTACTTTCTCCTCTTTTTCTTCTACTTTCTCCTCTTCTTCTGTTTTTCCTTTTCATCTCCTCCTCCTCCTCCTCTTCTACTTCTTCTTCTTCTTCTTCTTTTCATTTGTCCTTTTTCCTTCTTATTTTCTTCTTCTAACAGTAGCTAGCTAGCTAATTACTAATCTAAAAAATGAAAAAAAAACAGAAAAATGCGGAAGAGGGGGGAAGGGAGGAGGCATAGAGAGCTCACCGGAGGGGGCGTCCGGGCGGTGGGGGCGTCTGGGGTGCCGGGGTGGCGGGGCGGTGGTGCGCAGGGGCACGGGGGCGGCGGGGCGGCCGGTGGGCGGGGGCGGCGGGGCGGCCGGTGGGTGGTGGCGGCGGGTGGGTGGGGGTGGCCGGGCGGCGGGTGGGTGGGGGTGGCGGGGCGGGGGGCGGCCAGTGGGTGGGGCGGCGGGGCAGCCGGTGGGTGGGGGCGGCAGCCGGTGGGCATCGGGGGGGGGAGGGAGGGAGGCGGGGGTGGGCGTCGGGGCAGCGGGTGGGTGGGGGTGGCGGGGCGAGGGGCGGCCGGCGGCGGGGCGGCCGGTGGGTGGGGGCGGCGGGGCAGCGGCGGTCACTGGGCGTCGGGAGAGGGAGGGGAGGGATGAGGAAGGGAGGGAGAGAGGGAGAGGACAGAGGGGTGGCGGGGGACGGCCGTTATTAGGGCGTCGCCTTTGCCGTCTGCCAGCCTGCCTGACCTAAGTGGCGCAAGGGTCCGATGGGCTCAGCTGGCCCTTTGCCGTCTGCCAGCTGCCCTTTGCCGTGGGCCGTTTTTTTGCCGTCCACCATGCTGGACCTCTGCCGTCCGCTGGCTGATGGCAAAGAACCAGCCTATGGCAAATTCATTCTTTGCCGTCAGCTTTCTGCCAGCAAACGGCAATGACTTTCTTTGCCGTCCGCTGGCTGACGGCAAAATCCCTGATTCCAGTAGTGTAGACGCTAGGGATTTGGGGGATGATTGGAGAATCGCTGGCGTCGCCCTCTCGTCGCCTGGTTTCGCCGGTTTCGAAATGCTCGAAAGAGAAGATGGAGGAAGAGGGGAAATGGTGGGATCCTATGCTCCAACGGGACGCGGAGACAAGACAACACCTGGCTTGGACCCACCCAGAGCGACGTTTCGCGGTGCCTCGCGATGATGGGATCGGACGACGTGGAGGGGTGTGCGCTCGCGCGAGCGAACGAGTGCAGCTGCGCTTTTTTAGGTTTTAGGAAAAACGTAAGGATATGCCCTCCTATTTATCTAATATTTTTTGTACCTAAAACCTAAAAAGCGCCATGGAAAGATATCCTGAAGTTATCATAGCTCAGTCTCAACTTTTTTCTTTTTCTTTTTTGGTGCAAAAAATATCGAAGTACTAGGAGTTGCATGTATCAATCATCTATTTTGCATTAATATCAAACAAAAATGCCTAGGTAGTTTTTCAGCAATGGATGGCGAAAAAAACTGCCACGCAATCGAAATTGTGGTAACAGGCAATGCAATATGTAGAATCAGGCAAGTTTCTTAGAAAACCACACACAAAAACAAAAACAAAACACAAATAGTAGTCCAGAAGAAGTAGCATACAGGGAGCAGCAAATGTCAACGCTACTAGCGTTTATTCGGCCTTCTTTTTTTTCTCCCCCAATCATCATTTTGAGATCAAAAACACATCTGGTCACCGCGTTGTGCTTCATGTCAATCTTTTCATGCACAATGCAGCATTGTGGCTAAAAGAATCACATTAGCTGCACTTGTTTTTCCTTTTTGGATGGAGCTCAAGTGTTGATTGCAACCTTTTCGTCTTCGTCTTTCCTTTTGTAGTAGATTTTGGGGGGTCTCTAGGAATTGGAGGGTCACATTGTGTTGCCGCAATAGCTGAATGTAGTGATGCAAGGTTGAGTGGCGGGTGCACATGTGCAACAGGAGGGTGCACAATAGAAGATGAAAGTAGGGTGCCACTTTTTTCTTGCGATGTAGAAGAACAGGGACGCTGTCCACAGCCACTAGCAACTGTGCCAGGTTCTTTTGGTGATAGTGCAAGGCCAGCACTTGTCACATGCATCATTGTTGGTGGCGAAAGCTCGTGTGATGGTGTTGCTGTGCCACTAGGTGGTTGCGCAGGGTGAAAATAGGGTGGAGCTTCCCCCTAGGTGGTGGCCCAGTCCCTCCGGGCATTATTGAAGTCCCCAACAGCTGTGGATCAGGCCCGTTGGGTAGGGTTACAGCTCCAAATAGTTGCAGAACAGGCCACCAGTTTGGCACTGGGGGTCCACTTGGTAGTGGTACAGCTCCCCTGGGCAGTGGCACAGCCCCCCTAGGCAGTGGTGCATCTGCACTAGGCAGTGGTGCAGCTCCCATGTGCAGTGGCACAACCCCCCTGGCCATTGGTGCAGCTGCCCTTGGTCGTGGTGCAGCCCGTAGTGGTGCCTGTGCATGTACACCTGCACTCATAGAAGAACCAGGTAGTGATGCTGCTTTTTTCGCTGCCCTGTAGAAGTAGTTGGATGCTGCATAGAACCTGGAGGGTTTTGTGCAGGCCGATCAGCATGTAGTGTGGGTCCAGTACTTGCCGGAGCATTTCTTGCTGGTGGTGCAGGTCCACTAGGGGGCCCACTGGTAGGTGCAACTGCCTTCCTCTCTGTCGTGGTTTTGACACGGCAGATGTCCTCGTGCAAGGACTTAGGTGTGAGGCCATCGCCGCTAGGTGATGACTCGAAGGGGTTGAAGGGGAAAGAGAGCCGGGTTTATCCAGGTTCGGCCCCTCCAATGGAGGTAATAGCCTACATCCTGCTTTGTGTATATTGATGAGTAGATCTCGATTACAAGGGTGTGGAATCGCTAACCTAGCTTTCGAGAGGTTGGAACTTAAGTCATTCGGCCCTAGGGGCTTGCTGCTACTTCTTGAGCATGCGTTGGTTTTCCCTTGAAGAGGAAAGGGTGATGTAGCAAAGTAGATAAGTATTTCCCTCAGTTGTTGAGAACCAAAGTATCAATCCAGTAGGAGATACAAGCAAGTCCCCAATAGATGTACCTACACAAAGAATCAAACACTTGCACCCAATGCTAAAAGGGGTTGTCAATCCCTTCACGGTTACTTGCAAGGATAAGATCTGATAGAGATAGATGGAAAAGATTGCGAAAAGTAAAAACACAAGTAAATAGATCTGAAAATATAAGATGGAAAATAGACCCGGGGGCCATAGGTTTCACTACAGGCTTCTCTCATGAAGGCAAATATTACGGTGGGTGAACAAATTACTGTCGAGCAATTGATAGAAAAGCGCATAGTTATGACGATATCCAAGGCAATGATTATGCATATAGGCATCACGTCCGTGCCAAGTAGACCGAAATGATTCTGCATCTACTACTATTACTCCACACATCGACCGACTCCTGCCTGCATCTAGAGTATTAAGTTCATGAAGAACAGAGTAACGCATTAGGTAAGATGACATGATGTAGAGGGATAAACTCAAGCAATATGATGAAAACCCCATCTTTTTATCCTCGATGGCAACAATACAATACGTGCCTCGCTACCCCTACTATGTCACTGGGTGAGGACACCGCAAGATTGAACCCAAAACTAAGCACTTCTCCCATTGCAAGAATTACCAATCTAGTTGGCCAAACCAAACCAATAACTCGAAGAGACTTGCAAAGATATGAAATCATGCATATAAGAATTCAGAAAAGACTCAAATAATATTCATAGATAATCTGATCATAAACCCACAATTCATCGGATCTCGACAAACACACCGCAAAAGAGTATTACATCGGATAGATCTCCATGAAGATCATGAAGAACATGGTATTGAAGAGCAAAGAGAGAGAAGAAGCCATCTAGCTACTAGCTATGGACCCGAAGGTCTGTGGTGGACTACTCACGCATCATCGGAGGGGCAATGGAGTTGATGTAGATGCCCTTCATGATCGAATCCACCTCCGGCAGATTACCGGAAAAGGTCCCCAGATGGGATCTCACGGGAACAGAGGCTACTGGCGGCAGAAAAGTATTTTCGTGGCTCTTTTTGGTATCCAGGGAATATTTGTGAATTTATAGGCCGAAGAATAGGGTTAGGGGGGCTGCCGTGGGGCCACAAGCCAGGGGGGCGCGCCCCTGTGGCTTGTCACCACATGGTGGCTCCCCTGCCTTCATCTCCAAGTCTTCTGGGTTGCTTCTGGTCCAAGAAAAATTATTCCGAAGATTTTATTCCGTTTGGACTCCGTTTAATATTCCTTATCTGCAATACTAAAAAACAAGGAAAAAACAGAAACTGGCACTAGGCTCTAGATTAATAGGTTAGTCCCAAAAATAATATAAAATAGCATATTAATGCATATAAAACATCCAAAACAGATAATATAATAGCATGGAACAATCAAAAATTATAGATACGTTGGAGACGTATCACTTGCCTTTATATACAGGTCAAGTCCTAGGGTTTACAACAGAGTCCGGGTCATACCATGACTCTTAGTCTACTATGTCTCTACTTGTTTTACCTCCTGCACAAGACACTAAGTCGGCAGCTTCTACCCCATGGGCCTTGAGCCACCGTCCTTTGGAGTTGGGCCGCCCGGCGGCTTAAGAAACCGTCATCTGTCCGTCTTATCTGTACATCACGGCCCATCTCAATGTTCCTTAGAGAATTGCCAAGGTGTTAGCCCGGCCCAATATGGCGAGTTACATCGCGAGGCTATATCCCCGACATTAGGCCCCATATTGATTTGAATTCATTCATGTCAATTTCTTCCTCCCTATGGTGGCTCATTGTAAATCCTCTGTCTCTCACGGATCTCATAATGGCGGCTCATAATGTTTCCACACTTGTTCTTTTCCATGAACCCCCGGCTATGGTGACGTCATTCGTCATTAATTTCGAAGAACCATCAATGTCATCATGGCGAATCTAGACGTATCCACTTATCTCGAAAATCGAGGTGTCTTCATCTCCCAAAATTCACTGTGCCCCTCGATTGCCGCAACTGTGAGTTGCCTCTTCGGGCTCTTTCCCTTTAAATATTCACTAGGGGGCCCTCTTTTCACCTTTCACCTCGTCTCTTCACTTCTTCTTCCTCCTCGAGTCAGAAGGTTTCATCGCGCCGACGCCTTCATTCATCCGTCACCGGTGACCACTCACGAGAATGCAGCGACACCATCATCATCATCAAGGTCGGGCCAAAAATCTTTGCTGCCCCAGCCCCTTTCGAGTAAGCCATTCTTCCCCTTAGATCTACAGCAGTTCATCGCAGCTTTTGGATACTCCGGTAGCCCTCCGTTCATCTGTCGCCATGGCCAGTTCATGTGTAGCTCCCGTGCATCTCATCATAGAAATAAAACGGTTTCAGCGGCAGATTCATTTTATGCATAACGCCTTGAAGCCCTCTTTAGGAATCTGTACATTAGACTACCACTGCTTCCATGTTTTGCCATTAGATTTAGCAAATATTTTCCTTTTTCAAACTCTCGGTAGATCCATAATTGTAGCCAGTTTGGTAGGAAACTGTTTGTCCCACACTTAGCAAAAAACTTCGAATCCTTGAATTGGAGTAAGTCGCCTTTATGTTTGCCGATTTAACTTACGATTGCAAACTGTCGATGCTTACTCTCAAACGATAGTCTTGCCTTTCTAATTACAACCCGCCACAATCAGAGAGCACCAGATTCAGTTACTGGCTATAATGAGCAATTTCTTGGTCGTAGATGATTAAGCCGCCTGTTTTCTAGTAATATGTCTAAGCCGCCTCTTCATTTGGTTCATGCAACTTAAGATGTCAAAGTCCACCACCACCACTTGCAATTGGGCACCCACTCAAGTCTCTGAGGTTATCTTGAAAGATTTCGAAGAGAATGGGTTCCTGCCACCTCAAAACATAGTGGGCTGGCGAGTTATCCTTGGAGAGGAAATCCCAAAGCCGGAGGAGGGAGAGGTGGTAATATTCTTGGATCACCTTCAGAGGGGTTTCTCACCTCCCGGGTCAAAGTTCTTCAGGGATACCTTGCATTTATTCAAACTCCACCTTCAATACTTGGCCCCCAATTCCATATCAAACCTCTATCAATTCCAAATTTTTTGTGAGGTGTATTTGCAAATGGAGCCTACTATTCCCTTATTCAGGTAGTTCTTCTACCTGAACCGGCAGACTGAGTGTGTAGAGGGTCCTAGCCTGGAACTTGGTGGAATCTCAATTCAAAGGCGAAGAGACGTACTTTTCCCAGCCGCCGCCTTACCAAGTCACCCTAATGGGTGGAACAAGACCTGGTTCTACTGCAAGAACACTGCCCCTGCTGATGAAAACCCTTTGCCGGGTTATAGACCCAATCGCCTTCCCATGGACTTCGACCCTCTGGGTTGGGCACTTGCTGAAGAGCGTTCTCAACACGCCCACGTTTATCCAAAGCTGAGAGCTTTACTCGCCCATGGTTTAACGGGGGTCGACTTGACCCGGTGTTGGGTATCTTGGAGAATCTTGCCACTAAGTCTTCGTGATAAACTGATGTGTGCTTACTCCAGAGACTTGGAAGATTCCCAACGATTCAGCCAATATTCCTTAGACGCTATCAAAATAAATCGGATGGTGAAGAGATTATTGGGTGAAAATCTAGAAACCTGCAGCAAAGACGGGTTAAAGCCCTTCTACGCTCGTAACCCGGTTCCCCTGGTAAGAGATATTTTAATATTTCGATCTAAGCTTTCCGAGCGTCTGTCTCATTGCGTGCTCACTCCAAATATTACCCCCACAGGCTAATTCGACCTTTTGGGGCAAAAAGCGAGCCAAGACCGCCGCTAACAAGCCTAAAGCCGCCCCGAACAAGAAAAAGAATAAGCCGACCACTGAGGGACCATCTCAAATGGACGAGCCAACGGCCACTCATACCCGATCTGAGGTAAAATCCTTTCTTTGTTTGCATTTGATTGAATCCGGCTAATGCCATCTGTTTTCCAGGGTGATGTTGAGACAAGCCGTGCGGAAGAGGTTGAGGTAATTTCTATTTCTTCCGGCTCTGACACCCTATCTCCATTAAAGATGAGACGGGTTGTTCGGAGAGTAAGCTTCTCTCACCCGGATGCTCATTTAGATCCACACTTTATTTTGAAGAAAATTCAACATCAGTCTAGGCGTCAAACCCGAAGCGGGAGCGGCGACCTTGTTGACGGCTTGCCTGACAAATTAACCGCCCACAAACGACCAGCCAAGGTACTTCAATTCTTCTAAAAGGCCGTTTATCCAAATATGAACAATCATTACTCCATATTTTGATTGATTAGGAGTCGCCACCTTCATATGGCGACTCAACTGCATCAAAATTGGCACCCTTTGTTGTCAACCCCGGGTGAGTTCCTCTGCATTTTACTTTGTTTGTTTGAGTAGGCTATTATACATCATACTGATTTATTTGCTTCGTGTAGGGCCAAAGCTAAGAAAAGGAAAACTGATGGGTCTTCTGATGACCCTGAAGCTGCTAAGCCGGAGATTCCTGATCTGGCGGCTCCCGACGCTCATGTTGATCAATCTGAGGATCACCAGGAGGTTCAGGGCGACTTGCCTCCTCCATCTGAACCAGTCGAAACCCCTGACGTGGATGTTGCGGCAGCTCAAACGTCCAACCGTGACCCGCCTACTCCAAAGACGGCGACTAAAGACGCCCCTGAGGTTACCATCACCGGGGCGGGTTATAATGCCCCCGAAGTCTCCAAGGTGTTGGCAAAAACTATTGCCAAGGATGAAATGGTACCACCGGAGAAAGGGAAAGATAAACTAGACTTTCCTAATTATGAAAACTTCAGTGCTGAAGAACTCCATGCCGGCTATCTGAATCGCCTAGCGACGAGCCGAGAGATGGAGATCGGTCTTGTAAGCATGATGAAGAGTAAATACGAGGTATATTCCTCCTTTCTTTACCATATATCCATGTAGCCCCCAAGGGCCGGCTCATCTTCTTGAGATGAGTCGGGTCTTCTCAATTGTTTTGAACTTCGACCTGTAGCCCCCAAGGGCCGGCTCATCTTCTTGAGACGAGTCGGGTCTTGTTCATGTCAAAATATATATATTAGCCCCCAAGTGCCAAATATATTGCTTGCAATGTGCTTGGGACTTGTTTAAAATTTTGTTAATCCTCACAGGAAACTTTGAAGACAGCCAAGTCAAGCATAGCCGGCTTAAAGAAAGATCTGTTGATGAAGCAAAATGCCCAAACTGATGCTGAAGAAAAACTCCGACTCTTCTTGGCCGAGCTAGAAAAAGCCAAAACAGGTTTTTTGAAGGAGAAGGAAACTTTGGACGCCGAGAAGGCGGCTCTGATCAAGCGCGCAGAACACACCGAAGATCGTCTTAAGCCTATAGCCGAGGAACTGTCTGGATTGAAATGGCATATTGCCCAGATGGCCAAGGCTATCTTTGGTAAGTACCCATGTTTTCTTCCTTTGCGATACATGACTTGTAGTGATCTGGCGACTCATGCATTGATGTCTTCCAACAGGCCCTCGGACAAGCAATCTCAAAGATAACAGTCTCCTGATGCTCAAGGCAACATACTCATTGACAGAACAACTTTATGCCGGAAGTCATCTTGCGCTCAGGGCGGTTATGGGAGTAAAACAGCCTTTGAATTTTATCAAGAACGTGTTGGAGTGTTTGTTATCTATTCCCGAGCAGATTCAGGAGCTGAAGAGATCCTCTGCCCGAGCTGGTGCAGCATATGCATTGAGCCGGGCTTTAGCCTATGGGCCAGAGCTTGATCCCGCTGAAATAGCAAAGGGTTATCCTGAATTTAAAGACGATGGGTCAGCATTTTCCCAAGAAGACTACACTGCCTGTTTGAGATCTGCCCAAGTATTATCTACCCAATTGGTTTCTGGGATGAAGTTAAAGAATTATCAGGCGGCTTATAATGCTGATCATTCGAAGGTTCCTCCGCCCAACTTTGCACCAGTGAGTCTGGTTCCTCAACGGCGTAAGCATATTTTCGCCCCTGAAGTTGACCCGTCACCCATTTTTGATGACGAAGCCATGTTTGAAGCTCTATCCCATTGTAACTGGGATGCGGGTAATCTTTAGATTCTAGAACCTGAAGACCCAGTGGCAGATGAGCCGGAGGCGTCTCATGCCCAAGCTTGAATCGAAATCAACTCATCATGGAGCGCTTGGCGAGTCGTTCTGAATGGCGATTCAAACTCTTTTAGTCACTGCCTGGTCGATCTAAGCCCCCATGGCGGGTTAAAACTATTTGGCTCCCTTCTTGTAATAAAAGAAGCTTTTTGCCCGAAAAGCTGTTGAATTGTGCCATCGCGCATGATTGCGCTTTTTGTTGGTACAAGTATACCTTAAATCTCTGGCTTAATGTCATCGGTTGTTTCTATTGATTTCTCATCCCTCGGAGTGAATTTTTTCGGCGAGGAGTCTGGGCCAAATAAATCGGTAGGCAACCTTCGAATCTGCTTAGTCTTCGAATAGCTAGTCTCCCCTTTAGTAATGTTGAGGTCACACGACTCAATTTGATTTCCTCAACCAATTTTTTCCAAAAACGTAAGTCGTCCATCACTTCGGCCCTGAAACTTACTGGAAAACGGTCGCATATAAATTAAAGAAGAACTGGCTCATTAAGACTCGGCCCAAAGCAATCGGATGTTAAGATCCCAAGTTCTTTTTTCCTTAATACCATAAGTTGGCACTGATCATGCAGTTGATACCCTGACCCCCATATGTATGAGCCGGTAAATTTCAATATGCCATGCCTAAAAACTCTTGGGATGACATCATAATGTTTAAACATTTAGAAATTGATTCCAAGTTTTAAGAGCATAGGCTGGCTCTTTTTAGAGCCACCTCTAAGGATTTATCCATAGTAGCATGACACAAAGATGCTAAATAATGCAATGGTAATATATTGATGCCGTGACGTAAGCAATATACATGCTAAAAAATGCTTATTGGCTTTCAAGGCTCGACAGGAAAAGACCGGCTTTCGAGGGTCGAATCTTGATTCAATGAAGCGGGTATGATAACCCATGGTTTATCCTAGCTTTCCGTATGCTGGCTCTCACATGACTCAAGCCGGTGCTTTAACCTTGGTAAGTTCAGGGTCCAAAAAGGATTGACTTTTCAAGAGTACACGGGGTCATCTGATCGGAGTCACATCAAGCATACAGGAAGGTTTAACCATAAATGGCGTTTTTCGCCGGGTCAAGAGGGTGAGAAAGCTAAACTCGATGAGTTGGAAGCCCCCAAATGCCCAAAATTTTATGGCATTATTATGCTGGGTCACAGGGATGAGAAAGCTAAACTCGATGAGTTGGAAGCCTCCCAAGTGCCCATTTGTTTCGACAAGTAAAGACTCAAGCTCAATTGTAGGCTGAAATGGCTAATAACCCGTAATATAATTCGGGCTTGCCGGCTTTATTATATTCGAAACATAAAGATACACGATTTCTGCAAGGGAAAGAAAATTACAAAAAAGGAGTACTGATAATAACTAAGTATGATAAGGCCGCTTGGTTTACCAGAGGCGGCTTGTTCCCTTGGAGGCTCAGGATTCTTCTTGTAAGGCCTTTCCAAGGTATGAATTTTGATCCAGGATTCGGGCACTAGTGGTACTGACCGTTATTCAATTTCTTAGGGTTACTTTGAAACCCTCCTTGATTATTATATTGATTTCCCTGGCCAGGATGCTGTCCACCTGTAGGAGATATGCCCTAGAGGCAATAATAAATGTTATTGATTATCTCCCTGTTCAGAATTAGGTTTATGTTCCATGCTATAACTGCTATGGTTCTCGAGTCTGCAATAACCACGAGGCTCGGAGGAAGACTCATATGCACGTGTGGAATAATAAACGGTAAAATGTATTCCTAGTCTGGCCTCTAAGACTAGCTCAGGTGTTGCATGATGGTTCTGTTTTCCTGATCATGGGCATGTCTATGCCGGCAACTTTGAGGGCACAATGTTAGTAGAACACTTGTGTTGAATCGACCCGATTGATGTTATGCTATGAGATTCATTTGTCATAAGTTAATGGTTAATAACACAGAGAAGTTAATGTTTGCATAATTCCTTAGACCATGAGAGTGTCGAGTTTCTTCATGCTTGCTTCATGAACTTTGGGGTTTGTTAAACGTCATCCGTAAATGGGTGGCTATTACGGCGGCTTACGGGTTCATGGAAAAGTATGTTAAGTAACTTGATAGCTCAAGATTGGGATTTGCTCCTCCGACGATGGAGAGATATCTCTGGGCCCTCTCGGTGTTATGGTATCCATCATCGTCTGGGCAGACACAAGTGTGATTTGATCACAGGGATACCGGAACACAGAAACGAGAAAAGAGAACAAAAACCGGCAACGAGGTAACTGGCATTGTGGACAAGTGTTGATCCACGAGGATGCCGATGTTTCTCACCTCGGGTATTTGTAACATATCGCGAAGCAACAGGAATAGCACACGGCAACTGGAGGTTCACTCGAATATTCATTCGTGTGGGTATAGGGATCAATATGGGTGTCCACGGCTCCGATGTTGATCATTGATCGGAAGGGGTTCCGGGTCATGTCTATGCTTCACCGAACCTATAGGGTCACACGCTTAAGGGTCATCTATCTGCTGAATACTATACAGGGAGTCTGAGAGAAAATCACCGAAAAAGTTTCGGACGCCGGAAAAGTTTCGGACAGCGGAAAAGTTCCGCAGAGAGGTCACCGGATGAGTTCCGGTGAAACTGAAAAGTTGTTTCAGAGGATACCATAAAGTCAAATTGGTTTTGGCACATGCCTGATAATTCTTGGAGGGTGCCAGAATCATTCTGGAAACTTTCTGCAATTTTCCGGGATGAAAACCGGAAATGTTCCGGAGCTGTCGAAACCGCTTCAGATGCTTTTCGCAGATGAAATCACTAAACCGGAATTGTTCTGGCTCGCGTTGAAAATTATTTTGGTGGGTACTAGAATTGTTCTAAGCCCACATGAATATTTTCAGTTCGATCAGACGCTGAAAAATGTCGTCGTGAATAGTGAAAGTGCTTTTTGGGATATTTTTGGAAAGCCACCTTTTGGGGCTTTGCTCCAAAAGATATTGGGGATGACATGGATGGATAGGGGCCAATTTTGGGGCCCCACATGAGGGTGTGGCCGTCCACATGGTGGACTCCTTCATGGAGTCCCCCTTGTTCCTTGGTTTCACCTTTTAGGTCCTTGGGAAGGACTCCTTTCCATGTGGGTTTTGGGTTTTCTTGTAAAACCACCCTACCCCTTGGGTTTCCTATAAATAGGAGGTGTGTGGGCTGCCATAAGACACACTCTTGCTCTCATACACAAAGCCATGCATGATCTGGCATTCTTCTCTCCCTCCCAGCGAAATAGTTTCGTAGAGGCGAAAGGCTGTCTGGGTTCCTGCAGGAACTAGTTCTGGACGGCGAAGCCCTGCCGGATAGATGACACTGTATGTGTGCAACTCTGTAGAGAGATCGTAGTTTCGGTCTTAGTTCGAGAGTGCCTCCCGAAGGGCTGTCCGTGTGACCGTCCGAGTTTTGGAGGTCGTCCCGAAGGGCTGTCCGAGTGACAGTTCGAGTTTCGGAGGTCCTCCCGAAGGGCTGTCCGCGACACCGTCCGGCGGACTGTGTGACCGCCTCCCGGAGGGCTGTTCGCAGGGCTGATGAGGGTATACATCCTCGCGGTTGGGAGGTTGTAAAATCCTAGCTGCGGGGATCTGCACCGCCAATCGTCATCGACTCTACTTCCGCTGCGCTACGAGTCGGTAACGATAATGATCAAACCTTGTATGCAGTCTCCATAGTGGTCCTGGGCTGGTGCGTAGGTCGGAATTTTTTTGTTTTCTGCTGCGTTCCCCTACAGTGGCATCTAGAGCCGTGCTATGCGTAGATGCAGGTTGCGATCTAGAATACATAGAGATGTATGGGTATTGCACAATATAATTAGGTAGTAGATGAGTTCTATTACTGAAAATTATTTGTGCGGGTAGCAGATGAAATCTGTTACCTGATGTTCTTGTTGCTTCCCTGGAATTTGCATATTTCTGATCTTGATAACAGTATGGTGGAGTTTCAATGTTCTGGCAATCCGCGATCCTGATCGATCAACGAAGTGCTAACAGTTCATTGAATTCCACCGTAGTTAAAAAGAAAGATGAAATTTCGCAGACGAAAGGGCAATGCAGATATGATCGGCACGGGGGTCACGCGTATGACAAAGTTTAGTATGGGGCTCGAGATTTTATTATCTCGTGTTTCATACACCCCGCAATGTTAATCTAGCGACTTGGATTATCATGCTTGATGATGGACGTTGGTAGCTTCGGTTTGTTTCGAAACCTTAGAAGCCACGTAAAATAAAATTTTGCATGAACCGATTAGAGGCGTCTAACTTGGTTTTGCAGGATGGTTTGCATGTGCATGTGATGTGGTATAGCAGTGCTCATTATAATTTGATTATGTATGAGATGACTATATAATGTAAATTGATTAACATGACCTGCGTGTCATGATTCGGCATGATGGCTGGAGCCATATGATTGTCACTTTAATTACCTGCGTGTCAACCTTCAGTAATGCACTTATTTTATTACTTATAGAGATAGCAATATTATCTGGTGCATTGACAAGGTGGTGGCAATCTTCGCGAAGGTGAACACCAACGCGAATGCCGAAGACGAAGAAATGAAAGACTTCTCCGTCAGAAAGGGCTATACCATATCATGCTATTATGAATTGCCTGAGATGTTTATCCCTTATGATGCACCCTTCTTGATTGCGCGGTAGTCGCTTTTTATTAGGGTGATCTCTCACAAAAATATCAAGTGGTTAGTGTTCTCCCAAGTGTAGCACCGTCACGGCACCTAACTTCTCGGAGTGCGCCGTGTCACACGGGTACAAACGATTAGGGAAGTGTGAGGCGGGTGAGTTGAGACCTCGCAGCAAGATCACTTGGTTGTCTTGACGTTCAGGCATGACCGTCATGAGCTCGGAACACGCGCATCGAAAGATGAACAAGAATCACATAGAGATGTGATTGGCAAGTTGGCCTACCGGTTGAGATTTTCGTCATCAGTGGTGTTACACCAATGGCGAACAATTGAAATGGGGGTCTTGTATCACTCACAATCAATTATGAGAGATATTGATTTGAGTGGGAGCGCATTGTAGAATTAATTCTTTTAATTCTCAGTGCAATTAATTATGAACACTGTCTAAGTGTTATTTGCATAATAGTTGTAGAATAATGGCTCGCGTTTCCACCTTCCCAATTAAAATTGAATAGCTGTTAAATATCTGGTTAAAACTTTACGGTTGGTAACGTAATGAGAGGATTGTCCTCCAGAGTGCCGAGAAGGACTTGTCCTATCGCTTGCTTTCGGTATTCTCCCGCTAATGCTATGGATCATGTGACTCTCGTCCATCGATCCAAAAGCTAGAATTCCGTTTCAGTCAAGTGCAATATGTTTGCTTCCATGAGACCCGAACTTCGAAAGTTTGGATAGTTATGTGATATTCATGGAATCTGAAAATCATTTTCAGAGACAGACAAAGGCTAAAAGATATGAGATATCCAAAGCAATGTTTGTTTGCAAACTATTAGTAAAGGAGTTTACTATGCATTAGACTGATAAGAGAGGGATCCAGAAGAACGCCTGTCATATGATGATGGTGAATAAAACAAACAACTTAAAGAGAAAGGAAGTGTCCGAAGGGTGTTAGTGAAACTTTCACGCCTAGGAAGTCCGGGGCTATCGCCACTCTTAAGTTGGGTGCTTCTTCTGAGAGTAGGAGAAATACCGAAAGTTAAACTGTTAGAAGTATAAAGGCAAAAGGAAAGAAGACTAGAATATCCAGCTCATGTATGAATGTCATACAGGTTTTTGATGTATAGAAGGCTGGTCAAAGATATAGTTCTTGGGAATTATGGTTAAACATGTTAATCACTAATTCTTGGGTATTGTGAGTTAATCACAAAGATACCCACTCGATTGCATTCTGTTGCAACTCGATGTAAGAACTACTATGGCCTGAAAGACTAGCCAGGAATGAGGTTTAGATACACGCAGGGAACATAGTAAATGTTACTATGCCTTCCATAGGTGTATTCCCTATGTATTTACTTTCATAAATCATTTTAGAGTTTTACACACTCTAGCCCATTGCATAAAGTATCTTGCAAGAAGGTTGTTCATAAGAGAACTTTTAATGTTCGGAGTTATGAATAACAAAAGGGCCATACTTTCATTATGAATGAGAAGTATGTTATGAATATTGATAATAATACATTACCTCTGTATTTACTTTCATAATTCATTTAGAGTTTCATACACTCTAGCCCTTTGCATAAGGTATCTTGCAAGGAGGTTATTCATAAGAGAACTTTTGATGTTCGGTGTTATGAATAACATGAAGGGCCATGCTTCCATCCAGGATGGGATGTATGTTATGAATATTGATGGTAATATGATACATCCATAACACTAACACTAAATGTCGCAAGACTAAAAGAATACCACATATGTGTGGCACTGCATTTGGTCACATTGGAGAAACCCGCATGGAAAATTCCATTATGATGGATTTTAAAGTCATTTGATTTTGAATCATCTGACACTTGCAACTTTCCTCCGAAAAGTGAAGTGACTGAAATACCGTTCATAGGCCATAAGGAACGAGCAACAAACTTATTGGTGATCATACATTTTGATGTGTGTAGTTCAATAAATGTTGTTGCAAGTAGTGGATTTATCTATCTTCAGAAATGACTCAAGTAGATATATTGATATTTACTTGATGAGACGTAAGTCTGGATCTTTTGAATTCATTCATAAGGTTTTCAAAAATGAAGTAGAAGTTGTTGTAACAAGAAAATTATGTTTCTACAATTCGATTGCAGAAAGGAATATTTGAGTTACAAGTTTAGCGAATGTCTGATGAGTTGTGAAAGGGGTTTCAAAACTTGCACCTCCCGGAGCACCACTGCAAGTGGAGAGTCCGTGTAGATGTAATCGAACCATTCATGACATGGTAAGATCAAACATGACATAAATAAATTTGCCATTATCCCTTTTAAAGTGATGCTTTAGAGACTGCGGCTTTTACACTGAAAAGAGCTCCATCGGGTCTGTTGAAATGACGCCATGGTATGGTACGCCCAACCATATTATATCTTTTCTTAACATTTGGAATATGGGGCTTGTGTAAAAGGTTACAAATCTATTCCAAATCAGACAAGTGCTACTTTGTAGGTTCTCCCAAGTCATTGGGTATTTCCCCACCACAATACCGAGGCAAATAGGTTTGCCACAAAGAACGGTATGCTTTTTTGAAGAAAATGGTTCTTTCAAAAAGGTGAGTGGGAGGACAGTGCAACTCGACGAGATAACCAGTATCTTCGTCATCAGGTCAAAGGAAAGGAACCTTGGAAGTGATTCCGGAGTTTCCTACTGCGACTGATACGGAAGCCTCTACATGAGATGTATGGACTTCGGTCGAACTTGCAGCTGAACCACGTAGGCAAAGCTCGTGAAAACCTATCAGGTGCGCAAACGAGATATTGTTGTTAGACAACAGTATACCTACAATACACAAGGAAGCGTTGATGGGCCCTGACTCCGGAATTGGCTAAATGCCAATACAATCCGAGATAGTTTCCATATAAGTGATTCGAGATTAAAATCTTGATACACCTTTCGGAAGACTTGGAGTCTAACGAATATTTATGGAACTAAAAACTGATACAGATAAAATGTTTTATCCATAAAGCTCGACTTGTTGCCATAACAAGTTCAAGGAGTTGACTACGATGAGATTGTCTCACCGTAGCGATGCTTGAAGTCGGTTCGGGTTGAACTAGCAATTAATACATATTTCAATCATGAGATATGAAACATGGATGACAAAAAGATTTCCATCTGATGGAAATGAAACCTAGGACTTGTATGTGATACAGTCCAAAGTAATTTGTCGATCCAGAGGATGCTAGTAAGTATGCAAACTTCAGAGTTCCAGCGATGGACAGAAGAGAGCAAAGTGGAGTTGGAATCTTCGTTTTTGATGAAATGGTCAAGGGGGTTTGACTTCATCAAATGGGTATCGAAGATGCTTGTGATTCAAGAAAGTAAGTGGGAGCATAATAATATTTCTAAAAACCTTGTGTACTTAACACATTGTTAATTGGAAATAAATTTCTTGACACGAATTAGGACTTCATTTGAAAATAGTTTTTCAATGAAGTGCTTAGGCTAAATAGCCTCAATATTAGGCATGATGATCTATGGAGATAGATTTACCTAATGGGGCTAAGCAATGAATACATATTGACAAGATGCTAAAACTTTTTAGCATTTAAAACGCCAAGGAGTGATTCTTGCCGAAGTCACATGGAAAGAGTTTTTGCAAGACTCGGTGTCCCAAAACACTGATGAGTAAAATACATGATGGAGATTCCACACACTCTTGTGTTTGGATTAATCATGTATTCCATGGTATGTAAAACAACCAGATATGTCCGATACTCCAAAAGTTGTTGCGAGTATGGATACCAAAGTGATCAAAGTACTGATCATAGGACAACAGTGAAAGATGTCATTGAGTACAAGAGTAGTAGTGATGACATGTTTTCTCGCAAGCAGAGATTATGAAGTGCTCGTTGTAAGTAATTACATCGATACAGTCTTCATCAATGCTCCATGTGATTTTCGATTTAAGTTAAGGGTTTTGTGTAATACACAATATGATGGCACGGTAGTTGGAAATTGTTCCAAACAAGATACTGTGGCGAATTCTATAAAAAAGGCTAAGTATGTTGACGCTTAAGAAGCGACAAAGAAGTTGTTGAATCATATAGTTCATTCATGAACTTAGTATGGTTCCAAGATGGCTTTGGTCTATGGGACACTATTGCAGATAGTTGCTCCATAGCTCAGTCTGAGGAATCAGGTTTCGACCAATGATTCACACATATGCAAAGCCAAGTCCACACAAAATATGAATTTTGTGAAAGCATGAAAACGCGAGGATATGCAAAGTTACACACGGAGCTGAAGTCGTCAGATCCGTTGGACATCAGGCTATACCACATGCGAAGCATTTTTTACACCAGTATGCCATATGTGTAAAGTGCATTAGCATTGACTAGATTATTGACTCTAGTGCAAGTGGGAGTCTGTAGGAGATATGCCCTAGAGGCAATAATAAATGTTATTGATTATCTCCCTGTTCAGAATTAGGTTTATGTTCCATGCTATAACTGCTATGGTTCTCGAGTCTGCAATAACCACGAGGCTCGGAGGAAGACTCATATGCACGTGTGGAATAATAAACGATAAAATGTATTCCTAGTCTGGCCTCTAAGACTAGCTCAGGTGTTGCATGATGGTTCAGTTTTCCTGATCATGGGCATGTCTATGCCGACAACTTTGAGGGCACAATGTTAGTAGAACACTTGTGTTGAATCGACCCGATTGATGTTATGCTATGAGATTCATTCGTCATAAGTTAATGGTTAATAACACAGAGAAGTTAATGTTTGCATAATTCCTTAGACCATGAGAGTGTCAAGTTTCTTCATGCTTGCTTCATGAACTTTGGGGTTTGTTAAACGTCATCCGTAAATGGGTGGCTATTACGGCGGCTTACGGGTTCATGGAAAAGTATGTTAAGTAACTTGATAGCTCAAGATTGGGATTTGCTCCTCCGACGATGGAGAGATATCTCTGGGCCCTCTCGGTGTTATGGTATCCATCATCGTCTGGGCAGACACAAGTGTGATTTGATCACAGGGATACCGGAACACAGAAACGAGAAAAGAGAACAAAAACCGGCAACGAGGTAACTGGCATTGTGGACAAGTGTTGATCCACGAGGATGCCGATGTTTCTCACCTCGGGTATTTGTAACATATCGCGAAGCAACAGGAATAGCACACGGCAACTGGAGGTTCACTCGAATATTCATTCGTGTGGGTATAGGGATCAATATGGGTGTCCACGGCTCCGATGTTGATCATTGATCGGAAGGGGTTCCGGGTCATGTCTATGCTTCACCGAACCTATAGGGTCACACGCTTAAGGGTCATCTATCTGCTGAATACTAGACAGGGAGTCTGAGAGAAAATCACCGAAAAAGTTTCGGACGCCGGAAAAGTTTCGGACAGCGGAAAAGTTCCGCAGAGAGGTCACCGGATGAGTTCCGGTGAAACTGAAAAGTTGTTTCAGAGGATACCATAAAGTCAAATTGGTTTTGGCACATGCCTGATAATTCTTGGAGGGTGCCAGAATCATTCTGGAAACTTTCTGGAATTTTCCGGGATGAAAACCGGAAATGTTCCGGAGCTGTCGAAACCGCTTCAGATGCTTTTCGCAGATGAAATCACTAAACCGGAATTGTTCCGGCTCGCGTTGAAAATTATTTTGGTGGGTACTAGAATTGTTCTAAGCCCACATGAATATTTTCAGTTCGATCAGACGCTGAAAAATGTCGTCGTGAATAGTGAAAGTGCTTTTTGGGATATTTTTGGAAAGCCACCTTTTGGGGCATTGCTCCAAAAGATCTTGGTGATGACATGGATGGATAGGGGCCAATTTTGGGGCCCCACATGAGGGTGTGGCCGGACACATGGTGGACTCCTTCATGGAGTCCCCCTTGTTCCTTGGTTTCACCTTTTAGGTCCTTGGGAAGGACTCCTTTCCATGTGGGTTTTGGGTTTTCTTGTAAAACCACCCTACCCCTTGGGTTTCCTATAAATAGGAGGTGTGTGGGCTGCCATAAGACACACTCTTGCTCTCATACACAAAGCCATGCATGATCTGGCATTCTTCTCTCCCTCCCAGCGAAATAGTTTCGTAGAGGCGAAAGGCTGTCTGGGTTCCTGCAGGAACTAGTTCTGGACGGCGAAGCCCTGCCGGATAGATGACACCGTATGTGTGCAACTCTGTAGAGAGATCGTAGTTTCGGTCTTAGTTCGAGAGTGCCTCCCGAAGGGCTGTCCGTGTGACCGTCCGAGTTTTGGAGGTCGTCCCGAAGGGCTGTCCGAGTGACAGTCCGAGTTTCGGAGGTCCTCCCGAAGGGCTGTCCGCGACACCGTCCGGGGGACTGTGTGACCGCCTCCCGGAGGGCTGTTCGCAGGGATGATGAGGGTATACATCCTCGCGGTTGGGAGGTTGTAAAATCCTAGCTGCGGGGATCTGCACCGCCAATCGTCATCGACTCTACTTCCGCTGCGCTACGAGTCGGTAACGATAATGATCAAACCTTGTATGCAGTCTCCATAGTGGTCCTGGGCTGGTGCGTAGGTCGGAAATTTTTTGTTTTCTGCTGCGTTCCCCTACACCACCGCCTTGATTTCCTTGATGCTGGAATCCAATTCCTGGGCCACCTTGTGACCCGCCAGGGCCATGTTGACCCGGATGTCCTGCACCGTTCCCTCCAGGGTTATATGGGAAAGCCTGGTTACGGAACTCCTGCATAATGTAGCAATTTTCCCATGAATGAGCAGCCGGTTTATCTAGAGTACTGTGTTTGGGACACGGCGACTTGAGTGCTTCTTCATAATTATGGGGCTTGTTCCCATTGTAGGTTCCCCCCGGGCGACCGTTACGACGCTGGTTTTTAAAGCCGATATTTGTATTGGCAACGAAATCGGAACCGCCATCGGGCTATTTTCGCTTGTTGGCTTGAGCCCCCTGGTTCCCACCGTGACCATGCTGACCTTTTCCTCCCTCGGTCTTCTTGCCCTTGGTGGTTTTGTCCTCATCGGAACCAGGGTCCTTGGTGTTGTGTGACTCGGCATATCTAGTTAAGACATCCATCAAATCACCCATATCCTGTACCTTATGGTTGAGTCGCCCGCGCTTCTGAACCAAAGGATGGAATTGGCAATTCTTTCTCAGGATTAGGACTGCTTGAGCCATCGTGATACTATCTGAAGAGTGGATGATCTCCGCAACCCGACGAGTCCAATGGTGGGCCGACTCGTCCGCTCGCTGAACACAATGCTGCAAATCCACTATTGTCATGGGTTTTTTGCAAGTTCCTTGGAAATTCTTGATGAAATGTTCCTTCAACTCAGCCCAAGTATTGATGGAGTTGGGCGGTAAATTTTTCAGCCACGTCCGAGTCGGACCTTCCAACATCATGGTTAGATATTTGGCACAGACAGCATCACTGATGTCCAACATATCCATTGCCAACTCATAGCTTTCGATCCAAACCGCCGACTCAAGATCCGCCATGTAGTTTGGCACCTTACGGGGCCCCTTGAAATCTTTTGGCATACGCCCGGCACGGAGAGCCAGAGACAAACATGGTATTTCAATCGTTCTCCCACTGGTCCCAGCCCCCAAACCCGCCGGTTGAGGATAAAGTTGTTGAATCGCCCGTGCCGCAGCCTCTGCCTCCGCCTATCGTGTGACTCTGGCTGCGTCGACAACCGCCTGGGCGTCTGACGGCGCAGGCCAGGTTGGGGAAACTGGAGGTAACTACCTACGCTCGCTGCTGGAAACAGTCGGCAACTCCGCATTGCGGCCCTTGCTAGCATAAGGGGTGGAATGCATCCGGTCCTGGCTGTACGAGTTCCGAGCCTGCTGTACCACGGCCGTTTTTAGCATCTCGATAGCGTTTCTGGCTTCAACCTCAACCGGGGTGTTTCCGGTGATAGGTAATGCTTCGAAATTCCGGGTTGCCGCTAACATGTTATCCACGGGGTTGGAGTAATGACCCTGCGGAGTTTGGAAACGTTGAAGCAGAGATTGAGACGCCTGCGGTCGAGCTAGTTCGACTTGCTGATTCGCGGGTAAAGGAGCAGTCCCTGGCGACTGTAGCGGCATAGTGAAAAGCTGCTGTGGCTCTAGGTTGGGTGGGATCCCGCGGTGGCGCCTCCTTTCGTAAACCGCCTCAGATGCCTCCCTCTGCACCCCTAAGCGCCAGGCTTCGACTCTAAGGCGCTTCATCTCCTGTTGTATATGAGCCTGTAACTCCGCCATCCGCACGCTCTCTGCATCGATCTCCTTCTGTACCTGGACTATCTGACTACGCAATTTGGTTAACTCCACATTGCGTGCTTCTTGATTTTCTACGGTAACTGGCGTGTCTACTAACTTTGCCATCTCGGCCATGAGGTCGATCATGGCCTGAGTCGGCATTTTAGTTGACCCGCCGGAGCCTCTAGGCACCGTAGGATTAGGAATCGCCGTAGTTCCCGCCATGTAGACGGCGGCTTGGCGGGGCAACTTATGGTACTCCTCGGGATTCTCGGTGTCCAATGAGCCCCCAAGCCTGCCATCATAAAGGGGACAAATAGATCCAGTGTCTCCCATGGACGACTCTCCATCTGAATTAACAAAGGCGTTTCCGCTGCAAACCGGCTCATCCGAAAGACTTACTCCCTGCGTAAATCCAACAAAGACATGACGTCGACCGTCTTGACCTTGGTCAGATTGAAGGCACCGAGCCGACTCATTGAGGTTGGTGTAGATGTCCGACTCAGGGCCCACCAGATCGATCTTGCCAGAGACCCGAGGTTCGTAATTGATCAAATCGGCCTCAGAACCGCAATCCGGCTCGTCCATGCGAAGCTTGCTATGGCGGCTTCTGATCATCCGATCAACCGCAATCTTCCGGAACCCTGGGAGGGTTCCCTTTGAAAACTCAACTCCACTGGGCGAGGTCCCCACGGTGGGCGCCAACTGTCGTGGTTTTGACACGGCAGATGTCCTCGTGCAAGGACTTAGGTGTGAGGCCATCGCCGGTAGGTGGCGACTCGAAGGAGTTGAAGGGGAAAGAGAGTCTAGTTTACCCAGGTTCGGCCCCTCCAATGGAGGTAATAGCCTACGTCCTGCTTTGTGTATATTGATGAGTAGATCTCGATTACAAGGGTGCGGAATTGCTAACCTAGCTTTCGAGAGGTTGGAACTTAAGTCTTTCTGCCCTAGGGGCTTGCCTTTATATATAGGTGAAGTCCTAGGGTTTAGAACAGAGTCCGGGTCATACCATGACTCGTAGTCTACTATGTCTCTACTTGTTTTACCACCTGCACAAGATACTAAGTCGTCAGCTTCTCGGCCCATCTCAATGTTCCTTAGAGAATTGCCAAGGTGTTATCCCGGCCCAATATGGTGAGTTACATCGCGGGGTTATATCCCCGACACTCTCCTTTGACATGTTTAGATTTCTTTTTTCATAGCGCGCTCCACGCATATGCTTCTTTACAATATCTATAGCAGCATCTGACGCACTAGCGGCCCGAGCAAGGCTTGCAAAATCCATGACCCAATTCGTTTTCCGGAGTTCTTTCTTTGATTGTGGTGGCAACTCATCGGGCTCACCTTCGACAGTAGGGGGTGCATTGGGGATAGCCAAAGGTGTCCATCTTCTAATTATGTACTTCGATGGTATCTCATCAACACCAAGTTGGTTAAAAACTTTCAAGATATGGTAGCACAGCATGTCGTCCCTCTCGATCTTGCAACAGTCACATATGTAGTCTTCAACACTTGCTTCTACTGTGACAAAATAGCTTCTGGAACCATATTTAGCAACCCACTTCTGATTTGGGTAAAGCTCATACAAGTTTTCACCATGTGGCCGGACGTTGTACCTAGGAATCAACTCAAACTCGTTGCGGAACTTCTCATACAAGTCCCTAGTGTAGGAATCATAAGCTTTCTTCTCAATGGGGTAAGACGACCACATTTCACTCTGCAAATGTCCCGTTCTGTAATCTTTGGCACCCTCTCGAACTAGTATGTGTGTCTGGATTTTCTGATATTGTTTCACGAAGTTCAAGATCGACTTGTGTGGGTTCACATATCGCTTAAAGACAGCGTTGAACCCCTTGTTGCGTTAGGTTGATTGCAAGAAGGGGAAGAACTGGTGCTTGAAGTAACAGGGAACCCATGTTTCCCGGTACTTGTATAGAGTCTCAAAGTGTGAGTCATCCATAGCCTCATACTTCAACATAAGCTGAGCCCATCCTGCTTCAGACTCCTCTGGCGTGAAGCTAAATTCAACATAATTGTTGAAATCTTGCGATAACCCAGGGTTCCGCCCCAACAATGCTCCAAGCTTCTCTTGCGCTTTCTTCATAATATGCCAACGACAACAGCGGTGAACAGTTCTGGGGAAGATCCTTTTAATGGATTGTGCCATTGCCATGTCTTGGTCGGTTATCATGTTGATGGGCGCTAAACCATGAATTGCCTCAAGGAAGGTTTGGAATAGCCAATCAAAGCTTGATGTCAAGTCTTGCCTGACAAAACCACAACCCAACATGAATGACTGCCCGTGTCAATTAATTCCAATAAATGGTGCAAAGGGCATGTTGTACATGTTAGTCATATATATTGTGTCAAAAGAGATGCAATCATGATAAGCTTCTGCATAAGCTTTCCTTGCCGCACCATCGACCTAGAAAATATTTTCAACCCTATCTTCCTCATCATACTTGATCTTGTAAAAAAAGTATGGGTCATCTTTTTGTTGATCTTTGAAGTATGCAACTCTCTCTATCATATCTCCCTCTCTTGTAGCATCTTTGTTCAAGGCCGTTTTTAGGTTTGTAATGTGCTTAGTACCATAAGTTACAATGAGGTCCGTCCCATAGTATTCTGACATGATGTGCATCATACGACCTACGAACACGAAGTCACAATGGTGGTTATTCCTTTTGTATACCTATACACAGTTCCATAACCAGTTATACTTTTTCAGTAGACAAACTCAAACTGAAGTGTTTTAGGCAATTCGGGAATTGGTTACAGAACAGTGGTGGGGGTGGTTGCGCTGGCAAATATTAAACAAGATTTTGAGCAACAAACAAATTAACAGCAGGCAAGACCTGAGCTAACATAAACTTTGATTTTGCGAAAAAATGCAGGCAAAGTACTGAATATGCACTGAGCAACAAACAACAAATTTTATAGGCAAGTCCAGTAATGTACACAAGAAAACCCATTGGTGTAAGCAAAAGGGTGTTTTCCAAGTAAAATAGGCATATGTTTCTAGCAAGCAAGATTGAATTTTCAGGCATGTTTAGGGGTGTTGGTTGGAGGGTGTAGGTGATGAACCTGTAGTCAATTTGCAGTTATGAAGATGTGTAAGGAAGGCTTTTTCTTCTGGTGGGATACCCTGGTGTGATCGCAAGTACTTAGCCAAAGCTGGTCTGTCAACCAATGGATGATTGTGCTCACTAACAAAGTATGTCACTTCCCATCTTCCATCTATTAGTTTCACAACCATCTTTGCTTTGCAACCAGTTTGCAATATTTTGTCTCTCTTTCGTTTCTTGCTTCTCTTCTTTATTTTATCCTCATCATCAACAAAGACAATATCTTCATCTTCATCAGCATTATCCGCTTGTTCAACAATATCATCTAGCACAGGAATCTTCTCTGCCCCTCCGTCATCGTCCTTGGGTTTTCGAAATTTGTTGCAAATAAATTGCTGCTTTATCAAAACACCAGTCTTAACATTCCTTCTTGATGTATTCGCTTTGATTGCAAACCCAATCTGCAAGGCATAAGCATTGTAGTGATCTCTGGCGCCTTCCTAAGTGTCAAACCTCATGCCTACACAAGGCTCCTTTGGCTGTGACCAAGCTTCATCATCATTTTCTACACCCAAACCATTCGCAACAGTCCCACCAGTATCTCCCGCAGTACCCGTACCATCAAGGGTATGGCCATCAGTGTTAGCATCTTCTCGTGTAGTAGCTTGTGCATTTTGTGAAGTACCCACACCTTGAAGTGAGTGCCCATTTGTCTCCATTGCTTCTGCCATAGTAGCAGTGACTTTTTGTATTATGGGAGGATCAGGAGATTCGGCCACGTATTCAGTATTTTGAGCACCATGTTGTGTACAGTACACATGATCACCAATGTCTATACCATCAACAAAGGGAAATGTGGGATTGTTTTCATCTGGTACCTCATTCAGGTCAATCATCTTTTCAACCTGGGCATTTTTCATAAAGGACAAGTAGAGCAAGTTAGTTAGAAGAAGCAAGCAAGTAAAGCATTGAACACAGGCAAGAGTTGTACTACAGAAACCACTCACGCCAACCCCAAGCACACCATAATCAGCAGATAGCAAACATTGTTTTTTGTAGATTTTTGTACATATAACACAATCCCTTTTTTGTGCATCACAATTTTTTTCATTGTTTTTTGTTTTTATTTTTTTGAAACGCATGCAACTTATGAACTGCGTTTGGCACTGGTGGAACTAACAACAGAACGAGAGAGAAGAGCAGCATGTTTTGTGTTTGGAAAAACTTGAAATAGAAGCAGTTATTGGCAACAATGTCTTTTAAGTGTAGTACATTTGTTTCACCTGCCATGTACTAGAAGCAAGACTTGTGGTCTTTTTAATGTTGATTGTGTTCGATGTATTTATATTCATGCAATCGTTTAATGTGACATAGCAGCCGAGGAAAAAATACTAGCCTAGGTCATGGTGGTTCTGCTCCTGGGGATTTTTTTTCTTCCTAAGGTTTTATACAAAGTTGCTGATTACAGTACAAATGTTAATGATTTGTTTTTTATGTGCAAGTTGTTGATTACAGCACAAATTGTCACAGCACTTTATGCAAGTTGCTCCCATCAGTTATCATTTTTCCCACACTAGCAATTGTTTTTGCTAGCAAAGAAAAATGTTGTTTGCCTATCTATTCTATGTCCCTATTTTATATACTAAGCACATTGACCATTGTAACTTGGAAAAGGTGCATCATAACAATTGATTTTCCTGAAACACAACTTTTTGTTACCAGTAAAAATGTTTTGCTTCAAGGGTAGACTGTTTTGCTTGATTTTTATCATGGTAGTTGCTCCCATCAGTCATTATTTTTTCCCATATTAGCAACTGTTCTTGCTAGAAACAGAACTTTGTTATTTGCCTAACTTTTTTCCCAAATAAGGACACTTACTCATAGTAAATTGCAAGAAGGTTCATATTAGTTTGTGTATCATATATACTAGGATGCATATACCAGGTGCTTCATGTTTTGTAACTGTCTTTTTGCTCATTCTGAATGACTAAATTGCCAGGAAAAGTTTTTTAGGAAAAAAACTTAAAACAAACATAGTACAAAAACCAGAATCACCTATCAGGGCTTGATCTTTTTTGTTCATAGTGCTAGATGCTTAAAATAGTCGCATCACTTTTTGCCTTTCTTTTTGTGAACGGGTGTGCAGGGGGATTAAAAAGGCATGATGGATCAAGGGCAAGAGAAAGCAATAGAGGGGGGGGGGAAGGTGAGCAATTTTTGTTGGCTGACCTCTCAGATTTTTGCAAAATACACGCTCGACATATATGTTTAGTTGGTTGCTTTTTTTCAGACCAAAATACATGCTCAATATATATAGTTGGATGCTACAAAATTACTTATGGATTTGCCAATCAATGACTACAACTTGCATACGCACATACACATCCCTTGGTTTTTGCTAGATACAATTTGCTAATAAATTCAAATCAAATTGCCTAAACTTGCCTACACCGCTTAAAATTTTGCCCAACAAAAACCTGAAACTTGCCCGACATGCCTTTTGAACTTTCTGGAACCACCTAGAGTTTTGGATTTGCTGCAAAAAAGAACTTCTGGTTTTGCCAAAATAGTGACTACAAATTGGCTACACAGAAAACACAAGCCTATGATTTCTAGCTAGAGATCCTTCAAGAAACACCAAAACCAAACTCAATGAAAAAAGTGATGCTTGTGCCCCTTAACAACTAGCAATTACAAACACCTGTAGGTTTCTTCTTCATCCAGTACGTGCTCTCACACATTTTTTCGAACTACAGCCTTGTACAATTATGGGGGCAGAAAAGGGAAGGTTTTGTGCTGTTCGGTAACACAAGGAACAGGATGGGGGGAGGGGTTGGAGAAAATCATGGAGATAAGTGAACCAGATCTGACCTTTTCCTTCTGCTTCTCCTGCCTTTCTTCTTTGCACAAGATGAAGCTTCGGAGAAGAAGATGGGGCTAGAGAAGAAACCCTAAACTAGCCGCCATTGAAGGGTGCAAGAGTTGTCTGGATCTGGGAGTTCTGGGGGAAAGGAACGAGCCGTCCAGGCGTGGGAGAGGGGCAGAGGGGAGGGAATCACTTGAGAAAAGGGGATGATAAGGACGCGGGGATGATCAGGAGTGGTTGGCGCTGGGGGAATCAGTGGGGCAATTCTTTCCCTTTTGGAAGGGAGGGGGACAGAAACTTACTATATCTGGTCGGCTGCCATGGAACGCTAGGGAGCGGCCGGCTGCTCCCTAGACGCGTCCGTGTTTATTTGGTCCTTTTGCATTCATGGGATTGAGCTTAGTCGGGCCTAATTTCGACATGCGCCTACCCGATGAGGGATTTCCTAGTCATTGTGTGTGCGGTGAAAATGTTGGATGTGAATTTCTTCGAGTGCTGGGGATGACCACCCAGCGCGAGCGATCATTCGCTCAGAAATCCTATGGGAGCTCACGATCACACATTAAGCGTATCCATAATACGTGGTGTTTGACATTCAAGGATGTCGTGAAAAAAATTTACTATGAAAAAACTTAAAAAACATTGTTCGGACCCGATTTTGCTTTTCCCAGAGCTCCTCAAATATCCAAACATCAAGAAAATGCACACTCGAGCATTTGTGATGCCCAAAAAGATCCAAATCTTTGGATTGTTTCCCTATTTCTCTTAATTAATACTTAGCGGGCCTGTTTTGAAATTAAAGTGGGATGGAAGGTTTCTTAGGTGAGGGAAGGCGATCAGAGGCAATGGTTGCAGCCGTTAGGCAAGAACTTTGTGGGCTGCATGGCGAAAACATATGGGTAGCATTTTTAAGATCAACTCTAGCTGATTCCTAAACTTTAGAGTAAACGGTCAAGTATCTTTAGAGGAGTAAATTTTTACTTCTCTGATGGTTGCCAGACCTAACCGATCCCCTATATTTATAGAGTAACTTTAAACTTCTGCACATTATGCCGTCAATCATTGAATACTTTAAAATAAGCATGCATAACACATAAACCAAAAACAAGCATATAGCTGCATTGATCAAGAAATTCAAATTTAAAAGTACATAGTTCATCCATAAGGCATCACGTCGATCGAGTTTGATCCGAAATCACCACAACTAGAAGGTTGGGCGCGCTTTGCTGCGCCGTTGAATTTGTTGGGATTCTCAAATTTCTTTACTCACTCTATTTCAAAATATATGGTGTATTACTTTTTTTTAAAGTCAAACCTTTTTAAGTCTGAGTAAATTTATAGAGAAATATATCAAAATTTATAATATCAAATCGGCGTTATTAGATTTATCAGGAAATATATTTTCATCTTTTTTGTTTAATATTGTGGAAGTCGATATTTTTGGCTCTAAACTTGGTCCAAATTATAGAAATTTAACTTTCCAAAAAGCTAATAATCCTTATATTTTGAAATTTATTGAGTATTTAACTTTGGCCGGTGGGGAAGACGGTGGAGTGTGTTTTATGTTTATTTATAATGTGGTTATTTGGTTGGCCTTTCACGTAGTGATTATGTGTTATCCGCTAATCAACCCATATTTATATGGGGATATTTTTTCATCGTTGGTTGCGTGTATTTTATTCGGCTATAATATCACATGGTGGCGCTTTTTTCGTTGTGATAGGAGTCTGTGAGGGGTTAATATATTTGTATAGGCCGGTTGCTGCTGATTGATTTAAAAAATCGATGGCCCGATCAAAATTGTAAACCAAATTAAAAATTAAATACCTCAATTGAAGGAAAGAGCTTTAAAATTAGGAAATGTAAAGACTTAAAACAAATTAATGGGAGAGCTCCTTGAGAAATTGTTGACCCTGTCAAAATTGGGTGACGCAATTTTAAATTGAAGCCTCAACTAATTGTGAAAATTTAAAAATTACGAAGCATAGTGTATTGTATAAAAAAATAAACAAAAAATATTGTTGACTCGGTCAAAATTAGGTGACCAAATTTCACTTGGAGACCTCAATTGATTGTGAGGCCTCCAATCCTAGGAGGTTTAGTGATATAGTACTAGAAGGATTGTGCGCGCTTTGCAACGCCGTTTAATTTGTTGGGATTCTTAAATTTCTTTACTCGCCTTATTTTAAAATATATGGTATATTACTTTTTTAAAAAGTCAAATCTCTTTAAGTTTGATCAAATTTATAGAGAAATATATCAAAATTCATAATATCAAATCGGTGTTATTAGATTCATCATGAAATGAAGTTTCATATTTTTTATTTAATATTGTGGATGTCGATATTTTTAGCTCTGAACTTGATCAAAATGAACGAAATTTAACTTTCCAAAAAATAATAACCCTTAAATTTTAAAATTGATGGAGTATTTAGTTTGGTCGGTGGGCGAGACGATGGAGTGTGATTTACGTTTATTTATAATGCGGCTATTTGTTGGGTCTTTCGCGGTGTGATTCTGTGTTATCCGTTAATCAAGCCATATATATGTGGAGATATTTTTCATCGTTGGTTGCATGTACTATATTTATGCTATAGTATCACATGGTGACTCTTTTTTTATAGATGATAGGAGTCTGCGAGGGGTTGATATGTTTTTATAGTCCAGTTGCTGCTGACTGATTTGAAAAAACGTTGGCCCGATCAAAATCGTAAACCAAATCCAAAATTGAATACCTCAATCGAATGAAAAAGCTTTAAAATTAGGGAGCATAGAGAATTAAAATAATTAAATAGGAGAGCTCCTTGAGAAATTGTTGACCCGGTGAAAATCTGATGACCAAAGTCTAAATTGAACCTCAATTAATTATGAGGGTTTAAAAATTAGGAAGCATAGTGTATTGCATAAAAAATTAAATGAGTGGGTTTGAAAAATTATTGACCCGGTCAAAATCGGATGAGCAAATTCCACTTTGAGACCTCAGTTGATTGTGAGGCCTCGAATCCTAGGAAGATTAGTTATACAATATAGGAAAGCTCCTTGAGAAATTTTTGACCCGGTCAAAATCGGGTGACCAAAGTCTAAATTCAAGCCTCTATTAATTGTGAAGATTTAAAAATTAGGAAGTATAGTGTATTGTATAAAAAATTAAATGAGGGGATTTGAGAAATTGTTGACCCAGTCAAAATCGGATGACCAAATTCCAATTGGAGACCTCAATTGATTGTGAGGCCTCCAATCCTAGAGAGATTAGTAATATAGTATATATAGCATGTTTTATGTCGTGGATGTTCATCAAGGGAGATGTTCATCCAAGCATAGCACAAAGCAACATCTTCGCCTTGCAAGTAGTTACGAGTCCTTGATCTTTGTGGCTTCGAGCTTGTTTGGGTCTCTTCGGGCACCTCCTCTTCTTCAGCCACCTCCTCTTCTTCGCCCACCACCTCGGCCTCGGCCTCCTCTTCGCCCAATTGGTGATCGAACACCGTGTCGTCATTGAAATCTTCAAGTCCAAGCATATGTGAAGTCTGGAAAGGTGACAAGAATTCAGCCACGTTCATCTCCGAATTATGACAATGGCAACATCAAAGTCCATCATCCATCCACCACAGGCAATCACCACCCACTGCATCGACCGAAATGAAAATTGCAATTATTTTTACCTTGAAGGCATTTCATCGACCACTTGGCGGCCACGACCCTTGTTGCCGGCTTTGGCGGCTGGACGTGTCGGAGCAGTGGCCATAAGGGTGACCAGAGAGGATGCTCAAGGCACCGGATGAGGTATTGAAGGAGTGGCCTTCTTGGACTTCTTCTTCGCAACCACCTCTATGAGCACCGATGTCGCCGTCGGTTTCCTTGCCCGCTTACCAGTGACAGGAGCAGCGGGAGGGCGGCCTGCCATCGTCAGAGACGCATTGGCCACCCCACCGACATTGTTGCCGGCGATGGAGGCCGATAGAGTGGACCGGAGAAGCTTTTTGATGCCCAAACTTTTTTTTGGGTGCAGGCCGGGGGGGGGGGGTTCATTTGCGGTAGCAGAAAGGTTTATTTTTTTATTTTTTTTATCGGTATCGGAAAGGTTTTATTTATCCATCCCAGCCGGAGTCAGCAGGAAAGACCAGCTGCGGGGGCGAGAGAGGGGGTGTGTGAAAATTTTACTCCGTGCGGCCGAGGTCGAGTATATTTAGGAGACTTGGGCCAACTTCTTGGCCGGTACTCCTCTAAGGCCATGCTTGGATTGTCGTTTCCATTCCAAATACACTTGTACAAGATACAGGCCTCCACCCGTCGTTTTCATTTCCGCGTGGAAACAACTCTCGGCCGCTAAGTTACATCTGCAAGTAAAATACACCTGTATTGATTTACACCCATTCCAAGCACAACCTAACGGTTTAGAAGTTCAGCTAGGTGCTGTTAGTCGCCTATTTTACTACTTTAACCGTTTTCAGAGGATCGGTTAGAGTTGCTCTAAGGAAATACAATTTTCACCCGATAGCAGAAAAGATAGGCGAAATCAAGCAGGGAGGAAATGAGCAAAACGCTTCACGAACAATTGGGGATCCATAGGACCAATTCTCTGTTAAGTGATGTTAATACTTGACACCTTTAATCGCGCGAAAGAAGTCCATACGACGTGCTGACGTACCGTTATTCCTCCATGGTCAAGAGGACCGTCCATATCTACACATGTTACGTATGCTGTTCAAACTGGTACTGCGGTGCTCGAAGTTCTTCCTGTTTCGAAGTCACATCAGGATGCTTCCGTGTTACCTCATCAAGCTGTTTGGAAGGCACATCAGTCTGCTTCCTGGGATGGAGCCGCAACTCGGTCACCGGCAGCTTGTGCTGCTGGAGCTGCACCCTGGTCGTTTACTTCTTCCGGTGCTGGAGCGGCGTCCTGGTCTGCCGCTGCCCCATCGTCATCATCGTCATCACCTGGAGCTGTATCATCCAGTCTCCGCTCTTCAGATAAGATATGAGTCAGCCTGTCCCTGATGTACTCAGTGACGGCCCGACACTTCGCCGTGCGGCCCTCACCAAGCCCCTGCAGGTGCTGTCGAAGTTTCGTGACCGAGAAGTCTGGGAAAAACCCGTGGCAGACAAGACAGCGCCCGCCCCTGTTGATCTTTTCACCGAGCTCCCAGACCTTGCTCCGACGACGGGAAGCAAGCTGGACATTGGGACTGCATATTAACCTCAGTATCAGAATTCCCATAGACAAGCATGCAACATTTACAGTAAGCCATTTTTAAAGCTCAATAGTACGGATTCATAGGATGAAATGAAATTCAGTTTTATTACCGGTATGAGGGGAAATGAACTTGAAGATAATCCTTAACATATTGTCGAGTTTCTCTCCGCTCTTGTTGCGCATCAGCCCTGGGTGACACATAGAATAACTCATCTGACGACACGAACTAAACAAAGACGAAGGCGTACCAGAGAGCGGGATGCTTATAAGACTTACACTGGGAGTCGTACTGACTCAGACCATGCGTGCAGGGTTTCCAGCATTGTGGAATTCACGAATAGGTTCCCTGTACCATGCGGGTACCGTGCCTGTATCTTGTCTCTGTAATAGACCCTGGCAGGAACAACCTGTCCTGTCCTTCTGAGATCAAGATACCTCTGCCGTCGCAGTAAAAGAACAAGCTCTGGGTGCGATTGGTAGAGGTCTCTTGATTGATCACCAGAAAATATGTTCTCTGCCTCTCCTTTCGTTACCATGTCTTCTAAGAGTCCAATCATCTTGTCCCAGTCCCCCTCGGTAAGACAAGCATCCAAGTTACAGGCCTGCTCAAGACTGCATTTGCAAGTGTGCATTCGTCAGTTTAGTTCATTCGATGAAAAACTGCTAACCAACTTAGGAACTCAGATAACTAGAACAATCTACCATTGTAGAAATTACTTATAAACTCTGGCTTGTGCAGTTTCTGCATTTTGATTTATTATTCCATTCAATCTCACACTTACTGTACTTAAAACTAAAAATGTATCCAATTAATTTTCAGGTGAAAAGGATAAAGTACACTCAATGATGAATGCACACAATATCTAGATGATGTATACAATCCTATTCCACTTGCAGAAAATTGGATGCATGGTTCACCTCGGAATTTCTGTAGCCGTCGCCGATTCTTTGCCAGTAGTGGGCAGATCCGGAAGTTCTTCAATCAGAGGTGCCATGCATTTTGAAAGATCTGGAGGGTCCTGGGCAGACAACAACCTGTGCAATCCAAAATCAATACAGAAATAAGCAATATTATGTTCTGTACTAATTTTCCAACAGCTCACTGTTTTCAACTGATACAAAGGCAACCACTTACGCCGCTAAAATGTCAAAATCTTCCTGCTCCCCTGTATAAACCTCCCTAATATGTTCCTCTTGCGTAGTAGACGCTGATGATCTGCATGGTGTAAGACAAGTTACTGATTGATTTGGAATTGGAGAGTATGAGAGGTGCACATGGATAGATCATCAACACCAAGCAATCTAAAATCAGACAAACAGCTTCACCTAATTCCTCTGATTTGCTTTACCAGCAGCAGCAGAACAAGAATAAGTTAATTCTTCGTCAAAGAGAGTTGCAGATGACGATATGTAGAACATACAGACATGTCAGAGGAAATATGCATGAGTGTACAAAGGAAAGCGCAGTGCAGATGGTAGGAATTTGCCAGTCCTTTCAAATTGCAATTAAATAAGAGATCGCGCATCCAAATAACTACATACGCAAGCTGCGCTACACATTCATCCAGTCCACCATAACCATATGCGTTAACTATGATCCGATTTGAACAACCCAACAGGAAGACCGCATTATAGCAACATCTAATGGATGAGCCTTAATTTCATGGTCAGCTACTACAAAACTTAGAACCAGGAAACGAAGAACATGAGATAATCTCCAAAAGAGAAGACAACCTCTACAAAAAGCTTAGCCAATTCTTCAGTTAAGAAGAACAAGAGACATGAGGCACATCGATTTGAAAATGACTTTAGTAATTTTAGCAACGACATGTACGGTAGCCACTTCTGCCCAAAAGGATAAGCAGAGAAAAATAAATTGCATGCAACAATGTAATAGTTAGAGTTTCTTCATCATAATTCACATCAACAAAGAAGCTGGCGGATTCACAAATATGCTTCCGCAGCAGTCAAGCACTGGACACAAATACGACTCTGAATTGAACGATTTCGTGAGGGATGCATCCAAAGTCTACACGAGAGGAAATTAACATGCCACGGGAGGATTTTCACCCACAGCATACGCAAACGAACTCGTCCAAACGTTCCTATGCTGCTATGCAGCGCGGAACCTGATCGGAACTGAGAAGGCATAGGGGGCATGGGTGATCAGAACTCACCAACAGCAAGCGCAAACGAACTCGTCCAAACTCTGGTAATAGCGTGGAACCTGATCGAAACTGAAAAAGCATAGGGGCATGGGTGATCAGAACCAATGTTTTGGTTATCGAACGAGACAATTTTACCGAGGGTGGGCGGTAAACGTGGTTACCACGGTTACCGAGAAATACCGAGCATATTTCGAACGAAATTTACAAATGAAATTTGTATTCAAATTATTTGAAGATAGTATAGAATGAGTATGAAGTTATATTTGTCAGGAACGAGCTACTAGCCCAGTGGAAAGGAGTATACGTGCGTGCTATGATCTATGAGCTCCCGAGATTGACTCTTGGTTCTTTTGTTTTTGACCTTTGTACTTACGTATTCTGAAAAAATACAAAAAAGAGCAATAGTGTAGTGGTTACTCGAACCCGTGATCACTCGATACAGGAAATAGAGCGCTACCAACGCGCCAATACAGGGAGGCTTGAAAAACCTGAGACGTTAGGGTACTTGATGACACCTTGAGCGTTTAAATTCAAAAAATTCAAAATTTTCGGTATTTTTTGCTCGGTATGAGGGTTTACCGAGGGGCAACGAAATACTCGGTAACCGCTCGAAATGTCGAAATTTCGTTCGGTAACCAAACCCTTACTAGAGAACTCACGCTGCTGGTGGTGCAGGCTGCGGTGGCGACCGAGGCAACGGCGGCGATGGCCGCGGCGGCGACTGAGGCAACGGCGGCGATGCCCGCGGCGGCGACGGCGGCGGAGGCGACGGCGGCGGCGGTAGGTCTCCATCCCCTTCGCTGTCGCTCGCCATCCCCTCGGACGAACTAGACAGGGGAGGGCCAGAGCAATGCTGTTGCGGAATGCCGGTGCTGCGAGCTTTTGGAGAGAGGCCGAGGGGAAGAGGATCGGCGTGAATTTTTGCCGGGGCGTGCTTAGCTTTCCGATGAAGGATTGACCCCGTGGGCCCATTTCCAGGACACCGTCATGACCGTGGGTGGGGCATCCTAAACACTCTCCCGCCGCCGTCGCGCAGACCGCGGCTCGTGGAAACCCCAAATTCTCAAAATTCCAAAGCTCGGCTGCCGAAAACAAAAGACTAGCCCCGGTTCGGCTCGGCCCTGGATCGATCCTGCACTCCGCTGGTGAGCCACACACAAGCCGGCCCAAAGCGTCCGATAGAGAGTTTCTCTTAAGTTTTTTCGTTTCCTTTCTTTGAGCCTTGCCCTTAAGGCCCAATCTCCTCTTCTTTTTTTAAGAAAAGGTTATTGTTGCCTGACTTAAAGCATCTATAGCCGGAACTTACAAAAATGACCCCTCAAACGCCTGCGACGCGTCCGCGGGGTCTGACCAGGCACGCCTCAAAATAGCAATACTGCGTCTGGACATCTCATATTAGACCTCAAATCCGTACAAAAGCATGCAAATGTATAAACCTACGTACTACGTACAAGCTATCTACTCCTCGTCGGAGATGTCGACGATCTTCGTGCTCTCCAGCGGATAAATGGGCGCCAGCCGCAGCTCCGCCCCCTCCGGCGCCTCCGCTGCGGCCCCCTCCGGCTGCTCCTATGCGACTTCCTCCGCTGCTATCTCCGCCTCGAGCTCGTCGAAGAGGGCGTCGGCCTCCGCCTTCCTTTGCCGGATAAGCCGGTGGTTGGCCTCCACCTCGGCCTCATCCTGGATCGAATTTCCAGGTTGGCCTGCTGCTCCGCCATCTCATCGGCTTGGGCAACGGCGAACTCTGCCTCCGCCTCCGCCTCCGCCTCCGCCATGTTCAAGCCGGGAGCCTCCTCCTCCGGCTCGTCCTCCTCCATTGTCTCCGGCTGCTCCTTCTCCTCCTCTTCCTCTGTTTTCGGTGAGTCCGGAGGGAGACCCGCAGCGATGCGGGCGGCTAGGCGAGCCTGGATCTCCGCCTCGATCTGCAGGCGTCGCTCTGGCATGAGCTGAGCGTAGGTGGTGATCCTACGGCGGATCATACTGACGTCGGAGAGCGGGGGAGAGGGGGGCGATGGGCTCAGGTGGCGGCAGAGGGAGGGAGGAGGTGGGTGTGCTAGGGCTGGCGGCGCCAGTTGGCTATGGCCTCGTGCGGGGAGCCGAAGCAGTGCCACGCGGCGTTCACACCGCGGCGACGGTCGAGGCGCTCGTTGGACCGTTAGGGTTCCCGGCTAGTCTGCGTGGGGCCACACCATCAGGCCGACGTGGCGGGCGTGCCCGGACAAGCCCGGGCTCCCCCATATCTGCCCCATATTTGGGCTGGATATGGGGGGGTGCCGGTCAGCCCGGGCGTTTGAGGCCGGTTTGAGAGGCCCGTCTGGGTGGCATTTTCGTGACCGGCCGGCCTGCCCGGGCGTTTGAGATGGGTTTGAGGGGTCCGGTTGTAGATGCTCTTATATAGATAAAGGCGGCTGCTACGGATCAACCGGATGATTTATCATCCGGCTAGCCAGCCGTACGATTGAGGCGCGTGTGGCCGTATGATTCATGTGATGCAGCCATTCTTCCTTCCTTTTTCTTCCTTCCCTTTCCCCGCGACTACACACAACGCGACACTACATGAGCTTCTGCAACTCGCACGACCTTCTTCTAAAAATGAGGTTGCCGCATCAAGCAGCGTCACCGGCCACACAGTAGCGGATGTTGCGACCCCGACGAGTGCAGCTCCGACGAGACAGGAGGCAGGAAACTATGTGTTGCATCTCTCGCCACGTAGCAGCACTCGTGCTCCAAAAAGTCGGAGAGACGCCGGCCACCGTCCTTGCCGTCGATGCCTCCATGTATATTACTTTGCAGTTACGCCATCCCACCCCAACTGTGGATGCTTTGCAGCACTGTCGCCGCTCCCGCAGAACTAGTGCCTCCACCATAGCATCGAAACAGCCGACGAGCGCTGCATCGCGCATCATTGGTTGTCTGGTTCCACTCCACAGCGATGCAAGTGCTGCATAGCAACCCCCGTAACACCGACGAGCATTGTGTTGCGGCACTGGAAGTTGACGAGGAGCACAGCATCGCAGCACCGCTGTCGTCGATGAACGCTGCATCGCAACACCAGTGGCCGTCGAGGAGGGCCGCATCGCCGGTAGCATTGATGAGAGTTGCATTTGAACATTGCAACTCCACGGCCCATGCTGCATTGAAGCTACGCCGTCGTGCACTACACGCATATAGTTCAAATTTGAATTTTACAAATTAAATACCTAAGGAATCAATTTGATGTATATAATGTCTTAATGTTCTTTACAAGTCGAATTTTAACACTACACTCCTATTGCCACATGTGCACTACATAAAAAAGTTTGACATGCATGCCTCGAAGTGACGGTGGTGTGGTGGGACGAGTGGGGGTGTGGGGTCCGGCACACAATACGCGTCGTATGTGCGCCACCACGTGGGGTTGTCCGGTTAGTTAGGCATCAAGCTGACAACGGGGATTACTCAGGCGGGTATATTGGAGTCCCATCCCCGTCCCCATCATCGCCCTCCCGTTCCTGTCACCGTCTCCGTACCCGTGCGTGGGGATAAAATGTTTCCCATCATCGTCCTGATCACCGCCCTCCCATTCCCGTCACCGTCTCCCTACCCATGCGCGGGGATAAAATGTTTCCCATCCCCGTTGTCACTTCTTTATCCCCTTGGGGAAACCCAACATGCATTTAAGAACAACATTCGATAGTATTTCAGTAAAAAACAGTACTCCAACGCAAAATAAACAATATGTTGTGGCTAAGTTTGGGATTTCTTAGGGATATTTGGGCCAGATGGGTGGGATCTGTGGAAATTTGGGTGACCAAGGTCGTAAATTACGTGGGGTCTACTAATTTGAGAGCCCACATGTAGGTACTTCATGGTTAAGGCAGGTAATGCTATGTATATCCCATCCCCATCCTCGTCCTACACGTTGGGTAAGGTATTTGACCCACCATCTTCCCCATGGGAATTCAAGCTCGCACTTCTCCGTGCCCTAATATAGTAAACACCCATGGGGATGCGGGTAACGGTTTTAACCATTGACAGCTTCAGGTGAGGCACACATGCCACGTCAAAAGTCGTGCATTGGGTATATATTTAAAGCATCTCGATCATGACCTTTTCATGCATATGTTTGTGTCTCATGCATGTGGAGGTGGTCCTCGTACACTCACTCATGCGATTACCACCGACACACCCATTCGTTGCCCCCGCGTGGTCTATCACCTTCGATGGCGCGCGCGAGAGGGTTTTGATCAAAGGTGGATTCATCTTAGTCCATGTTTCGGCAAATATCATGGTGAGATTACGGATGAAAGTTTGGGCGCATGTGTGCATGCGCGTGCTCATTGTACAAGTTGTGAACCTCCGTTTTTTCCGATTTGCGAAGGTGCCACATGAAAGGTGTGCATTGGGTATTCAAAACATCACACAACACCTTCGTACATATGTTAGGGTAGCATGGAGGCGGTGGTTGTCCTCGGACACCGCCCCCTCGCACAATTATTAGTGTCACTCCCATCCGTGGCCTCGCGTACTTTGGTACCGCAACGAGAGAGGTTAATTATTGTGGATTCTTTTTTGGTCGATGTTTGCGGTAGGCCATGGGTGTGAGATTACATGGTATAATTTGAGTGCGTGTAGTGTACGCATGAATGTCTCTCCCATCGGCTCGAATGGGGGGGGGGGTATATATACCACGCGTCGTGAACCTCGCTTTCCGTGCGGACCTTAAGATTCCCGAGGAAGGTGTGCCACGCTAAAGTTTGTGTGTTGGGTATGTAAACATCACACAACACTTCCATGCATATGTTTGATCCACGCTTAGATGACGGTGATTGTCTTCGGATACTCCTTCGCGTGGTTGTCGTTGGAAAGTCCATTACTGGGCCCGCGTGGATGTCCATCACATTGACTAACAACGAGAGAGAGGTTACCATGGTGGAATCTTCAATTGTTTTGTGTTATGGTATACATTATATATGCCATTTGAGTTTCCTTAGCCAAGTCTGAGCACATGCCTACGAATGCGCGAATCGTTCCCATCGACGCTCGGCATACTAGTTGTACGCGTCATGAACACTCGCTCGGGGGGGTGGGGGGGACTTTCCCGTTCCAAAGCATGTGACCCATCAAACTTGCACATGAGGTATATATTAATGAATTCAAACGCAACACAACATTTCCGTACACATGTTTGCACCACCAACAGGTGATGGCTATCTTCGACACTCCACCACGTGGTTAATTATCGGCGCCACGCCCATTCATGGGCCTCGGTGGACGTCCATCCTTTCGACCGACAACGGGAGAGGTTTGACCAAAAGTGTTTATTCTTTGGTCGGGATCTCCATGTTTCGAGGCGCATGGGCCATAGTCCACCTTTGACCGGAAAAGAGATGGGGTGGTTCGACCATGCTGGATTCATGTATATGTTTCATTTTCGTGCTACGACATGAGTGATACGCAATACCTATTTGGGGGCATGTATTCGTGGCTAGGATTCCCCCTCCACCGACACGAAGTGGCGACGGAGGAGACATGTGCCACATCAAAGTTGCGCATGGGGTATTTTGAACATTCAAACCACCCTGTGCATACATATTTTTGTTCCACATGCAGGTGTGTATGTTTTTTTTGAGACAACGCAGACGTGTTTGTGTTCTGACCCCTTTCCAGCATTTTTTTGACGAAACGCTCCTTTATATTATTATTCCAGGGGCAAATAGCAAACGATTCAAATATAATAACCGTTTGCGATTGTACACTCAACAGAAACCATTCCATCCGCCGCTGGCACATCAGCACGGTCCACTGGTGGGCGCCGGACACGATTGGATTCCACGAGACTTCCCTCGTAAAAATATCTACCACCTTGAGCCATTTGAAAAATGGCGGTTTCGTGGGTTTTTCCTATTTGATAGCACACACTCATTATGTTTCGGCTGTGTAAGATGTTTGTTGCTCCCGTCCTGGCCGCGCCGCTTCAATCCCGTAATCTAAATTTTCAGTAGCCCCGGCATTCCCGCCTAGTAAAATTTTCAGTAGCCGCACGTCATTTCCTCAAGCACCACCAACCCCCCTCCCCACCACAAAACCTCTGCTCAGATAACGTAAAAAAAAGAAAACCTCCGCTCCCGCTCGCACCACTCCTCTCCCTCGCTCGAACCATAGCTAGCCCGCCGCCGCCGCCCCCGACTCCACCGTCATCCTCTGCAGGCCTTCCCGTGACTATCTTCAAGTCCTCATGAAGATCCATCACAAGGGGGTTGGACTAGAGTCGTCCGTGCAATCGACAGTAGTGCTCCTCCATGTCGAATAATCCACGCACAACTCTAGTCCACCCCGTAGTGTCGGCCTGCGAAGCACCCTCTTTCCCACGGATCCCCATCCGCACCCTCACCCACACTCCAGAGCGTCGCTGCCTCATCCCCGCTATGCTTCCCGGGGTGCTGGAGGAGCGAATGGCCAAAAAGAGGTATATCGAGGCCTGTCCGCTGGACGACGGCGAGGTGGCCGCCGAGGCCCCCAGACGCGGGCTATGACACAGGTTATGTCTATCACCCCCGCCCCTTCGGGTTCAACCTCCTTGGATCTCCTCCATGCCCCCCCACGCTGATCTGTTGGAAATATGCTCTAGAGGCAATAATAAATCAGTTATTATCATATTTCCTTGTTCATGATAAATCGTTTATTATCCATGCTATAATTGTATCGATCGGAAACTCAGATACATGTGTGGATACATAGACAACGCTATGTCCCGAGTGAGCCTCTATTAGACTAGCTCGTTGATCAAAGATGGTTAAGGTTTCCTAGTCATAGACATGAGATGTAATTTGATAACGGGATCACATCATTAGGAGAATGATGTGATGGACTAAGGAAATGTTTCTCGATTATGGAGGTGATAAAGAGTTTGTTGTAAAGGGTTACGTCGATGCAAGGTTTGACACCAATCCGGATGACTCTGAGTAGCAGTCCAGATACGTATAGTGGAGCAGTCATTTGGAATAGCTCCAAGTGGAACATGGTAGCAGCATCTACAGTATGACATAGACATTTGCAAAGTACACACGGATCTGAATGTTCCAGACCCGTTGACTAAAAACCTCTCTCACAAGCAAAACATGATAAAACCCCAGAACTCATTGGGCGTTAATCACATGGTGATGTGAACTAGATTATTGACTCTAGTGCAAGTGGGAGACTGTTGGAAATATGCCCTAGAGGCAATAATAAATTAGTTATTATCATATTTCCTTGTTCATGATAAATAGTTTATTATCCATGCTATAATTGTATTGATTGGAAACTCAGATACATGTGTGGATACATAGCCAACGCTGTGTCCCTAGTGAGCCTCTACTAGACTAGCTCGTTGATCAAAGATGGTTAAGGTTTCCTAGCCATAGACATGAGATGTCATTTGATAACGGGATCACGTCATTAGGAGAATGATGTGTTGGACACGACCCAAACTATGAACAAAGCATATGATCGTGTCAGTTTATTGCTATTGTTTTCTGCTTGTCAAGTATCTGTTCCTATGACCATGAGATCATGCAACTCACTGACACCGTAGGAGTGCCTTGTGTGTATCAAACGTCGCAACGTAACTGAGTGACTATAAAGATGCTCTACAGGTATCTCCGAGGGTGTCTGTTGAGTTGGCATGGATCGAGACTGGGATTTGTTACTCCGTATGACGGAGAGGTATCTCGGGGCCCACTCGGTAATACAACATCACAATGAGCCTTGCAATCAAAGTGACTAAAGAGTTAGCCACGGGATCTTGTATTACAGAACGAGTAAAGAGACTTGCCGGTAACGAGATTGAACTAGGAATAGAGATACCGACGATCGAATCTCGGGCAAGTAACATACCGAAGAACAAAGGGAACTGCATACGGGATTAACTGAATCCTTGACATAGAGGTTCAACCGATAAAGATCTTCATAGAATATGTAGGAACCAATATGGGCATCCAGGTCCCGCTATTGATTATTGACCGTAGAGGTGTCTCGGTCATGTCTACATAGTTCTCGAACCCGCAGGGTTTGCACATTTAACGTTCAGTGACGTTTCGGTAGTATTGAGTTATGTATCTTGGTGACCGAAGGTTTTTCGGAGTCCCGTATGAGATCCCGGACGTCACGAGGAGTTCCGGAATGGTCCGGAGACGAAGATTGATATATAGGAAAGTGGTATTTGGTTTCCAGAAAAGTTTCGGGCACTTCCGGTAGTGTACCGGGAGTGACGAATGGGTTCCGGGGGTCCACCAAGTGGGGCCCACCCACCCCAGCGGCCACATGGGCCTAGGAGGTGGCGCACCAGCCCCTTGTGGGCTGGGCAGCCAGTCCCTAGAGGCCCTTGCGCAAGGGGGTGGGGAGAGGGCCAAGTGGGAGGGAGTCCTACTAGGACTCCACCTCCCTTGTGGGAGGTGGACTCCCCCCTCTTGTGGCCGGCCAAGCCCCTAGGGGAAACCCTAGGGCGCCCCACCTACCCCCTCTTCCTCCTATATATAGTGGAGGGTTTTGAGGGCAGTCACCACCTGAAAAGCCACGTGCTTCCCACCTCCCTATAGATCATATCTCTCCTCTAGATCTATTCGGTATAGCTTAGCGAAGCTCTGCCGGATCAGTTCCACCAGCACCGCCACCACGCCGTTTTGCTACCGGAAAACTCATCTACCTCTCCACCCTCGCTTGCTGGATCAAGGAGGTGGAGATCGTCATCGAGATGTACGTGTGCTGAACGCGGAGGTGCCGTCCGTTCGGCGCTAGATCAGAAGAACCGTGATTGGATCGCGGGACGGATCGTGATTGGTCCGCGGGACGGATTGTGATTGGATCACGGGATGGCTTGCGATTTGGATCGCGAAGACGTTCGACTACATCATCCGCGTTTCTTAACGCTTCCCGCTTAGCGATCTACAAGGGTATGTAGATCCACTCTCCCTCTCGTAGATGCTCATCACCATGGATAGATCTTGTGTGTGCGTAGGAAATTTTTTGTTTCCCATGCAACGTTCGCCAACAATGGTATCAGAGCTAGGTCTATGCGTAGATGGCATCTCGAGTAGAACACAAAGGAGTTTGTGGGCGTTGATATTCAGATTGCTTCCTTCATTAGTCTTTTCTTGATTCAGCGGTATTGTGGGATGAAGCGGCTCGGACCAACCTTACTCGTCCACATACGAGAGACCGGTTCCATCGACTGACATGCACTTGTTGCATAAAGATGGCTGGCGGGTGTCTGTCTCTCCCACTTTAGTTGGATCGGATTCAACAAAGGGTAGTCCTTGTAGAAGGTTAAATAGCAACTTGTATATCACCGTTGTGGTTTTTCGTAGGTAAGAATCATTCTTGCTAGATACCCATAGCAGCCACGTAAAACATGCAACAACAAATTAGAGGACGTCTAACTTGTTTTTGCAGGGTATGTTGTGATGTGATATGGCCAAGACATGATTTTATATATGTTGATGTATGAGATGATCATGTTTTGTATTAGTTATCACGACTTGCATGTCGATGAGTACGGCAACCGGCAGGAGCCATAGGGTTGTCTTTAATTATTGTATGACCTGTGTGTCAATCATAAGCGCTATGTAATGCTTTACTTTATCGCTAAGCAGTAGCATGAGTAGTAGAAGCATGGTTGGCGTGACAACCCCGATGGCAACACGATGATGAAGATCATGTTGTGATGCCGGTGACGATGGAGATCATGCCGGTGCTTTGGAGATGGTGATCAAAAGCACAAGTTCATGGCCATATCATGTCACTTATGATTTACATGTGATGTTAATCCTTTTATGCACCTTGTTTTGCTTAGGACGACGGTAGCATTATAAGGTGATCCCTCACTAAAATTTCAAGGTAAATTGTGTTCTCCCCGAGTGTGCACCGTTGCGAAGGTTCGTCGTTTCGAAGCACCACATGATGATCGGGTGTGATAGACTCTACGTTCGCATACAACGGGTGCAAGCCAGTTTTGCACATGTGGAACACTCGGGTTAAACTTGACGAGCCTATCATGTACAGACATGGCCTCAGAACACAAGAGACCGAAAGGTCGAGCATGAGTCATATAGTAGATATGATCAACATGGAGATGTTCACCATTGAAACCAGCTCATCTACGTGATGATTGGACTTGAGTTGGTGAATTTGGATCATGTAACACTCGGATGACCGGAGGGATGTCAATTTGAGTGGGAGTTCTTTAGTAATATGATTAACTGAACTCATTATCATGAACATAGTCAAAATATCTTTGCAGTTTATGTTGTAGATCGATAGCTCACGCTGTAGCTCCCCTACATTTTGATACGTTCCTAGAGAAAAACTAAGTTGAAAGCTGGTAGTAGCAATTATGCGGACTAGGTCCGTGATCTCAGGATTGTCCTCGGTTGCTGCGCAGAAGGCTTATGTCCTTGATGCACCGCTCGGTGCACCACCCCCAAGTGTCGTCTATGGGTGTTGAGAACATCAGACAGGCACGTTTTGATGACTACTTGATAGTTCAGTGCGTCATGCTTTACGGCTTAGAATTGAGGCTCCAAAGATGTTTTGAACGTCACGGAGCATATGAGATGTTCCAAGAGCTGAAATTGAGATTTCAAGCTCGTGCCCGTGTTGAGAGGTATGAGACCTCCAACAAGATTATTTGCCTGCAAGATGAAGGAGAATGGCTCAATCGGTGAGCATGTGCTCAGATTGTCTGGGTGCTACAATCGCTTGAATCGAGTGGGAGTTGATCTTCCAGATAAGATAGTGATTGATATAGTTCTCCAAGTCACCGCCACAAAGCTACTAGAGCTTCGTGATGAACTATAGAAATGCCAGGGATGGAAATAATGATCCCTGAGCTATTCGCGATGGTTGACACCGTGAAGGTAGAAATCAAGAAGGAGCATCAAGTGTTGATGGTTAGTAAAACCACTAGTTTCGAGAAGGGCTAGAAGGGAAACTTCATGAATGGCAAGCCAGTTGCCGCTCCAGTGAAGAAACCCAAGGTTGAACCCAAACCCGAGACTAAGTGCTTCTATAATAAGGGGAACGGTCACTGGTAGCGGAACTGCCCTAGATACTTGGCAGATAAGAAGGCTGGCAACGTCAACGGAAGTATATTTGATATGCGTGTTATTGATGTGTACCTTACTAGTACTCCTAGTAGCACATGGGTATTAGATACCGGTTCAGTTGCTAGTGTTAGTAACTTGAAATAAAAGCAACGGACTGAACGGAGACTAGCTGAAGGGCGAGGTGATGATGTGTGTTGGAAGTGTTTCCAAGGTTGATGTGATCACCATCGCACGCTCCCTCTACATTCGGGATTAGTGTTGAGCCTAAATTAATGTTATTTGGTGTTTGTGTGGAGCGTGAGCACGATTGGATCGTGTTTATTGCAATACGGTTATTCATTTATGTCAGAGAATAATGGTTATTCTGTTTTCATGAATAATACCTTCAATGGTCATGCACCCAAGGTGAATGGTTCATTGAATCTCGATCGTAGTGATACACATGTTCGTAATATTGATGCCAAAAAAATGCAAAGTTAATAATGATAGTACCACATACTTGTGGCACTGCCGCTAAAGGTCATATTGGTGTAAAGCGCATGAAGAAACTCCATGCTGATGGATCTTTGGACTCACTCGATTTCGCATCGGTTGAGCATGCGAACCATGCCTCATAGGCAAGATGACTAAGACCCCGTTTTCTGGTATGATGGAGCGGGAAAATGATTTATTGGAAATTATACATGTTGATGTATGTGATCCAATGAGTGTTATAGCGTGCGGTGGATATCGCTATTTTCTAACCTTCACTGATGATTTGAGTAGATATGGGTATATTTACTTAATGAAACAAAAGTCTGAAACTTTTGAAAAGTTCAAGCAAATTCAGAGTGAAGTTTGAGATCATCGTGACAAGAAGATAAAATGTCTACGATATGATCGTGGAGGTAAATGTCTGAGTTACGAGTTTGGTGTACAACTTAAGACAATGTGGAAGTTGTTTCACAACTCACGCCACCTGGAACACCATAGTGTGATTGTGTGTCCATACGTCGTAGCCATGCTCTATTGGATATAGTACGTACTATGATGTCTCTTATCATTTTGCCACTATCGTTTTGGGGTTATGCATTAGAGACAACTACATTCACTTTAAATAGGGCACCGTCTAAGTCCGTTGAGATGACACCGTATGAATTTTGGTTTGGCAGAAACCTAAGTTGTCATTTCTCAGAGTTTGGGAATGCGATGCTTATGTCTGATAAGCTCGAACTCAAAGCGGAAAGGTGCATCTTCATAGGATACCCTAAGGAAACAGTTGGGTATACCTTCTATCTAAGATCCAAGGGCAAAGTGTTTGTTGCTAAAAACGGGTCCTTTCTCGAGAAAGAGTTTCTCTCGAATGAATTGAGTGGGAGGAAAGTAGAACTTGACGAGGTTGTTGAACCGTCACTTCAGTTGGATAGTAGCACAACGCAGAAAGATGTTTCTGCGACTCCTACACCAAGTGAAGAGGAAGCAAATGATGATGATCATGAAGCTTCAGATCAAGTTACTACCGAACCTCGTCGGTCGACAAGAACTTGTACCGCCCCTGAGTGGTACGTCAATCCTGTCTTGGAGGTCATGTTGTTAGACAACAGTGAACCTACGAGCTATGAAGAAGCGATGGTGGGCTTGGATTCCAACAAATGGCTAGGAGCCATGAAATCCGAGAAAGCATCCATGTATGAAAACCAAGTATGGACTTTGGTAGACTTGCCCGTTGAACGACAGGCCGTTAAGTACAAGTGGACCTTTAAGAAGAAGACAAACGCTGATGGTTATTGTCACCATTTGTAAAGCTCGACTTGTCGCAAAGTAGTTTCCGACAAGTTCAAGGAGTTGATTACGATGAGTTTTTCTCACCCGTAGCGATGCTAAAGTCTGTTGGAATTATGTTAGCAGTTGCTGCATTTTTCGATTATGAAATCTGGCAGATGGATGTCAAAACATCGTTTCCTTAAACGATTTCCTTGAGGAAAGGTTGTATGTGATACAACCAGAAGGTTTTGTCGATCCTAAGGATGCTAAAAGGTATGCAAGCTCCAGCGATCCTTCTATGGACTGGAGCAAGCATCTCGGAGTTGGAATATATGCTTTGATGAGGTGATCAAAGCTTTTGGGATTATACAAAGTTTATAAGAAACTTGTATTTACAAGAAAGTGAGTGGGAGCACTATAGAATTTCTGATAAGTATATGTGGATAACATATTGTTGATCGGAAATGATGTAGAATTTCTCGAAAGCATAAAGGGTTGTTTGAAAGGAGTTTTTCAAAGGAAGACCTGGAATGAAGCTACATAAATATTGGGCATCAGGATCTGTAGAGATAGATCAAGACGTCTAATAAGACTTTTAATGAGTACATACCTTGACAAGATTTTGAAAGAGTTCAAAATGGATCAGTCAAAGAAAGAGTTCTTGCCTGATTTGTATGGTGTGGAGTTGAGTGAGACTCAAAGCTCGACCACGGCAGAAGAAAGAGAAAGCACGAAGTTCGTCCCCTATACTTTATCCATAGGCTCTATATAGTATGCCATGTTGTGTACCGCACCTGGTGCGTGCCTTGCCATGAGTCTGTCAAGGGGTACAAGAGTGGTCCAGGAGCGGATCACCGGACAGTGGTCAAAATTATCCTTAGTAACTAGAGGACTAAGGAAATGTTTCTCGATTATGGAGGTGATAAAGAGTTTGTTGTAAAGGGTTACGTCGATGCAAGCTTTGACACCAATCCGGATGACTCTGAGTAGCAGTCCGGATATGTATAGTGGAGCAGTCATTTGGAATAGCTCCAAGTGGAACATGGTAGCAGCATCTACAGTATGACATAGACATTTGCAAAGTACACACGGATCTGAATGTTCCAGACCCGTTAACTAAAAACCTCTCTCACAAGTAAATCATGATAAAACCCCAGAACTCATTGGGTGTTAATCACATGGTGATGTGAACTAGATTATTGACTCTAGTGCAAGTGGGAGACCATTGGAAATATGCCCTAGAGGCAATAATAAATCAGTTATTATCATATTTCCTTGTTCATGATAAATAGTTTATTATACATGCTATAAATGTATCGATCAGAAACTCAGATACATGTGTGGATGCATAGACAGCGCTGTGTCCCTAGTGAGCCTCTACTAGACTAGCTCGTTGATCAAAGATGGTTAAGGTTTCCTAGCCATAGACATGAGATGTCATTTGATAACGGGATCACATCATTAGGAGAATGATGTGATGGACAAGACCCAAACTATGAACGTAGCATATGATCGTGTCAGTTTATTGCTATTGTTTTCTGCATGTCAAGTATCTGTTCCTATGACCATGAGATCATGCAACTCACTAACACCGTAGGAGTGCCTTGTGTGTATCAAACGTCGCAACGTAACTGAGTGACTATAAAGATGCTCTACAAGTATCTCCGAGGGTGTCTGTTGAGTTGGCATGGATCGAGACTAGAATTTGTTACTCTGTGTGACGGAGAGGTATCTCGGGGCCCACTCGATAATACAACATCACAATGAGCCTTGCAAGAAAAGTGACTAAAGAGTTAGCCACGGGATCTTGTATTACGGAACGAGTAAAGAGACTTGCCGGTAACGAGATTGAACTATGTATAGAGATCACCGACGATCGAATCTCGGGCAAGTAACATACCGAAGAACAAAGGGAACTTCATACAGGATTAACTGAATCCTTGACATAGAGGTTCAACCGATAAAGATCTTCGTAGAATATGTAGGAACCAATATGGGCATCCAGGTCCCGCTATTGATATTGACCGTAGAGGTGTCTCGGTCATGTCGACATAGTTCTCGAACTCGCAGGGTTTGCACACTTAACGTTCGGTGACGTTCCGGTAGTATTGAGTTATGTATGTTGGTGACCGAAGGTTTTTCGAAGTCCCGTATGAGACCCCGGACGTCACGAGGAATTCCAGAATGGTCCGGAGACGAAGATTGATATATAGGAAAGTGGTATTTGGTTTCCGGAAAAGTTTCGGACACTTCCGGTAGTGTACCGGGAGTGACGAATGGGTTCCGGGGGTCCACCAAGTGGGGCCCACCCACCCCAGGTGATGGGGATATTACCCTTGTGTAGGCCAAGACAAGGGAGTTCAAGCCCCTTTTAGAAAAAAAAACTATACGGCCGGCTGGTCCGTGACCGGCTGGCGTGTGGCCGGCTGGCCCACTTTCGGCTGGGCAGGAGCTGGCCGCCCGGCCCCTGGTCAGCCCGCAGTCGGCCGCCCCGCGGCCGGCCCTCCCGCTGACCTCTGGACGGGCAGGTACTTGTCTCCTCCCACTACGACCAAGTACACCGACAGGACACGACCCCCGCGCTGGGCTCCGGCGTGGCTACAGCGACCGCTGACGCGCGGGCACGCGTGGCTACAGTCCGGGCGGTCGTACCGCTAACCCTGACCAATCGAGACCCGGCAAGGCAACAATGCGGCCACACCGCCGTCTACTCCATTACCTGCCCCGGCGTGGCTACAGCACAGCCGGCCATACCACTGACTTCGGCCGGCAGGCGCAAGACGACGCCGCGCGGGACGGCCCATGCCGCGGCAGGTGGGCGCGGGCCAATAGAAGAGCCGGCTGGCGGGCCCCAGTCAGCGATGGGACCGCGCAGCTGGTAGGCCCTAAGAGCGACGAGACGGCCTCGCCGGTGGGACCGCTGGCCGGTAGGAGGCTGCCGGCCGGGCCCCCATTTAGTACCTTATGTGTATTATAAGCCAGGGGGGTTGGCCTATAAAACCCCCCGAGGCCCCCCGTGCATCGGGCAGGCATCCTCCCCATCTCACACTCCCACTCCCACGTAGCAAGGCAAGAAGAGCCGGCTGCTCCTTCTTCTTCCTCTAGACAATAGCTCAAGGAGCACCATTGTAACACCAGACACCCATAAACTAGACAAGCAGGACTAGGGGTGTTACCTCCCACGGTGGGCCCCGAACATGGGTACATCGTGTGTCCCTCACCGCTTGTGACCAATCCCGCTCGCGGAGTACGCCGGCGTCCTTCGGCCCCAACCACTCTCGATAAGCCACCCAATGGCATCTGTCGTGAGAAAACGACGACAGTTGGCGCCCACCGTGGGGCCGACCGCGGCGCCGGCCGGAGTCACGCGTCCGGGCGGAACTGCACGCTCGTGGGGCTTGCTCCCGCGGGGCGGGACACCGTTCCCGCCAGCCCTGCGGGCGATGCTGCCGGCCTCTCCAACGAGTGGCGCGGCAGCGACCCTCTGTTCGACGTCGCCATCCTCACCGAGCGCGTCGGCAGGCTGAGCCTCACCGACGAGCCAGCTGCCGATGAGTACCCTAGCCAGGTGCTCGACTGCCTCGACCCGCCCTCGTTTGTTGGCGCACTCGCCCCGGGCGAGGCCAACGACTCCCGCGTCCGCGCGGGGGTAATGGCCACCGACTCCTCCACGACCTCCGGCCGCGTCAGGGCAGAGGCGGAGGCGGCCGCCGCGGCCGCCCGCACCGGCACCTTCGACCCCCTTGGCTCCATGCTTCGGGGCCTCAACACCCCCGTCGCGCCTACGACGAACCCAGCCACGGCTACGGCTGAGCTGGAGGCTGCTCGCCGGCTGCTGTTCACAGAGGCAACCACGCTTGCCACCACCAAGCGCCGGATGGAGTCCGCGCAGCGCGAGTACAACTCCGCCTACGGCCTCATCCCCGCCGGCAACGAGCCCAGCCAGCGCGGTGACGTCCGCAACCGCGGCCGTGTGGTCATGGAAATCCTCGGTGGCAGACTCCCCACCTACGACACGCCGGCTGCCAACATGAGGGCCGCCCAGGTGGCCTATGCCGACCTCGCCGACCTGGTAGGCGAGGAGCGGGAGTAGCAGGAGCGGCACATCCAAGACCTCATCGCCGCCGCCAACGCTCAGCAGGCCTGGCTCGATGACGCCAACGCCGGCTCCAAAATTCCCGTCCCCGAGGGGGATGCCCCGCCAACTGCTGGCCAGCGCCGGCCGGTCCAGCAAGCCTCTTCTCCCCGCGACTCCGGCCGGCGGGGCCCTGGGTCCCATAACGGAAGTTCCCGACAGAGAGACGAGCTGCCGGCCGTCAATAGCCGGTGCAACGACGCTCCGGCTGGCGGCAGCTGGCGCAGCCGGGACCATACCGCGCCCCCGCGGCGGGAGCGCACGCGCTCGCCTGTCCCGGCTGTCCGCCCCCGAGCTCGCCGCGGAGTGAGAACGATGCCCGGACCCGCATCGACCGGCTGGCGCAATCCGCCCTCCTGGAGGAGGAGGGTCCGATCGGCCCAGCGAGCTTCAGCCCTCGGATCCACAACGAGCCGTTCCCAACTGACTTCACGCTCCCTTGTGACACCCCGAAGTACAACGGCATAGCCAAGCCGGAGGACTAGCTGGTCGACTACACCACCGCAGTCGGCATAGCCAGGGGGAACAAGCTCATAGCCGTGCGCTACGTCCCCCTCATGTTGATCGGCTCGGCTCGGACCTGGCTCAACAGCCTGTCCGCCGGCAGCATCAATACCTGGACGAACTTTGAGGAGGCGTTCGTCCGCAACTTCACCGGCACCTACAAGCGGCCCGGCCGGCCCCGCGAGCTGGCCATGTGTGTCCAGGGGCCATACGAGTCCCTCCGTGACTACCTCACGCGCTGGACCGAGCTCCGCAACTCCTGCGAGGGGGAGCACGAGGTGCAGGCCATCCAGTACCTCATCGAGGGCTGCCGCGACGGCACCCACCTCAAGCACAAGCTCTTGTGCTCCGAGCCGGCAACCCTGGCGGACCTAATGGCCAAGGTAGACAAGTACGCCACGACCGACTTCGCGATGCTGATCAAGGTCACCGTGACTGCTAAGCCGACCCCGCCGCCTGCCGCGCCGCGGGCGGCTGCCGACAACCGGCAGCAGCAGAACAACAAGCGCAAAACTGACCAGCCGGATCCCCGCTATGGGAGCCGGCAGGTCGCCACCATCGAAGAAGAGCAGCCGGCTGCCCAGGCGCCCAGCCAGCGCCAGTGAACCGGCAAGAACGCCTGGCAGCCCAAGCTCACCTTTGAGCAGATGCTCGACGCACCTTGCAAGATGCACTCCGAGGCCAAGCCGGCCACCCACACGCTCCGACAGTGCAGCTTCTCCCAGTGGCTAGCCCGAGGCGAGGGCCTCTCGGTTCCTCCGCCTCTGGCTCGCCGCGCGCCGGCTCCGGCTATGGCCAAGCCGCCCGCGCCGGCTCCGGCTGCCAACAATGGCCGCCTCCATGACCAGTTCCCCGACCAGGACGGGGCCTACGTCGTCTCACCAGCGAAGGAACTGACAAACACAGCGTGCGCCAGCGCCGGCACGAGGTTAATGCCACCGTCCCCTCGGTCCCCCAGTTCATGCACTGGTCCGAGAAGCCGGTTATCTAGAGCCGGGCGGATCACCCGGCCGTAATGCCAAACCCCGGTAGCTATGCCCTTGTCCTCGATCCCACCATCGCCTCCGAGAGGCTCACCTGCTGCTTCTCGCGGGTGCTGGTCGACGGGGGCAGCAGCATCAACATCCTCTAACGTGACACGCTGCTCAAGCTGGGGCTCACGGAGAAAGACATGCGGTCGAGCCGGATGGTCTTCCATGACATTGTGCCGGGAAAGTTCTGCACCTCCATCGGCAAGATCCATCTCGACATCCTCTTCGGCAACAAGAGCCACTTCTGCCGCGAGCCGGTATGGTTCGAGGTGGTGGACCACGACAGTCCTTACCACGCGCTGTTGGGCAGGCCAGCCCTCGTCAAGTTCATGGCAGTACCCCATTATGCCTACCTCAAGCTAAAGATGCCGGGCCCCAAGGGCATCATCACCTTCGACGGCGACTACAAAAAGTCGATCGAGTGCGCGTGCGATAGCAGCCAGCAGGCCGAGGCCCTAGAGATAGCGGAGGAGAGGCGGCAGCTCGACCGGCTCGTGGCTCACGCCTCGGACCAGCCGGCCGTGCCGGCTCCTCCGTCCCAGTCGGCCAACGAGGCATCATTCCAGCCGTCCAAGGACACCAAGCAGGTGCCACTCGACCCGGCCAACCCCAAGCAGTGCGTCACCATCGGCGCCCACCTCGACAGCAAATAGGAAGGCGAGCTCGTCGACTTCCTCCGTGAGAATCGGGACATCTTTGCATGGTCTCCAAAAGGCATGCCGGGTGTTCCGAGGAAGTTCGCCGAGCACAAACTTCACGTATGGCCGGATGCCAAGCCGATCAAGCAACCCCTGCGCCGTTTCTCTGAGGAAAAGCGGCATACTATAGGAGAAGAAATCGCCCGGATGCTCGCAGCTGGCTTCATCATGGAAGTGTTCCACCCGGACTGGCTGGCCAACCCAGTCCTGGTGCTGAAGAAAAACAAGACCTGGCGCATGTGTATCGACTAAACCAGCATGAACAAGGCCTGTCCCAAGGACCCTTTCGCCCTGCCCCGGATCGATCAAGTCATCGACTCCATGGCCGGCTGCGACCTGCTGTCCTTCCTGGACGCCTATTCCGGCTACCACCAGATCAAGCTGGATCTAGCCGACCGACTGAAGACCTCCTTCATCACCCCTTTCGGGGCCTACTGCTACATCACCATGTCCTTCGGCCTGAAGAACGCGGGCGCTACCTTCCAGTGCTGCATGCAGAAGTGTCTCCTGCCTCAGATCGGCAAGAACGTCCACGTCTACGTGGACGACGTAGTCGTCAAGACCAAGAAGCATTTCAGCCTCCTCGACGATCTCCGAGAGACCTTCGCTAACCTGCGCGAATACAAGATCAAGCTCAATCCAGAGAAGTGTGTTTTCGGCGTGCCAGCCGGCCAGCTCCTGGGTTTCTTCGTGTCCGCCCGCGGCATCAAAGCTAACCCGGAGAAGACCAGAGGCATCGAGCACATGCATAAGCCGGCCAAGCTCCGTGACGTCCAGAAGTTCACCGGTTGCCTTGCCTCGCTCAGCCGGTTCGTCAGCCGGCTGGGCGAGAAGGCACTGCCCCTTTACTAGCTCATGAGGAAGACGCCCAAGTTCCAGTGGACCGACCAGGCGGACGAGGTGTTCCGCGACCTTAAGCGCGCGCTCTCTAGCGATCCCGTCCTGGCGGCACCGGCCGAGAAGGAGCCGATGCTCGCGTACATCGCGGCGACCACCCGCGTGATCAGCGTCGTGCTGGTGGTGGAGCGGCCGGAGGAGGGCAAAGCGTTGCCGGTCCAATGCCCCGTCTACTACCTCAGCGAGGTCCTCTCCGCCTCCAAGCAGAACTACCCCCACTACCAGAAAATGTGCTACGGCATATACTTCGCCGCCAAGAAGGTCAAGCAGTACTTCCAGGAGCACACCATCACCGTGGTGAGCACGGCGCCGCTCGGCGAGATCATGAGCAGTCGGGACGCCACCGGCCGGATCGCCAAATGGGCCATCGCCCTCGCCGACTATGAGATTCGGTACGAGCCGCGCACCGCCATCAAGTCGCATACGATGGTTGACTTCCTCGTCGACAGGGCCGAGACCCAGTTCGTGCCGCCTCCCCCAGATTCCACGCATTGGCGCATGCACTTCTACGGCTCGAAGATGCGAACCGTCCTGGGAGCCGGCATCGTCTTGTCGTCCCCGAAGGGGGACCAGCTCAAGTACATGCTCCAGATCCTCTTTGCCGCCTCCAACAACATGGCCGAGTATGAGGCGCTCGTCCACGGCCTCCGGCTCACCAACGAAATCGGCATCCGGCGCATCCTCTATTTTGGCGACCCCGACCTCGTGGTGCAACAGGTCTCTGGCGAATGGGACGCCAGGGACGCCAACATGGCCAGCTATCGCTTCCTTGTCCAGTAGCTCACCGGCTCCTTCGAGGGCTGTGAGTTCCACCACGTCCCCCGGACGGATAACGAGGCGGCCGATACGTTGGCAAAGATCAGCTCCACCCGGCAAGCCATCCCAGCCGGCGTTTCCCTCGAATGGCTGCTCAAGCCTTCGATCAAGCCCTCCCCTGAATCAGATTCTATCTTCGTGCCGGCCGACGCCGCCGGCTCTCCGCCTGGCCCGGCTGCTCTACCGGCACCATCAACTCCGGCTGCCGTGCCGGCCCCATTGGCTCCAACGTCCGATGCCCCCGTGGCGGCCGGCTCCGGCTCCACGGCCGTCATGATGGCGATCGACGCGCCCCCTGCTGTCTCAGTCTCGAGGACTGGCGACCCGGTCCCGAGGGCTGGCGAGCCGGCCCCGGGGACTGACAAGCCGGACCCGGGGGCTCCGGTAGCGGGCCCGGGGGCTCCGGCTGCCCCCGGTGCTCTACTTGAGCTCGAGCCGTCTCCCGTCTCGGCACCCTCATGGGGCCAGCCCATTCTGGTTTTCCTCTTGCACGGTGAGCTCCCCCCTAACGAAGCCACGACAAGGCAAATCCAGCGCCAAGACCCGGCCTACAACATCATCAACCGCGAGCTAGTTCATCGCAGCACCACCGGCGTGTTCCAATGCTGCGTCGAGCCGGAGAAAGGTCAAGAAGTCCTCCACGACATCCACCAGGGTGAGTGCGGGCATCACGCCGCCTCCAGGACCCTGGTGGCCAAGGCGTTCCGAAACGGCTTCTACTGGCCGACGGCCTTGGAAGAGGCCAAGCGGCTGGTCGACAAATGCGAGGGGTGCCGGCGCTTCAGCACACAGAGCCACCTGCCGGCAACATCCCTCCAGAGCATCCCTCTCTCGTGGCCCTTTGCCGTCTGGGGGCTGGACATGGTAGGTCCTTTCAAGACCGCGCGGGGCGGCATGACACATCTACTAGTGGCTGTCGACGAGTTCACCAAGTGGATCGAAGCAAGGCCCATCAAGAAGCTGGACGGCCCCACAGCCGTTCGGTTCATCAAGGATATAACGGTCCGCTACGGCGTTCCCCACAACATCATCACCGACAACGGCACGAATTTCGCCAAAGGCGCAATGGCGCGTTTCTGCTCCCAGGAGGGCATCTGGCTCGACCTTGCATCGGTGGCCCACCCACAGTCAAGCAGCCAGGCAAAGAGGGCAAACGGCTTGATCCTGGCCGGCCTCAAGCCTCGGCTCGTGGCGCCCCTCGTGCGGTCAGCCGGCTGCTAGATCGATGAGCTGTCGGCTGTCCTCTGGAGCCTCAGGACCACGCCCAACCAGTCGACCGGCTACACCCCTTTCTTTCTCGTATACGGGTCCGAGGCGATCATCCCCACAGACATCGAGTTCGACTCGCCTCGAGTCACCCTGTATACGGAAAAAGACGTGAAGGAGACAAGAGAAGACGGTGTCGATCTACTAGAAGAAGCACGCGAGCTGGCCCTGAGCCGGACGGCCATCTACCAGCAGAAGCTCCGGCACTACCACAGCAAGCGGATCCGGCCCCTCTCCTTCCGCGAAGGAGACCTGGTGCTCAGGCGGATCCAGCGGACCGCCGGCCAGCACAAACTGTCCTCCCCATGGGAAGGCCCGTTCATCATCAGCAAGGCGCTGCACAACAACGCCTACTATTTGATAGACGCCCAAAAGTTGCAGAAGCGCAAAAGAGACGCCTCCGGCGAGGAGACGGAGCGCCCATGGAATGCAGCGCTCCTTCGACCGTTCTACTACTAAGAAAGAACCAGTGTATGTATGTATCTTCCCTTTTGTTGGAACTTAATGAATGCAACGGGGGCTCCAAGCCGGCACTTGGGGCAAACCCCTTTTCAATTCTACCAAAGGCTTGTCATCTCTTAAGAAAGGCACCCGGGCCCGGCTCCCTGGGCCCGGGGGCTCACCGGCTCTTCTCCAAGGCAGTCAAGTAGTGTGAACAAGCAATCTTCCCCCCCTGCCCAGCTACAGACCGGCCCCAGCTGTCCAGCTGGCGGGACCTTGGGATGCGAAGGAACTTACCACACGAACACCGCCTGAAGAGTAGTAGCCGGATAGGTCCAACCGGACCATGTTATCCCTAGAAACCGGCCTCTGCTGGCTCACCCCAACTCTAGCCGGACGACTCTAAGGCCCGCACGGTCTCCCCAAGGACGATGCCCCGTCCCTGTCCCAGTCCGGCTCCCGGCTGGCTGACAGGCGGGGCGGAAGCCAGAAGGAATCCTTGCATGAGATACAAGTGGAAGGGTAAAGAGCAAAGGATGAGCCGGCACGCAAACATTTCAAACTCCAAGCAAATTTATAAACAAAAGGCCACAGGCCGAAGATTCTTTACAATACACCCCCAGTGGGTGGAAATGTGTCTTAAACAAGTCTCGTAGCAAAGAAAAAGATACAGTAAAAGAAGGGCCGCCTAAGCCTCTGGCGTGTCGCCAGCCGGCCCGGCAGACTGCCCAGGAGCGGCTGCCGGCTCCTCCTCCATGGCCTCCGTGGCCTCGGTGTTGCTGCCGGTACTGGAGGCGGTGCTCTCGTCGGTGACCTCCTCATCCCTGGGCCCTTGGGGAATGCCGAAGGAGTCCTCGGCAACCGGCTCACCATCCTCGCCAAGCGCCGGCACGAGCTCGTCCGGGTCGACGTACGAAGCCAGCTCGTTGGCTCGACGGACAAGGGCGCCTTCGCGGGCGACTCGCTCCGCCTCGGGAACCTCGCGCATCGTGGCTAGCCGGCCCAAGTCGACGCCGGGGTACCATGAGGTGACGAATCGAAGGCCATCTGCGCCCCGGAGCGGACCGCCGATGCCTTCCAAACCTCGAGCCGGGCCACCGCGTTCTCCAGCCACAGCGCGACGTGGCCTGCTGGGGCCCCATGACCCGGCCAGAGGGCCGAAATCACCTCCATGCCGGCCGTGTGGAGCCAGTCCATACACCGCTGAAGGAAGATCAGCCAGTTCTCGATAGCCAGCACAAACTCCGGCAAGTCCCAGCCGGCGTGCTCCTCAATCTCCTGCCCACGCTGCCGCAGGCACTCCCGATGCTCTGCCACGACCTGCTCGGCGCGGCGCTGAGTGTCCGGGAACCGGTCTAAGGGAGGATGAAGAATCAAAAAACAAGTCGAAACAGCCGGCAAAGGAAGAAGGCTTAAAAACTAGAAACTTACGTTGAAAGGCCTCGTCCACCTCGATGGCGAACCGGAGGCCCAAGCCCCGCTCCCTCTCGCGCGCCTCCTCTGCACGGGCAAGGGCGGATTCACGCCTCTCAAGCTCGCCACCAAGGCAAGCCACCTCGTCCTGCAGGGCGGTGACCCGCCGGCTGGCGTCGGCCGCCTGCTTGATGGCCTCCTCCCGGGCCGCCACTTCCCTCCGCAGCTCCGCGGTGAGGCGCTCCTGTGCCGCCTGCCCATCCACGACCAGGCTGCCCAGCCGGTCCCGCTCCGACGTAACCGCCTGGAGGTCCCGCTCCAGCCGGTCCCGCTCGGAGGCCACCTCGTCCCTCTTCTGTCGGATCGGGGTCAGGACGGCCAGCTCCTCTGCAAAATGACCAACCCAGATTACTCAAAATGCGGAAGACTCGAGCCGCCTACCGAATAGCCGGCCCGACTCTCGGGGGCTACACCCCGCGCCCCCACTGGAGCAAATGTACCTCGCGCCTTCCGCAACTCCTCCTGGACCTGATAAAAGCCGGCCTTGCCACGGTTGTGGATGGCAATCGCCTCGTCGAAGAGCGCCTACCGCTTGGCGTTCTCAGCCTGCTCCGCGCCAGGAGACAAGAAGTTAGACAAAAAAGGGATAGATCCGGCCCGGTTGCCATGCAGTCGAGCAGCCGGCCCGAATCTCGGGGGCTACACCCAGTTGGTGCGCTCGCGTGCCCCCATTGAAAATTCAATGCAAGCTAGAGGAATCTCACCTCCACCGCCTCCTCCACGCGCCGGAAATTGCTTTCGGCGGCCTCCGCAAACCTGCCAAGCCCCTCACGGCAGTGCACCATGATGCAGCCTGGCTCCCCAGGCACAAGGGCCTGGCTGCTGGCTGGCGGGCCCAAGACGGCCGGGGCGAGAGCCAACGCTTTCCAGTCCCGGATCACGTCGAGCATGGTCCTCCTCGACCGGCTCGCCCCACCACTCGACCCGACGTCCGCCGGGGTGGCGGCCTGTGGGAGGTTGGTGGTAACCACAAGGGCTCGGGAACCAGCCTCGGGCCCCTCAACAACCAGCGCGGTCGGCTCCACCGCCTGCCGGACCGGCTCGCTCCTTCCACCGACCGTCATCTCCGATGCCGCCTCCGGCACGCCCGGGGCGACAGGCACATCCGCCGCGACTGGCTCAACGGTGGGCCGGGTCACGACCGTCTTCGCCCGCTGAGCCGTCTCCTTGGCCGGCTCGGGAACCGCGCCCGCCGGCCGGGCCACCTCCGCCAAGGGCGGGGCCGTGGCCGTCTCCTCGAGTGGCTCTCACGGCTTGCTCGATGGAGGCCTCGACATCCACGTCGATTCTGCCGCCGAGTCCGTCGCGCGCGCCGGGTCTGAGGGCCGCCTCCGCCTCCCGTTGCTCGCGGCCGCCGAACGCGAGGCCGCACCCTTTGCCCCTTCATGCGTGGCTCGCATTTCGGTGAGCCTCCTCTTCTCTTCCCGCACCGTGGCCGCATGCTCCTGGGCGTGCAGGCTGGTAGCGTCCACCGGGTCAGCGGTCGACTCCGTGTCGGGGAGCTCGATGGCGTCCCTGGAATAAACAAAGGGTGGGCCCTCAGGCGCTTGCCGGCTCGAGACACGAAAACACCTACGAGAACTAGGAAAGGTACACACTCGATGATGACCCACAAGTATAGGGGATCTATCGTAGTCCTTTCGATAAGTAAGAGTGTCGAACCCAACGAGAAGCAGAAGGAAATGACATGCGGTTTTCAGTAAGGTATTCTCTGCAAGCACTGAAATTATCGGTAACAGATAGTTTTATGATAGGATAATTCGTAACGGATAGCAAGTAACAAATGTAACAAAGGTGCAGCAAGGTGGCCCAATCCTTTTTGTAGCAAAGGACAAGCTAGACAAACTCTTATATAAAGCAAAGCGCTCCCGAGGACACATGGGAATTTCTGTCAAGCTAGTTTTCATCATGCTCATATGATTCGCGTTCGTTACTTTGATAATTTTATATGTGGGTGGACCGGTGCTTGGGTGCTGCCCTTACTTGGACAAGCCTCCCACTTATGATTAACCTCTCTTGCAAGCATCCACAACTACAAAAGAAGTATTAAGATAAATCTAACCATAGCATGAAACATATGGATCATTACGTGAAGCATTTATGACAGCATTACGTGAAGCATTTATGACAGCTAATTGTTCATTAGGAAAGCTACGGGGTTATCAGCACCCTTTCTATCAATAATATGCAAATCAAATTCTTGTAGCAGAAGGACCCATCTAATAAGTCTAGGTTTAGCATCTTTCTTTTCCATAAGATATTTGATAGCAGCATGATCAGTGTGAACAGTTACTTTGGAATCAACAATATAAGGTCTGAACTTATCATAAGCAAACACAACTGCTAAAAATTCCTTTTCAGTGGTAGCATAGTTTCTTTGAGCACTGTCTAGAGTTTTACTAGCATAATGGATAACATTTAATTTCTTATCAACTCTTTGTCCTAGAACAACACCAACAACATAATCACTAGCATCACACGTAATTTCAAAGGGTAGGTTCCAATCGGGTGGTTGAACAACAGGTGCGGAAATCAAGGCATTCTTAAGAATTTCAAATGCTTCTACACAATCATCATCAAAAACGGATGGAACATCTTTTTGCAAAAGATTAGTGAGAGGCCTAAAAATCTTAGAGAAGTCTTTAATAAACCTTCTATAGAAACCAGCATGACCAAGGAAACTTCTTATACCTCTGATATCCGTAGGGCACGGCATTTTTTCAATAGCATCAACTTTAGCTTTATCAACTTCAATACCTCTTTCGGAGATTTTGTGCCCCAAGACAATACCTTCATTAACCATAAAGTGGCACTTTTCCCAATTCAAGACAAGATTAGTTTCTTCGCATCTCTGCAAAACTCGATCAAGGTTGCTCAAGCAATCATCAAAAGAAGTTCCGTAAACAGAAAAATCATCCATGAAAACCTCAACAATCTTTTCTCAAAAGTCAGAGAATATAGCCACCATACATCTTTGAAAGGTAGCAGGTGCATTGCATAAACCAAAAGGCATACGTCTATAAGAAAAGGTGCCGAAAGGGCAAGTAAAAGTGGTCTTTTCTTGATCCTCTTTTGACACAGGTATTTGAGAGAAACCAGAATAACCATCTAGAAAGCAGAAGTATGTGTGTTTGGATAGTCTTTCTAGCATTTGATCAATAAAAGGTAGAGGGTAATGATCTTTCCTAGTAGCTTTATTTAATTTCCTAAAATCAATTACCATTCTATAGCCTGTAACAATTCTTTGCGGGATCAATTCATTTTTATCATTAGGAACAAAGGTAATACCTCCTTTCTTAGGAACACAATGAACGGGGCTAACCCATCTACTATCAGCGATAGGATAAATTATACCTGCCTCCAGAAGCTTTAGTATTTCATTTCTTACCACTTCTTTCATTTTAGGATTTAACCGTCGTTGATGATCAACAACTGGTTTAGCATCAGGCTCCATATTAATTTTATGCTGACATAGAGTGGGACTAATGCCCTTAAGATCATCAAGAGCATATCCAATAGAAGCACGGTGCTTCCTCAAAGTTTTCAATAATCTATTTTCTTCATGCTCTGAAAGGTTAGCACTAATAATAACAGGATATATCTCCTTTTCATCAAGATAAGCATATTTCAGAGTATCAGGTAATTGTTTAAGCTCAAACACGGGATCACCCTTGGGTGGAGGAGGATCCCCAAGTATTTCAATAGGCAGGTTGTGTTTCAAAATAGGTTGCTGATCAAAGAAAATCTTATCTATTTCATTCCTTTCATTCATATGCATATCATTTTCATGGTCTAGCAAATATTGTTCTAAGGGATCAGTAGGAGGCACAACAATAGAAGCAAGACCAATAATTTCATCTTTACTAGGCAATTCTTTGTCATGGGGTTGTCTACGAAATTTAGAGAAATTGAACTCATGAGACACATCCCCAAAACTTACAGTAACAGTTTCTTTCTCACAATCAATCTTAGCATTAACAGTATTCAAGAAGGGTCTACCAAATATAATGGGACAAAAATCATCTTGTGGGGAACCAAGAACAAGAAAATCAGTAGGATACTTTATTTTCCCACACAGGACTTCAACATCTCTAACAATCCCAATTGGTGCAATAGTATCCCTATTAGCAAGCTTAATGGTAACATCAATTTCCTCTAGTTCAGCTGGTGCAATATCATTCATAATTTCTTGGTATAAGGTAAAGGGAATTGCACTCACACTAGCACCCACATCACATAAGCCATGATAGCAATGATCTCCTATTTTAACAGAAACAACAGGCACGCCAACAATAGGTCTATGTTTACCTTTAGTATCAGGTCTAGCAATTCTAGCAGCTTCATCACATAAATGAATAACATGCCCATCAATATTATCAACCAAGAGATCTTTAACCATAGCAATACTAGGTTCAACTTTAATTTGTTCAGGGGGCGTAGGTGTTCTAGTACAACTCTTACGAACCACAGTTGAAGCCTTAGCATGTTCCTTTATTCTAACAGGGAAGGGCGGTTTCTCAATATAAGCAGTAGGAACAACAGGATCAACATTATAAGTAATGGTTTCTTCTTCAACTTTAATAGGTTCAACTACTTTCACTTCAATGGGAGGATGGTATTTAAACCACTTCTCCTTAGGGAGATCAACATGAGCAGCGAAAGATTCACAGAAACAAGCTACTATCTCAGAGTCAAGTCCATATTTAGTGCTAAATTCACGAAAAGCATCGGTGTCTATAAAGGATTTAACACAATCAAACTTAAGGTTTATACCTGACTCCTTACCTTCGTCGAGTTCCCAATCTTCAGAGTTGCGTTTAATTCTTTCCAATAAGTCCCATTTGAATTCAATATCTTTCTTCATAAAGGAACCAGTACAAGAAGTATCGAGCATGGATTGATTGTTATGAGAAAGCCAAGCATAAAAATTTTGAATAATAATTTCTCTCGGGATCTCATGATTGGGGCATGAATACAACATTGACTTAAGCCTCCCCCAAGCTTGAGCGATTCTTTCTCCTTCATGAGGCCAAAAAATATAAATATAATTCCGATCACGATGAACCAGATGCATAGGATAAAACTTCTGATGAAATTCCAATTTCAATCGGTTGTAGTTCCATGATCCAATATCATCACATAGCCTATACCATGTCAATGCCTTCTCCTTCAAAGATAAAGGAAAGACCTTCTTCTTGACATCATCCTTGGGCAAACCTGCAAGCTTAAATAATCTACAAACTTCATCCACATAGATTAGATGCAAATCCGGATGTAGTGTTCCATCTCCTGCATAAGGATTAGCTAACAGTTTCTCTATCATACCCGAGGGAATTTCATAATAAATATTTTCAGTAGGTGCAGTAGGTTGAGGAGCATCTCTTTGTGCTTCCGGTTGAGGTGAAGATACCCCGAACAAGCCCCTCAAAGGATTATTTTCCATAGTAACAAGTGACAGTAAATTTCAGCACACTATATAAATTTTTCCTTACCAAGTTCCACTCACCAAAGGCGCATCACTCCCCGGCAACGGCGCCAGAAAAGAGTCTTGATGACCCACAAGTATAGGGGATCTATCGTAGTCCTTTCGATAAGTAAGAGTGTCGAACCCAATGAGGAGCAGAAGGAAATGACAAGCGGTTTTCAGTAAGGTATTCTCTGCAAGCACTGAAATTATCGGTAACAGATAGTTTTGTGATAGGATAATTCGTAACGGATAGCAAGTAACAAATGTAACAAAGGTGCAGCAAGGTGGCCCAATCCTTTTTGTAGCAAAGGACAATCCTGGACAAACTCTTATATAAAGCAAAGCGCTCCCGAGGACACATGGGAATTTCTGTCAAGCTAGTTTTCATCATGCTCATATGATTCGCGTTCGTTACTTTGATAATTTGATATGTGGGTGGACCGGTGCTTGGGTGCTGCCCTTACTTGGACAAGCCTCCCACTTATGTTTAACCTCTCTTGCAAGCATCCACAACTACAAAAGAAGTATTAAGATAAATCTAACCATAGCATGAAACATATGGATCCAAATCAGCCCCTTACGAAGCAACGCATAAACTAGGGTTTAAGCTTCTGTCACTCTAGCAACCCATCATCTACTTATTACTTCCCAATGCCTTCCGCTAGGCCCAAACAATGGTGAAGTGTCATGTAGTCGACGTTCACATAACACCACTAGAGGAGAGACAACATACATCTCATCAAAATATCGAACGAATACCAAATTCACATGATTACTTATAACAAGACTTATCCCATGTCCTCAGGAACAAACGTAATTACTCACAAAGCATATTCATGTTCATAATCAGAGGAGTATTAATTATCATCAAGGATCTGAACATATGATCTTCCACCAAGTAAACCAACTAGCATCAACTACAAGGAGTAATCAACACTACTAGCAACCCACAGGTACCAATCTAAGGTTTTGAGACAAAGATCGGATACAAGAGATGAACTAGGGTTTGGAGAGGAGATGGTGCTGGTGAAGATGTTGATGGAGATTGACCCCCTCTCGATGAGAGGATCGTTGGTGATGACGATGGCTTCGATTTCCCCCTCCGGGAGGGAAGTTTCCCCAACAGAACAGCTCCACCGGAGCCCTAGATTGGTTCTGTCCAAGTTCCGCCTCGAGACGGCGGCGCTTCGTCCCGAAAGCTCCCTTATGATTTTTTCCAGGTCAAAACCCTCCATATAGTAGAAGATGGGCACCGGAGACCTGCCAGGCGGGCCACAAGCCACAGGGGCGCGCCTAGGGGGGTAGGGCGCGCCCCCTGGCTTGTGACTGCCTGGTGGGTCCCCTCTGGTATAGTCTTTGCCCAATATTTTTTATATATTCCAAAATAATTCTCCGTAGATTTTCAGGACTTTTGGAGTTGAGCAGAATAGGTATCTCAGATTTGCTCGTTTTCCAGTCCAGAATTCCAGCTGCCGGCATTCTCCCTCTTCATGTAAACCTTGTAAAATAAGAGAGAAAAGGCATAAGTATTGTACCATAATGTATATTAACATCCCATAATGCAATAAATATCGATATAAAAGCATGATGCAAAATGCACGTATCACCCGACGACAACGGGAAGGGCCCGCCTGGCCCGAGGCGGCGGCTTCGCGACGGCCGCTCACACTTTCTTGCGAGCCAGCGGCTGCGTCGACGGCTGCCCCGAGGCCGGCCTCTTCTCCCGCTGGGAGGCCTCAGCCGTCCGGCCACGAGTCGGCTGCTCCTTGCTCCGTCCGCGTAGCTCCCGCTGAGCCATGGGGGGAGGCGCGTCGAAGATCCGGACATCATCATCATCATCATCATCATCAGTCCAATCTCTGATCGTGGGTTCGGAGGTGAATTCACCAGCCGCTCTAGACCCGCCGGCTCCCATCCGCCTTGACCTCCCCCGAGGATTCGACCTCCTCCTCGACGCCTCCTCCCAGCTCGAAGTCTACCGGGTCGGAGTCAGCACGATCCGCCTGGAACACCTGAGGGTGCGGGCCGTCCGTCATGTTCTGTGACACAAAGCGCTACGGTCAGCACGGCACGTGAACACGGAGGCCGGATGGAGAAGCACAGAAAAAGGGGAGGTGCCACGATGGGACGTACCAGAGGCGCCGGGTCGAGCCGGCAATACGGCAGCTTGCCGAAGTGCCAAGTGCGCGGCGCCAACTTGAAGTTGGTGACGGCGTTCACCCGCACCGCCACCTGGGCCGGTATCAGCTCGAAGGTGGACATACGACAAGGGTCTCGCCTGCCCCCCATATCGCATATCCGGTGTGGCCTCAGCTGCAGGGGCAGCACCCGGCGGTCGATGAAGGCGACCACCAGATCGGCCGCGACCAGCCCCTCCCCACTCCTCATAGTGTGGAGCCGGCCCAGCATCCCGGCAAGCTCCCCGGCCGCCACTTCGGCTGTCCAATTCGCCCCGGAAGACGGGACATTGACGAAGGGCGGCTGCCGGATGTAGTCTCGAGCCGGGTCGACGTTCTTCACGTAGAAGAACATCCGGTTCCATCTTTTGACGGATTCGATGAGGGAGAGGCGGGGGAAGAGTGTGCCGCGAACACACACCACCGCGCCCCCGCAGGCGTATGGCTCGTTGTCGTTCTTCAAGCTCTTGAGATAGAAGAGCTTCCTCCACAACGCCATGAAGGGAAGAAGGCAGAGGTAGCCCTCGCAGAGGGTCACGAAGCTCGACAGTTGTAGAATGGAGTTCGGCCCCAAATGGTGCGGCTGCAGATCGAGAGTATCAAGAAGTAACCTGAAGAACTGGCTCACCGGCAGCCCAAAGCCGCGCGAGAAGTGCGAGGCGAACACCACGCACTCTCCCTCCTCAAGCTTCGGCACCACCTCAGCGCCCGGAGGACGGGCGGCGACGCGGTCCTCCGACGACAGCATGCGGGCACGGCGGAGGTATGCGATGTCCGCCTCGGTGACGGTGGAGCCGCCCCAGCTGCCGGAGGTGCCGTTGGCCATCTCTGCGAAGGACCGGAGCGGAGGCACGAACGGGAGTTGCGACCGTGTGAGCTCGGAGCGGCAGAGGCAAGAGGAGGAAGACGGCGGGAGAGAGGCACGTTAACTGCCTCCGTTTCTCCCCCTCCCCCTTATAAATAAGGGGGCGAAGCCCGGGGGACGTGGGATTAACTGCGCCCACTTCCCCCGGGAAATCCGCGGGGCGTGGGGCACCTCGGGCCGTGACCGCTGGGCTCCGGGCGCAGAGGATCTAGGCTTGCGGCCCCGAGGCCTACTGGGCTAGGCCCATGGCCTACCGGGCTAGCCCCAGGGCAACGTCCCGTCACGCCTCCAGGCGCGGGGCCCACCACGTCGCTGTGCCCCACGTGGCGCGTCGCCGCTAAGCGCGGGTTCTGAGGTGGCACGGTCGAACCCGAAGCGATGGGCGTGGCTGCCTGCGCGGCCCGCCGATCGACCCCACGTACCAGGCCGGTGCCTCCAGATGAAGCCGCCGGCTCCCCCTCGTCGGAACGACGCGGGCCCCCGCCGGCTTCGGGGACTACTGACGGGGATATTACCCCTTGGTAGGCCAAGACAAGAGAGTTCAAACCCCTTTTAGAAAAAAACTATACGGCCGGCTGGTCCGTGACCGGCTGGCGAGTGGCCGGCTGGCCCACTGGCCGGCTGGCCCACGGACGGCTGGGCAGGAGCCGGCCGCCCGGCCCTGGCCAGCCCACAGCAGGCCGCTCCGCGGCCGGCCCTCCCGCTGACCTCTGGACGGGCAGGCACTTGTCTCCTGCCGCTGCGACCAAGTACACCGACAGGACACGACCCCCACGCTGGGCTCCAGTGTGGCTACAGCGACCGCTGACGCGCGGGCACATGTGGCTACAGTCCGGGCGATCGTACCGCTAACCCTGACTGATCGAGACCCGGCAGGGCAACAGTGCGGCCACGTCACTGTCTACTCCATTACCTGCCCCGGCGTGTCTACAGTACAGCTGGCCGTACCGCTGACTTCGGCCGGCAGGCGCAAGACGACGCCGCGCGGGACGGCCTGTGCCGCGGCAGGTGGGCGCGGGCCAATAGAAGAGCCGGCTGGCGGGCCCCAGTCAGCGATGGGACCGCATAGCCAGTAGGCCCTACGAGCGACGAGACGGCCCCGCCGGTTGGACCGCTGTCCGGCAGGAGGCTGCCGGCCGGGCCCCCATTTAGTACCTTATGTGTATTATAAGCCAGGGGGGTTGGCCTATAAAACCCCCCGAGGCCCCCCGTGCATCGGGCAGGCATCCTCCCCATCTCACACTCCCACTCCCACGTAGCAAGGCAAGAAGAGCCGGCTGCTCCTTCTTCTTCCTCTAGACAATAGCTCAAGGAGCACCATTGTAACACCAGACACCCATAAACTAGACAAGCAGGACTAGGGGTGTTACCTCCCACGGAGGGCCCTGAACCTGGGTACATCGTGTGTCCCTCACCGCTTGTGCCCAAGCCCGCTCCCGGAGTCCACCGGCGTCCTTCGGCCCCAACCACTCTCGATAAGCCACCCCATGGCATCTGTCGTGAGAAAACGACGACACCAGGGCCACATGGGCCTAGGAGGTGGCACACCAGCCCCTCGTGGGCTAGGCAGCCAGCCCCTAGAGGCCCTTGCGCAAGGGGGTGGGGAGAGGGCCAAGTGGGAGGGAGTCCTACTAGGACTCCACCTCCCTTGTGGGAGGTGGACTCCTCCCTCTTGTGGCCGGCCAAGCCCCTAGGGGAAACCATAGGGCACCCCACCTACCCCCTCTTCCTCCTATATATAGTGGAGGGTTTTGAGAGCAGCCACCAGCTGAAAAGCCACGTGCTGCCCTCCTCCCTCTAGATCGTATCTCTCCTCTAGATCTATTCGGTATAGCTTAGCGAAGCTCTGCCGGATCAGCTCCACCACCACCGCCACCACGCTGTTGTGCTGCCGGAAAGCTCATCTACCTCTCCACCCTCGCTTGCTGGATCAAGGAGGTGGAGATCGTCATCGAGTTGTACGTGTGCTGAACGTGGAGGTGCCGTCCGTTCGGCGCTAGATCGGAAGGACCGTGATTGGATCGCGGGAAGGATCGTGATTGGACCACGGGATGGATCGTGATTGGATTGCGAGATGGCTTGCGATTTGGACCACGAAGACGTTTGACTGCATCAACCGTGTTTCTTAACGCTTCCCGCTTAGCGATCTACAAGGGTATGTAGATCCACTCTCCCTCTCATAGATGCTCATCACCATGGATAGATCTTGTGTGTGCGTAGGAAATTTTTTGTTTCCCATGCAATGTTCGCCAACATGATCTACTCTGCTTCGTTGTCAGAATTTTGCCTTCATCGCCATCGAGACCCTTTCGTCATTAATGAAGGTCGCGTTCTATATATATGGCGGTGGCTCGACATCGTCAGCTCTCAAGTCAGACCTCATTGACGATGACGACGACAAGGTGCCCTATCCGTCTCTTCCAAGGGAAAATAGCCCATCCACGACATCAGGGACGTCACCCTGCAGACGTGCTCTTCCAAAGGCAAGGAGATAAGCTGCCACAACAGGGAGTGCACGTTGCGCTCCCCCACTCCAGGCTATTCCAAGGGTTATGAATTGTTCAAAAGTGCAATTTGATATGCTGGAGTATGAATTGTTCAGTTCAATTTTAGTGCTGATGCGTTTGGTTGTCCGTAGTGAGCATATACCTTATTTAGCGTGATATGTGGTTGTTTGTAGTGAACATATGTACAGTTTCATTGCTAGATTTGGTTGTTCAATCATAAAATTGGTTCCTGTTAAAGCTGCTGTATTTAACACGCCCCTGTTTATTTCAGTTTTAGCACAATGTGATGTTGAATCATACAATTTGATGTTTAAGCACATGGTGCATTCTATCTTCTATGCAATTTCAACAATACTGATATGAATGGCTGTTTGGTTGCTGTTAAGTCTATTGTAGACTTGTAGTGAGCATATGCTTCCTTTAAAGGTTTTTTGGTGGTTTGTGGTTATGATTTGTCCAGTTTCAATTGCTATATTTGGTTGTTTGTAGTATGCCTCTGTTCTACTCTACTTTGCTGTCAGGAATGTGCTATGCTGGAGTATGAATTATAATGTTCAAAAGTGCAATTTGATATGCTGGAGTATGAATTGTTCAGTTCAATTTCATTGCCTATGTTTGGTTGTCTGTAGTTAGCATATACCTATATTTGGTTGTTTGTAGTATGCATCTGATCTACTCTGCTTTACTGTCAGGAATTTTCCTTCATCGCCAATGGGACCCTTTTGTCATATATGGAAGTCACGTTCTATGGTGATGTTTTGGCATCGTCAGCTACCAAGTCAGGTCTCATTGACGACAACAACTTGTCGTCGACAAGTGCGCCCTACGCACGAGTATGAATTTTTCAGTTCAATTTCACGAACGCCTATGTTTGGTTGTCTATAGTGAGCATATACCTTGTTTAGTTGTTTTCGGTTGTTTGTAGTGAACATATGTCCAGCTTCAATTGCTAGATTTGGTTGTTCAATCATACAATTGGTTCCTGTTAAAGCTGGTGTAGTTAACATGCCTCTGTTTATTTCGGTTTTGTAACAATGTGATGTTCAATCATAGAATTTGATGTTTAAGCACATGTTACGTTCTATGCAATTTCAACAATACCGATATGAATGACTATTTGGTTGCTGTAGTATGCCTTGTTTATTTAGTTATACACCGCCTATTTTTTTCACTATGTGATGTTCAATTATAAAATTTGATGTTTAAGTACAAGCTTTGTTCCATGCAAATTCAACAATACCGTTATGAATGACTTTATTTGGTTGTTGTTAAGCCTGATGTAGTGAGCATATGCCTATTTTAATGGTTTTTGGTTCACATGGCTATATTTGTTTCCCATGTTATACTCCCTCCGCCCCATAATAAAAGACGCTAATACATCCAATATGTTTGTGCATTGGATGTAATTAGATCTTATATAGTGAGACGGAGAGAGCATCATGTGAGGTAACCAATAAAGATTGCTAGTACAATGGGTCAGAATGTGGCAATTAAACTATTTATTTACAGTTTGTCCAAGACAACAGTGATATGAAGTATATTAACTCAGAACTATGTACCCTTTTTACTGCACATAATGAGTTGTTAGATGACAATCTCTGTATCTTTTTCCTTTGCAGTGGTTCCCAACGCAGTCTACCCAAGATCACCTCTGAAACTACATGATTATTGTACATGCAAATGTACATGTATTTCTACCAGACTAGAATGACTATCTGGAAGTCATGAAGATATTGAAGGATGGGCGGTCGACCATCACAAGGGATTGGGCTAGAGTCATGTGTGCAGACGACATGGAGGAGGGCACACTACGGGCATTCTGCTTCACCTTTTACAACAATCAGAATATATTCTGCCTCTTTCTTTGCCGTCTTTAATACAAGTATTCAACCGTCATTCATAATTCTTTATTTGGTGCTTATGTAATTCTTTCGTTGACGTAATTCTTAAGCGTATGTACCTGTGAATGGAATAATGCATTGGTTGATGAACCTATCTATGTATATGTAAAAAGCTATTCCCTACTTTCAAATTCAAATTATGTACAATTTTAAATTGTACCGATTAAAATAATAATAAAATGCTCTACGGGTCATTACGCCGCACACGGTTTGTAAGTCTCAACGTTTGTGATATACCTCAAGATCCGACACGTTTCACAGATAGAAAACGTGTGTGACCATGCACACAGTTGCCATTTGCGAACCGTGTGTGATTTCAGATAATATAACAAACGGTGCAACCGAATGCAACGTTGGTGATACAATCTCTGTCGCATACTGTTTAAAATGATGAACTGTTTGTGATGTAGTATGCATCGCAACCGTTGGACCACAGAATAGCGCGTGCGATACTTATCCTGTCGGACGTGAGTACGACGTTTCTTAAACCTATCTGATACTTGTACGATGGTTAAATTATAGTCTTAGTTAAATATAGCCAACGGTTCGTCCAATATAAGTGTTTGTGATATACCCCTTATCATACTCGCTTCATAATCGTGAACTGTTTGTGATTAGGTGCACATCGTAAACAGTGAGCCACAGAATAATGCGTGCGATGTTAGTGTGATCTCACACGAGTTGCAAGGATGGGTCATATGGGAAGTCCACCATATCTCAAACAGTTGACCGGTGACTCTCGTTTGTGATAGAGGCGGACATCCCATACTCTTAGTTTTGCCAAACGTTTGCGTTCGTTGGACACCATCGCCGATGATTATTCTGTGTCGTGTGGGATGGACCCCCCTATTGCCCACACATGCAAGGCGACGGTTTCAAAGTACGTCGTGGAAAGGGGTTAAAACCGTTTGTATAGCACGTCGCTACACCTGTGATAGTCACCCAGTTACGTTGTGACGTTTGATACACACAAGGCATTCCTCCGGTGTCAGGGAGTTGCATGATCTCATGGTCGTAGGAACAGATACTTGACATGAATAAAGTAGTAGCAATAAACTAACACGATCAAATGCTATGCTTATGGCTGGGTCTTGTCCATCACATCATTCTCCTAATGATGTGATCCCGTTATCAAATGACAACTCATGTCTATGGTCAGGAAACCTTGACGATCTTTGATCAACGAGCTAGTCTAGTAGAGGCTCACTAGGGACATAGTGTTGTCTATGTATCCACACATGTATCTGAGTTTCCGATCAATACAATTATAGCATGGATAATAAAAGATTATCATGAACAAGGAAATATGATAATAACCAATTTATTATTGCCTCTAGGGAATATTTCCAACAGTCTCCCACTTGCACTAGAGTCAATAATCTAGTTCACATCACCATGTGATTAACACCCAATGAGTTATGGGGTTTGATCATGTTTTGCTTGTGAGAGAGGTTTTAGTCAACGGGTCTGCAACATTCATATATCCGTGTATACTTTGCAAATCCCTATGTCATATTGTAGATTCTACTACAACGCCCAACTTGGAGCTATTCCAAATGTCTGCTGGACTATACGTATCCGGTTTGCTACTCAGAGTCATCCGGATCGGTGTCAAAGCATGCATCGACGCAACCATTTATGACGAACTCTTTATCACCTCCATAATCAAGAAACATTTCCTTAGTCCCCCAGTTACTAAGGATAATTTTGACCGTTGTCCAGTGATCCACTCCTGGATCACTCTTGTACCCCCTTGCCAGACACGCGGCAAGGCACACATCAGGTGCGGCACACAGCATGGCATACCGTATAGAGCCTCTGGCTAACGCATAGGGGACGACCTTCATCCTTTCTCTTTCTTCTGCCATGGTCGAGCTTTGAGTCTTACTCAACTTCACACCTTACAAATCAGGCAAGAACTCCTTCTTTGATTGATCCATTTTTGAACTCTTTCAAAATCTTGTCAAGGTATGTACTGATTGAAAGTCTTATCAGGCGTCTTGATCTATCTCTATAGATCTTGATGCCCAATATTAAGTAGCTTTATCTAGGTCTTCCTTTGAAAAACTCCTTTCAAACAACCTTTTATGCTTTCCAGAAAGTCTACATTATTTCCGATCAACAATATGTTATCCACATATACTTATGAGAAATTCTATAGTGCTCCTACTCACTTTCTTGCAAATACAAGTTTCTTATAAACTTTGTATAAACCCAAAAGCTTTGATTACCTCATCAAAGTGCATATTCCAACTCCGAGATGCTTGCTCCAGTCCATAGAAGGATTGCTGGAGCTTGCATACCTTTTAGCATCCTTAGGACCGACAAACCTTCTGGTTGTATCACATACAACCTTTCCTCACGGAAACCGTTAAGGAAACTCTGTTTTGACATCCATCAACCAGATTTCATAATCGAAAAATGCAACAACTGCTAACATAATTCCAACAGACTTTAGCATCGCTATGGGTGAGAAAATCTCATCGTAGTCAACTCCTTGAACTTGTCGGAAACTACTTTGCGACAATTCGAGCTTTACAAATGGTGACAATAACCATCAGCGTCTGTCTTCTTCTTAAAGGTCCATTTGTACTTAACGGCCTGCCGTTCAACGGGCAAGTCTACCAATGTCCATACTTGGTTTTCATACATGGATCCTTTCTCGGATTTCATGGCTCCTAGCCATTTGTTGGAATCCGGGCCCACCATCGCTTCTTCCTAGCTCGTAGGTTCACTGTTGTCTAACAACATGACCTCCAAGACAGGATTGACGTACCACTCAGGGGCGGTATGAGTTCTTGTCGACCTACGAGGTTCGGTAGTAACTTGATCTGAAGCTTCATGATCATCATCATTAGCTTCCTCTTCAATTGGTGTACGCATTACAAGAACACCTTTCTGCGTTGCGCTACTTTCCAATTCAAGTGAAGGTTTGATAACCATATCAAGTTCTACCTTCCTCCCACTCACTTCTTTTGAGAGAACATCCTTCTCTGGAAACGATCCATTCTTGGCAACAAAGACCTCGCCTTCGGATCCGTGATAGAAGGTATACCCAATTGTTGCATTAGGCTATCTTATGAAGATGCACTTTTCCGCTTTGGGTTCGAGCTTATCAGACATAACTGTCGCATTCCGAAACTCTAAGAAATGACAGCTTAGGTTTCTGCCAAACAATAATTCATACGGTGTCATCTCAACAGATTTAGATGATGTCCTATTTAAAGTGAATGTAGTTGTATCTAATGCATAACCCCAAAACAATAGTGGCAAATTGGTAAGAGACATCATAGTACGCACCATATCCAATAGAGCATGACTACGACGTTCGGACACAACATTACACTATGGTGTTCCAGGTGGCGTGAGTTGTGAAACAATTTCCACATTGTCTTAAATTGCATACCAAACTCGTAACTCAGATATTCACCTCCACGATCATATCGTAGACATTTTATCTTCTTGTCACGATGATCTAAACTTCACTCTGAATTTGCTTGACATTTTCAAACCTTTCAGACTTGTGTTTCATTAAGTAAACATACCCATATCTACTCAAATCATCAGTGAAGGTAAGAAAATAACGATATCCACCGCACACTCAACACTCATTCGACCGCATACATCAACATGTATCATTTCCAATAAGTCACTTGCCCACTCCATCATACCGGAAAACGGGGTCTCAGTCATCTTGCCCATGAGGCATGGTCCGCATATCTCAACCGATTTGAAATCGAGTGAGTCCAAAGATCCATCAGCATGGAGTTTCTTCATGCGCTTCACACCAATATGACCATTAGTGGCAGTGCCACAAGTATGTGGTACTATCATTATTATCTTTGCCTCTTTTGGCATCAATATCATGAACATGTGTATCACTACGATCGAGATTCAATGAACCATTCACATTGGGAGCATGACCATTGAAGGTATTATTCATGTAAACAGAATAACCATTATTCTATGACTTAAATGAATAACCGTATTGCAATAAACACAATTTAATCATGTTCATGCTTAATGCAAACACCAAATAACATTTATTTAGGTTCAACACCAATCCCGAAGGTAGAGGGAGCGTGCGATGGTGATCACATCAACCTTGGAAACACTTCCAACACACATCGTCACCTTGCCCTTAGCTAGTCTCCGTTTATTCCGTAGCTTTTATTTCGAGTCACCAATACTAGCAACCGAACCGGTATCTAATACCCAGGTGCTACTAGGAGTGCTAGTAAGGTACACATCAATAACACGTATATCAAATATACTTTTGTTGGCGTTGCCATCCTTCTTATCTACCAAGTATTTGGGGTAGTTCCGCTATCAATGACCGTTCCCCTTACTATAGAAGCACTTAGTCTCGGGTCTGGGTTCAACCTTGGGTTTCTTCAGTGGAGCGGCAACTGTTTTGCCATTCTTGAAGTTTCCTTTCTTGCCATTGCCTTTCTTGAAACTAGTGATCTTACCATCAACACTTGATGCTCCTTCTTGATTTCTACCTTCACGTTGTAAAACATCGTGAATAGCTCAGGGATCATCTTTTCTATACCTTGCATGTTATAGTTCATCACGAAGCTCTAGTAGCTTGGTGCCAGTGACTTGGAGAACTCTGTCAATCACTATCTTATCTGGAAGATGAACTCCCACTTGATTCAAGCGATTGTAGCACCCAGACATTCTGAGCACATGCTCACTGACTGAGCTATTCTCCTCCATCTTGTAAGCAAAGAACATGTTAGAGGTCTCACACCTCTCAACATGGGCATGAGCCTGAAATGCCAATTTCAGCTCTTGGAACATCTCATATGATCCATGGCGTTCAAAACGTCTTTGGAGCCCTAGTTCTAAGCCATAAAGCATGACGCACTAAACTATCAAGTAGTCATCAGAACGTGTCTGCCAGACGTTCACAACATCCACAGACGATGCTTGAGGGGGTGGCGCACCGAGCGGTGCATCGAGGACATAAGCCTTCTGTGCAGCAATGAGGACAATCCTCAGATCACGGACCCAGTCTGCATAATTGCTACCATCATCTTTCAACTTACTTTTTCTCTAGGAACGTATCAAAATACAGGGGAGCTACAGCATGAGCTATTGATCTACAACATAATTTGCAAACACATTTGACTATGTTCATGATAATGACTTCAATTAATCATATTACTGAAGAACTCCCACCCAAATCAACATCCATCAGGTTGTCTAAGTGTGACATGACCCAAATCCACCAACCAAAGTCCGATCATCACGTGAGATGAGGTGGTTTCAATGGTGAACATCTCCATGTTGATCGTATCTACTATATGACTCATGTTCGACCTTTCGGTCTCCTGTGTTCCGAGGCCATGTCTGTACATGCTAGGCTCGTCAAGGTTAACCCAAGTATTCCGCGTGTGTAAATCTGGCTTACACCCGTTGTATGCGAACGTAGAGTCTATCACACCCGATCATCACGAGGTGCATCTAAACGACGAACTTTCGCAACGGTGCATACTCAGGGAGAACACAATTTTATCTTGAAATTTTAGTGAGGGATCATCTTATAATGCTACCGTCGTCTTAAGCAAAATAAGATGCATAAACGGATTAACATCACATGCAAATCATATAAATGACATGATATGGCCATCATCATCTTGTGCTTTTGATCTCCATCTCCAAAGCACCGGCATGATCTCCATCGTCACCGGCATGACACCATGATATCCATAATCATGATCTCCATCATCGTGTCGTCACGTGGTTGTCGCGCCAACTATTGCTTCTACAACTATTGTTAACTCATAGCGATAAAGTAAAGCAAAAAGGCGAAAATAATTAAAGACAACCCTATGGCTCCTGCCGGTTGCCGTACTCATCGACATGCAAGTTGTGATAATGTATACAAAACATGATCATCTCATACATCACATATATCTCATCATGTCTTGGCCATATCACATCACAACATACCCTGCAAAAACAAGTTAGACGTCCTCTAATTGTTGTTGCATGTTTTACGTGGCTGCTATGGGTAACTAGTAAGAACCGTTCTTACCTACGCAAAACCACAACGGTGATAATCAAGTTGCCTTTTAACCTTCTACAAGGACCGCCTCTGTCGAATCCAATTCAACTAAAGTGGGAGAGACAGACACCCGCCAACCACCTTTATGCAACGAAGTTACATGTCAGTCGGTGGAACCGGTCTCTCGTACGTGGACGAGTAAGGTTGGTCCGGGCCGCTTCATCCCACAATACCGCCGAATCAAGATAAGACTAAGGAGGTAAGCAATCTGAACATCAAGGCCCACAAACTCTTTTGTGTTCTACTCGTGCATGTTATCTACGCATAGACCTAGCTCATGGTGCCACTGTTGGGGAACGTTGCATGGGAAACAAAAAATTTCCTACGAACACCCAAGATCTATCTATGGAGATCAACAGCTATGAGAGGGAGAGTGCATCTACATACCCTTGTAGATCGCTAAGCGGGAAGCGTTAAGAAATGCGGTTGGTGTAGTCGAACATCTTCGCGATCCAATCACGATCCGTCCCGCGATCCAATCTTGTTCCGTTCCGATCTAGCACCGAACGGACGGCACCTCCGCGTTCAGCACACGTATAGCTCGATGACGTCCTCCGCCTCCTTGATCCAGCAAGCGAGGGCGGAGAGGTAGATGAGTTCTCCGGCAGCATGACGGCGTGGTGGCGGTGGTGGTGGAGCTGTCCCGGCAGGGCTTCGCCAAGCACTACCGGAATCAATCTATGAGGGAGGGAGAGGCTGCGCCATGGCTTGTGGTGCTGCAGCCCTCCCTCCCCTCACATATGTATAGGGGGAAGAGGGGGAGGCCGCCCTTGGGTTTCCCTAGGGTTGGGCGCGGCGGCCTGGGGGGCTGCCTTGGCCCCCAAGGCATGGGGGCGGCGGCCACACAAGGGCCAGCCCTTGCCCTCGGCCACATGGGCCCTTGGAAGGCGGGCCGCCCAGCCCACCAGGTGCTGGGGCACCTCCCTCTCAGCCCATGGGGCCCTCCGGGGCAGGTGGCCCTCCCCGGTGGACCCCCGAAACCCCTTCCGGCACTCCCGATGGAATCCGGCAAACCCCAAAACTATTCCGGTGCCCGAATCCCAACTTCCAATATATGAATCTTTACCTCCGAACCATTCTGGAACTCATCGTGACGTCTGAGATCTCATCTGGGACTCCGAATAACCTTCGGTCACCAACATATATAACTCAACGATACCGAATCGTCACCGAACGTTAAGTGTGCAGTCCCTGCGGGTTTGAGAACTATGCAGACATGACCGAGACACCTCTATGGTCAATAACCAATAGCGGGACCTGGATGCCCATATTGGTTCCCACACATTCTACGAAGATCTTTATCGGTTGAAACACGATGTCAAGGATTCAATCAATCCCGTATACAGTTCCCTTTGTCCATCGGTATGTTACTTGCCCGAGATTCGATCGTCGGTATCTCCATACCTAGTTCAATCTCGTTACCGGCATGTCTCTTTACTCGTTCTGTAATACAAGATCATGTGACTAACTCCTTAGTCACATTGCTTGCAAGCTTCTTGTGATGTTGTATTACCGATTGGGCCCAGAGATACCTCTCCGTCATACGGAATGACAAATCCCAGTCTCGATTCACGCCAACCCAACAGACACCCACGAAGATACATGTAGAGCACCTTTATAGTCACCCAGTTACGTTGTGACGTTTGATACACACAAGGCATTCCTCTGGTGTCATGGAGTTGCATGATCTCATGGTCGTAGGAACAGATACTTTACATGAATAAAGCAGTAGCAATAAACTAACACGATCAAATGCTATGCTTACGGTTGGGTCTTGTCCATCACATCATTCTCCTAATGATGTGATCCAGTTATCAAATGACAACTCATGTCTATGGTCAGGAAACCTTGACCATCTTTGATCAACGAGCTAGTCTAGTAGAGGCTCACTAGGGACATAGTGCTGTCTATGTATCCACACATGTATCTGAGTTTCCAATCAATACAATTATAGCATGGATAATAAACGATTATCATGAACAAGGAAATATGATAATAACCAATTTATTATTGCCTCTAGGGCATATTTCCAACAAATATCCCTTCGTTTCCCTTTGGATCCCACTGCCACGGGAGGGTAGGACAAATATGTCATGCAAATTCTTATTATAAGCATGTATGACTAAATACGAAATACATGCCTACATTACATTGATGAATTGGAGCTAGTTCTGTTTCGCTCTAGGTTGTGACTGATACATAATGAATGCCATCCAAATCAAATATCCATCACTGATCCAATGCCTGCGCTTTTCGCATATTTATCTCCACTAAGTTACTTTCGCTACTGTTACTGTTACAATCACTACAAACCGCTACTTTCCATTGTTCCTCTTACTATTGATACTGTTCTACTAAACACTTTGCTGCAAACAGATATTTCTAGGTGTGGTTGAATTGACATCTTATCTTCTAAGGCTCATAAATATTATTTGGCTCCCCTTGTGTCGAATCAACCAATTTGGGTGAAATACTACACTCGAAGGCTGTCACGATCCCCTATACTTGTGGGTTATCACGACCTTTTTCTGGCACCATTGTCGGGGAGCATAGCTCCATTTATTGAGTTCACTTGGGATGTCTATTGATCACTATAAAGAATCTGAAAGACGCCAAGACCAAGATCGTACCCTCTAAGATGAGGGGAGGTAAGGAAGTGTCATCTAGCTCTGCATTTGATTCATCTTTTGTTTTGAGTAAGCTTGTGACACCACTACCTGCTATTCAATCTGATACGTTGCAAGTAATGGATGATGCTACTTCTAATTGACCACTAAGACTGTAAGATAATGATAATAGAGACTGATTGTTCATTCATATATGCAAACTCTTCTTTAAAAAAATCTTAGGGAGCTGAAAACATGTTGATCCCATTCCACTTCAGAATAAAAACAATGCAAGAACGAGAAGTTTTCTCAAGTATGCAAATGAAGTACTGCTGCTAGCCTGCTACCAGGATTCCAGACCAAAGTTGTGTAGCTCAGCAGTTGGCTCAGCCATCAAAGCTACAATGGAATTAAATACCGTGGAAACGGATTATAGGGTTGTACGAAGTCAATTATGCCCACCCCTGGTCGTTAAGGCTAGTCATAGTGGGAGTAACATATCTAGTAGCATGCATGCCATATAAGCTAAAAAGATGATGTGGGGTGTAATTAAGGAGAAGAGAGACAAATAGAGTAACATAAGGCTGGTCATAGTGGTGGTATAATAGCCAGTAACATGCACTCGGGAATAACAAATACGCTGATGTGGCAGAGAATTAAAGAAGAGAGAGAGGGTTAGAGTAACATAGGTAGATATTGTATCATGTTAAATGTTATGCTACTTTGTGTCATGCATGGCAATAAATAAGAGCATATATGACACTACTCTATGATACTATGCACTATAAAGGTAGTATCATACACTAGTATCGTATGCATGATACTAATATATGATACTCCCCCACTATGAGTAGCCTAATATGTTACCATCACATAACACTTCCCAATGCAAAATGAGTCTATAAAGTAATAAATGAGCGTCTCTATGTTACTACATCTATGACACTATCCACTATAAAGGTAGTAACATAGACTAGTAACATATGCATGTTACTGCTCTAAGTTACTCCCCACTATGACTAGCCTAAAGGATCTCGTCCTGATCTTTCTTCTCGCCCATTCCCGTCCCCTTCTCGCTTCACATCTCCTTCGTTGACCTGAGCACATCACTCATCCGTCGAATAGCATCCACGCCTGTGGCTGACCATCACCAGATCGGGTTGTTGCAATATCTGCCTCACAGTATCGGGCGCTGCCCGCGGCCATCGCTAGATCTTGTTGCTACATGTCTCGCCGCCGCCATTGGCACCACTGCAGCAGCTAATCTCTCCTCCAATCGTGTGATCCCCTCTCGGCTTTCATGCAACCATGACCAGCATGAGTTATTTACCCAAAACCACCATACTTGGGGCTAGTGTAACAACATAGTATAATATCATATCAATAATGCTAAACGTACAAAAAATTACAGGCAATTACAGGCTGACTATGATCCTTTGACGCTAACTAACCACTCCCCCTTGATTTTCATGGGGGTGGGGCCCTCCTCCCCCTCAATCTCCAATCAAAACTAACCAACCTGTAAAGCCCCCGTAACCCTTTGTATCTCTAGCATTACTCATATCATATCTAAGGCAGGGACAAGAAACCATCAAATATCTGCCTAACGAATAACAAAGAGCATTGTTTGTGTGATAAACTCGCGATAACAGCAAAACTGACAAGTTAGGCCCACCAGTCGAGCTGACGTGGCAAAGAACAAACAAAAAATAGAACTTCGACCAGCTTAGGTGGCAGATAAGACGTGGGTCCCACATGTCAATGACGCAATGTTAATCTTCATCCCATCTTTCTTTCTATGGGGCAATTCATCGAGCAGCTTCTAGGCACTGGCGATTAGCTTGACGTCGACGAACAATAACGCCGAGATGCTACGCCAGTCGCCGCGCGAGCTGCACCGACGAGCCACAGGCGACGCGTGTCCCACCGAGCTAAACGCCCTCAGCTCGCCGTTGCGCTCGTTGGGCGCCGACACCCGTATGCCTCAGCTACAGAAGATCACAGAAACAGAATTGGTTTGTGTCAATCACGCCACACCAGGGGCTGTCTTTGTATTCACAATATATAGATTACATGCCTTGGTAATCAAGGCAAATCAATGCAAATCCTCAACCGAATCAGACAACAATATTCGGTGGGATATTGTGCTAGTTTCCTATTACAAGGATTACAGACAAAAGGTATACTTTAACATCCCCCCTCAGCTTGTGTGTCGTAGGGAAGCAAGCATAAGCTGGAACGAAACTCATAGAAGAGCTGTGAGGGCAATCCTTTTGTCATGATGTCAGCATACTGATGTGAGGATGGCACATGAAGAACCCGGATCTCACCAAGAAACACCTTCTCCCGGACGAAGTGAATGTCAATCTCAATGTGCTTGGTACGACGATGCTGGACCGGATTAGAGGCCATGTAAACAGTGCTCACGTTGTCACAGAAGACAACCGTGGCAGATGTCAAAGGGTGATGAAGCTCCCCAAGGAGCTGACGGATCCAACAACACTCAGCAACAACATGAGCAACCGCACGATACTCTGCCTCTGCACTGGAGCGAGACACAATGGTCTGTCATTTAGACGACCAAGAGACAAGGTCATCACCAAGATAGACGCAGTAGCCAGACGTAGAGCGGCGGGTGTCAGGGCACCCAGCCCAATCAGCATCAGAGTATGCTGTAAGTGTTGTGGATGAGGAGCACGAGAGGTGCAAGCTGAGGTCGAGGGTGCCCTTGATGTACCGGAGAATGCGCTTAACCAAGTGCATATGAGGCTCTCGGGGCGCATGCATGTATAAACAAGCCTGCTGAACTGCATGCGCAATATCCAGACGCGTGAGCGTCAAATACTGTAAGGCACCGACGTAGCTCCAATACTCGGTGGGAACGGAGAGAAGAAGACCATCCTGAGCTGAAAGCTTGCACTTAGTGTCGATCGGAGTGGCGGAGGAATTACAATCAACCATGCCTGCGCGATGAAGCAACTCCAAGGCATACTGTCGCTGAGAGAGAACCATGCTCGAGGATGTCCGAGTGACGGAGATGCCAAGGAAAAATGACAAGTCGCCGAGGTCCGTCATGGCAAACTCTGTGTGGAGCTGCTGTGTAAGATGGCGTAGGAGGAGATCCGTCGAGGCAGTGAGGACAATGTCGTCCACATACAATAATAAGTAAGCAAGGTCAGTGCCGCGCCTATAGATGAAGAGAGACACATCCGACTTGGAAGCGACGAAGCCAAGGCGATGTGCAAAGAGGGCGAACCGCTGGTACCAAGCCCGCGGGGCCTGCTTAAGACCATAGAGTGACTTGTGTAGGCGACACACGTAGTCCGGGCAGCGAGCATCAACAAAACCAGGAGGCTGCTGGCAGTATACCTCCTCATCAAGAGTGCCATGTAGAAAGGCATTCTGGACGTCGAGTTGGTGTATCGGCCATGACCGAGAGACCTCAAGGCTGAGGACGATGCGGATGGTGGCGGGCTTGACAACGGGCCTGAATGTCTCATCGTAATCAATGCCCTGTTGTTGAGAATAGCCGCGTACCACCCATCTAGCCTTGTACCGGGCAAGGCTGCCATCTGAGTGAAACTTGTGTTTAAAAATCCACTTCCCTGAAACAACATGAGCAAGAGGAGGACGTGGAACAAGAGACCACGTCCCGTTAGTAATAAGAGCATCAAATTCCTCGGTCATAGCACGACGCCAGTGTGGATCATGGAGTGCACCCCGGTATGTTTTCGGAAGAGGTGAGGGAGTGGAGTGGGTAGCGGAAAGGTTGAGGCGGTCGACGGGCTAGAAGATACCACGTTTAGCACGGGTAACCATGGTGTGAGTATTCGACGGGGAGGTTGGACGGTGGACCACGACCGGCGGAGAGGAGTTAGGAGACGCGGAGGGAGAGACGTGCGCCGGGCGAGATGGGATTGCATGCGTGCTCACGGGCGGCTGGCCAGGCGGGACTGCATGCATGGTCACGGGAGTGGAGGGAGTGGGCAAACTGTACGTGGGGTTGGTTGGGGAGCCATGCATGGTGGGTGACGGGTTGGCATGCATGGCGGGTGATGGGTTGGCATGCATAGCGGGTTGCGGGCCCGTTGGTAAACCGGGCGGGTGGCTGTGTGGAGAGCTCACAGCAGAACCAGGTGGCGGGGTGCGGGCTGGTGGGGTTCGGGCCTGCTGGGGGGCGCCCGGTTGGTTGGAAGGAGTGGTGTATGTATGCATGTTGGGTACAGTAGGGATAGATGGTGTGTGTTGCGTTGCTGCCATATCCACAAGAAAATCGAGCGCGACCAGGGGGTTGGTGGGGTGATCAGTAGAGGAGGAGAACGGGAAGGCAGTCTCCTCAAAAATGACATGGCGAGATATGATGACCCGTCGGGTGGAGATGTCTAGGCAACGGTATCCCTTGTGGTTAGACGGGTAACCTAAGAAGACACAAGCAGTAGACCGAGGAGCGAGTTTATGCTTGGCCGTAGCGGATTGGTTGGGGTAGCAGAGGCAGCCAAAGACACGAAGGGTGGCATAGTTGGGTGTTGTGTCGTAGAGACGCACGTAGGGAACGGCAAAACCAATGGATTGGGAGGGGCGTATATTGATGAGGTATGTTGCCGTGGAGAGAGCCTCGGCCCAGTAGGACGACGGCATGGAGGATTGGAAGAGGAGAGTGCGAGTGACGTCGTTGATCGTGCGGATGGCACGTTCGGCCTTACCGTTTTGGGCGGATGTGTAGGGGCATGAAAACCGAAGGTGAATGCCGTGAGTGGAAAAGAATGAGGTGACCGTCGAGTTAATAAACTCGGTCCCGTTGTCAGCTTGCATGGCAACGAGAGGACGGGAGAACTGTGTGCGAATGTAGGCAACAAAGTTGAGAAGAATAGCCGCGGTGTCGGACTTGTTCCGGACAGGAAAGGTCCACATAAAATGAGAAAAGTCATCGACAATAACAAGATAGTACTTGAAACCAGAATTACTCAAAACCGGAGAAGTCCAAAGATCACAATGGATCAACTTAAATGGTTCGACGCTTATTGAAGTAGACCTAGCGAAGGGCAAGCGCACATGTTTGCCAAGTTGGCAAGCATGACAAACATGCGAGGCTGCTTTATTACATGAAATAAAGGAATTCTTGTGAAGTTAGGACATGGCGTCGCGTCCCGGATGACCTAAGCGACGGTGCCAAAGCTCGGTGGAGGAGGTGGCGAGGAGTCCGTGGGCGTGGTGAGCGATGACCGATGATGGGAAGACGTAGAGGTCTCCGAGACTATTGCAGTGAAGAATCACGGCCTTGGTGCGAAGGTCCTTCACAGAAAAGCCAAGGGGGTCAAACTCGATTGAACAAAGATTATCAATCGTAAAGCGACGAACTGAAAGTAAATTCTTGATGATGTGAGGAACAAGTAATACATTGCGAAGGAAGAGAGAGCGAGTGGAAGAGGGTATGGAGGCATGTCCAGTGTGTGAGATGGGTAAGGTGGAACCATTACCCACGGTGACAACGGAGGAGGAGGGAGAGGGTGTGAGATGTTGAAGCATACCGGGGTCGGAGGCCATGTGTGCGGTGGCTCCGGAGTCCATTACCCACTCACCGACGGTCGATGGAGTTGCGGTGTTGTTCAGGGCAGCGAGGAGGGCGGAGCAGTCCCATGCCAGCGTGCCGCCGTAGGCAGGAGTCGCCGGCGGATTGGTGCCAAAAGCCTGGCCGTGCAGCGGGGCGAGGGAGGTAAATGCCTGGGCCGGCAGGAGGTCTCAGGGCCGTGGCCCTAAGAGGCCAGCCCCAGCGTTGGGCCTCGCTGCCTGAGGCACCTGAAGCAGCTGGGGTTGTCCCATGTGTGGATTAAAACACACCCAGGGGACAACAGATGAGGAAGCCCCGCGCTGGAACTGGGTATTCCCGTCGTGGAAGTTAGATCGGCCGCCGCCGCCGTTCCCGCCGCCGGAGCCCTTCTTCTTCTTCCAGTTGCCGCCGTTGCGGTTGCCGCCGGAGGATCCACCCCCGGAGTTGCTGCCATACCGAGAGCCGTCGCCGTCGGGACGGGCGCCGTCGCCGCGGTCAGCTCCGCGGTGTTGGCTAGAAGAGTTGGCGCTGTGGGAAGGAGCAGCACCATAGAGCGCCGTCTGGTTGCCGAGGGAGACGGAGTTCGCGAGCTGGGTCTCGCGGAGAGTCAACAACGACCTCGTTTGGCTGAACGAGGGGAGGGGGTTCTGCATGGTGACGATCGTCGTAATGTCGGAGAAGCGCGGATTGAGACCACGAAGGCAGTTGAGGACGAGCGTCTGGTCCGAGATGGGAGTGCCAACGTCCCCGAGGGCGTCGGAGAGCGCCTTGAGACGGTGGCAGTAGGCGGTGATGGAGAGGTCGCCCTGGACGAGACCGCGAAACTCCGCCTCAAGGTAAACGGCGCGGGTCATCTGATTGTCGAGGAAGAGGTTGGTGATGAGTGTCCAAGCCTCGTGCGCCGTCTGATCCTCCGCCATGATGATGTCCAGTATCTCATCGGAGATGGACCCATAGAGCCACGAGCGGACGATGTAGTCCTCACGAACCCAGTCCGTGGTGCGGTCCGCCTCGGCAGTGACGGTGTTGACGTGGGAGAGCAGCTCGTACTTGCCGAGCAGTATGCGGATGAGCATCCTCCACTTGGTGAAGTTGGAGGCGTGAAGGTCCAGCGTCACGGGGACATAGGTGCGGACGCTCGCGACGTTGACGGCCGGGGACGCAGCGGCGGGCAGGACGGCGGTGACCATGGCGCCGTTGGTGGAGTTCATGGAGGCCGGGACGGATGGAGAGGTGAGGGAGGAGCTGGTGTTGGGAGCGGTGGACATGGCTGCGATCTGATGGTGCAAACGGACAGAGAGCTAGCAGTACGATCAGGCAGGATCGGTGAAAGTCTGATACCAAGAAACAGAATTGGTTTGTGTCAATCACGCCACACCAGGGGAGGTTTTTGTATTCACAATATATAGATTACATGCCTTGGTAATCAAGGCAAATCAATGCAAATCCTCAACCGAATCATACAACAATATTCGGTGGGATATTGTGCTAGTTTCCTATTACAAGGATTACAGACAAAAGGTACACTTTAACAATCACCATGGGCGCCGCCCGGCGGAACGGCCGTGAAAGAAAAGCAGCAGCGGCTCGCGAACTTGAGGAGGCGGAGACCAGGCGAGGCCATTGGCTTACGCGCCTGTGGAGCGGAGATTATGCCCGTGGTGCAGCCACTGCAGCTACTTGGGGGCGGGCAGAGGCGTGCAGCAGCGACCCTGGGCGCGGTGCAGCTCCTCGACACTGCGATGGAGCTCCTCGACGAGCCGGCACGGTGCCGAGCACGAGCAGCCCGAGCCCACCATGGGGATCGTGCGAGCTTCTACCTTCCGCGGTTGCTGGCCGGCTCCTCGATGCGCCTCCACGCGGCCTCGCCTAGTCATAGTTGTGGTCAAGGGCTCGCAAAAAGCCCGGTCTACTCCGAGTGCAGGGCATCAATGGCGGCGAGCATACGAGATTTACGGGCGTGCCCGGGAGAAAAACAGATGGAGATGTAAAAGAAATGAAAAAAAAAGATAAATCGTTGAGTATTGACAGGTGGGACCGTTGTCCAACTCAACACAATGTCCACGCAAGCACGCCATGTCAGTCTGACAGGTGGGCCCAACTTGTCAGTTTCGCTGTTATCGCGAGCTTATCAGACAATCAATGCTCTTCGTTATTTGTTAGGCACAAATTCGGTTGTTCCTCATGTCCTGCCTCAGTTGTGGTATTAAGTTGTTGGGTGTTTTTAGCCTACAACATGATCATAGCTAACACCCTCTTTAAGAAGAGAGAATCACATCTAGTGACTTACAGTAGTGGGCAACACTCTAGCCAGATTGATTTCATCCTCTCGAGAAGAGAAGACAGGCGTGCATGCCTAGACTGTAAGGTGATACCTGGAGAGAGTGTTGTCCCTCAGCATAAGCTTGTGGTTGCTGACCTCCGCTTTCGGATTCGTGTCCAGCGGGACAAGCGTGCCAAAGTCGCTAGAACGAAGTGGTGGAAGCTCAAGGGGGAGGTAGCTGAGGCGTTCAAGGAGAGGGTCATTAAGGAGGGCCCTTGGGAGGAAGGAGGTGATGTAGACAACATGTGGATGAAGATGGCGACTTGCATTCGTAAGGTGGCCTCAGAGGAGTTTGGAGTGTCCAGGGGAAGTAGAAGAGAAGCTAAAGATACCTGGTGGTGGAACGATGATGTCCAGAAGGCAATTAAGGAGAAGAAAGAGTGTTTCAGACGCCTATATCTGGATAGGAGTGCAAACAACATAGAGAAGTACAAGATGGCAAAGAAGGCCGCAAAGCGAGCTGTGAGTGAAGCAAGGGGTCGGGCGTATGAGGACCTCTACCAACGGTTAGACACGAAGGAAGGAGAAAGGGACATCTATAAGATGGCCAAGATCCGAGAGAGGAAGACGAGGGATGTTGACCAAATCAAGTGCATCAAGGACGGAGCAGATCAACTCCTGGTGAAGAACGAGGAGATTAAGCATAGATGGCGGGAGTACTTTGACAAGCTGTTCAATGGGGAGAGTGAGAGCTCTACCATTGATCTGGACGACTCCTTTGCTGATACTAGCAGGCTTTTTGTGCGGCGAATCCAGGAGTCGGAGGTCAAGGAGGCTTTGAAGAGGATGAAAGGAGGCAAGGCGATGGGCCCTGATTGTATCCCCATTGAGGTGTGGAGAGGCCTCGGGGACATAGCGATAGTATGGCTAACCAAACTTTTCAACCTCATTTTTCGGCAAACAAGATGCCAGAAGAATGGAGACGGAGTATATTAGTACCAATCTTCAAGAACAAGGGGGATGTTCAGAGTTGTACTAATTACCGTGGAATTAAACTGATGAGCCATACAATGAAGCTATGGGAGAGAGTCATTGAGCACCGCTTAAGAAGAATGACAAGCGTGACCAAAAATCAGTTTGGTTTCATGCCTGGGAGGTCGACCATGGAAGCCATTTTCTTGGTACGACAACTTATGGAGAGATATAGGGAGCAAAAGAAGGACCTGCATATGGTGTTCATTGACTTGGAGAAGGCCTATGATAAGATACCGCGGAATGTTATGTGGTGGGCCTTGGAGAAACACAAAGTCCCAGCAAAGTACATTACCCTCATCAAGGACATGTACGATAAGGTTGTGACAAGTGTTCGAACAAGTGATGGCGACACTGATGACTTCCCGATTAAGATAGGACTGCATCAAGGGTCAGCTTTGAGCCCTTATCTTTTTGCCTTGGTGATGGATGAGGTCACAAAGGATATACAAGGAGATATCCCATGGTGTATGCTCTTTGCGGACGATGTGGTGCTAGTCGATGAGAGTTGGACGGGGGTCAACAGGAAGTTGGAGTTATGGAGGCAAACTTTGGAATCGAAAGGTTTTAGACTTAGTAGGACTAAAACCGAGTACATGAGGTGCGCTTTCGGTACTACTAGGCATGAGGAGGAGGAGGATGTTAGCCTTGATGGGCAGGTGGTGCCGCAGAAGGACACCTTTCGATATTTGGGGTCAATGTTGCAGAACGATGGGGATATCGATGAAGATGTGAACCATCGAATTAAAGCCGGATGGATGAAGTGGCGCCAAGCTTCTAGCATTCTCTGTGACAAGAGGGTGCCACAAAAGCTAAAAGTCAAGTTCTATAGGACGGCGGTTCGACCCGCAATGTTGTATGGCGCTGAGTGTTGGCCGACTAAAAGGCGACATGTGCAATAGTTAGGTGTGGCGGAGATGCGCATGTTGAGATGGATGTGTGGCCACACAAGGAAGGACCGAATCCGGAATGATGATATACGAGATAGAGTTGGGGTAGCGCCAATTGAAGAGAAGCTTGTCCAACATCGTCTGAGATGGTTTGGACATATTCAGCGCAGGCCTCCAGAAGCCCCAGTACATAGCGGACGGCTAAAGCGTGCTGATAATGTCAAAAGAGGCCGGGGTAGACCGAACTTGACATGGGAAGAGTCCGTAAAGAGAGACCTGAAGGATTGGAGCATCACCAAAGAACTAGCCATGGACAGGGGTGCGTGGAAGCTTGCTATCCATGTGCCAAAACCATGAGTTGGTCGCGAGATCTTATGGGTTTCACCTCTAGCCTACCCCAACTTGTTTGGGACTAAAGGCTTTGTTGTTGTTGTTGTTGTTGTTGTTGTTGTTGTTGTTGTTGTGGTGGTGGTGTTTTTAGGACCCATCTAAGGTTTTTTCTATGGACATCATATCTAAGTGTACGTGAGCACCCCGTTTATGCCCCTGTTTTTTTCCATTGCTTGTCGCTTTTCTTTTTTTTTGTTTTTTTCTTTTTGATGAGAAAATCCTGATGTAACCTGCATTCCTCAGCCCTGATTGTCCGTAGCCGAAGCTGTTACGAATTGTTCGCCGGCCACTTTTGGGCGTTTTTCTTCTGTTTTTGTCTTTATTAGTTGTGGCCTGAGTCATGCAACTTAAAAAAATCTTTTTTTGCGGGAACTCTTAAATAAATCTTTGTAACATTTTAAAATGTTCATGCATTCCAAGAAAGTGTACCTGAAATTATTGTATTCATAGTTTCTGACCCACCATCATCTCGTTTGTCACAGATGCGAAACCATTCAATGCATCTCAAATGAACTCCCAAATCATACACAATACTGCAAATGTACATAAAGCACAACAAACATGTCTTTAAATGAGGTGAACATTTTAAATATGTGATGTACATTCTTTCCAAACATGGTGAACATTTCTAAAAAAATACACTATAAAAAGTGATGAACAGAAAAATGAGAATAAGAAGAAGAAATGAAAAATGAAACTAGAAAATAAGAAAAGGAAAAGTGCAAAAATAAAAAGAAAAATAATAAAGCAACCTTTAAAAACACGGGCGGAATTTTTTTAATTACATGATGAACAACATTTAAAACGCCATGAATATTTGTTTAAATACGCGACAAAACATTTCATAAAACTTGGTGAGCATTTGTTTAGACATGGTTAACATCTTTTAAAACATGGGAACATTTCTGAAACACGTGATGTAGATTTTGCAAAACATGATGAGCATTTTAAAAAAATACACTAGAAGATGTTTTAAAATTCCAACAACGGAGAACAAATCAAAAAGTAAATTAAATTAACTAGAAAATTGCATGTTGAGGATGGACAAGCAATTCGGTCGGGGCAAGTTGCATGTCAAGGATGGATATGCAACTAGGTCAAGTCGGGGCGGGTTGCGTGACATGCATCTGGGTCAGACGAGGTCCGTGTCGAGGGTGGACTTGCAAGCGAGGAAAAATGGGTCGGCCCTCAATTGTGTATAAGGGTGGAGTTGCAACTAGGAGAAAATGGGGAGCCCCCTCCCCCAGTTCCGTGTCATGGGTAGACTTGCAGTTCGGACTAAAATTTGGTCTGTTCGTGAGCTGCATATCAAGGGTGGATCCTCAATTTGGACAAAAATAAGGAGACTCCCCAATTGCATGCCACGGGTGTAGTTGGACTTGCAACTAGGACAAAACTGGGTTCGACCCCAATTGCATGTCGAGGGTGGCCTTGCAACTGGGACAAAGAAAAAAGATTCCCCCTCGATTGCATGTCGACGGTGGAGTTGCAACTGGGACAAAAAGGTTTAGCCCCTAGTTGTGTGTCGAGGGTAGACTTGCAACTGGGACAAAAATGGGTCGGGCCCAGCTACGTATCGAGGTTGGAGTTGCAACTGGGACAAAAAAGTGGGCCCCTCAATTGCATATCGGGGATGGAGTTGCAACTGGGACAACCCCCTTGCCCCCTCACACGCACACACACAGTTCCTCGTGGAGCCTGGACAAGCAATTCAAAACAAAAAATGGGTAGAGCTCAACTGTGTATTGAAAGTTGACTTGCAACAAGGACAAAAAGAGTGACGCACCCTATTTGTATGTTGGGGGTGAAGTTGTAACTGGGACAAAAAGGGTTGGGGGGCACCCGTTGTGTATCAAGGGTGGACTAGCACCTAGGACAAAAATGAGGTTCGGGCCCGTTGCGTCTCGAGGCTGGACTTTGAGCTGGGAAAAAATACGGGGCCCTAGTTGTATGTGAAGTTGGATTTGTAATGGGACAAAAAAAAGGTCAACCCCCCAATTGCGTGTCGATGGTGGACTTGCAACTGGGAGAAAATGGGTCGGGCCCAGTTGTGTATCGAATGTAGACTTGCAACTAGGACAAAAATGGGTTTGGTCCAATTGCGTATCGAGGGTGGACTTGCAATTCAGACTCAAAAAGCCACCCCTAGTTGTTTGTCGAGGGTGGACTTGCAACTGGGAGAAAAATGGGTCGGGCCCATTTGTGTATCGAAGGTAGATTTGCAACTAGGACACAAATGTGTTTGGCCCACTTGCGTGTCGAGGGTAGACTTGCATCTGGAACTAAAAAAATCCACCCCCAGTTGTGTGTCGAGGGTGGACTGGCAACTGGGCGAAAAATGGGCCGGGTCCAGTTGCGTATTGAAGATAGACCAACTAGGACAACATAATGGGCCCGTCCCCAGTTGCGTGTCAAGGGTGGACTTGCAACTGGGAGAAAAATATGTGTGGCCCAGTTGCGTATTGAAGGTAGACTTGCAGCTAGGACAAAAATGAATTCTACCCCAGTTGCGTGCTGAGGGTGGACTTGGAAATGAAACAAAAGAAATGAGGTGTCCGATTGCATGTAAGGGTTAGAGTTGCAACTGAAACAAAAAAAGCCGTCCTCTCTAGTTGCGTGTTGATGGTGTTCTTGCAGCTGAGACAAAAACCACTTAGTTGCATATCGAGAGTGGACCTGCAACTAGAAAAAGGGTGCCCCCATTGCATGTCAGGGGTGGAGTTGCAACTGTGCACAAAAATGGGGTCCTGAAAGCACATATGCTCCCTTGGAGGTTTTGATAATTCATGACAACATACATTGTCTCTTGGACTAATAGTTTTACCTAGTTTATTTCAGATAATGTCCACATAGAGAAATGACTTGGAAAGGTGTGGAGAATCCCCAAAGGAAGAAGAAGAGGAAAGGAATAGGATTGGCAAGACAACAAAACCTTGAAGACACTACATTTTGCTTTTATGTGAGAAATCACAATTGAGTCTATAAGAAAGCCAATACTATTAAAAGGGGATGAGGTATTCCTGATGATCTGGTTGCTCAAAATGCTCAAAGTTAGCCACCAAAAACACTCATCAATTCTCCCACAAAAATACTCTGTCTCAAGCCTAACACTCAAATTCGGTGCCACCAACTATTTCCAAATCGGCCCCATCGAGTTTCAGCCCACGCAGAACCTAAGCCAAAACCCTAGAATGTTGGTGACACCAAGTTCAGTTTCGGTACCACCGAAAGCAGTGATCACCTCTCAGGTATCCAACTTATTGAAATCGTAATTTCCGAGTTTCAAGAATCGGTGCCACCGAGTTGTGGAAGTGACCAGGCAAACCAAAATCGGACTCACCGAGATTCCTATATCGGTCTCACCGAAAAGCCTAAGTTGCCACATTTTGCACTAGTCGGTGCAACCGAGTTTTTACATCGGTTTCGCCGAGTTGGGCAATAATGTTGTAACGGTTGGATTTTTGGAGGTGCCTATATATACCCCTTTACCAGCCTCTCACTCACAGAGGAAGCACTCAGAACAGACCAACACTTGCCCCATTCATTTTTCCGAGAGAAAGCCACCTACTCATGTGTTGAGATCAAGATCTTCCACTCCAACCATATGAATCTTTATTTCTAGCCTCTCCAAGTTGCTTTCCACCCAATCAATCTTTCTTACCCAAGCCAAATCTGTGAGAGAGTGGTTGAGTGTTGAGGAGACTATCTTTTGAAGCACAAGAGCAAGGAGTTCATCATCTACCGCATCTATTACCTTTTGGAGGGTGGAGCCTCCTACATTGGTTAGGTGTCGCTTGGGAGTCTCCGACTTCATGTGGAGTTGAACCAAGAAGTTTGTACGGGCAAGGAGATCGTCTACTTAGTGAAGATCTACCCCGAGTGAGGCTAGTCCTTTGTGGATGTAAGCCGTGATGGAATAGATGAGGTTGCTACTTCGTGGAACCTTCGTGGGTGCAGCCCTCCGTGGACTCGCGCAACAGTCACCCTCCGTGGGTTCAAGTCTCCATCAATGTGGACGTATGATAGCACCACCTATCGGAACCACGGGAAAAAATCTTTGTGTCCCCTATTGCGTTTGATCCTCCTTAGGGCCAGTTCTTTTGTAGCTTATTTGGTGTTGTGCAAATAAGCTGCCCCCTACCCAGCTTATTCTAGAAGCCCAAACTAAAAATTTATTTTAGAAGCCTACTAATTAAAGGTCAACTAGTAGGCTTCTAAAATAAAATTTATGTTTGGGCTTCTAGAATAAGCTGGGTGGGGGCAACTTATTCTAAAAGCCCAAAATAAGCTACAAAAGAACTGGCCCTTACTCAACTCCTCACTTTCACATGCATGTCTTTACTTTCCGATGCCATACTTGTTGATATGCTTGTGTAGGGTGTGCTAGACTTGCTAAAATTTGCCAACTACTAAAATTGGGAAAAGGCTAGGTTTAATTCTTGCAAGTAGTCTATTCACCCCTCCCCCCTCTGGATGCTATTTCTAGTGATCCCACAATTGGTATTAGAGCTTTGGTCTCCGTAGCTTTGGTTTTATCACCATTGGAGGAAGATGTGAAAGGATCGATATGGTTGACTACAGGGGGGGTGAATAGGCAACTAACAGTTGTTATCTTTTCTTTAACAAATTAGGTATAGCAACAAATAGGTTGGCTAGATATGCAACTAGGTGAGCAACCTATATGATGCTAACAACACTAACAATACAAGCAAGCAAGGTAAACAATATAAGTAGCTTGCACAAAGTAAAGGTAAGAAGTAACCACAAGTGGAACCGATGGAGACGAGGATGTGTTACCGGAGTTCCTTCCCGATGAGGGGAAGTACGTCTCCGTTAGAGCGGTGTGGAGGCACAATACTCCCCAAGAAGCCACTAGGGCTACCATATTCTCCTCACGCCCTCACACAATGCGAGATGACGTGATTCCACTAGTGGTGCCCTTGAAGGAGGCAACCGGACCTTTACAACCAAGGTTGGGGCAATCTCCACGTCTGAATTGGAGGCTCCCAACAAAACCACGAAGCTTCACCACAATGGAATATGGCTTCGAGGTGACCTATTCCGTTTAGGGTGCTCAAACACCCAAGAGTAACAAAATCCACACAAGAAAGTATGGGGGAATCAAGTTTCCTTTGGTGGAAGTGTAGATCTTGATCTCCTCCTTCAATCCCTAGCAAATCAACAAGTTTGAGTGGCTAGAGAGAGAGATTGGGCAAGAAAGCTTGAAGGGCATTAATGGAGGAGAGAGAGGTAAGAGATAAGAGGGAGGTGGAAGAACCACCTCTTTATATAGGCCCCCAACATCCAACCGTTATAGCCGGTTTTACATGGCAGCGGTACAACCGGCGACGTGGGCGGTAGAACCGGTAGGACCGGAACAACCGCCCAACCACCGCCCAACCACCGCATCAAAACAGAACTGAGGCGGTGGTTCCTCCCCGGTGCAACCGCTCGTCTCGAGTGCGGGACGAGGTTAAGTCTTGAGCGGTACAACCGCTTGATACACCGGTAGTACCGGTCGACATATATCAACCGGTACAACCGCCCCTCATCCGCCCAACAACCGCACCACAACAGAAACTTGTCCGGTTGTAGGCCGGTCCTGGGATGGTACAACCGCCCAAGGCTGCCACCTAGGGTCAGCCAGCTGTTGGCGGTACAACCGCCCGGAGGCAGCGGTACAACCACTGGAAACTAGCTAGGGACAACACCCCTAGGGTATCACCCCTGGGGTAGAGATTATGTCGGATGACAAGAGTGAGCGGTACAACCGCTCGAGCCAGCGGTGCAACCGGCCTTCATGGATAGGAAGCAGGGCCCCTCTTTCTCTCTGATGGAAGGTTATGAGGTGGGTGCCAAGAATGTGTATGTGTATTGATTCACCCCAAAACCTTCCAATGAGAATTCACTCTTAATAGTACGGGATCCCTACGACCAAAGAAAATAAATGCGTAGAGAACACCGTCTTCGTTCTTTTTCATCTGAAGGGAAAGCCTAACCATCTTGTGTCGCACACGGAGTACCTGAAGAACTTGACACACGATTAGATAACAAAGTGAGGTGTCATCATCGCCAAAACACTAAGGTAAGAGAATGCCCTTACAATCTCCCCCTTTTTGGTGGATGATGACAACAACACGATTTTCATTGATGGTCTAAAAAATAGAAGCGGAGCTCCCCCTTACAGTGTGCACCAGATGAGATTTGCGCACACACGGGAGCTCCCCGTCGATTTTATAGACCGACCAATGGGTACAAATGAAGGTATAACAGTAAAGTGCATTTGTACCGGATAATAAGTAGAGCTAAATGACAAGGGCATCAATGAATCTCAGGCTCTACTTAGACAACGAGACAAGATAAAAATACTAAGGGATCGCATAGAGTCTCCTCATAAGATAGGTCCACAACCGATTAAAAAGCAAATAAGAGTCCAACTTCAACTGGAAATAAGGGTTCAACTGGAAAGACCACACCCATGCAAATCCCGTCATAATATAACTCTCTCCCCCTTTGACATCAAGAAACCAAAAAGGAAAAGAGCGATGCTAATGCCCCAGAGCTCAGTAGACCTCGTCAGATTCGTCAGTCTCCTCTGAATCATCACTGGCAGACCCATCAGCATCACCATCATCCATAATATCATCATCAGCAGCAGCAGCAGAGGAGGAGGCAGCAAGCTGACCCGAGACCTCATCATCAGTCCATGTTCTATGCTCAGAGATCGACTTCTCTCTAGGAGTGATGGTCTTCTCAGAACCACTTCCAGCCTTAAGATGGAGAGCCCGCATAATCTAAATCTGTCTGCGCCTGGCAAGCTTCTCGTTGACATGGGCATTGTAGAGCTTCTTCTGAACGTGAGACTGCAGACATAAGGTCTTCTTTACTTTGGCAGTGAGCTTAGTGTCCCAAGATGGCTTGTCCCTGGCTGGAAGCTCAAAATCACTGTCACTGGAAGTAGCAAAAACATCCTCAGGGTGGTCAGCATGAAAACAAGGCTCAACATGCTTCTTCTTCCGGAGTTGCTTGACCTCATGCTCGACGAGGTTGTCCGAAGAAGTGAGAGGCTCTCGAGGCCAGCGAACTGCCCATATGGAGTTGAGGAAGCACATGATAAAGGGAGCATAGGTGGGGACCTTTCTGAAGAAAACCATGTTGTACATCTCCTCCCACAACCACTTGGAAGCATCAAACGTAGCACCAAAGGCAGCTTCAGTCTTCATGGCCACAAGCAGATCAACAAAATATCCATGAATCTCATCTTGATTTTCAACCTTGGGCAGAAGAACATTCCAGAAAACACTGTGTAAGATATCATAGACCTGCTACAGGTCCTTGGATGCTCCATGAATGCCACGCACGGGAATGTACAAGGGGGCTAGCTCTGCCTTCTCCATGGAGGTAGCCCGGTCATGAGGACGGATGCCACCATTCACAGTGAGGCCAGTATCATCATAGCAAAGTGCGTTGCAAAAGGCACGCCACGGAACCTGGAAGAATTCATCACGGCACATGAAGGAAAGGTGACGAGCCTCATCAGTGCCAAAGTGGACAGTGTCATAAAACTGGTGAATCAGCTGCACATCAAAGGGACAATTGATAGTCATGAGATTGATCAAATCAAACTCCTTACACGGTGCCAAAGCCTCCCCAAAGTAATCCAAGTTGTTCCTCATGTGCTCAATGTCAATTGTCCATTGCTTGGCGAACTTGTTTTTGTAGTGATCATAAAGTTCGTGCACAATCCGCATTTGCATCTCATTCCTGAACTGAGGGGAGGACCACCTAGGAGCAATAGGGACCTCATATGGATTTTGAAAGCGAACCCTCTCCCAATCAGCTTGCTTCCATTCGTGCACAGGCTTGGCAGACTTTTGCTTGGCGGCCAAAGACTTCTCACGATGAGTTGGCTTGGTGGGGATCACAACTTCCTCTTCTTCGGACTCATTGACAAGCTTACATCCGCGAGCTCGCTTCTTGGAATTCTTATGAGGAGCAGAGCAAGAACCTGAGCCACCTGCAGACACACACGAGAAGCACACAAGAGAAACCCAGACAAGATGAGAGGATTGTACGCAAGAATAGGAATATATTAGTTGTGAAGCAGAGAGAATAAAACAGTGGGACAGGATTCAGAGAAGCCCATTGAACCGGTCACCACACCGGTTGTACCGCTTCAGCGGTTGTACCGGAAGTGCAAGCGGTTGTACCGCCTAGACGGATAGTACCTCACCGGTGGGGAACTGGTACATCCGGATTCGAACCATGCACAACTATTCTAAGTTCTAAGCATCAAAAGTAATAGGAGGTGTATACATGATCTCTTCCCACGAATAGTTTCACTAAAAATGCGGGCAACCAAGCAATGCCCTAACAATGGAGGATCCAAAAGGGAGGACCCAAAGAAAGGAGAAACGAGGTATTACCAGCGTCCATGGGAAGAGATCGGGGAGGGGAAGGGCCTCCATGGAGAAGATCTGAGGAGGCCGCAGATCCGGGGCGCCGGGGGCACTCCGGGGCGGTGGTGGCGGTGGTCAGCGGCTAGGGCAGCAGAGGGGGGGTTGGGCACGAGGGGCAAACTGAGTACCCCTTCGGCCCGGCCCGCCCTTTAATTGCCCGTTATGCCGCGAGCGGTTGTACCACCCGGATGGGCAGTTGTACCGGCCCTGGTACAACCTGGGAATTAGCGGTAGAACCGCACAACTCCACCGGTTGTACCGTAGAGGAGGGACAACAGGATGGCCCAGCGATTGTACCGCTCGAACCATCGGTTGTACCGCCCGGCCACAGCCACCACCGATAGGGTGAAAATGCGTACAAATGGAGAGATGGTTTATGAGATGAGGAGAGCTTGGGATAGAGACAAGGCACATGTGTATGGTGAGGTAAGCCCCATGGTTGCAAAAACAAAACACGAAAAAAATAAACCATGGAGGATACCCGCACCTAGGTTCAAAAACCAACTAAAGAAACCATGAAACACACTTTAAGCAAGACCAAAGACAAACGCCTCACTAGGAGGGGCGGTGGCCGAGGCCACCTATGTTTGAGTCAATTGGTATGGCACCGCGAAGATTTTAACCATGGGTCCATGGCCAAAACTTGTCTTTGAAGCACAAGTACCATCAAAAATGCTGAATGTGAAAGATTTGATCATTTTATGCATAATAGGAGGAGGGATAGTTCATTGAGAGAACTAGACTCCCCCTATGTCCATGCCTACACCTAAACAAGACATAATGAAGAGTGTGGTGGGGTGTGCACTACGTCAAGGCACATTGCTCGAATCAATTATATTTAGCTCATGCCTTAACTCGCGAAATCTTGCTTCATCCAATGGCTTCGTGAAAATATCTGCAAGTTGTTCCTTAGTATAGAGATGAATAAGATCAATTTCTCCACGCTTAATGTGATCCCGGATGAAGTGATGATGAATCTCAATATGCTTCGTCTTGCAGTGTTGAACTGGGTTGTTGGAGATCTTGATCGTTCTTTCATTGTCACACTAAAGAGTCACTTTGTCATAGTTGACACCATAATCCTTTAAATTTTGCCTCATCCAAAGAATCTGTGCACAACAGCTTGCGACAGCAACATACTCGGCCTCGGTGGATGAGAGAGAAACGCAGTTTTGTTTCTTTGAAGACCAACTTACCAAAGAGCAACCAAGAAATTGACACCCTCCGGAAGTGGACTTCCTTTCCATATGGTCTCCCGCCCAATCCGAGTCAGTATATCCTATAAGTCAAAAGAAGCACCTTTGGGGTACCATAAGCCAAAGTTTGGGGTATGAGCCAAATATCGAAAGATTCGCTTGACAGCCACTAAGTGACTCTCCTTAGGTGCAGCTTGAAATCGTGCACAAATTCCCACACTCAACATAATATCTGGTCTAGATGCACAAAGGTAAAGCAGAGATCCAATCATGGAGCGATATACCTTTTGATCCACAGCTTTACCATTGGGATCAGTGTCAAGTTGGCATTTGAGCTGCATATGAGTGTTGGCCTTGGCAGGATTAAGATCATCCAACTTGAACCACTTGAGCATGTGTTGAGTGTATTTTGCTTGGTTGATGAAGGTTCCTTGGCTTTGTTGCTTGACTTCGAATCCAAGGAAGAACTTCAACTCTCCCATCATGGACATCTCAAACTCTTTGGTCATTAGTGCGGTGAACTCATCATTAAAATCTTTATTAGAAGAGCCAAAGATAATATCATCAACATATAGTTGGCATACGAACAAGTTCCCGTTAACCCTCTTAGTAAAAAGAGTGGGATCGATTTTCCCAATTTCAAACCCACGGCCTCGCAACATCTCGGTAAGGTGCTCATACCACGCACGTGGGGCTTGTTTAAGGCCATAGGGTGCCTTATCGAGGATGTATACATGATTGGGGAACTTGGGATCCTCGAACCCTGGGGGTTGCTTGACATATACCAACTCCTTAAGTGGACCATGAAGAAAAGTGCTCTTCACATCCATTTGATATAATATGAAATCATGATGAGAGGCATAACCAAGTAACATGGGAATAGATTTAAGGTGAGCAACGGGAGCAAAAGTTTCACCGTAGTCAATACCCTCGACTTGGGAGTAGCCTTGAGCCACCAATCTCGCCTTGTTGTGAATAAAAATACCGCTTGCATCTTGCTTGTTCTTGAAGATCCATTTGGTTCCAATAACATTGTGATTCTCCTTCGGCCTTGGCACCAATCGCCACACTTTGTTGCGCTCGAAGTTGTTGAGTTCATCATGCATGGCTTCAAGCCATTCCATATCCTCGAGCGCCTCTTGTACCTTGAGGGCTTCAATGCAAGAAACAAATGCATGATGTGCACAAAAGTTTGTTAATTGACGACGAGTAGTTACCCCTCATTTCAAGCTTCCATATACGTTCGCTAACAGATGTTGCTTGGTTTTAAGTTTGGAAGCAATCTTGGCAGCTCGTCTTTCTAGAATTTCTTCCATTGAAGGTTGTGGCGCGGTATCTTGACGAACTTGGGTGCCATCACCAGCTTGCTCTTGATCTTGACCTTGAGCATGATCTTGATCTTGAGCTTGCTCGGGGATGTGAACTTGATCTTGGGCATCATGTGATGCATCATCATCACCATTAGGTTGATCTTGCCCTTGATCTTGTTCACGAGGTTGAGGGCCTTCACTTTGTTCTTCGGAAGCGTGTGGGTCTTGCGTTGGTGATGGTTCCACTTGAGTGGAACATTGTCCTTCTCCTTCAGCCACAAGGGGTTCCTCAACGGGTAGGAAGTATCCCACGGCCATTCTTCTTATGGCTAGGGGAGGAATTTCATCACCTACATCACAAAGACCACTTTGCTCCACTTGGGAGCCATTATTTTCATCAAACTCTACGTTACTCATCTCCTCAATGAGTCATGTGGACTTGTTGAGGAAACGGTAAGCATGAGAGTTTGCAGCATAACCAACAAACACTACTACAGGATGGTCCAAAGATGACACATCAATCAGAGACCCTTCGAGGAAACTATGTGCGATCCATCAATCGCAAACGGTATAGTTCAAGCTCCGTTGCTAATGACACGAACTGTGTGCAATGGCGGATCCATCAAATACGATTTAGAAAATAGTTGCGTGTGTGATGCAGGGCATACAGTTGGTGCTTATGAACTGTTTGCAATTAGACAAGATAACACAAACGGTTCTCAAAATACATATGTGTGTGAAGTATGACATACAGTTCATTCAGACAAACTGTTTTTGTTGATCGAGCTAGAATACAAATGAGTTACGATACCAAGCTGTGTGTGATACCGGGCAAACAGTTCATTCATCAGAATTGTGTGGGAAGACCAATAATAACCCAAACGATTCATACTGACAAGCTGTGTGGGTTGTTGGCAGACGGTTGCTGCCAAACAATTGTCAGCGATGGATGAAATCATTACCGACGCTTCGATGGGAAGTGTCGTTTGCATGTATTAATATCGTAGCTGTTTTATTATTATGACCCGTGTGCCTGCGCATCACCCCGTCCTCCTCTCTCGCGTCTTGTCACCACGTTGCCGCCCGAGGATTCCAGTTCACGCTTCGACACCGCTTTTGGCCATGCGTCCGCTCGATGAGCCCGTTCCCGCGCACAACCGCGCACAAAACTATCCTACGGCTCTAGCTTCCCGCCCGGCTCGGTGAAATCCCCAATGCTTGCTGGCCTGCTATATAAACCCTCACGGCCGGCGACTCCACATTGCCTTCATCCCCTCCCTCCCCGTAGCTTGTCTAGTTTGATTCTCCCCCAATCGCCAATGGCACCGGCCGTTCGTCGTCGCCCAGCCACTTCGCTAGAGGACAGCTCCAGCTGGGAGGCTTCACCGCGTCGGCGCGGCAGTCCTCTGAAGCGTGTGGTGCACGTGGCGTCCCTGGTGGGTGTGCGCACGCCACCAACTACACGCTCCAATGATGTCTACTACGCAACCTTCTTCTTGTAGACTCGTGTTGGGCCTCCAAGCGCAGAGTTTTGTAGGACAGTAGCAAGTTTCCCTCAAGGTTTATCAATTCGTGGGAGGCGTAGGATGAAGATGGTCTCTCTCCAACAACCCTGCAACCAAATAACAAAGAGTCTCTTGTGTCCCCAACACACCCAATACAATGGTAAATTGTATAGGTGCACTAGTTCGGCGAAGAGATGGTGATACAAGTGTAATATGGATGGTAGATATAGGTTTTGTAATCTGAAAATATAAAAACAGCAAGGTAACTAATAGTAAACAGCGAGCAAAACGTTGTATAAATGCTTGGAAACAAGGCCAAGGGTTCATACTTTCACTAGTGCAAGTTCTCTCAACAATACTGACATAGTTGAATCATATGTAAATCCCTCACGTGCGACAAAGAGTTCACTCCAAAGTCACAAATAGCGGAGAACAAACGAAGAAATTATTGTAGGGTACGAAACCACCTCAAAGTTATCTTTTCCGATCAATCTTATGAGCTATCCCTATAAGTGTCACAAACAGCCCTAGAGTTCGTACTAAAATAACACCTTAATATACACATCAACCAAAACCCTAATGTCACCTAGATACTCCAATGTCACCACAAGTACCCATGGGCTTGATTATACGATATGCATCACACAATTTCAGATTCATCATGTTCAATCCAACAAAAAGAACTTCAAAGAGTGCCCCAAAGTTTCTACCGGAGAGTCAAGACAAAAACGTGTGCCAACCCCTATGCATAGATTCCCAAGGTCACAGAACCCGCAAGTTGATCACCAAAACATACATCAAGTGGATAAATAGAACATCCCATTGTCACCACGGATATCCCATCGCAAGACATACATCAAGTGTTCTCAAATCCTTAAGGACTCAATCCGATAAGAATACTTCAAAGGGAAAACTCAATTCATCACAAGAAGATAGAGAGGGGAAAAGTCCATATGATTCATCTATATCAATAAAGCTCGTTGTACATCAAGATCGTGTCATCTCAAGAACACGAGAGAGAGAGATCAAACACATAGCTACTGGTACATACCCTCAGCCCCGAGGGTGAACTACTCCCTCCTCGTCATGGAGACCGCCGGGATGATGAAGATGGCCTCCGGTGATGGTTTCCCCCTCCGGCAGGGTGCCGGAACGGGATCCCGATTGGTTTTTCGTGGCTCTGGAGGCTTGCGGCGGCGAAACTCCCGATCTAGGTTTATTTTCGGAGGTTTCTATATTTATAGGAATTTATGGCGGTGGAAACAAGTCAGGATGGGCCACGAGGTGACGACAAGCTAGGGGACGCGCCCTAGGGGGGCACCCCCCAGGCTTGTGGTGGCCTCGTGGCTCCCCTGGCCCAACTCCAACTCTCCCTGGGCTTCTTCTGGTCCATAAAAATTCACCGTAGATTTTTATTCCATTTGGGCTCCGTTTGATATTCCTTTTCTGTAAAACTCAAAAACACGGAAAAAACAGGAACTGGCACTGGGCTCTAGGTTAATAGGTTAGTCCCAAAAATAATATAAAGTTGTAGTAAAAAGATTGTAAAACATCCAAGAATGATAATATAACAGCATGGAACAAGCAAAAATTATAGATACGTTGGAGACGTATCAGCATCCCCAAGCTTAATTCATGCTCGTCCTTGAGTAGGTAAATTATAAAAACAGAATTTTTGATGTGGAATGCTGCCCAACATGTTCATCATATTTCTTTCTTCTTTGTATAGCAGGGACATTTGGACTTGTAAATGATTCAAAGCAATAGTCTAGTTTTAACATAATGACTTCAATACTCAAGCATGTCAACAAGCAACCTTGTCTTTCAAAATATCAACACTAAAGAAAGTTATCCCTAGCCCATCATGCTCAATCATTGATCCATTCATGAGACACACTCAAATATTAGCTATGCCCAATGCTCAAGTACGATCATAGTGCCCCCTAGTTGGTGCTTATAAGAGAAGATGGAGACTCAAAGCAAAAATAAAAATTGCATAAAGTAAACAGATAGGCCCTTCGCAGAGGGAAGTAGGGATTTGTAGAGGTGCCAGAGCTCAAGGTTTAAATTGAGAGAGAAAAATATTTTGAGAGGCATGCTTTTCCTGTCAACGAAAACGACAAAGTAGCTCACAATACTTTCCATGCTAGATACATTATAGGCGGTTCCCAAACAGAATAGTAAAGTTTTTACTCCCCCTCCACCAATCAATCACACTCCACGGCGAGCCGAATCCACGGGTACCGTCCATACCAACAACATTCCTAGGGGAGTTTTGTTTCATTATATTTTGATTTGAATTTTGAGCATGGGACTGGGAATCCCGAATACCAGCCACTTTCTCGTGAATGATAGTGAATCAACAAATATCGTGAGAATAACACACCTAGCATGGAAAAATATTGGACACTCCCCACCGTTTCATGAGCGGTATGGGCACACAAAAGAGAGATTTTATTTTGAAAGTTTAGAGATGGCACATACAAATTTGCTTGGAACGGCACGGAAATACCGCATATAGGTATGTATGGTGGACTCATAAGGCAAAACTTGGTTTAAGGATTTTGGATGCACAAGTAGCATTTCTACTTAGTACAAATGAAGGCTAGCAAATAGATTGGGAAGCAACCAAACCAAGGAACGAAAAATCACATAAGTGAGCATTGAGTCATAACTAACACCGAATAATGCACCACAAGTAGGATATAACTTCATTGCATAACTATTGACTTGCGTGCATGCATAGGGAATCACAAACCTTAACACCAATATTCCTACTAAGCAAAATTACTCACTAACATGACTCACATATTACTATCATCATGTTTCAAAACTATTACAAAGAATCAAGTTTTAATTTGTCCCATGATCTTCATGAAAGTTTTTATTATATCCTCCTTGGATATCTATCACTTCGGGACTAGTTTCATATATTTCCATTGCTTTTTGGCAAGCTCAAACAAATTTAAGTGAAGCACATGAGCAAAAGACAAGCTACTCTCAAAAGATATAAGTGAAGATCAATGAGTAGCCAACAATTAAGTAGCTATGTGAGGACTCTCTCTCTCTCTCAATAAATATATTCAGATCTGAGCATTTTATTTAAACAGCAAGCAATAGAAAAATAACACTCAAAGAATAGCACGCATCATGTGAACGAATAAAGATTTAGGCTGAACATAGGCTAACCGATAATTCTTGATGAAGAGAGGTGGGATGCGTAGCATCCCCAAGCTTAGATGCTTGAGACTTCTTGAAATATTTACTTGGAGTGCCTTGGGCATACCCAAGCTTGAGCTTTTGTATCTTGTTCAATCCTCTCATATCATGGTTTCACCTATTCTCAAAAACTTCTTCCACACAAAACTCGAAGAGAACTCGTGAGATAGGTTAGTACACATAATAATAAATCAACACTTGGGTACTGACAAGACAAGTTGCATAATAATTTTCAAACATTAGGTACTGTATACTATCATTTCCACAATTTATATCTACCAATATAGGCTATGGAAACTATAGGATAAGTAGATAACGAAACTATGACAGCAATCTGCCTAAACAGAACAGTCTGTAGAAATTTATGAAAACAGTGTACTTCTGTAACTCAAAAAAATATGAAAATTTAGGACATGCTAAATAATTTATATGATAATACTGTGTAAAAATTTCAGAAACTTTCCACGTTCCAGTAAAATATAAAAATTCAAACACTACAGCCAAAGTTTCTGTTTTTACACAGCACTCATCAAAACATGTAATGCAAGCATCCTAAGGCAATTCTTGGAACTTTTTATTGAAAAACAAGATTATAAATAACACCTAACATAGAAAAACAAAATAATATGATGCTCCAAGCAAAACTCATATTGTGTGACGAATAAAAATATAGCTCCAAGTAAGATATACCGATAGTGTTGAAGACGAAAGAGGGGATGCCTTCCGGGGCATCCCCAAGCTTAGGCGCTTGAGTCTTCCTTGGATATTGCCTTGGGGGTGCCTTGGGCATACCCAAGCTTAGGTTCTTTTCACTCCTTATTCTCCTCATATCGGTGTCTCACCCAAAACTTGAAAACTTCAATCACACAAAACTTAACGGAACTTCGTGAGATGGGTTAGTATAATAAACAAAGATCATTCGCTTAGGTACTGTCAAGACAAGATTCATAAATGTTCTCACATAATACCTACTGTATTCTATCATTCCCATAATTTATATCACTCAATATAAGCTATGGAAACACTAAAACAAGCAAACTATGCATGCAAAACAGAATCTGTCAAAAACAGAACAGTCTGTGAAGATCTGTAGTGTAACCATACTTCCCTGTCTCTAAAAACTCTGAAAAATTAGGACAATCTAGGAAATTTGTATATAAAGACTGTGTAAAAATCTCAGATCAAAAGAACATTCGAGTGAATTTACAAAAATCCTGGACTGAGAGCAAAAGTTTCTGTTTTTGCACAGAATCAAGTCAACTATCATCCACACTATCCCAAAGGCTTTACTTGGCACTTTATTGAAACAAAAGCTATAAAACATGATTACTACAGTAGCCTAATCATGTGAACGCACCAAAACAGAAGGTAAAAGTGTTGGGTTGCCTCCCAACAAGCGCTTTTCTTTAATGCCTTTTAGCTAGGCATGATGATTTCAATGATGCTCACATACGAATAATAATTGAAAAATGCAAAAGAGCATGATGAATCTCATGACAAGCATATTTAAGTCTAACCCACTTCCTATGCATAGGAATTTTGTGAACAAACAATTTATGGAAGCAAGAATCAACTAGCATAGGAAGGCAAAACAAGCATAACTTCAAAACTTTGAACACATAGAGAGGAAACTTGATATTATTGCAATTCCTACAAGCATATGTTCCTCCCTCATAATAATTTTCAGTAGCATCATGAATGAATTAAACAATATAACCAGCACATAAAGCATTATCTTCATGATCCACAAGCATAGAAAATTTGTCACTCTCCACATAAGCAATTTTCTTCTCATTCATAATAGTGGGAGTATCATATGAAGCTCGAATACTAAAAATTGTTTCCACATTAAAAGAGTAGTGTTCAGTAAAAGGATATTCAAAATTATGACAATAGTTATCACTACTCTTTATAACATAAGTATCATCACAATAATCATCATAAGTAGCAACTTTGTTCTCACCATAGTCAATTGAAACCTCTTCCGAAATAGTGGAATCATTAATAAATAAAGTCGTGACCTCTCCAAATCCACTTTTATCATTATACTAAGATTCAACACCCTCCAAAATAGTGGGATAATTATTATCTAAAGTTGACACTCTTCCAAACCCACTTTCATAAATATTGCAATCATCATAAATAGGGGGTATGCTATCATCATAATAAATTTGCACATCAAAACTTGGGGGACTAATAACATCATCTTCATTAAACATAGTATCCCCAAGCTTGGGACAAACGTTAATTGCAGCAAATAAATTCTCAAACATGTCATTATCATCAAACATATCATCCCCAAGCTTGTGGTTTTGCATAACATAAGCATAATCACTCTCATCATTAATAGTATGAATAGCACCAATAGTATAGCAATTATTATCATCATCCTCCAAGTTGGTGCCATAAATATTTTCAAGATTATAAGAAGTATCATTATCTTCCCAATCATAATTATCACAACAAGCAATAGGCATACCAAAATCATCCTCAAGTGTATCATCTTCCACAACTATTTTTGATTCATTCTCATGAGGCCTATCAATAATGGGAGCAACATTATTTGGGAGAGATACCTCGTTACCTTTACTTTTCCTTCTTTTCTTCTTCTTCACCACATTATGTGTGGGTTTATTTAATTCCTCCAACCTTCTTTTTGAAGAGGTTGGTTGAATAAAAAGCTCCTCCTCGTTACCTGATTTATCATAAGAAAAAATAGGAGGATATTGGGAAACCTCTTCCCCTTCATTAGTATTCTCTTCATCTTCTATTTGTTTTCTTGTCTTTAAGTAATTGGCAATATAAGGATTCTCAATGCAATTTACCACGCAATACATATAGATTTCATTTAGATCAAAATCAATCATTTTCATGAGAACCCAAGCTGGAACATCCTTAGTTTTATGTTTCATTTCTTCATACCCCAAAAATAGACTAAGTTCATTATGATGCTCAAGGGTAATGAGGTTATCACAATTTTTGGACACAATTCGATCATGAAATAATTCACATTGGAAATTAAAATGACCACTTTCATTGCAAAGTTCACAAGGACGGCGAGAAATATTAAGTCTTTCAGCACAAACATATAGCCTCTCTTGCAACCATTTAGTTTCTAAATACTTATGCCTCTTGCAAAATCTATCTACCCTTTTAGGCATGTATTCACAAACTCTATGCACTCCACAAAAATTGACATGCTTATAAGAAATCTTTTTATCATGACTAGTGCAATCATCATTAGTACTATGGATATTCAACGAATTCATACTAACAACATTGCAATCATGCTCATCACTCAAAGATTTAGTGCCAAACATTTTAATAACTTCTTCTTCTAACACTTGAGCACAATTTTCCTTTCCATCATTTTCACGAAAGACATTAAAATGATGAAGCATATGAGGCAACCTCAATTCCATATTTTTTTTGTAGTTTTCTTTTATAAAACCAAACTAGTGAAAAACAAGGAACTAAAAGATTCAATTGCAAGATCTAAAGATATACCTTCAAGCACTCACCTCCCCGGCAACGGTGCCAGAAAAGAGCTTCGTTGACGGGATGTGAGTGCCGCTTACCTAGCCTCCCCGGCAACAGCGCCAGAAAAGAGCTTGATGTCTACTACGCAACCTTCTTCTTGTAGACTCGTGTTGGGCCTCCAAGCGCAGAGTTTTGTAGGACAGTAGCAAGTTTCCCTCAAGTGGATGACCTAAGGTTTATCAATCCGTGGGAGGCGTAGGATGAAGATGGTCTCTCTCAAACAACCCTGCAACCAAATAACAAAGAGTCTCTTGTGTCCCCAACACACCCAATACAATGGTAAATTGTATAGGTGCACTAGTTCGGCGAAGAGATGGTGATACAAGTGTAATATGGATGGTAGATATAGGTTTTTGTAATCTGAAAATATAAAAACAGCAAGGTAACTAATAGTAAACAGCGAGCAAATCATTGTATAAATGCTTCGAAACAAGGCCTAGGGTTCATACTTTCACTAGTGTAAGTTCTCTCAACAATACTGACATAGTAGAATCATATGTAAATCCCTCACGTGTGACAAAGAGTTCACTCCAAAGTCACAAATAGCGGAGAACAAACGAAGAAATTCTTGTAGGGTACGAAACCACCTCAAAGTTATCTTTTCCGATCAATCTTATGAGCTATCCCTATAAGTGTCACAAACAGCCCTAGAGTTCGTACTAAAATAACACCTTAAGATACACATCAACCAAAACCCTAATGTCACCTAGATACTCCAATGTCACCACAAGTACCCATGGGCTGGATCAATAGAACATCCCATTGTCACCACGGATATCCCATCGCAATACATACATCAAGTGTTCTCAAATCCTTAAAGACTCAATCCGATAAGAATACTTCAAAGGGAAAACTCAATTCATCACAAGAAGATAGAGAGGGGAAAAGTCCATATGATTCATCTATATCAATAAAGCTCGTTGTACATCAAGATCGTGTCATCTCAAGAACACGAGAGAGAGAGATCAAACACATAGCTACTGGTACATACCCTCAGCCCCGAGGGTGAACTACTCCCTCCTCGTCATGGAGACCGCCGGGATGATGAAGATGGCCTCCGGTGATGGTTTCCCCCTCCAGCAGGGTGCCGGAACGGGCTCCCGATTGGTTTTTCGTGGCTCTGGAGGCTTGCGGCGGCGGAACTCCCGATCTAGGTTTATTTTCGGAGGTTTCTATATTTATAGGAATTTATGGCGGTGGAAACAAGTCAGGATGGGCCACGAGGTGACGACAAGCTAGCGGGGCGCGCCCCCCAGGCTTGTGGTGGCCTCGTGGCTCCCCTGGCCCAACTCCAACTCTCCCTGGGCTTCTTCTGGTCCATAAAAATTCACCGTAGATTTTTATTCCATTTGGGCTCCGTTTGATATTCCTTTTCTGTAAAACTCAAAAACATGGAAAAAACAGGAACTGGCACTGGGCTCTAGGTTAATAGGTTAGTCCCAAAAATAATATAAAGTTGTAGTAAAAATATTGTAAAACATCCAAGAATGATAATATAATAGCATGGAACATGCAAAAATTATAGATACGTTGGAGACGTATCATCCACCACCGCTGCCCGAAGGCAGCTGCTACTGGTGGCCGCCGTGGCCGCCAACACGCCGGCAGCCACCGGGGCCGCCACCCCACCATCGCCCATCTTTGCCATGACCCCGCCGTCAAGTGGTGGGGTCATCACCCGCTCCACGACCAAGGCCCGAATGCGGGAGGTGGAGGCCGCCAAAGTCCCGCCGTCGGGCTTCTGCGTCGCAACCCTTGCGCGCTACATCTACTTCCTAGAGAAGGAGGTGGACCGCTAGGTCGTGCACGCGAAGAAGCTCACCGACGTCGTGGCTGCAGGAGAAGCCGCAGCGGCGGCGCGGATTGCGGAGATCTACGCCGAGTCCCGTCGCTTCGAGGAGGGGCGTCTTGAGCGCCGGAGGGCAGGACTGGCAGGCAACAGACACGACTCCACCAACTTGTCGGCAGGCTCCTCCTCCACTTGCTCTTACTGAGCGAGCTCGATTTTGCTGGAAGTGGTACAAAGCCCCTCGGTAGTACTAGTATTTAGGGGCTATTTTGTTCAGTTCATCTAACTATAGATATGGTTGAACTGTACCACGTACTTTAAATTAGCTAGTATATATAGTTGAACTAGCTATTTCAGTACGTGGTTGGCAACAATTGGGGAAAGTTTGTTCGATTCAGCTGTCGAGTTGAACTATTTTGTACAAAGACCAATGGTTAATCTATGAATGAAATCCATGTTTGCTGAATTTCAGTTGCAAAAGTGTACCGTAATAGTGATTTTGTTCCTGCGAAATTCGACAAATGCCAGTGCTACAATGTTGACAAAAGCCAATGTTACTAGATCGACATATGCCAATGTTTCCAATTTGACACATGGCAATTTACCCAATATGATATGCAAATCTTCCTAGATTGTCTGTACTAGGCACACTGGTCATATTAGAGAAACGTTTGCGATGAGGCATTGCACAAATCCTTCGCGCCACTATTTTCACTTGGCTTACGGGCGAAGGAAAGATAGCTGTCGATTTGTATACGGGTATTCAACCAGAACCGTTTGTGATGAGTGTTTATTCAGAGAAAACGATGATGGTTTTTTGTTTTCTATGTGAATTCAGAGATAAATACTTAGTTCATCAAACCATAGATTTTATTCAGTCAAGCTTTGACTTTACATTCATACAATCGAGATACAATATAAAGAAAACTAGTTGCATCGGCGGCGGCGGCGACTGCGGCGTCCTTCGGTGGCGTTCTCGTGCTCCAAGGCGAAGTTGTACGGTTCTTCAAACGAGACCAGAATGTTATGGACTTCACAATCAAAGAGTCGGTCGTCGCGCGATCGACGGGCGCGGGGCCGGGGGGCGACGACTAGCGGCGCTGTGAGGAAGTTGTCGACGGCAGCATCCCAATCCGCTGAGGGGCCCGTGACGGGTGCACGCGCGCGCACGGGGTCGGGCGCCGTGGGTGCGGGCACGCACACTGGTACCGGTGTGGCGTGTGGACGGGCGTGCACAAGCACGGGCGCAGGAGGAGGCGCTGGCGTTTGCACGTACCCGAGCTCGCGCGGGTCCACGGGGACCTCCCTGATGCCCGCGGTTTCCAGCGCTGCTATGATGCTCGGCGACCAGCCCGTCAATGCCACGGGGATGGTTGCTGGCGAGTGCGTCGGGGTTGTATCCGCTGCGGCACATGCAGCTCTTCTAGGGCCATGTCCATGGAGTCCCATTCGTCTTTATGTTCTATATCTTCCGGCTCAGTGTCAACTTCACCAAACCGGAAGACTAGTGGCATAAGATCCTTGTGCACCATGGCGTAGGTCGCCGTGGAGGTCTGAATGATGGAGGGGAATGGGAGGCTTAGATGTAGAGAGGATTGTGAGTGAGTGGGCAGTAAAGCCGCCTATTAAACATCGGCTCGGGCGCCATTGATGGACAGTTTGGAAGCGAGGAGGGCGGATACGAAGGTCAAAGGGCTCGCTTCCTGGTGAGCCTGCGGCGTACAACCCGCACGCCTCCCGATGAGCCTGCGCAGCGGAGGCCAGCTCGCACGCCTCCTGTCAACTCTAGCAGCTGCTCGCACGGCACCTCCTAAGCCCTAGCCAATAAAAGAGTGCGACTCTTGGGAGCATGTAAGGGCAGTAGAACGCCCACGGTTTGAAAATAATGCAACCATTTCCGTGGAAACGTGACAGTTCTTTGTTCCAAAAAGCTTTTGTTAGCTATTAATGTGGTCGTCTTTTTCAAAAATGGACACAAAAAATACCACAACATATTTGTGCTATATCATGACGCCATGCCCAATTTCTTGAATTTTGTGTGACTTCTAGATTTACTATAATTTAACGTAATATTCTCAATGTTGGCTCTAAAAGAAAAAATATATTAAAAAACGAGTCTCAAATAGGAAAACAAAATGATATGACGCCTTTATGTGCCATGTTCATAACACCAAGCCAAGTTTCATGAATCTTCTGACGAGTTTTTGATTTACATGATTTAAAACCCGAGTTTCTCAATGTTTCTCTGGCCTAGCCAAGACCCCGAGATGTTTGAAATTCATTCACATATCTTGCATGGGACCTAAAGATGCATGCACACTAATATGGTTTTCTAACCATTTTGATACACCAGACCTTGTGTTGGTAGTTCAAATTTGAATTATGCATATTAAATAATGCATATAAAAGTCAATTAATATATAAAAATTCCAAACGAACCAAGTATAATTTCATATTTTGGCACACTCATTTTGGTATATGTTGCCTCTAGAAATATATAGTTCAAGAGGAGAAGATGCAGCGGATGTCGATTCGCCCACATAAGGTGACGCGTTCCATATCGAAACCACAAAAGCTTCCCATGAGAAGCTCGGGTTTGTGGGAGGCTTGTGCCAAAACTTGTCCCAAATTGGATATTATTTTACTAGCTCACATATGAGCCATGCATGTCATGACACCATGCCAAGTTTGATGACTTTTCTGACGAGTTTTTGATTTATACGTGATTTTAAACCCGAGTTTCTCAATGTAATGTGTGCCATGTTTGAAATTCATTTCCCTATCTTGCATGGGATCCTAAAGATGCATGTAGACTTATATTTTTTCCAACCCATTTTGATGCACCAGACCTTGTGATTGTAGTTCAAATTTGAATTATGCACGTTAAATAATGCATATAAAAGTCAATTAATTTATAAAAAGGCCAAACAAACCATGTATATTTTCATATTTTGGAACGACATCATTTTGGTATATATGTTGCCTCTAGAAATATATAGTTCAAGACGAGAAGATGCAGCGGATGTCGATTCGCCCACATAAGGTGACACATTCCATATCAAAACCACAAAAGCTTCCCGTGAGAAGCTCAGGTTTGTAAGGGGCTTGTTGCAAAACTTGTCCCAAATCGGACATTTTTTCACCAGGGCACGTATGAGCCATGTCATGACACCATGCATGCCAAGTTTCATGAAATTATGATGAGTTTTTGATTTATACATGAATGTAAAACCAAGCTTCTCAATGTATGTGGCTGAGCCAAGACCCCGAGATGTTTGAAATCCACTCACATATCTTGCATGGGGCCCAAAGTAGCCATGGACACTTATATGATTTTCAACCCATTTTGATGCACCACACCTTGTGATTTTAGTTTAAATTTTAATTATCCACATTAAATGCCTAGAGAACTCAATTAACGTATGAAAATGCAAAATGAACCATGAATAATTTCATATTTTAGCAAGACACTCTTACTGGTCTATGTTGCCTCTAACAAAAGTTCAAGGCGAGAAGATGAGCGGATGTGGTTTTGCCCACGTAAGGTGACGTGTTCCTTATCGGAACCACAAAGCTTGCGATGAGAAGCTCCGGTTTGTAAGGGACTTGTGACTATAATTGTCCCAAGTTGATTTTTTTTTCAATGGCACATATGTGCCATGTCATGACAACATGCCAAGTTCGTAGAATTTCTGACGCGTTTTGGATTTATAGTAATTTAAAAACCAAGTTTCTTAATGTTTGAGGCCGAGCCAAGACCCCGATATGTTTGAAATTCATTCCCATTTCTTGCCCGTGACCTAAAGATGAAGCCATGGACACTAATATGATTTTCATCCCATTTTGATGCACCGGACATTGGGACGATAGTTCAAATTTGAATTATACACATCAAATGCCTAGAAAACTCAATTAATGCATAGAAATGCCAAACGGACCCTGAATAATTCCATATTTTAGCACGACACATCTATTGGTAAATGTTCACTGTAGATAAATCTTATTGCAATCCAAACACCGTCCTTTGTTGAAGTAACCTAATTTTTTGTTTTAAAAACATTTTGAAAATCAAGTCTTTCACAAACAGTTCAAGTTCATGAATCATGTGTGACACAGTATAAAATATCTTGGGCCAATCCTCATAATGCATGGCTTAGTACGGAAGCTTCGTCGGCTACAGTACACCGCCTGCCAGTTTCCGCACGGCCTCTTCAGAGCATTTTACTTTTCAATTGTCGCCGGTGAAAGATGGGGACATGGATCCCCGTCGTGAGGGCAACTTCGGCAACCCACTCCGGCCCGAGCGCGGCCGCATCAGGCATGAGCGCGCTCTCAACATGCTTGAACACGGCCGCTACCTCTGACAGGGCGGCTGCAGCAACCGAAAGGGCAGCTGCTGCAGCTGAGAGGGCGGTAGCAACAACCACGATGAGGATAGCAAATGGCGAGAACGGCACATCAGCTGTCAGTTTCTCAGCGGTCGCCATAGCCCTGATGGCGGACGCCCAGTCCCATATCGAGGCCGCCCACGCTCATCTCGTGTCGGTCACTGCACAAATCACATGTGCCTTCTCCGACACCAGTCGACGACCCACGTACGATGAATTGGTAATCGCTGAGTGTGCTCGAGCAGGTGTCCGTTCGTCGGCGGCCTCCCTAGCCAAGATTGTGGTCGTCCATGCCCGGAGCAAGGCCGCCCACGCCCGGCTCATGGTGGCCTTATCCAAAGAGATGGTGGAGGAAGACTGCGAGGTGCTGGAGTATGTGGCGATGGACCCCATGGATCTCCTTACCCTAGAGGTCGTCGAGCGGGAGCTGGTCATGGAGGAGGCGGCGGAAATCGACGAATGCCAGGCGTAATATTACTCTCTGTCTAGAGCGATGGTCTTTTGTTAGAGTAATGTTTCGGTTAACTAACTAATATTTATTAGTTGCTCGATTAAGTAAGTGCGGGCAGTGTTGTAGGCTCTTTTGTGTAGTACTCAAATTTGCAAGTGTTGTTAAATTAAGCAATGACGTCGATGACCAATGTAATGAGGGAAATTCGTACCAAAATTTGCCACCGTACCCCATTTTCTCTTCCAAATGAAAATGAAATGCAAGTACCGTGTGCAATGCAGTATCCGATATCTTACGCCGGAATCTTGGAGACCAATATTTCCACGTTCAGTCTCATCACACACGGGATCAACTATAGGATTCGTTTGTGTTGTTCAATATCTCACATAGTTATGGTAAAGGGATTGTGTCCAATGTGACTGTGCGTGCTACTTTTTCGCCGCACGGAACGAAATTTTGGGCTGCCGCGCAAATATCTACCTCCCCCGCCCCTCATACCAACCAAAAGCCACACCCCCTACTTCCCCCTTCCTTTCCTAAGTTGAAACCTGCACAGCTTGCTTGCAACGCCACCTCCTCGCCGGCGACGCTCCTTCCTGCTGCTCGCCCTCCTCCATCTAGTCAGGTAATCCACACCTTCCCCACACCCCTCCCCCTCCACCCTCCTCCTCCTCCATTCCACATGCCCCGACCGCCGGCACGACACATTCCACCAAAATCATCAGCCCACCCCCCACATAATCACCTCCGAAAGACATGGTGCATGCAGTATAGCCAGGATCTCAAGGAGCACCTGGCAGCGGAGAAGCAAATCGTGACCGCACGCGCGGATGAGGCCGCGATGGCTGCCATGCATGCCGACCCCCAGATCTTGGAGCAGCACGTCGCCGTCGAGGCCACCGTTGACACCTTGCGCGCAGACGCCACCACGTGGTTGGCTGCTTTGAACAACAACTCATTGTGTTTTCTCGAGGGATCCGCTTTTGCCTTCGACGACAACTACGAGTTGTTTTCTCAGCGTGCCCGTGCTTTCCTCAACTCCAGAGCCGGCAGGTTGGTGCCCGGACAGGATGAGGCCACTCACCACTACGAGGAGGGCACCCACGATGTGGAGGCCTCGCCCTCTTCCAAGCCCATCGTTATCGATATCTCCGACAATGAGGAATAGCTTGTTTTTTAGCTTAATTACTAATGACCTGTGTTCAGGTAGCTACGCCTGTTAAGCATGTTTGCTTTAGCTATTGCATGTGTTGCTCCTGCCTTTACTTAAGAAATTCTAGTGAAATATGCAAGTAATGCTACTATGAAATCTGACCTTCTAGTATGTTCTATTGTGCAATGTGGTGCTCAGTTAACTGTTTGGTTCATTTGTTTTGGTGATCATCTGCAATGTGATGTTCGATTATTGTTGGTACAATTTTGTATTGTTATGCATGTGAAACATACAATTGTTATATTTCATAGTTCTTAGCACGCTTGGCTTTTCCATGTGGCTTGAATTAATATGTTGGATCTGCAATGCGTTTATTTTTCATTAACATATTTTACTGATAGCTCGCCAAATCTCACTTAAAACCTGATCAATATCTAACTTAAATGCGTTACAGGGGGAACAATGGGAGACACTGAAGTTTACCATCGAGGTTTGCACTTTCATGATCCTTTGGCTAATAGCACATTATTGTGCAATTGCAGGAACCATTCTAATAATTTGGTCTTGCACATGTAGGTCCTGCTGTAAGAGGTTTAGACCCACTGTTCGACCCATTTTGCATGTGGGGAAATGATGTGTTCATGAATATCAGTCAAATCAAGAAACTCAGAAAGATTATTAAGATAAAGAAACTTGCGACGAAAAACAACAAGCTGTTTGTCTGCACAATGAAGAAGACATCAGTGAACTATAGGATGGTACTATCGCATTTACCTTGTCTTGTTTCCCTTTGTGACATTACAATTTTTTGAAACGAAATTTATGCATATCTTTGTTTGCAATCCTTTCCAAAGCAGTTCATCGATGAGTACGTCTCAAACCACCTATATGGTCAAGAGGCGAGGAAGGTATTCATACAGCACCCACGGTATAATCTTGAAGTCTTCCTCAAGAGGATGAAGGACGGGCGGGCAACCATCCACAGGCACTGGCATAAAGTTGCAAGGACCTTCGACATCAGCGAAGGATCAATATTTGCCTTCCGCTTCAACAATTTTCTAGACGAGATTCATCTGTCTATTTACTGTATATGATGCTATTTTCCAAAGGTTTTAGATGCTGCTTGTGAAACTCGGTCCTATCGTGTACTTGGGTAGCTAGGTAGTATATGCCTATATGATGTTGTACTCTGATGTATTCCAATTATGAAATCCTGGTTGCCATAATACGAAATGAAATATATTGTGTGCTTGATATGAAGTGTCAATTTGTTTACTAGCTGGATTATAAATAATAGAGCAATTAGCCTGATTATTGGGGTTTCATATTGCAGATGGTTTGTCATAGAACACTGTGGGCGATGACCTCACCAAACCCACACGGTTCCTGGAAATTTGGCGTGTTGGATCAGTGAAAAATCATACACGACTTCCGGTCATAAACTGTGTGCGTTAGAACACACATTCGCAAACGTTTTAACATAAAACGTGTGTGTGATGGACAGCCCTATGCCAAACAGTTTCTTCTAGGCACCGTGCGTTATGGCCACCCCTAACACAGACGATGTTATGCAGAAAATTGTGTGTGATGTAGAATGCGAACGGAAACATACATTCGGGATTCACTGTGTGGGATGCTAAGCACATCTCACACGACTTCCCAAATATATCTGCTTGTGATGGCCCTTCCAATCGCACACGACATATTTTTGCTCATCGTGTGTGACCGGGCACAGCCATCGCCGACGGGTTTTTCGTATCGTGTGGGATAGCCGCCCCTATCGCCCACACATGCAAGGCGACGGTTTGAGACTACGTCACGGAAAGGGGTTAAAAACTGATTGTATAGCAGGTGCCTGCACTAGTGAAATATGCCTTCATGAGCTCTAGATTCAAATTTAGACAAACGAACACCTTTCTTGAGAATCAAACACTTACAACCGAACACCCGGAAGTACTTGAGGTTGGGCTTGTTCCCGGTAAGTATCTCATAAGGGGTCTTGTTCGAGCCTTTATGGAGGTAGAGTCGATTTGATGCATGACACGCGGTGTTGATGGCTTCGGCCCAGAAGTTGTACGGAGATTTAAACTCCACCATCATGGTTCTTGCGGCATCCATCAACGTCCGGTTCTTCCTCTCCGCAACACCATTTTTTTAGGGGTATAAGGTGTGGAATATTGGTGCTTTATCCCCTCATCACCAAGAAACTCATCCAGGGTGTAGTTCTTGAACTTAGTGCCATTGTCACTTCTAATCATCAAAATCTTTGCTTCATGTTGGCGTTGAACTTCATTTGCAAAGTTGATGATGGTCTGTTGGGTCTCACTTTTCTTCTTGAAGAAAAATACCCATGTGTATCTTGAATAATCATTTACAATCACCAAGCAATACTTTCTTCCTCCAAGATTATCAAGAGATGGAGGACCGAAGAGATCCATGTGAAGGAGCTCCAAGGTCCTCTTTGAGTAGATTGTAGTAGTTGGACGATGAGCCTTTTCATGTAGCTTTCCTTCGATACAAGCACTGCAAGCACGATCTTTGGCAAAACTCACGTTTGTTAGTCCAAGAATGTGATCCCCTTTGAGGATACTTTGCAAAGATCTCATATTGACATGGGCTAGTCAGCGATACCAAAGCCATCCCACATCAACTTTAGCCATTAGGCATGTTGCGGTCTTAGTGGGTCGCTCCAAGAAGTTAATCACATAGAGACCGGTTTTGACATGCCCAATAAAGGCTACTTTAAGAGTCTTGCTCCACAAAAGGGTCATGGTATCAATGCCAAAGAAAGTACTAAAACCCATAAGTGCATGTTGACAAACGAAAAGTAAATTTTATGCAAGTGTCTCAACAAGCATGACTCTCTCAATGGTTAAGATCGGAGAGATAACCACCTTGCCAAGACCCAATACCTTTGAAATTGTATCATCTCCAAAGGAGACTTGAGTGGCCAAAGATGCATCAGGTCGAACGTCCACCACCAAGTCCTTGCTTCCGGTCATATGATTTGTTGCTCCACTATTGAGCAACCATGAGACTCCTCCGGAAGCAAACTCCTACAATAGATCAATGCTTGGATTTAGGTACCCATTCTTTAATAGGTCCTTTCATGTTAGTGACAAGGGTCTTAGGAACCCAAATAAACCATTCAATGTACTCATAAGAAGAACCAACATATTTGGCATAAACATGCCCATCACTAGCACGTCATAAAACATAAGAGGGGTTAAAATCGCCGGCCTTGTTGGAGGGAGTGGTCTTGCCCCTTTTGGCATTACCACCCACACCCTTGTCCTTCTTCTTCTCATGAGTAATTTCCCCCGCGTTGACAAAAGTTTCCTTGAGCGGGGGAGCATGCTTGGTCTTCACCTTTTTCTCTTTTTAAACTTGGGTGCAAACCCGATTCCTTCCTTTGCTACAACTTCCTTTTGATTCCTCAAAAGGTCATTGAGATTCTTCTCGCCTTGGATACATGTCACAAGGCCTTTCTCAAGCTGCTCTTTCAGCTTAGCATTTTCCTGCACTAGATGTGCATGCTCACAACAAGGGCTAGTAGCAGAGGCATTATCAATTAAAACAAAAGGAGGACATGTGGCAATCTCCTTAGTGAGTTTTACTTGGAGTTGATCATGTGACTCCTTAAGAGAAGCATGAACACTCTTCAAAGCCTTGTGAGCATTGTCAAGTGTGTCAAACTCTTCCTTGAGTCGATCATGTCCAACCCCAAGTGCAACCTTTTCAGATTTGAGCACACGGTTAAGAACTATAGCATGATCACGATCTTTAGGTAATTTAGCAAGGTCATCATTTTGTGACTCCTCAAGAGCCAAACGAAGACCTCGCTCTTCCTCAAGAGCAATGGAAAGATCAGCTATCTCGTTAGCATAATCACAACTGTGCCCTTTCAACTCCTCAAAGTATTCTTCTTGAGACTTAATCATGTCATTGGCCTCACCAAGTTGTCCCAAGAGAGCAACAAAGTGCTTCTTGGATTCTCCCTTGAGTTTACACCAGAACTTGTCAAACTCATTCACACCCTTCTTCGCCTCCTCATGTTCATCCACACAATCCAACAAAGACGTAGTGGAAGAAATAGAAGTTTTAATGTTTGAGGTCTTGGCGTTGGAGGTTACCTTGGTGATACCTTTGGCCATAAGGCACCTAGCAATGTGGTTCTCGTTGGGGGCGTCGAAGAGTGACACCTTGGTTGGGGTAGAGGACGCAATTGCCACTGTAGCAATTGCCATTCCTTCACCACTTGTGTCTTCGTCATCAACATCATCATCAGAGGCATACTCTTCTTGAGCCACTAACCCTTTGTGAGGCGCCTTATTGGTGAAGTTATTCTTGTTGGGGAAGGACTTGGCCTTATCTTTGCGGATGAGCTTGCCACCATTGTCTTCCCTCTTCTCATATGGGCAATCCACCACGAAGTGACTCACATTACCACAATTATAGCAAGTCCTCACACGTTGCTTGCCTTTTGACCCACTTGAGTTGTTCTTGGAGAAGTTGGGCCTTGTGTTTCTTTTGTTGCCCCAAAATTGCCTAGATGCTAGAGCCATATGCTCGTGGTAAGCATATTTGGTGTCTTCGGGGCAACCCTCCTCTTCTTCTTCTTCTTCTTCGTCTTGACTGGCTTTGGCCTTCAAAGCAAGGTTGGGTGATGATTTCTTCGACTGTTGCACCCGAGCTAGAGCATTGTCGGTGGTCTTGTTCAAGATATTCATTGCAATGAATTAACCCAACACATCGCCAGAGGACAAGGCGTGGAAGTCCGGTCTTTGGCGGATGACGGCGGACATGGCCTGGTTGAAGGGCATGATGACCTCGAGAAACTTATGCTTGACCCAATTGTCATCCACATCCTTGCTGCCATGATCTCGAAGGGCAACGACAAGAGTAGTCACCCTCACGTAAAGCTCACGCGGTTCCTCATCTTCTATCATTGCAAACTCATCAGATTCATCAAGCACTACCTCAAAGTTAGACCGTTGAATGCTTGAGCTACCCTTGTACATGGAGACAATGTGTTCCCAACAATCCTTAGCACGAGTGAAAGGACACAAGTGAGCTAGATCTTTGGTAGGTACTGCATCTTGGAGAATGAATAAGGCGGAGTGATTGAGCTGTTTATCAGCCTCTTCTCTTGGGGTGAGGTTGCATGGATCAAGAGGATAGTATCATTCTTCAATGACTCGCCGGAGTTGGATTGAGCTGTTATTCAAATGAGACTTGATATGAAAAACCCAATTAGCAAAATCATTCTTAACAAGTTTAGGAGGAGGACCTAGATTAACTATATGTGGTGGGTGCACCGGTCCTCCATAGACCAAGGGAGGGGGAACCGAGGCATGGGTCCCCAACCCATTAATTCCTTGAGAACGAGTGTCCTTATTAGCACTAGTCCCCTCCTTACCGGAGTGGACACCCGATGTCGAGTTAGTGGGATTAACCACTTGCACCACTTCGGTGGAGAGTTTGAGATTATCAAGGAATTCTTTAAACATGGACTTGACCTCGGTCGTCATGGAGGATTTAGGTGAGGACAAAGCCTCATCCAAATCCTCGCATGAGACCGTGTCAACGCCCGCGGCCTCGGGAAGTTCATCACCTATCCTCCTCGTTAACCATACTCTTCGGGTGGTGAAACCATTAATAAAGAGACGTAGCTTTGATACCAATTGAAAGGATCGATATGGTTGACTAGAGGGGGGTGAATAGGCAACTAACAGTTTTTAACTTTTCTTTAACAAATTAGGTATAGCAACAAATACGTTGGCTAGATATGCAACTAGGTGAGCAACCTATATGATGCTAACAACACAAGCAAGCAAGGTAAAAAATATAAGTAGCTTGCACAAAGTAAAGGTAAGAAGTAACCACAAGTAGAACCGATGGAGACGAGGATGTGTTACCGGAGTTCCTTCCCGGTGAGGGGAAGTACGTCTCCGTTAGAGCGGTGTGGAGGCACAATGCTCCCCATGAAGCCACTAGGGCCACGTATTCTCCTCACGCCCTCACACAATGCGAGATGTCGTGATTCCACTAGTGGTGCCCTTGAAGGCGGCAACTGGACCTTTACAACCAAGGTTGGGGCAATCTCCACAACTGAATTGGAGGCTCCCAACAAAACCACGAACCTTCACCATAATGGAATATGGCTTCGAGGTGATCTCTTCCATCTAGGGTGCTCAAACACCCAAGAGTAACAAAATCCACACAAGAAAGTATGGGGGAATCAAGTTTCCTTTGGTGGAAGTGTAGATCTAGATCTCCTCCTTCAATCCCTAGCAAATCAACAAGTTTGAGTGGCTAGAGAGAGAGATCGAGCAAGAAAGCTTGAAGGGCATTAATGGAGGAGAGAGAGAGAGGTAAGAGATAAGAGGGAGGTGGAAGAACTGTTGGGGAACGTTGCATGGGAAACAAAAAAATTCCTACGCACACACAAGATCTATCCATGGTGATGAGCATCTACGAGAGGGAGAGTGAATCTACATACCCTTGTAGATCGCTAAGCGGGAAGCGTTAAGAAACACGGTTGATGTAGTCGAACGTCTTCGTGATCCAAATCACCGAGCGTCCCGCGATCCAATCACGATTCATCCCGATCAAGTACCGCACGGACGGCACCTCCGCGTTCAGCACACGTACAGCTTGATGATGATCTCCGCCGTCTTGATCCAGAAAGAGAGAGCGGAGAGGTAGAAGAGTACTCCAGCAGCACGACGGCGTGGTGGTGGTGGTGGTAGAGCAATTCCGACAGCGCTTCGCCTAAGCACCGTCAAAATCAGCTAGAGGAGAAAACTGCAGAGTTATGGGGGGGAGAGGGCTGCACCGTGGCTTAGGGTGTTTGGCCCTCTCTCTCCCCTCTAGTATATATAGGAGGGAGGGGGAGGGGGCTGGGGCACCAGGGTTTCCCCCTATGGTGCGGCCGAACCAGGAGGAGGAGGTGGACTCCTCCACTTTTCCTTGTCCAATTAGGACTCCTTCCTTATTTGTTTCCCCTTCCCTTTTCTTTGGGGTTTTTCCTTCTCCACTTATTCCAGCCGCATGGGCCTTATAGGGCTGGCTTGCCCAGCCCACTAAGGGCTGGTGCAACCCACTTTAGGCCCATGTGGCCTCCCGGCGTGGGTGGCCCCTCCCGATGGCCCTCCGGTACTCCCGGTACACTACCGGAAATACCCGAAACTTTTCCGGTGGCCGAAACGGGACTTCCTATATATCAATCTTTACCTCCGGACCATTCCGGAGCTCCTCGTGATGTCCAGGATCTTATCCGGGACTCCGAACAACCTTCGGTCACCAATCATACATAACTCAATTCTACCGAAACGTCACCGAACCTTAAGTGTGCAGACCCTGCGGGTTCGAGAACTATGTAGACATGACCGAGACACCTCTACGGCCAATAACCAATAGCGGGACCTGGATGCCCATATTGGTTCCTACATATTCTACGAAGATCTATATCGGTCGAACCTCTATGTCAAGGATTCAATTAATCCCGTATGCTGTTCCCTTTGTTCTTCGGTATGTTACTTGCCCGAGATTCGATCGTCGGTATCTCTATACCTAGTTCAATCTCGTTACCGGCAAGTCTCTTTACTCGTTCCGTAATACAAGATCTCATGTCTAACACTTTAGTCACATTGCTTGCAAGGCTCATTGTGATGTTGTATTACCGAGTGGGCCCTGAGATACCTCTCCGTCACACGGAGTAACAAATCCCAGTCTTGATCCATGCCAACCCAACAGACACCCTCGGAGATACCTGTAGAGCACCTTTATAGTCACCCAGTTACGTTGCGACGTTTGATACACACAAGGTATTCCTCCGATGTCAGGGGGTTGCATGATCTCATGGTCATAGGAACAGATACTTGACATGCAGAAAACAATAGCAATAAACTGACACGATCATATGCTACGTTCGTAGTTTGGGTCTTGTCCATCACATCATTCTCGTAATGATGTGATCCCATTATCAAATGACATCTCATGTCCATGGCTAGGAAACCTTAACCATCTTTGATCAACGAGCTAGTTAACTAGAGGCTTACTAGGGACACAGTGTTGTCTATGTACCCACACATGTATATGAGTTTCCAATCAATACAATTATAGCATGGATAATAAACGATTATCATGAACAAGGAAATATAATAATAACTAATTTATTATTGCCTCTAGGGCATATTTCCAACAGTCTCCCACTTGCACTAGAGTCAATAATCTAGTTCACATCACTATGTGATTTACATTGTAATGAATCGAACACCCATACAGTTCTGGTGTTGTTCATGTTTAGCCCTTGGAAGAGGTTTAGTCATCGGAGCTGCAACATTCAGATCCATGTGTACTTTGCAAATATTTATGTCGTCCTCCTTGATGTAATCGCGGATGGAATTGAAACGTCGCTTTATGTGTCTGGTCCTCTTGTGAAATCTTGGTTCCTTGGCTAAAGCAATGGCACCAGTATTATCACAAAACAGAGTCATTGGGTTAAGCGCACTAGGCACTACTCCAAGATCTGTCATGAACTCCTTCATCCAGACACCTTCCTTCGCCGCCTCCGAGGCAGCGATGTACTCCGCTTCGCATGTAGAATCAGCTACCACGCTTTGCTTGGAACTGCACCAGCTAACCGCACCCCCATTAAGAATAAATACGTATCCGGTTTGTGACTTAGAGTCATCCGGATCAGTGTCAAAGCTTGCATCGACGTAACCCTTTACGACGAGCTCTTCATCACCTCCATAAACGAGAAACATGTCCTTTGTCCTTTTCAGGTACTTTAGGATATTCTTGACCGCCGTCCAGTGTTCCATCCCTGGATCACTTTGAAACCTTCCGACCATACTTATGGCAAGGCTGACATCTGGTCTTGTGCACAGCATTGCATACATGATAGAGCCTATGGCTGAAGCATAGGGGACGACACTCATCTTTTCTCTATCTTCTGCAGTCACTGGGCATTGAGTCTTACTCGACTTCACACCTTGTAAAACAGGCAAGAACCCCTTCTTGGACTGATCCATTTTGAACTTCTTCAAAATCTTATCAAGGTATGTGCTTTGTGAAAGTCCTATTAAGCGTCTCGATCTATCTCTATAGATCTTGATGCCTAATATGAAAGCAGCTTCTCCTAGGTCCTTCATTGAAAAACTCTTGTTCAAATATTCCTTTACACTTTCCAGCATTTCTATATCGTTTCCAATCAATAATATGTCATCCACATATAATATTAGAAACGCTATAGAGCTCCCACTCACTTTCTTGTAAATACAAGCTTCTCCGTAAACTTATATAAACTCGAACGCTTTGATCACCTCATCAAAGCGAAGATTCCAACTCCGAGATGCTTGCACCAGTCCATAAATGGATCGCTGGAGTTTGCAAACTTTGTCAGCATTCTCTGGATCGACAAAACCTTCTGGTTGCATCATATACAACTCTTCCTTAAGGAAACCATTAAGGAACGCTGTTTTGACATCCATCTGCCAAATTTCATAATCGAAAAAGGCAGCTATTGCTAACATGATTCTGACGGACTTAAGCATCGCTACGGGTGATAAGGTCTCATCGTAGTCAACTCCTTGAACTTGTGAAAAACCCTTTGCCACAAGTCGAGCTTTATAGACGGCGACATTACCGTCCGCGTCCGTCTTCCTCTTAAAGATCCATTTGTTCTGAATGGCCTTACGCCCTTCAGGTAATACTTCCAAAGTCCATACTTTGTTTTCATACATGGATCCCATCTCGGATTTCATGGCCTCTAACCACTTCTCGGAATCCGGGCCCATCATCGCTTCTCCATAGCTCATAGGTTCATCGTTGTCTAACAACATGACTTGTAAGACAGGGTTGCCGTACCACTCAGGAGCAGTACGCGTCCTTGTCGACCTACGAGGTTCGATAGCAACTTGATTCGAAGGTTCATGATCATCATCATTAACTTCCTCTTCAACTGATGCAGGCTCTACAGAAACATCTTTCTGTACTGTGCTACTCTCAGGTTGAAGTAAAGGTTCAACAACCTCATCAAGTTCTATCTTCCTCCCACTCAATTCTTTCGAGAGAAACTCTTTCTCAAGAAATGTTCCGTTTTTAGCGACAAACACTTTGCCTTCGGATCTGTGGTAGAAGGTATATCCAACTGTCTCTTTTGGATATCCTATGAAGACGCATTTCTCCGCTTTGGGTTCCAGCTTTTCAGGCTGAAGCTTTTTGACATAAGCATCACATCCCCAAACTTTAAGAAACGACAGCTTTGGCTTCTTACCAAACCAAAGTTCATATGGCGTCGTCTCAACGGATTTCGATGGTGCCCTATTTAAAGTGAATGCAGCTGTCTCTAATGCATAACCCCAAAATGATAGTGGCAAATCGGCAAGAGACATCATAGATCGCACCATATCCAATAAGGTTCGATTACGACGTTCGGACACACCATTACGCTGTGGTGTTCCAGGCGGTGTCAGTTGTGAAACAATTCCACATTGTCTTAAGTGACTGCCAAACTCATAACTCAGATATTCTCCTCCTCGATCAGATCGTAGGAATTTAATCTTCTTGTTACGATGATTCTCAACTTCACTCTGAAATTGTTTGAACTTTTCAAACGTTTCAGACTTGTGTTTCATTAAGTAAATATACCCATATCTACTTAAGTCATCAGTGAAGGTGAGAAAGTAACGATAACCACCGCGCGCTTCAATGCTCATCGGACCGCACACATCAGTATGTATGATTTCCAACAAGTCACTTGCCCGTTCCATTGTTCCAGAGAATGGCGTTTTAGTCATCTTGCCCATGAGGCATGGCTCACATGTGTCAAGTGATTCAAAATCAAGTGACTCCAAAAGTCCATCAGCATGGAGCTTCCTCATGCGTTTTACGCTAATATGACCTAAACGGCAGTGCCACAAGAAAGTGGTTTTATCATTATCAATTCTACATCTTTTGGCATCAATGTTATAAACATGTGTATCATTATTATCGAGATTCAATAAGAATAAACCCCTCACATCGGGTGCATGACCATAAAAGATATTACTCATATAAATAGAACAACCATTATTCTCTGATTTAAACGAGTAACCGTCTCGCAATAAACAAGATCCAGCTATAATGTTCATGCTTAACGCAGGCACCAAATAACATTTATTCAGGTTCATCACTAATCCCGATGGTAATCGAAGAGCGAGCGTGCCGATGGCGATCACATCAACCTTGGAACCATTTCCCATGCGCATCGTCACTTCGTCCTTTGCCAGCCTCCGTCTATTCCGCAGTTCCTGTTTTGAGTTGCAAATATGAGCAACCGCACCGGTATCAAATACCCAGGCACTACAACGAGAGTTGGTAAGGTACACATCAATAACATGTATATCATATATACCTTGTTTGTTGTTGGCCGCCTTCTTGTCAGCCAAATACTTGGGGCAGTTCCACTTCCAGTGTCCAGTTCCCTTGCAATGAAAACACACAGTTTCTGGTTTGGGTCCAGCCTTGGGTTTCTTCACGGGAGGAGCAACTGCTTTGCCACTCTTCTTGGAGTTACCCTTCTTACCCTTGCCATTTTTCTTGAAACTAGTGGTTTTATTGACCATCAACACTTGATGCTCCTTCTGAATTTCAGACTCAGCGACTTTCAGCATCGCAAACAGCTCGGCGACTGACTTGTTCATCCCGTGCATGTTATAGTTCAACACGAAGCTCTTGTAGCTAGGTGGCAATGATTGAAGAACTCTGTCAGTGATAGCCTCTGGCGGAAGGGGCATCCCCAATTCAGCCAGACGGGTGGAGTACCCAGACATTCTGAGTATGTGATCACTAACAGACCCGTTCTCCTCCATCTTGCAAGCATAGAACTTATCGAAGGTCTCATACCTCTCGATCCGGGCATTCTTCTGAAAGATAAACTTCAACTCCTGGAACATCTCATATGCTCCATGACGTTCAAAACGTCTTTGAAGTCCCGGTTCTAAGCCATACAACATTGCACATTGAGCTATTGAGTAATCATCAGAACGAGCCTGCCAGGCGTTCACAACGTCTAGAGACTCAACTGGAGCGGGTGGATCACCAAGCGGTGCATCAAGGACATAAGCCTTCTGGGAAGCCGTAAGGATAATCCTTAGATTACGGGCCCAGTCCACAAAGTTACTTCCATCATCTTTCAACTTAGCTTTCTCTAGGAACGCATTAAAATTCAGGGGTGCTACTGCGCGAGCCATGATCTACAGCATAAATATAGCAAAGACAACTTAGACTATTGTTCAAGATAATGAGTTTAGTTAATCATATTACTTAAAAACTCCCACTCAAATTGACATCCCTCCGGTCATTCGAGTGTCACATGATCCAAATCCACCAACTCAAGTCCGATCATCACGTGAGTTGAGGTGGTTTCAATGGTGAACATCTTCATGTTGATCATATCTACTATATGACTCATGTTCGACCTTTCGGTCTCTTGTGTTCCGAGGCCATGTCTGTACATGCTAGGCTCGTCAAGTTTAACCCGAGTGTTCCGCACGTGCAACATGGCTTACACCCGTTGTATGCGAACGTAGAGTCTATCACACCCGATCATCACGGCGTGTCTCGAAACGACGAACTTTCGCAACGGTGCACACTCGGGGAGAACACAATTTATCTTGAAATTTAAGTGAGGGATCACCTTATAATGCTACCGTCGTCCGAAGCAAAATAAGATGCATAAAAGGATTAACATCACATGCAAATCATAAGTGACATGATATGGCCATGAACTCGTGCTTTTGATCTCCATCTCCAAAGCACCGGCATGATCTCCATCGTCACCGGCATGACACCATGATCTCCATCATCTTGATCTCCATCAATGTGTCGCCATGAGGTTGTCGCGCCGACTGTTGCTTCCACGACTATAGCTAACGTTTAGCGATAAAGTAAAGCATTACATAGCGCTTAATGATTGACACGCAGGTCATACAATAATTAAAGACAACTCTATGGCTCCTGCCAGTTGCCGTACTCATCGACATGCAAGTCGTGATATTCTATACAACACATGATCATCTCATACATCACATATATCTCATCATGTAATTGGCCATATCACATCACAACATACCCTGCAAAAACAAGTTAGACGTCCTCTAATTGTTGTTGCATGTTTTACGTGGCTGCTACAGGTATCTAGCAAGAACGATTCTTACCTACGCAAAAACCACAACGGTGATATAAAAGTTGCTATTTCACCTTCTACAAGGACCGCCTCTGTCGAATCCGATTCAACTAAAGTGGGAGAGACAGACACCCGCTAGCCATCTTATGCAACAAAGTTACATGTCAGTCGATGGAACCGGTCTCTCGTACGTGGACGAGTAAAGTTGGTCCGAGCCGCTTCATCCCACAATACCGCCGAATCAAGAAAAGACTAAGGAGGGAAGCAATCTGAATATCAACGCCCACAAACTCCTTTGTGTTCTACTCGAGATCTCATCTACGCATAGACCTAGCTCAGATGCCACTGTTGGGGAACGTTGCATGGGAAACAAAAAATTTCCTACGCACACACAAGATCTATCCATGGTGATGAGCATCTACGAGAGGGAGAGTGAATCTACATACCCTTGTAGATCGCTAAGCGGGAAGCGTTAAGAAACGCGGTTGATGTAGTCGAACGTCTTCGTGATCCAAATCACCGAGTGTCCCGCGATCCAATCACGATTCGTCCCGATCAAGTACCGCACGGACGACACCTCCGCGTTCAGCACACGTACAGCTTGATGATGATCTCCGCCGTCTTGATCCAGCAAGAGAGAGCGGAGAGGTAGAAGAGTACTCCAGCAGCACAACGGCGTGGTGGTGGTGGTGGTAGAGCAATTCCGACAGGGCTTCGCCTAAGCACCGTCAAAATCAGCTAGAGGAGAAAACTGCAGAGTTACGGGGGGGAGAGGGCTGCACCGTGGCTTAGGGTGTTTGGCCCTCTCTCTCCCCTCTAGTATATATAGGAGGGAGGGGGAGGGGGCTGGCGCACCAGGGTTTCCCCCTATGGTGCGGCCGAACCAGGAGGAGGAGGTGGACTCCTCCACTTTTCCTTATCCAATTAGGACTCCTTCCTTATTTGTTTCCCCTTCCCTTTTCTTTGGGGTTTTTCCTTCTCCACTTATTCCAGCCGCATGGGCCTTATAGGCTGGCTTGCCCAGCCCACTAAGGGCTGGTGCAACCCCCTTTAGGCCCATGTGGCCTCCCGGCGTGGGTGGCCCCTCCCGATGGCCCTCCGGTACTCCCGGTACACTACCGGAAATACCCGAAACTTTTCCGGTGGCCAAAACGGGACTTCCTATATATCAATCTTTACCTCCGGACCATTTCGGAGCTCCTCGTGATGTCCGGGATCTTATCCGGGACTCCGAACAACCTTTGGTCACCAATCATACATAACTCAATTCTACCGAAACGTCACTGAACCTTAAGTGTGCAGACCCTGCGGGTTCGAGAACTATGTAGACATGACCGAGACACCTCTACGGCCAATAACCAATAGCGGGACCTGGATGCCCATATTGGTTCCTACATATTCTACGAAGATCTATATCGGTCGAACCTCTATGTCAAGGATTCAATTAATCCCGTATGCTGTTCCCTTTGTTCTTCGGTATGTTACTTGCCCGAGATTCGATCGTCGGTATCTCTATACCTAGTTCAATCTCGTTACCGGCAAGTCTCTTTACTCGTTCCGTAATACAAGATCTCGTGGCTAACACTTTAGTCACATTGCTTGCAAGGCTCATTGTGATGTTGTATTACCGAGTGGGCCCTGAGATACCTCTCCGTCACACGGAGTAACAAATCCCAGTCTTGATCCATGCCAACCCAACAGACACCCTCGGAGATACCTGTAGAGCACCTTTATAGTCACCCAGTTACGTTGCGACGTTTGATACACACAAGGTATTCCTCCGATGTCAGGGGGTTGCATGATCTCATGGTCATAGGAACAGATACTTGACATGCAGAAAACAATAGCAATAAACTGACACGATCATATGCTACGTTCGTAGTTTGGGTCTTGTCCATCACATCATTCTCCTAATGATGTGATCCCATTATCAAATGACATCTCATGTCCATGGCTAGGAAACCTTAACCATCTTTGATCAACGAGCTAGTTAACTAGAGGCTTACTAGGGACACAGTGTTGTCTATGTACCCACACATGTATATGAGTTTCCAATCAATACAATTATAGCATGGATAATAAACGATTATCATGAACAAGGAAATATAATAATAACTAATTTATTATTGCCTCTAGGGCATATTTCCAACAAGAACCACCTGTTTATATAGGGCCCTCAACTTCCAACCGTTACAGCTAGTTTTACATGGCAGTGGTACAACCCGCGACGCGAGCGGTAGAACCGGAACAACCGCCCAACCACCAGCCAACCACCGCATCAAAACAGAACCTGAGGCGGTGGTTCCTCTCCAGTGCAACCTCTTGGCTTGAGTGCGGGATGAGGTTAAGTCCCGAGCGGTACAACCGCTTTAGACACCGGTAGTACCGGTCGATATATATCAACTGGCACAACCGCCCCTCATCCGCCCAACAACCGCACCACAACAGAAACTTGTCCGGTTGTAGGCCGGTGTTGGGCCGGTACAACCGCCCAAGGCTGCCACCTAGGGTTAGTCAGCTGTTGGCGGTACAACCGCTCGGAGGCAGCGGTACAACCGCTGGAGACCACCTAGGGGCAGCACCCCCAGGGTATCACCCCTGGGGTAGACATTATGTCGGATGACAAGAGTGAGCGGTACAACCGCTGGAGCCAGCGATACAACCGACCTTCATGGATAGGAAGTAGGGGCCCTCTCTCTCTCTCTCTAATGGAAGGGTATGAGGTGGGTGCGAAGAATGTGTATGCGTATTGATTCACACCAAAACCTTCCAATGAGAATCCCCTCTTAATAGTACGGGATCCCTACGACCAAAGAAAATAAACGTGTAGAGAACACCGTCTTCGTTCTTTTCCGTCCGAAGGGAAAGCCTAACCGTCTTGTGTCGCACACGGAGTACCTGAAGAACTTGAGACACAATTAGATAACAAAGTGAGGTGTCATCATCACCAAAACACTAAGGTAAGAGAATGCCCTTACAAGATGGACATGCTTAGTTTGGGGAGTATTAGTTGTAGAGTGCCCAGTCTCAATGGAGAGTACTATAGTCAATGGAAAGACAAGATGCTTGTTATATTCAATGAATTCCATTTGAGAAAGTATGTTAAGAACCCCTATGTGCCTCCCATTGATTGCTTGCATCCTTCTCACGAGGAAGAAACTAATATGCTTTGTAATCTTAGAACTGACAATCTTATTGTTAGAGCATTGCCAAGAGTTGTGTTTGATGAAATGAAAATTTTGAGTGTGCTTATATTTTGTGGAATCATTTGGAGGAACGATATCCAAACTATTCCTTGAGCAATCTTGATGAAATCATTCATAAAACTATTGCCTTTCACAAGATGAAGCCTAGTGATCCTAAATTTGATGATTGTCTATTTGAGCTTAGTGATCTCATGCATGCTAAATGAGATGTGACAACTATTAACAGTATCATTCATGAAGCTATTCGTATCCATACTCTTGAATATTGTCATGATCGTAATTTAACGAATCTCTTGTTCTTTATGACGAGGATTTTCCACTTGATGATGACAATGTGAAGCATGGCTACTACAATGAGTATGAAGAGTTTGATATTGACTATGAGAAGACTATGAAGTGCTTGGGTCTCATGGCAAACTTCAAAGACTATATGTCCAGTGGGAAAGAGTGGATTCTCGACAGTGGATGCACCGATCACATGACCGGGGATAAAGATATGTTTCAAGAGATTACACCAAATTGTGGACCACAAAGGTATGTGACTTTTGAAGATAACTCCAAAGGTAAGGTACTTGGTCTTGGTAAGGTGGCCATATCCCATGATAGCTCCATTCAAAATGTCATGCTTGTTGAATCCCTTGGCTACAATCTACTTTCCGTATCTAGACTAGCCGATTTCGGTTTTAATGTGCTATTTACTAAAGTTGATTGCCAAGTGTTTCGTCAAGATAATCATAAAATGGTCTCTACCGGATTCCGTAGAGGTGATCTATACATTGTCGATTTCACTAAGAGAGCCAAACCTCGTACTTGTCTTATTGCAAAATCTTCTAAAGGTTGGCTATGTCATAGAAGGCTAGGACATGTTGGTATGCGTAATCTAGACAAGCTTATCAAAGGTGATCATATCCTCGGTCTTAAAGATGTTATCTTTGACAAAGATAGACTTTGTAGTGCCTGTCAGGCTGGAAAACAAGTGGGCGGAAGTCATCCCGTTAAGAATATCATGACTACTAGGAGACCACTCGAGATGCTTCATATGGATCTTTTTGGTACCAATGCTTACAAGAGCCTCGGTGGAAATTCCTTTGGTCTAGTCATAGTCGATGATTTTTCCAGATTTATGTGGGTATTCTTTCTTGATGACAAGTCGCAGGTACAAAAGATCTTCAGGAACTTTGCTCGCAAGGCCCAAAACCAATTTGAGGTGAATATCAAGAAAGTTCATAGCGACAACGGATCGAAGTTCAAGAACATTAATGTGGATACATTTCTTGACAAAGAAGGAATCTTACATGAGTTCTCGGCTACGTATACACCTCAACAAAATGGAGTTGTTGAGAGGAAGAACCGAACTCTCATAGAGATGGCCAGAACGATGCTTGATGAGTACAAAACCCCAAGACACTTTTGGGCGGAAGCGATGGAAACAGCTTGTCATGCTACAAACCAACTCTATCTACACAAGCTTCTCGGTAAAACTGCATATGAGCTACTCAACGGTAACAAACCCCAAGTTGGATACTTTCGGGTATTCGGCTCAAAGTGCTACATTCTTGATAAACATCGTCGTTCTACATTTTCTCCTAAATCTCAAGAAGGTTCCTACTTGGTTACGGATCAAAATCTCACACATACCGTCTCTACAACAACTTCACTCGAAAAGTTGAAGAGATGATAGATGTGAAGTTTGATGAGACTATTGGTTCGCAAGTCGAACAATTGCCAAATGATGTAGGACATAAGGAACCTTCAGAAGCTATTCAAGACTTGTCCATCGGCAAGATTTGTCCCATGGAGGTGAAGGAAAGTACTTCATCAAATCAAGTGGAAGTCCCTACTTCGCATCAAGGCGGACCACGAAACTACATGGAGTCATCCACAAGTGGTACACATCATGATGAAGAGGAGGAAGAAGTACATCAAGATGATCCACATCAACCTCCTTCACCACCCCACAAGAGAATGACACCACCAATGACAACAAAGAAGATGATGATGATGAAGCTCCACCATCCAACAAGCAAAAGCTACCACAAGTTCGAGCAAGTGTCAACAAGAATCATCCCTTAGAGCAAATCTTTGGTGATATACAAAACGGGAGAATCACTCGCTCTAAAACTCATTTGGCTAACTTTTGTGAGCATTACTATTTTATCTCTAGCATTGAGACTATGAAGGTAGAAGAAGCGCTTGAAGACCCCGATTGGGTGAATGCTATGCATGAAGAGCTACACAACTTCGAAAGGAATGAAGTTTGGACGCTAGTGGAAAAGCCAGAGAAAGAGCACAACATCATCGGTACAAAATGGGTGTTTCGCAACAAGCAAGATGAGGACAGTCCAGTGGTACGCAACAAGGCTCGTCTTGTGGCTCAAGGCTACACTCAAGTCAAAGGTATGGACTACGATGAGACATATACCCTGTTGCTAGACTTGAGGCCATTCCAATACTTCTTGCTTATGCCAATCACCATGATATTACCCTTTATCAAATGGATATCAAAAGTGCTTTTCTTAATGGTGAAATTGAGGAGGAAGTGTATGTTAAACAACCTCCCAGCTTTGTGAGCCCTAAGAAACCTAATCATGTCTATAAACTTCGTAAAGATCTTTATGGTCTTAAACAAGCCCCTCGAGCTTGGTACAAATGCTTAACGAAGTTTCTCATTGAAAAGGGTTTTCAAATTGGTAAAATTGACACAACCTTGTTCACTAAAAGAGTTAATGGTGAATTATTTGTGTGCCAAAATTATGTGGATGGTAGTATCTTTGGATCTATTAACCCATATTTTAGTGAGAAATTTGGAAGGTTGATTCCGAGAAGTTTGAGATGTCCATGATGTGTGAGCTGAATTTTTTTCCTTGATTTCCAAATCAAGCAAACGATGATGGAACATTCATCTCCCAAACCAAGTATGCCAAGGACTTCTTCAAGAAGTTCGACATGCAAGAGTGCAAAGGTATGAAAACTCCCATGCCTACAAGTGGACATGTTGACCTCACCAAAGAGGACAAGCCGGTTGATCAAAAGGTCTATCGATTAATGATCGGTTCATTGATATATTTATATGCCTCTCATCCCGATATCATGCTTAGTGTGTGCATGTGCGCTCGGTATCAAGCTGCACCTAAAGAATGGCATCTTAAGGCCGTGAAGGTAATTGTGAGATACTTGATACATACACCAAATTTTGGCATTTGGTATCCCAAGGGATCTTCTTTTAATCTTGTTGGCTATTCCGAATCGAACTATGCCGGTGACAAGGTTGATAGAAAATCCACCTCGGGTACATGTCAATTTCTTGGGAGATATCTTGTGGCTTGGTCATCCAATAAACAAAACTTGGTATCTCTATCTATTTCCGAAGCGGAATACATTGCCACTGGGTCATGTTGTGCGCAATTACTATGGATGACTCAAACTCTTAAGGATTATGGGATACGTGTGAAACATGTTCCATTGTTGTGTGACAATGAGAGTGCCATTAAGATCGCACAAATCTCGTGAAACATTCTCCAACTAAACATATTCAAGTTTGTCATCATTTCATTCATGATCGTGTTGCCAAAGGAGATATTAATCTCAAGCATGTTTGGACAAACAAGCAATTGACCGACATCTTTACTAAGCCACTTCATGAGAAAGTGTTGTGTCACTTGAGGAGTGAGTTGAACATCATTGATGCTTCAAACTTGAGCTAAAAACTCACTTGGATGCAAACGAGGGCATTAGCCTACATGACTATTCCTTGATATCATTGTTTTGACACTATCTTATACCTTGGAAAACTATACTCCCTTGTATTGCATCTAACCTTTGTAGGTACTTGGATGAGCTACATTCCACAAGATTGCCAACAAATCCAATCAAAAGCAATCTTGTCAAAGCCAAGTATCAATATTCCTACTTTCTAATGGAGGAACAAGACAACACAAAACATATCCTTAACACATATACCATGAAATCTTCATTCTTGTCAAATGGGTATATTATGTTCTTCCTTGCATGACTAACCCTTGTAGGAGGACCTATCGTGAAAGAAAAGAAGGATAGCCCCCAACTCCAACTCTTGGGCATCCACAACAAGTCCACCTACATGCCATGTCATCTACATCACTCAAAGGTACGTATTCATATCCTTGAAGAAGCTCTACTCCGAGAAATGAGTCAAAGCAATTCTAAGTGATATGGACACATCAAAATGCTTAAACAAAAAATGGCAACCCCATTTTGAGTTTAACGATGAGTATAACCTATGATCAAGTATTCTTGCTTGGCTCCTAAGTCAATATACTCTAATACAGGTGACCTAGTCTTCGACCACCATCTAGAAGAGGACTCTCGATTGGTTTATCATTTGGTCGCATACTTTCTTGCTATCTCTCGATCTTCATTTATTTGAAAGTTCATTGCAAATCCTTTTGAAAATTCATTGAAAATTCTTTTGAAAACTCATTGCAAATCCTTTTGAAAATTCATTGCAAATCCTTTTGAAAATTCATTGCATATTCTTTTGAAAATGCATTGCAAATCATTTAAAAAAACTCATTGCAAATCATTTTGAATCAATTGAGACTTTATAAAAAACGATATTTGACAAAATGGCCAATAACACTTTTGCCAATTTTCTGTTTGCACTTCGGACCCTCCGAACTAAGTAAGTCAGTTGCACTGATATAGCAGATAAGTTACATAGAGCCATACATCGGTTCTACCGATTCACTTTGTCTCGGAGCCACTGATTTTGCTACTTCTTGAGTTCTTTGCCATATTCTTGAAAACTTTCATATGCTTGAAGGAGGAGAAATTATTTCCAAGGATCCCTTCGTCTCAAAGCTCTGAATGACCCTTACTCTCCAGGATCCCTTCCCTCTGACCCATTTTGGAAATTAATGCCAAAGGGGGGGAAATATCAAAGCTTATGCTCATGCAAAAAGAGGGAGAAATATGAAAGAAGCTCATGCTTACCCAAAGGGAAGAAAGGCTACATTAAGGGGGAGATAGAAATCAAATCAAGACTATTCCTAAAGGAGAGAGACTATGCGATTTACATTATGTTTGTTAGACCTGTCTCACCCTATCTTCTCCCAATATCTCCATGCTAAGATTCAGGGAGGGGGAAGACTTAATATTTATACTAAGGGGGGAAAGTTCAAAATGCTTCGTGGAAACATATTGATGTTAAGAAAATGCTATTTCCTATATGTTTTCCATGATTTTGTACTATTGGATTGTTTTGCATTTCAATGAGAAGAATACTCTTGTGTTATCAAACATTGTTTTCTCAAGTGTGTTTCTTTAGTTGAAATGCTCAAGAACTTCAAGGTAGGTGTATGCATCACATCCTTGGTCAAGATGATCTCTTGTCTTTTGCACATAACGTTTGCAAGAGTGAGTCTTGAACATGGAAACATATCATTCATACATATTTGATGCATATAGCCAAGGTACGTATGACTTACCATGTCCTCTATGTAATGTGTGTGCTCATGCATTCCAAAGCAACTATTCCTTAAAGGATTGCACACATTTAGGGGGAGCTTGTCTTAGTCATATGTCTCTTAAAATCTTCATATATCTTTGCATATCTTATTTTGAAGCTTTGATAGTATGTTGTCATCAATTACCGAAAAGGGGGAGATTGAAAGCACATATGCTCCCTTGGAGGTTTTGGTAATTCATGACAACATACATTGTCTCTTGGACTAATAGATTTTTCTAGTTTATTTCAGATAATGTCCACATAGAGAAATGGCTTGGAAAGGTGTGGAGAATCCCCAAAGGAAGAAGAAGAGGAAAGGAATAGGATTGTCAAGACAACAAGCTTGAAAACTCTACATTTCCTTTTATGTGAAAAATCACAATTGAGTCATAGGAAAGCCAATACTATTAAAGGGGGATGAGGTATTCATGATGATCTGGTTGCTCAAAATGCTCAAAGTTAGCCACCAAAAACACTCGCCAATTCTCCCACAAAATACTTTGTCTGAAGCCTAACACTCAAATTCAGTGCCACCAACTATTTCCAAATCGGCCCCACCGAGTATTAGCCCAGACAGAACCTAAGCCAAAACCCTAGAATGTTGGTGACACCAAGTTCAGTTTCAGTACCATCGAAATCAGTGACCACCTCTCGGGTATCCAGCTTATTGAAATCTGAATTTCCGAATTTCAAGAATCGATGCCACCGAGTTAAGGAACTGACTAGGCAAACCAAAATCGGACTCACCAAGATTCCTATATCGGTCTCACTGAAAAGCCTAAAGTTGCCACATTTTGCACTAGTCGGTGCAACTGAGTTTTTGCAACGGTTTCACCGAGTTGGGCAATAATTTTGTAACTGTTGGAATTTTGGAGATGCCTATATATACCCCTCCACCAGCCTCTCACTCGCAAAGGAAGCACTCAAAATAGACCAACACTTGCCCCATTCATTTTTCTGAGAGAGAGCCAACTACTCATGTGTTGAGATCAAGATCTTCCACTCCAACCATATGAATCTTGATTTCTAGCCTCCCCAAATTACTTTCCATCCAATCAATCTTTCTTACCCAAGCCAAATCCATGAGAGAGTGATTGAGTGTTGAGGAGACTATCTTTTTAAGCACAAAAGCAAGGAGTTCATCATCTACCGCATCTGTTACCTTTTGGAGGGTGGTACCTCCTAGAATGGTTAGGTGTCGCTTGGGAGCCTCTAACTTCGTGTGGAGTTGAACCAAGAAGTTTGTACGGGCAAGGAGATCGCTTACTTCGTGAATATCTACCCCGAGTGAGGCTAGTCCTTCGTGGACGTAAGCTGTGATGGAATAGACGAGGTTGCTACTTCGTGGACCCTTCGTGGGTGGAGCCCTATGTGGACTCGCGCAGCCGTTACCCTCCGTGGGTCGAAGTCTCCATCAACGTGGACGTACAATAGCACCACCTATCAGAAACACGGAAAAAATCTTCGTGTCCCCTATTGCGTCTGATCCTCCTTACTCAACTCCTTACTTTCACATGCATGTCTTTACTTTCCGCTTCCATACTTTTTGATATGCTTGTGTAGGGCGTGCTAGACTTGCTAAAATATGCCAACTACTAAAATTGGGAAAAGGCTAGGTTTAATTCTTGCAAGTAGTCTATTCACCCCCAACCCCTCTAGACGCCACTTCTAGTGATCCCACAGGTCCCCACCCACACAATTGCTTGTCGAGGGTGGATTTGCAAATCAGATGAAAAATGGGTAGGGCCCAGTTGTGTATCGAGGGTGGACTTGCAATTGAGACAAAAAGGTAGCCCCCTAGTTGCATGTCGGGATGGAGTTGCAATTAGGAAAAAAGGGTCAGGCCCCATGTTACATGTCGAGGGTGGACATGCAAATCGGAGAAAAAATGGGTAGGGTCCAGTTGCATATCAAGTATGTATTTGCAATTGGAAAAAAGGTAGCCCCCTAGTTGCATGTGGGGATGGAGTTATAACTAGGACAAAAAGGGCCGGGGCCCATGTTACATGTCGAGGGTGGACTTGCAGGTAGGACAAAAATGGGTTTCGGTCCTTATTGTGTATGGACGGTGGACATTGAACTGGGACAAAAAAGGAGGGCCCTAGTTGCATGTTGAGGTGGAGTTGCACCTAGAACGAAAAAGGTCAGCCCCCAGTGGTGTGTCGAGGGGGGACTTGCAACTGGGGGGAAAATTAGTCGGGTCCAGTTGTGTATCAAAGATAGACTTGCAACTGAGACAAAAAAATGCGCACTAGAGATGAAGTTACAACTAGAATAAAATAAAATCAAGTCCGAGTTACATGTCAATAGTGAACTTGTGATTGAGACCAAATCGATCGAAAACAAGTTACCTATCGAGCACAAGCCAGAGCATGTCTCTTGCACATCGAAGTTCATAGAAAAATAGAAATAGGGCCGACAAGTCGACATAGAAATACAGTAGCGCGTGATCAAAAGTTTGCGTGAAAATCACAACAACAAAATTTAATGGACAACAACCTAGAAAGACACTGCATTGTCTCACCGTAGATATGCATTGTCTCATTCTAGGGATGTTCAGAAACAAGCTCTAAAAGCAAGAAAAATACACAACATACACTTTCACTTATACATACCCATCGTACATGTGAAAAGAGAAAAGAGGTCTGAAGGCATCATGCACTTGTAAAAAAATAAAAGCAAAACACTACCCACCGGCGAACAAACAAAGGTCCATAAGAACAGGCCTCACGAGGCCTCGATAGGCATAGAAAAACAGGCCTGACACGAAGGGGCACATTGACGTGTGCATGATGGACAATGTTATTACGTCAATTGCACAAATCTCAACAAGTTGATTCAATGACTATGGACTTAAATGTGATATAGCTAATTCTCATCTAGATATGAATTAGAAAATCCGTAAGTTGTTACCCTAGCCCAAGTGTGTTGGTTTTGCATAAATAACTCGTCCGGTGTCCGACGAACTCTTTGTCCACAAGGAGAATCATGGAGCATCACCCCTAATTGCAGTGAGTTTTCTCATATCTGTTGATTGATTGTCGTGTTACCGGTACCGGAGATAACCAAACAAAATGAGGAATCACCTTGTTACAGCGGCATCACGGTGTATCCTCAGGAGGTGTTTGTTTCGCGAATTCTTGTTCCTCACTTGTTTACGCTGTAAACAGAAAATGTTACAAGTGTTTGTTGACTTGCCTCTGTAATCGCATTCCTCGGTAAACAGATACAGGCTAGCTATTGATCAATACAGCCCACCCCTCATCGGTAACGGTTACGTTACCACCCATGAGCCCATCCTCCACCCTCCACGACTCCCTCCTCTCTTCAGTTGACCCCTCTCCTCGATATGTCAAGCACCACCACCTCCCCCTCGATCCCCTCCAAGGGCAGGGCCACCATCTCCCCTCGATGTCCTCCGAGGGAAGCGCCGCCCCCTCCCCTCGATGCCCTCCGAGTGCAACACTACCGTGCAGAGCCACCTTCTCCCCTCAATGCCCTTCGAGTGCAGCGCTGCTGTGCAAAATCGCCACTTCCCCTCGATGACCTTTGAGTGCAGCGTTGTCGTGCAGAGCCGCCGCCTCCCCTCAATCATTTCCTATTCCAGCACAACGGCCTCCCAGCCGCTGAAACCTACCTGCATTACCATGCCGCAGCCAAACAAGTTCTGATTTTTCCATTATAGAGCTATGACACCCGTAATTTGATTGTTTACATTACCACTCGTCTAAACAAACACCTCGGTACGTTACCATTTACGTTACCTGTGGCCTAATCAAATGCCTCCTACATGTTTCTTATGATATTAAGGGATTCGCTCGAAATAGGCTTTCGCCCCCCTTTAAAGGCAAACCACAATGATACAAGGTACTGAGGAAATCCTCAAAAGCTGGTCAAAAGGAAAATCGACAAAACTAGCCGAGAATGCTAACACCGTCAACCGGTTACCAAGAAGAAGCATAGGAGACCTGCCATCATGTGCCCCGAGGACCCGATCTCACTGGCGACGCCCCCAAGAGGGTGACGACATGAAGCGTCGCCATCGCCGCGCCAGCTGAGCCAGGCCGAACAGATGTTTTCACCCTGAGATCTAGAGGGAAAGGAGAGGACCATGACGGAGCCTCATGAGGAACACAACACCCTCAGGTATGGCGCTACCGGCGCCATGGCCCAAAGCTTTTGCCCGACCCCAACTCCCACCACATCAAAGAAACTCCATTATGGGGACCCCATCACCACGAATCGGGAGCACCAGATCCAGACCAGGGTTTAGCTGCCATCGAAGACGATCGCTACAATGGGATCCCCCACCACAGCACCCATTGCCATCCTCATGGCCAAAGAACATCGTCAACACCAGCCACGAGGTCCGCCGAAGGCCAGACCTTGGCATGGGCGACACTGGCATAGGGTTGGACCCCTGGTCCATGTGACAAGGAGGGCGCCAGCAACGAGGACCCGATCCCCATTGGATCTAGCCCTCAAAACCGTTGAGGCGGCCATGGATCGGGCAAACCGACAACATCCACCTATCTTCGTATAGGACACGTGCCCATACGCCGTCGTCGAAGCTGTGGCTCAACGCACAACCGGGATAGCAGGCCTCCATGGCCAGGACCTGGTAGCTCCAGATCCATCCGAGGTAGACCATCAAGGCCCACAGTCCCATTGTCCTAGGCGCCCCACCCGAGCTCTGCCGACCCGAGCCGCCGCTCGACAGCCACTAGGCCTCCTTCCACGCTCGCCCTTCCAGATCTGTCCTCCTTCGGGCAGCCTGAGGCAGCCACCGTGCACCCCAATCGTGACAAGGACGACCCATATCGCCTCGAAGAAGAAACCGCAACCAGCTTCCCTGAGGTCGCCACCACCACGCATCCAAGGGCATGGCCAGCACCAGCACCACATCGCCGGCGGCCCCAGCATCGACCACGCCCATCACCCCCACGCCCCTCCGTAGATCGACGCGTGACGCCACCAGATCCGTCGCGCACACGCCGCACCACATCGGCTCGGGCCAGCGAGCGTTCTCCCACGGAGCCACCGCAGCAAGGACGCCCACCCACGCCCACGGCACTGTCGTATGCCTTGCCGCCGCCACGCCCCGTGTCGAGCATCGCGCCCCCATAGTCCATCGCATCCCACGTCGTGTTGCACTCATCAGAGAGGAAGAGGGCCCCATTACCATCCACGCAAGCCAGGCTTTGCCTGGCCGCTCACGTCGGCGACGGAGAGGGAGAGGGAGGACTGGGAGGGGACCGCGAGCGACGACGAGTAGGGTTTCTCCCTGCCGCTCAAAGGAGCGGGCCGGGCGAAGGGGAAAGGGGAGTGGCTGGGTGTATTAAGATATTCTAAAGCACAATATGTTTTTTTTGAATTTTCACCAGGAGGGGGGGTTCCCTACCTGAATATATTAACCAGAAGGGCAAAATCCCATATGATTACAAGTGCCCATGGGCACTGAGGGAGTCATGGCTTAAGGGGTCCTCGGATAGCTGACCTGTATCTCATGGGCCGGACTATACGGGCCACTGGGTGAGCATTAGAAGATCAGGGGCCCGGTCGCCAAGGTGGAAGATTGAAGGGACCATGGCGTGTTCTCCAAGATATCAACAGTAGATAGGCGTGTTTTTTCCCTTTGATGTGCAACCAACTATGTGTAAACCCTAGGTACCCTCGGCGTCTATATAAGCCGGAGGGTTTTAGGGTGTAAGACAAGAGAACTCCTCTAGGGTTTTAGTCATACGATCTCGTGGTAGATCAACTCTGTAATCCCCATACAATCAATATAATCAAGCAGGATGTAGGGTATTATCTCCATAGGAGGGCCCAAACCTGGGTAAAACCTTGTCCCCTTCGTCTCTCGTTACCATCGATCCTAGTCTCACAGCTCGGGACCCCCTACCCGAGATTCGCCGGTTTTGACACCGACATTGGTGCTTTCATTGAGAGTTCCGCTGTGATCGCCAGAAGGAATCGATGGCTCGCCTTCTTATCAACAGCGAGATCTGTGCCCAGGGAATTCTCGCCCCGGGTCAGATCCGTGTGAGCAGCAACATCTCGTCGCGCACTTACCCGATTGGCCATCCATGCCAGATCGGAAACTTTCCCCCCGACCAAGGGATCAGGTTTGGAGCCCTAGAGTTCTCAGCTGATTCCCGGGGAGAACTCGTACTGATGGAATCCTTGACCCCTACGGAGAGGCCCGCAGATCCCGACGCCTTGGCGCCAAAGACATCGGGCCTTGTCTCCGGAGATGAAATTGTTGTCTTCGGACCGTCTGGGCCACCCAGTCCGGTCGTCGCTACCGGATCTATCGTGGTTGAACAGAATCCGAACACGCTTTCGCGCGACTCTGGAACTACGAGGCCGCATGCCGACCCCACTCGCTTCAGCGACACACATCCCACCATCGCCTCGTTTCTCAACGAGTTGTTTGATCGGATCGAGATTATGCGAAAGGCCGATGACCAGACCCCGGTCTATGACCGGCTCGGGCTTAAACCCGACCATAGGGAGATCACGTCCCCACGGTCACCCACCTTGTCGCCACCGTCGAGTGTCCGACGGAGGGCTCGACTTCCCAGCTACCGGAATTAAAAACGGTTTATACTCCAATCTCCGATCACCGAGACCCTGCTTGCAACCCGGACTCTGGCTTTCGTTCTGGAGACAGTCCGGTGTCAATCCCTATTCTATCGCACAGTTCGGAATCCTTAATCCCGAACTCTCACCGTGGCATGGAGTCAAACCTTCTCCCACCCACCTCCCAAGCCGATGACTCGAGCATCGCAACAGATCCCAAGTCTTCGGACTTACCGGACATTGTGCATTTATCAGGGGAGTCGGTCCATCATTACTGGGCCAGACTACTACTCGCCCGAAACAAAATACGGGGCCTTAGTGATCAAGATGTAATGGAAACCTTCAAACGTAACTGCCACGACAAGGGGATACTAAATGCCCTGGCGCGGCGGCACATCATTGACTTTGCCGAGCTGTCAAGCTTGGTATAGAAGTATTGTGCCATGGAAAGTGCTTGGCAAGCTGAGCGGCTATTTTCGGAACCAACCTCTATCGAATACCCCAGAGGAGATCGGTACAAGAGGATACCTCCGAACCGGCCAGCCAAACCCGAGCCCACCAAAAAGAGGAACAGGCCCCTTCCAGGGGTCAGTACTATCCTGGATGGACTACTGGACAAACCCTGCCCTATACACTCTGTTTTGCTGAACACAGCTCCGACTCACAGCCTTAGAACTTGCTGGGTCGTCAGGCAGATCGCAAAAGGTGGTGAAGCCATTCTTGAGGAATCACCGTCTAACTGGCGCTCTACAACCCCATCGGAATATAACACCGAAGTCCTGACGATCTACGAAACATTCCCGTCAAGGAACAGGAGGAAAAGAGCTCTTAAAGAACTCGAACAGGTATATCACGTGGCAGCAACAAGTGCATGGGCAGATATACCCATTACCTTCGGAGATGCTGACCGACCAGCCATTCTTCCCGGTCATTCACCGGCCGCACTAGTCCTGAACCCCATCATTGATGGCTTCAGATTACATAAGGTGCTAATGGACGGCGGTAGTGGGTTAAACCTAATCTACGAGGATACTCTAGAAAAAATGTAGTTTGACCGATCTCGCGTCCAGCATAGCAGCACAACTTTCCGAGGAATAATCCCGGGGAGGGAGGCGCGCTGTTCAGGATGTATCACCCTGGACATAGTGTTCGGCACGCCCGATAACTACCGATCTGAAGAACTTCTCTTCCACATCGTGCCCTTCCCCAGTGGCTACCATGCCCTGTTGGGACGTGACGCCTTCGCAAAATTCCAGGCTATACCGCATTACGGGTATATGAAACTTAAGATGCTAGGACCAAACGGAGTAATCATAGCTGCTAGTGACCCGAATATAGCCATGCGGGCCGAAAACAAAACAGCGGCGCTTGCCCTCGAGGCTCTAGCTGAAACCTTTGCTGCAGAGGAGCTGACCGCACTTCGGTCAACAATGGACAAAGACGACGTGACCCTCAGCAAGAGGCCCAAATCAACGTCCTTTAAGCCGGCAAAGGAAACCATTAAATTTTAGGTACACCCGACGGACCCTAACAAGACAGCGTCCATCGGAGCTCAGCTCGATCCCATAGTGGACGAAGCGCTGCGAGCTCTCTTACAAGAAAACTGGGACATCTTCGCCTGGCACCCTTCCAATATGCCCGGCATCCCACGACGGCTGGCAGAACATAGTCTGAACATCATCGCAGGCTTTAAGCCCGTAAAACAAACTCTGCGCCGCTTCTCCGAGCCCAAACGACAAGCTATGGGTGAAGAACTGGCTAAATTGCTAGAGGTCGGGTTCATTCGGGACATTAAGCACCCCGAATGGTTGGCAAACCTGGTTATGGTACCAAAGAAAGATAAATCCTGGCGGCTATGTGTCGACTTTGAAGACCTCAACAAGGCCTGCCCCAAGGACCCTTTCCCTCTACCACGAATAGACCAGATTATTGACGCCACAGCCGGACACGACTCGCTGTGTTTCCTCGATGCTTATTCCGGGTACCATCAGATTAAAATGAAGGAATCCGATCAAGCGGCAACCGCATTCATCACCCCTTATGGGCCGTTTTGCTTCAACACAATGCCTTTCGGGCTAAAGAACGCTGGGGCTACATACCAGCGCATGATCCAGACCTGTCTCGAAAAACAGGTTGGCAAAACAGTCGAGGCGTACGTGGACGATGTGGTCATTGAAACCAAACACGTTAGCAATTTGATCGACGACTTAAGGCAAACCTTTGACAGCCTACGCGAATATGATATTCGGCTCAATCCGAAGAAGTGTGTATTCAGCGTTCCCGCTGGTAAATTGCTCGGATTCATCGTTTCACATAGAGCAATAGAAGCGAATCCGGCCAAGATCCGCGCCTTATCCGAACTTGCTGTTCCTACAGAGCTAAAGCATGTCCAAAGATTGGCGGGCTGCGTGGCGTCATTAAGTCGCTTTATCTCCCGCCTCGGTGAAAAAGCTTTACCACTGTATAAGTTGCTGAAACGGACCAAGAATTTTGAATGGACCGACCAAGCAAAGGCTGCGTTAGAAGAAATCAAGACACTCCTGGCAAGTAACCCCATACTCACAGCACCAGGCGCTGGTGAGCCCATGTTATTATACATATCGGCCACCAACCAAGTCGTTAGCGCGGTGCTCATCGTCGAACGAGAGGAGGAGGGACACAAATTCCATATACAGAAGCCGGTCTACTACGTGTCAGAAGTACTAACGCAATGCAAGTCCAGATACCTGCACTATCAGAAGATAGCCTATATAATTTTTATGGCATCACGGAAGCTAAGACACTACTTCCAAGAGTGTTCGGTTACGGTGGCATCCGAAGTCCCCTTGAATGATATAATCAATAACAGGGACGCCACCGGCCGCATAGCCAAATGGGCGATCGAGCTCCTTCCTTTCGAGATTACCTACAAACCACGCCGAGCTATTAAATCTCAGGTATTGGCAGATTTCCTCGCCGAATGGACAGAAGCCGAACTCCCCAGAGAATATAGAACATACTCCCATTGGATGATGTACTTTGATGGATCCAAAACTTTGGCCGGACTGGGGGCTGGAGTTGTTCTCACATCCCCCACAGGTGACAACGTTCGATACGTGTTACAGATAATGTATGCTGACTCCAACAATGCAGCCGAATACGAAGCCCTCTTGCACGGTCTTCGGATGGCAGCTTCAATGGGCATACAGCGGCTGGAGGTACGGGGAGATTCCAATCTGGCCATCTCTCAAGTCAACGGTGAGTTTGATGCTAAGAATCCGAAGATGGCGGCATATAGAAACGCTGTCCTCAAGATATCCGCACGGTTCGAGGGGCTGGAATTTCACCACGTCGCTAGAGACGACAATCAAGCTGCCGATATACTGGCTCGAATAGGAGCCAAACGTGATCCTGTCCCACCAAACACTTTTCTGGAACGGCTCTTTAAGCTATCTGTGGTTTGGCAAGATCAAGAGGACGCCGATCCATCTAGTGCAGACAAGGTTGTTCCCCCTGTAAATGAACCAGACGATCAAATCATCGGCGGCTCCGTCATGGACGAAACGCCCTCGGCTCACGAGGTCATGGCAGTAATCGCGCCACGGACCGAGCCCTTCCTCGCCAACCTCCTTCGCAAAGAACTCCCCGACGACCAGACGGAGGCGCGACGCATAGTTCGGCGCTCCAAAGCCTTCAAGGTACACGAAGGAGAATTATACAAGAAGAGCACCACCGGAGTACTACAGCGGTGCATATCTGAGGAAGAAGGGCGGCATCTATTAGCCGAAGTCCACGCAGGGATGGGCAGTCATCACGCCGCAGCAAGAGCCTTGGTAAGCAAGGCCTTCCAGGCTGGGTTCTTTTGGCCTACAGCTCGGGCGGACGCCCAGTCACTTGTCAAATATTGCGTGGGGTGTCAACTTTTCGCAAACCAAAGTCACATGCCCCCAACAGCTCTTCAGACTATTCCGATCACCTGGCCCTTCGCGGTCTGGGGGCTGGACATGGTCGGACCACTTAAAGGGGGGACCAAGAAAAATAAATACTTACTGGTCATGGTCGACAAGTTCACCAAATGGATAGAGGCCAAACCTGTTAAATCAGCCAAATCCGGACCAGTAATCGACTTTATATCCAGCGTGGTACACCGTTACGGTGTCCCGCATAGTATAATAACTGATAACGGATCCAATTTCACGGCCCAGGAGGTCAAAGACTGGTGCGCAAAGATGGGCATTAAGCTCGATTACGCATCGGTTTATCACCCGCAGACTAATGGACAAGTCGAACGAGCAAACGGCCTCATAATGAGCGGCATCAAGCCACGTTTGGTCCGGTCTCTTCAAGAGTCCGATTGTCAGTGGGTAGAGGAGCTTGACTCCGTTCTATGGGGCTTGCGCACCACCCCGAATAGATCAGCGGGATACACACCGTTCTTCATGGTCTACGGGGCCGAAGCGGTCCTTCCTTGTGATATCATTCACGATGCACCAAGAGTGGGCATGTACGAGGAAAGAGAGGCCGAGTTAGATCGGCAGGACAACTTGGACGCCTTGGAAGAGGAGCGTGACATAGCTCGGGCCCGTTCTACTTTTTATCAGCAGCAGGCCCGGCGTTACCAGAGCAGGGAGGTCAGGGCACAAGCATACAACGTGGGCGAACTAGTCTTACGACTACCGGAGAAGCAGAAGCATAAACTCAAGCCCAAATGGGAAGGCCCCTTCATCATCGACGAGGTACTCACAGGAGGAGCTTACCGTCTTCGGAACCCGCAGGATAACCGCCTTGAACCAAACCCATGGAACGCAGCTCGTCTTCGGCGCTTCTACGGTTAGACAGGTGTTGTCATACTTTTTACCTTTCTCCTTTCTTTCTTTTCATTGTTATTTCTTCTCCCTCCCACCTTGATTTTAGGCATGGTTGATTTCTTTTTCTTCCCAACTCTATGTTCAGTTCAACCGATCTTGTACTAATGATTTTTCGGCCTACACCTTTAAGTGTTAAATCCGAACATAGTACCCGGGGGCTTCCTTTCCGAAGCCAATGCTTTTATGTTATAAGCACTTGTGCACATTTCTTGTGTACGCATACTTTCCTTGTCGTTTTTTACGCCATCTTATGCATCAATTAGAACTAAGAATTTGCCAAGCTGGGTTGCCTTGCTCCTGTGCTTACCCTCTACATTCCCGATTGTTCGGCTAGAGGGTAAAGGGAGCACCTCTGCGATTGTTACGACCGGGTCATCCGGATACGTACCTCAGACGGGTGAAGCCAAAAGCTAGCTATCTTCAGTAGACAATTGATCGGCTATGACGGATTCAATTATGGCCGTTCATGACCATTATTCGGGCATTTTCCTTTACACAAGCCCTTGGCCGCACACTATCAATATACGGCCTTTTCTCCTACGATTTACGTAGCACCCCTGAACGAAGGTATCGATAGAGTTACTATTTTCTTCAGAAGATGTTTCTTACGCTCAGCAGTAATATAACATATCTCCTTGTGTGCTTTCTGTCTGTTCGCACCACATGGCCGGATTGCCTGGTTCCCCGAACATAGTTCCCTCCCCATCGGGTGATAACTTACAAGGAACACTCCCAAGCTCTTAGCACGGGAGGTTAAAGCCGATGGCCGGTTAAGACAAAGTTCACAACACAGACGGAGTAATTTTTCGATTATAAAAGTACATAGCTACATATGATCATACATCTGGCTACTGATCGAGATTATCGATTATGGTGTCCATGGAGCATTCTTGTTGTGAGAGACGGGCGGCAGGCATCACCTAGTCGTATACCAGGTGAAGCGGCACTTCTTGTCCATCTGCCCCCACTGGTCCAACCCGAGCCATACGCTCAGGGTCAAGTCCGGTATAGCGGGTCTTGATCATCGCCCACGCCTCTCGTGCTCCCTCCCGGCAAGCCGATGTCTTCCACAGCTCGAGCCTTGCTCGGGCTCCCTTGAAGTGATCGATTAGTTCGGTCATCCTCTCCGGAGGTTGCCCGGCAGGCCATAGTGCCTTCACCATGCCTTTCATGGCCTTCCGAGCCCGCTCATGAAGGGCGGACAGCTCCTTCAACAGATTCCCCTGGTAGGATCCGATTTCCTCTTCGGGTCGCCCGGACAATAGACATGCATATGAGTCACGGCATGCGTATCACACCTCACTTATAAGAGATACTTTCCGATGTTAAAATCACACTTACCGAACATGCCTCTCTGTAGATTCTGGTTTTCTCCTTGGGCCTGGGCCAATTGAGCTTTTAAGCTCTCAATCTGTTCGGCTTGTTGTCTATTCTCCTCCTTCAGGCGGTTCTTCTCTTCAAGATGACGTTGTAAAACGCGATGGCCAGCTTCCAGCTGGGACTCGGCATATTGCTGAGATTCTCGGGCTACATCCAAATCTTTTTGTAATTGCCCTATTGATTCAGCTGCTACATAGTACCCTTGCGTAAGCATGGGGATATACTAAAGATCAGTAGTCGGCCTTCACAGATTCGACCTGTGTTCGGCTGGCTCCCAGTTCCTTGGCCAGTTGCTCGCACCGCTGCTTCGAAGCCTACATTAACAGTCAATTAGTACGGGGATCCTTAATTCGGTCGTACCGACCAATTTAAGGCTCGGGGGCTACTGAGTCTATACAAGTGTTTGGACTTTAATAAACAACTACTTACCTGCAGGCTGGACGATATCAACTTTACAGCCTCCCCGAACCCAGCTCGGGCGGCCCCAAGGTGTGCATCTGCCGTGCGTAGAGCACCGAACTCTTGCTCGGAAAAGGCCGGATGACGCAGGGCTTCTCGTCGCCGCCGATGGTGCATAGCGCTCCCAACCTCTGATTTGGTGACAGATATGGCGTCACCAGAATCGGCTAGGGCAGGATTGATGGTGGGGGCTCCCGTAGCAGGATCGGCATGGGTGGAAGGCCTGGAATCTTGGGCACCGCCGTACGTCCTGACGACGTCCTCGGCGGGTGACGGCCGAACCCTTTGCCTGAATATTTTGGCAAAATGGTCTCTCGTTAGGCCTTATCAAATCATGATACTGAATCAAGCGATTAAGCGAAATACCGTTGGGATGAACTCGTAGGCGCACTCACCCCCCGATCGGCTCATTTGCCGGATCCTTGTGGCCTTCCGGTCCAGGCGCGGCCGCCGCGGCCGGTGTATGTCGCGCGGATCTACGGCGTTTGGGTGTAGAAGCCGGCGCGTTAGGGCCAGTGGAGGACACTTGCCTCTTGCGGGATGTTTTCTTCTTCTTGCTTGTTGCAGGAGAAGGGAAGGACCCAGGGTAATCGGCGATAATGGCCACCTTGGAGCCGTCAAGGCCCTCTTGGTAGAAAACCCCGTCTTCGAGTTCGATTGACAGATCTGGGTCTTCATGATAGCCCGGATCGTCGTCACGGGAATATTCTTCGGGCTGAGGGGCCGGACAATGGACTGTCTCGATAAAGCTCCTCCATTCCTGTTTGCATGAAAATAAAGACTTCGGTCAAGAAGGGACAAATTGAGAATCTGAACTATGGTCGCGGGATTGAAAGGCTCACCCATTCGATGGGATTATGGCTTGAGTATCCCTCTTTGGTCGATCGCCGAATGAAATCTTCTTGCTCCCCTTTGTATAGGTCGGCGAGTGCGGCGGCCAATGCCGTTTGATCGGCAGGACCCAGTCTTCGGGAGCGAGTAGTATCGCTTGTCCCGTTGTAACACCACAAGGGGTGTATCCTCTGTTGGAGGGGTTGGACGCACCGGGAGATGGCGGCGGCCATGACATCTATCATGGTCAGCTTATGATGGGCTAGTATCCTCACACGAGCTGCTAAGCGCTGCACTTCAATGCTGTATTCTTGGGACAGGCTCTTCGGGCGCCAGTTGTACCTCTTCCTCAAGGGGGCATCGGAGTATTCGGGCAGACCCTTCCGAGCTGGATCGAATAAAGCGACGTCCTCGATATAAAACCATTCTGAAGTCCATAGTTCGGACTCCTTCGGTGTCCCCATGGGGTATCCCGTCCCCGCTATGCGGCATACTTCGGCTCCGCCGACCTCAAAGATTGTCTTATCTCGAGTGCGAGGGACGAGGCAAAAGTATTTCCTCCACAACTCGAAGTGCGCCTCGCAACCCAGGAACATGTCGCAAAGGGCGACGAAACCCAAGATGTGCAGAATAGACCCTGGGGTGAGGTGGTGGAGTTGGATCCCATAAAACACTAGTAGCCGTCTCAGGAACGGATGAATGGGAAACCCGAGCCCTCGCAGGAGGAATGGCACAAAACACACATTCTCCCCCTTATGTGGATGGGGGAAATTCTCCACGAGGGCCTCGCCGTTGAATGACGTCAAACCGGCGTGGACGGCTGTCAGATCCGAGGAAGGAAGGTACCCTTGGGTCTCGAGGTCGCGGAGTCGAAGAAGCGACACGGAGCAGCTGGTCCAGTCCCCGGGACGGGATCCGTAAGGATCCGAGGAGGAACTGGGGGCGCTCGCCATCTTTGGTGGAGACCTTTTGCTGGAAAGTTTTTTTCCGGTGGAGAAGAAGAGGTTGTGGCTTGGACCACGACTCAGTTTGTTTAAATGGGTGGTGCCTCATTTGTGTTAGGGGTAGTTTTGTAAAAAGCTACTGAACCGCTCGTCTCCCCACGATGCGCGAAGTCCAAGAAACACTATTACTAAGGACCCGGCAATCCCGTGTTTGGGATTTCTTTCGCCGATGATAGGGCGGTTGCCGAACAAGAAGGATGGAGGGACTCGCCTCGCAAGCCGAAGACATGCAAGATTGTCCGAATATGCCTCGGCGTTGGAGGCTAGTCCGGGGGCTACTGAGGGAGTCCTGGCTTAAGGGGTCCTCGGATAGCCGACCTGTATCTCATGGGCCGAACTATACGGGCCACTGGGTGAGCATTAGAAGATCAGGGGCCCGCTCGCCAAGGTGGAAGATTGAAGGGACCATGGCGTGTTCTCCAAGATATCAACAGTAGATAGGCGTGTTTTTCCCTTTGATGTGCAACTGACTATGTGTAAACCCTAGGTACCCTCGGCGTCTATATAAGCCGGAGGGTTTTAGGGTGTAAGACAAGAGAACTCCTCTAGGGTTTTAGTCATACGATCTCGTGGTAGATCAACTCTGTAATCCCCATACAATCAATATAATCAAGCAGGACGTAGGGTATTATCTCCATAGGAGGGCCCGAACCTGGGTAAAACCTTGTCCCCTTCGTCTCTCGTTACCATCGATCCTAGTCTCACAGCTCGGGACCCCCTACCCGAGATCCGCCGGTTTTGACACCGACAGGCACTACGTTAGAGCTACATGGGGGGAGGGGACACTGGCCCTCCATCCAAAATTTTGGATTGCTAAGAGGAGAGAGCTGTCAACCAAGAGTCACATGGGAACGACAATTTTCTTGCAACCGACAGCACCACAGCAACGCGTCTTCTCGACAACAGCTGAGAACTCGAGCAAGGGAGGGTGGCTGCCTCTGGAAGTTGAGAGCATTCTGATGCTTCCACAACTGCGAGCAGGAAAGCATGGAGAATTTCGCCACTGAATGAACCATAGAACCTGTAGACGCAGGCAGTGAAGACAGATCGTCCATAGAGGCGCCGATGACAGGGACACCAACCGCCTGCCAGAAGCCGACAGCAAAGGGGCAGGAGAAGATCAGGTGATCCGCGCTCTCCAACGTCACCGAGCAAATCAGGTACCCCGCATCTTCCGCAGCAACATCGCGCGTGTGGATGCAGCGTTGAACCATGAGCCAGCAGAAGAACTTCACCCTCGAAGGGGCTCGTGCCCCAGTCGGTCGCGACATAAGGAGCAGTAGTGCCACCAAACCACATCAGTTTGTAGGCCGAGCTTGAAGACAGGCGTGCATGGGAGGCACAGACGTGGTGCAGCCCCCGCACATCGCCCCCATCTCAGTCTGGCGACGCCGCAAGAAGCGTTGAGACTGCGGCCAGCTCGCACTCCCCATGCGCGTGAGCCGGGGGACAAGGAAGCCGGCAATGCCAACAGCATGCACCTGCCACATGGTGACCTCGGCGTCCGCAGTGTGCGAGAAGAGAGCGAGAAACATCGTGGCGAGATCTCCGCATGGGAGCCAGCAGTCCCTCCAAAAGGAGCATGAACGCCCATCCCCCACGTCGACAGTGGAGAGAGTGTGGTAGAGGGGGAGCGGTCGAGCGAGGGCATCCCTATGTTCTCCCCGCGCATGATCACTGCGCGCCAAGAGAGAACGCTTGTCGACCGCGCCCCAGACCCAGGCGGCCCAGGGCGATCTTGGCGACGAGTGCAAACAGTGGATCATTTTCAGCAGGAGGCACTCGTTCTGAGTAGCGAGGTCGCGCACACCCAGCCCACCCTCTGACTTGGCACGGCACACACGATCCCATGCCACCAGGCATTGGGCGCCAGAAGCCCTCTCGGCCACATTCCAGCGGAAAGCACAACGCAAAGCGTCCAATTCACAGATTAGAGTCGGCGGTAGGATCAGAGCCGCCATGGCAAACGTGGGCAGGGCGTCAAGGACAAAGTTGATCAGGACAAGGCACCCCGTAGGTGAGAGGAGGCGCGCCGCCCAACCCGTGAGGTATTTATCCACCTTCGCTATCATCGATAGGAAATCGACAAACCTCAACTTCTCCCATGACAAAGGCAAACCGAGGTAGGTCTGGGGGAAGGCACCGATATCACACCCCAGCACACAAACCACCCGCTCCTGGACTGCCGGCTCAACATGGACCGGCACCAGCGTGCTTTGGGTGGAGTTGATCCATAGCCTCATCGCCTCGGCAAACTGATCAAGAATCTGGCGTAGACGAGCAGACTGTAGGACCGAAAGTATGTCTAGAGGGGGGTGATTAGAATACTTGACCAAAATAAAATTTCTACCTTTTCCCAATTTTTAGTGTTGGCAGATTTTAGCATTCATGGCAAGTCAAGTACACCCTACACATGCATGTCTAAGAGTATAGCAGCGGAAAGTAATAACAAGCATGAGTAGAAAGCAAGGGTAGGAGGATCAAACGCAATTGTAGACACGATGATTTTTTCCGTGGTTCCGATAGGTGGTGCTATCGTATGTCCACGTTTATGGAGTCTTCAACCCACGGAGGGTAACGGTCGCGAGAGTCCACGGAGAGCTCCACCCACGAAGGGTCCGCGAAGTAGCAACCTTGACTATTCCATAACGGCTTCCGTCCACGAAGGACTAGCCTCACTATGGGTAGATCTTCACGAAGTAGGCGATCTCCTTGCCCTTACAAACTTCTTGGTTCAACTCCACAACACGAAGTAGGAGGCTCCCAAGCGACATCTAACCAATCTAGGAGGCACCACCCTCCAAAAGGTAATAGGCTCGGCAATGTCGATGAGCTCCTTGCTCTTGTGCTTCAAGATGATAGACTCCTCAACACACAATCACTCTCTCACAGATTTGGCTTGGTGGAAGAGATGGGATTGGTGGAAAGCAACTTGGGGAGGCTAGAGATCAAGATTCATATGGTAGGAATGGAATGGCATGATCTCAACACATGAGTAGGTGGCTCTCTCTCAGAAAACTGGATGGGGCAAGTATGGAACAGTTCTGAGTGCTTCTCTCTCGAGTGGGTGGTGGAGAAGGGGTATATATAGGCATCTCCAAAAATCCAAATGTTACACCTAAAGTGACCAACTCGGTGACACCGATGTCTGACTCTCGGTGGTAATGAGTTGCTCCAAAGGTAGCAACTTTTGAATCTCGGTGAGACCGATATATAAAACTCGGTTGCACCGATAAGGTGACCAACGGTCAGATTGCCCAATCTCGGTGACGCCGATTCAACAAACTCGGTCAGGCCGATTTTGTGAATTTGCATAACAGAAAGTTGGCAAGCTGAACTTGGTGGCACCGAAGCAGAATCGGTTGCACCGAAAGGCTAGGGTTTGGCTTAGGTCTGTCTGAGTATGGGAATCGGTGGCCCCGAGTGGAAAGTGTTGGTTGCACCGATTTTGGATATTTGACTTTGGACAGACTTTTGTGGAAGGGCTTGTGGGTGTTTTTGGTGACTATCACTTGTGCACATATGAGCATTTTGTTCACCAACAATACCTTACCCCCTTTTAATAGTATTGGCTTTCCTATGGACTCAAAGTGATTTCTCACAAAGTAAAATGTAGAGTCCTCTTGCTTGAAGCTTTGCCAACCTATTTCCTTGCATCTTGGGGTATCTCCACAAATCTTTTGCCAACCCATCATTGAACTTTTCCTGAAATATACTTAATGGAAACATTAGTTCAATGACATATATGTTGTTATTAATTACCAAAACCACCAAGGGAGCAAATGTGCTTTCAATCTCCCCCTTTTTGGTAATTGATGACAACATATAGATCAAAGCTTCGACATATGACATAATCAATGAATATAGTCATCGCTTTGAGAAGTATGTGATAAGCAAGAGCTCCCCCTAAATTTGTGCATTATTTTAGATTTGCGTTTGAATGCAAATGCACAATCGATTAGGTACATGGGGCACTTCTTCCATGTCACATACATCTTGGTGGTGTGCGAGAATAATAAGAGTTAACAGCATAGCACAACACAATCAAGCAAAAGTGAAAGATCATCCCATAAGCATTAAGGTGATAGGAAATAGTAGTAACACACATAAAGCGTATGATCAAATACCACATAGTTCAACACAAACAAACCAAAAGATTGATTGTTTTGAAAAACGATAAAAACCAAACGCTCTCTCACTCGAAGCCTGAAGATCTATATACACTTCTCCCCCTTTGGCAACAAGTTACCAAAAAGTTCAAAGGCATATATCTAAGCATTCTTGGGCTGATCTCCTCCGGTTGTTGATGAAGGAGTCGAGAGAACTGCTTCGGCGAAGATCTCAGCAGATGTCGTGGATGGAGTTGGAGTAGCAACTGGAGGTACTGGAGCTGACGGAGCTGAGGTGATAGTAGCAGGTGCTGATGAAGAAGGCCTCAAATCTGGAGCAGGCACTGTGGCTGATCTGGCCTGGGTAGTGAAGTGTGTGTTTGGCCTGAGAGGACAGTCATCCTCATCATCATCATCATCAGAAGAAGAGTGAGGAAGAGGCACAGAGTCAACTTCCTTCTTGAGCTCATTGACTGTCTTGGTCAACCCATCTACCTTGTCATTAAGGGTCTTGATCCTGTTCTCAAAGATCCTGACAAGACTGTTTTGATTGTCCAGTATGTCCTTGATGTCCTTCTGCATACCTTGAACGGATGAGATCAAGAGATCCATTTGCTCGTTCCTGGATCTAGGGACCTGAGCACTAGTGGCTCTAGTTGCCTCTGCCTCTGCCTGTGCTTGAGTTGCAGCTGATGTGGGATGTTCTAGGTCCATCACCACAATGTTGTCCTCTAAATCTGGCTGTAGGGGCAAATGGGGTCTGTCCAGAGCAAAGATGTGCTTCTCCAACTTGGAGTTGATAAGCATCTGTATGTAGGGTGCATAGCAGCATGAGCGCTTCTGATCAGCAGCAACCCTCTTCACTCTTTCCACAATCAGATCCATCACACGAATCCTGGTGTGTCTATCAAGGTGGATCAGCATGTTGATTGAATGGCCTCGAATCATCTTCTCATCTCCTGACTTGGGCATCAAAGTATGCCTCAAAATGGTGTTCATGGTGCGGAGGCCAGCCTGGAGGAAGTAGATAGATCCTAACTTGTGAGATTTCAAGTTAGCAGCAGGGATAGCATTGTACATGTCCTTCATAGCATCATGGCTCTCCTTGGATTCAGAGTAGACATCCAAGTCACCATCCTGCACCTCTGGGACTCCTAAGATGTCAGCCCATTCATCGACAGTAGACTCGTATCTTGCTCCTTCTGTCATCCATACAAGTCTACCATCTCCATAGAAGTGAGCCGTTGAGTAGAATTGCATGATCATCTCATCGTTCCATGCAGTGAACTCTTTGCCAACAAACTCATCTATACCAATGCAATGAAAGTTGTCTTGGACATTAGGAAAGAAATCTTCATTAGCCTTGATATACTGCCAATCAACATATCTCATATCACTCACAGCTGGACTCTTGTCAAGCAGCACAGTCTCATAGAAATCCTATTGCTCCTTGGTGTAGAATCTATAGTCCACAGCTGTCTTTCTCCTCTGGGCATATGGATCAATAGCTCTCCATGCCCTCAAACCAGAGTCCTTCCTCTTCTTCATATCTTCAGCAAGTGGATGGCTGGCATTATGTTCAGGAAGGTGTGGTCTAAGCTTCATCAAAGCAGACATGGCATCCTCATCCTCAACTCTGGAGGTAGTTCCCTTGTTCTTCTCAGAAGCTGGAATCTGTCTGGATGACCTCTTGGACTTCTCAGCAGCAGCCTTCTTGGGGGCAGACTTGGTGCTCTTGGAGGGACCTTGCTTTGGCATAGCATTTGCCAAAAGCTTATTTTGCTTCTTCTTGGGAGGTGCCTTTGCAGCTGGCTCTTCCTCCTCCTCCTCAGTAGCAGCACTAGCAATTTCCTCTGGGTCTTCATACATGGAAGTAGGCCTGCCAGTGACATAGACAATCCTTTTCCTGGCCTTCTTCTCTCCTGCCTTTTTAGGCATAGACTTCCTTGGGGGCTCAATGGCCATGGTAGCCCTAGCACTCTCAGGTGCTCTCATAGCCTCGGAGCTAGCATATACCTTGCTGACAGCTCTCTTGGAAGAAGTGGCTTCATTAGCAGACTTCTTGGCAGCCTTCTCTTGCTTCTTGGCAAGAACTTCCTCTGGCACAAAATCTGAATCCTCCTCATCTGAATTCAGTTTCTTCCTGGCCCTAGTAGCAGCCATGGTCAACCCATGAGAACTGGGGGTGCCTGGATCTGAAGAGGAACTAGACTCGGGACTAGTTCCTGAATCCAACTCAACACTCTGCTCTCTGAAGTTGTTTTCACTGTCCTCAACATCTGACATACTGACCCTGTGAATAGAGTATAGAAGAGTAGAAGAAGATGAGTCATCACAAAATGCAGACATTTTTGAAAGTTTGAACTCTGAATTTCTCAAATTTTGCATTCTGCCAAATGTATGTCGGTACAGCCGAGACAAAATTTTCGGACACACCGAGACTAACAACCTGCTTTCCAGGAACTTGGCACCATTCTCGGTTGCACCGAAAATAGGTACTCGGTTCCACCGAGGTGTTCTCAGTGTGCCAGAAAAACAAATCGGTGCTACCGATTATTTTGCATCGGTTCTACCGAGATACATGAGGCGGACGGCAAAACCTAAAAAATCCATCATTCGCTATTCTATTGAGTTTTCTAGAGGATATAGAGATTTGCAATCGGTGGCTTATAGATAAATCTAACTTCATTGCGCAAGAATCGGACGGGGAGCGCAAGAAGAATCGGATCCGTACCCTAGCTTGGTGACGGTCCACTACGGCGAAGACGGCGGCGAAGATGCCCGTCGACGGCGAGGATCCCAGCGGCGGAGGAGCGCGGGGAGACAAGGGCGACGACCAGGGGATCCTTTTCGGCAGCTTAGGGTTTTGGAGCGCGACGGTTTGAAGATTGATTTTCAAAGCGTCAGGTCCACAGCATATATACACCTCACTGTCGGTGACACCGATTCTAAATTTTTGGTGTCACCGAGTTCCTCAACTGTCAGTTGACAGGGAAACTCGGTGTAACCAAGAATATGGAATCGGTAGTACCGAGATAGAAAACCAGATCAACCCTAGGCATTCGGTGAGACCGAGAATTTTGGGTTGGTTCCACCGAGATGCACTTGGGAGGTTTTAATGGTCAGTCCTTTGTCGATACGGAACTCCGAGTGCTCCACACATAGAGGGATCGAAAAGTACTTGTTCAAATTTTGTGACGCAGCATGAATGGAATATGAGGTGAGAAAGCATAGATAGCTAGAGAGTGGTCCTAGGCATTCTTGTCCATCCAATTGGCAAAAGAAAAAATCAAAAGCCAAATAGCAACAATTGGACGTCCTCGAATGGGTAAATAAATGCAGACCAACATGCTCACACATTAAGATGTCAAATGAAATCATGGCAAACATGCACAAACATACTAGCATCTATCAAGCACTTTGGCGATGACGGAGTCATCTATATATGAGTATATTGACTTAGGAGCCAAGTAAGAATACTTGATCATAGGTCATACTCATCGTTTAAGCACAAGTGGGGTTACCACTTTTACATAAAGCATTTAATGTTGTCACATACTAAGAGATGCTTTAACTCAAGTCTTAGAGTAAAGCTCCCCCTTGATGTGACATCCCCCCATAAGAGGGATAGACTAACCTTGGGTTTTGTCGATGAAGACTTCATGTTGGTGAGGTAGTGGTGGATGCTCAAGGTTGATGAAGATCACCAAGAGTTGGGAGCATCCTTGTTGTTTCCTTACTCTTCTCACCTACATGGGTTAGTCCCAACACACAAGAGACAAATACAAGGATATCTATGGACATGGAGTGCAAAGCATGTGTGATGATGTCCATTGATTTGTTGATTACCTTGTCCCTTGCTTACCTTTGAGGGAATGTGTGACTCCTTGAACTATTGCATAGAGTTGATGTTGGTTGCAAATAGTTCTTGCCAATAATGAATGTGAGTGAATTTCATTGGCGGAGTCACCCCTCAAGAACTCTCTAGTTCTTCTTCTTGGAGACCCACATCAAGTTGATGGGGATCCTTGGTGTTGAAGTAGCCTTTGTAGAAGTCGAGCTTGAAGTAGCCTTGGGAACCCACTCCACCAAAGCTAGGGATTCATCTTCATATGAGTCAATGTCCTCTTGAAGCTTGTTCTTGCCCTTGAGCTTGTGGTCTTGTGGTGGAAGGTCATCTTGAGTGTTTGTTCCCTTGGGGAGATTATTTTCATACTTCTCCTTTTGAGGAACAAACTTGGGCTTGGGGTATTGACCTTCTTCCCATTCAACTCCATTAGCGTTGAAGTAGCCATCACCATGATTCTTCCGGTATCCTCCGTGCTTGCGTACAATTTCCTCAAATTGCTTACGCCCGGCAAGACACTTGTAGATACCTTTCTCTATAATTCCTTTCAATAAAGCATTTTCTTGCTCAAGTGTAACTTGGCTAAGAGAATCATCATTAGTGGAATCAATAGAACTACTAGAAGCAACATCATTAGGTTTAGCATTTTTATTGTTGCTACTAGATGAAGAACCTTTCTTGCCTTTGTTACTAGCTTGTTTAGATTTGACTTGTGGCATGAATGTAGACAAGAGTAGTCATTTGGCTAGATAAGATGAAGTCTTCTTTTGGAGATCGTCATTGATAGCTTTAAGAAACTCATGCTCTTGCTCCAAGTTGAGCTTCTCGAAGCGTAGCTTCTCATGAGTCCTTACAAGCTCGTGATCTTTGAGAGTAGATTCGTGAGCTAACTTAAGAGTGTTTAGTTCTTTAGTTAGTTGTTCTATTTTCATCTTATCATCATCAAATGACTTATCTTGACTAGCATGAGAATTATCAAGTTCATTTTGACTAACATCACTAGTTTTATCAAAGAGCAAGTCATCATCACAAAGCAAATCATCTTCATCACTATTGAAATCAAGATACTCGGGGTGTGATACCTTGGGGCCTTTAGCCATGAAGCAACTTCCACTCCCTTCATTTGGTGAGTCAAATAGATCATAGGAGTTGGTAGTCACTAATGCAAGTCCGGCAACACCTTCATCTTGACTATAGTCGGAGTTGGAGTTATAGCTTCTCTCGGAGTTGTTGTCGGAGTCAGAGCCGGAAACCCATTCACCAACATGAGCTTGATGTTTTCTTCTTGTGTAGCTCTTGGTGTACTTGTCCTTCTTCTCTGAATCCCTACTTCTCCTTGAGGGTCTTCGTTCATAACGATCATCTCTACTCCTTCTCTTTCTTTGAGGTGATTCATTCCTTGAGCTTCGTCTTCTAGGTGACTCTTCTCTTCATTGTAGGGAGCCGTGCACTCATTTGAGTAGTGTCCGGGCTTCCCACAATTGTAGCAATTGCTGTCACGACTTGACGAACGCTTCTCTTCATATCTTGAGTTGGAGCTTCGTTCTTTTCCTCTATTCTTGTAGAACTTGTTGAATTTCTTGATCATGAGGCTTATCTCTTCATTGGTGACAAGGTTGTCGCTTGAAGTTGCGGGAGCATCACTTGTGGCTTTGTAAGCACCGCTAGACTTGTTGTGAAGCTCTTCTTTGTCTTTGAGTGTCATCTCATGAGCAACAATCCTTCCAATGACTTTCGTAGGCTTAAGATCTTTGTAGTTGCATTTGGATCAATGTGCACACGGTGTCATATCTCTCATCCAAAGCTCTAAGTATCTTCTTGATGATGAATTTGTCGGTCATTTCTTCGCTTCCTAAGCCGGCAATCTCATTGGTGATGAGAGCTAGCCTAGAGTACATCTCCGCGACTCCTTCACCATCCTTCATCTTGAACTTGTCAAGCTGACTTTGAAGAACGTCCAACTTGGATTCTCTCACGGACTCAGTTCCTTCGTGCATATCAACCAAAGTATCCCAAATCTCTTTTGCATTCTCAAGACGGCTGATTTTGTTGAATTCTTCGGGGCATAGACAGTTGAAGAGAATGTTGCATGCTTGAGCGTTGTATTGCAACATCTTCAATTCATCCGCGGTCGCTTCACGATCCGGTTCCTTTCCATCACCAAAGAATTCACCTTGCAAGCCAACACGAACAACAGCCCATACGGCGGGGTTATGACCAAGAATATGCATTTTCACTTTGTGCTTCCAACTAGCAAAATTAGTGCCATCAAAGTACGGACCTCTACGGTGATAATTTCCCTCACTAGACGCCATACTCTCGTAGGTTGTGAGACCAATGCAATGGAGACCAAAGCTCTGATACCATTTGTAGGACCGAAAGTATGTCTAGAGGGGGGTGATTAGACTACTTGACCAAAATAAAATTTCTACCTTTTCCCAATTTTTAGTGTTGGCAGATTTTAGCATTCATGGCAAGTCAAGTACACCCTACACATGCATGTCTAAGAGTATAGCAGCGGAAAGTAATAACAAGCATGAGTAGAAAGGAAGGGTAGGAGGATCAAACGCAATTGTAGACACGATGATTTTTCCCGTGGTTCCGATAGGTGGTGCTATCGTACGTCCACGTTTATGGAGTCTTCAACCCACGGAGGGTAACGGTCGCGAGAGTCCACGGAGGGCTCCACCCACGAAGGGTCCACGAAGTAGCAACCTTGACTATTCCATAACGGCTTCCGTCCACGAAGGACTAGCCTCACTATGGGTAGATCTTCACGAAGTAGGCGATCTCCTTGCCCTTACAAACTTCTTGGTTCAACTCCACAACACGAAGTAGGAGGCTCCCAAGCGACACCTAACCAATCTAGGAGGCACCACCCTCCAAAAGGTAATAGGCTCGGCAATGTCAATGAACTCCTTGCTCTTGTGCTTCAAGATGATAGACTCCTCAACATACAATCACTCTCTCACAGATTTGGCTTGGTGGAAGAGATGGGATTGGTGGAAAGTAACTTGGGGAGGCTAGAGATCAAGATTCATATGGTAGGAATGGAATGGCATGATCTCAACACATGAGTAGGTGGCTCTCTCTCAGAAAACTGGATGGGGCAAGTATGGAACAGTTCTGAGTGCTTCTCTCTCGAGTGGGTGGTGGAGAAGGGGTATATATAGGCACCTCCAAAAATCCAACCATTACACCTAAAGTGACCAACTCGGTGACACTGATGTGTGAATCTCGGTGGTACCGAGTTGCTCCAAAGGTAGCAACTTTTGAATCTCGGTGAGACCGATATATAAAACTCGGTTGCATCGATAAGGTGACGAATGGTCAGATTGCCCAATCTCGGTGACGCCGATTCAACAAACTCGGTCAGACCGATTTTGTGAATTTGCATAACAGAAAGTTGGCAAGCTGAACTTTGCGGCACCGAAGCAGAATCGGTTGCACCGAAAGGCTAGGGTTTGGCTTAGGTCTGTCTGAGTATGGGAATCGGTGGCACCGAGTGGAAAGTGTTGGTTGCACCGATTTTGGATATTTGACTTTGGACGGACTTTTGTGGAAGAGCTTGTGGGTGTTTTTGGTGACTATCACTTGTGCACGTATGAGCATTTTGTTCACCAACAATACCTTACCCCCTTTTAATAGTATTGGCTTTCCTTTGGACTCAAAGTGATTTCTCACAAAGTAAAATATAGAGTCCTCTTGCTTGAAGCTTTGCCAACCTATTTCCTTGCATCTTGGGGTATCTCCACAAATCTTTTGCCAACCCATCATTGAACTTTTCCTGAAATATACTTAGTGGAAACATTAGTTCAATGACATATATGTTGTTATTAATTACCAAAACCACCAAGGGAGCAAATGTGCTTTCACAGACCCATCCTCACACGCGCGCAAGATGATCAGAGTGTCACCTGTGTACTGGAGCACAACAGCGGGGGCATCTGGGAGTAGCGGGTGCCTTAGAACAGTGTCTTGTCAAACAAGTTGTTGAAGAACATCAACGACAATCAGGAACAGATAGGGAGAGATCAGGTCTCCATGGTGAAGACCACATTTAACCTTGAGCCATCCCCCTGGCACTCCATTAGGCAGAACTGCAGAGCATGAAGATTGAAGAATGGCATCAATCCAATCACACGAGAGGGCAGGAAACCCACGAGCTTCCATGATCAGGCGGAGGCTCTCCCAACTGATGGAATCAAAGGCCTTGGCGAAGTCGAGCTTGAGCACCACGGCATGGGCTTTCCTCTTGTGACAACACTGGATTAGCTCAGTGGCATAGACATAATTCTCAGATATGCTTCTCCCTCGCACAAACCCAGATTGGTCCTCGTCGATCATACTTTGCATAAGATCTTGATGTCTCCGTTTTGCAGCGAGACGGGGCGAAAGTCAGCGTGGGTTGGGACCCCGCTCTTTCTTGGCGGCAGGGCGATGTATGCACGATTAATCCCGTCGAGCTGAGCAGCGCCAGAGTGGAACTCGTCGAACGGACGATGAAGATCGCCTGCCACCGCGCCCCAGGCCACCCGGTAGAAAGCCGGCCCCAGCCCATCAGGAACAGGAGCGCTGGTGCGATCGAGGGCGTCTACCACTGCTTTGATTTTGGCCCGCTCGAACCACGCCACCAGAGGCGGCCCGTCGACAACAACAGTGTGAGCACAGCGCACGCAGGTCGAACCGCCATGTGGGTCGGTGCGGTTGGGCCAGAAGCTCGGTGAAGAAGCCCAGCAACGCAGCGACCTTCCCTGCATGACCCACAACATGCACCCCATCGACTTCAAGAACAGGGATGGTGTTGCAGCGACGACGATGCGAGGCGAAGGCGTGGAAGAATTGAGTGTTCTCATCCCCCTTGCACACCGCCTGACGCTTGCCGCGTTGGCGCTAGTGCGCACACTGTCGAAGGACGGATGCAGCTAGAGCAAGCCGAGCATCACGACAAAGGATAGCCTCATCTGCAAATAGATTACGAGATTCCTCCCAAAAGTCTAACAGATCAATCAAGAACTTACAATCATTATCAAAGGAGGGATTGAACCGGTGTTGCTTTTTCCATGCCTTGGAGGCAAACCTGAACGCTTTTTTCCGAGCAAAGAGGACCCCAGCTACACCCGTGCCACAAACAGAACCAGTCCAGGAGGGGAGGGTAGTGGGGAGGAAATGGGGGTTGAGTAACCACGCATTTTCAAAGAAAAAACAGGAGGGGGTCGGGATCTTGGTCGATGCAGTGACAAGGAGCGGGACATGGTCAGAGGTGGTGCACGGGAGAGAGGCTAGGGTTGAATCGGGGAATGCCGCATTCCACCTGTTGTCAAAGAACGCTCGGTTAGGCCGTGCGAGGACGGGGGGTCCTGACGATTCGACCAAGTGAAAAGGCGATTGGAAAGATGCAACTCATGGAGCGCAAGAGTGTTAATCATCGAGTTAAACTTAGCGTCATGCCATTGAAATTATCGTTGTTTTTCTCACTTGGGAGAGGGATGAGGTTAAAATCACCAACCGCGAGCCAGGCATCAGAGACAATTGGAAAAGCACAGTATGTCAAGTGATCATACAACACAGTATTCACACAAAATAGCACAGCACTGGATATTTACATGGGATCATCATATAAATTCCCCTGAATTTTATAAATACTCAGTTTTCTAAATTTCCCTCAATTGTTATCCTACATCTGTGTTCAATCAAAAATGAACTTGGAAAGAAAAGAAAGGGCAAAAAATCCATCTGTACTTCCTTTTTTCCATCCACATTCATATTTGAATCAGTAAGGGAAAAAATCTTGTCTATCAACCAGAGTCAGATCAAATATTCTCTAGACCGAGAATCTAAGCATTTTATTTGTTATTTCAAATCCTTGCCATCTCAAAATTTTCTTTAAAAGGAAATAAATTTTATGACCTAGCTTTCAGAAGGCCAAATGGAAAATAAAACAGTATTACAGACTGCTTGAGTTGCCAGCACAATACCTCTGAAAAATTTCCGAAATATGAATGTGTTACAGACTGCTTGAGTTGCTAGCGCAATACCTCTGAAAAATAGTTCAGGTTTGCCTCCAAGGTATGGAAAATAGTTCTAAATCACGATGTTTAGAACCATTTCTCCTTACCTTATGAATACTGTTTTATTTACATACCTTATGAATATTGTTTTATTTTCCATTTAGAACCATCGTATTCAGAGGTATTGTGCTATTTCCGAAATCAAAATTTAGAACCATTTCTGAGCATAGTGGTATTGATAAGAGAATGAAATCACGAGAGAATTTGATGAGGACACTGAAACTAAGAAATTGGTGCGGTACTAGTGGTACTACTAGTATCTAGGACCAAGAGATACGAGGTACGAGCGAAGGCTCTGGGGCAACGAGGTGGTGGTCGATTCTTGGATTTGAGCTCTGGGCACTTGGCGACCCACTTCATGATGGCCTCCACTGCCCCGGGATGGATGTGCGCATACAGCCTTGAGGCTCTGTGTAAGGTACTAGATATATCTCCTCTAGATTATGGTTCTCACACACACAATCTGATACAGGAATCGAGTTACAGATAAACTGGAGATATTACAGAGAGGAGCAGAGGTTGGAGAAGAGTGGAGGAAGGGAAAGGGGAAGGGGATAGCCGCCGCCGCCGGTTCATTGATCCACTGGATGGGTATGTCGTTGCTTCGTCTCAGGTATTTGTAGCTCATAGCGGTCAGCAGTACCAGCCAGGCCCGGCCCATTTGATATCCCTCGTCCAGCCCAAGTACATGTATGGGCTAGGGAAGGTCCCTGACATCCCTCCCTCCTTGAAATTCAGCTTGACCCCAAGCCGACGCCATCGAGAACCACCCTGATCCCATTGTAGTCGGTGTTCCTTGCCTTGGTCGGAGTTGAGGTCAACTTCAACGAGGGAGAAGTAACTGTTGTGGCCGAAGGAAACCGAGTCGAAGAAGATGTCGATGACGTAGCCATTGTCAGTACCGTCGTGGTCAAAACCGAGGTAGTAGTCATGGTCAGCATAGCCATGCATGAAGACAGCAGCAACAACAATGGCGCCCCTCCCTCCTTGAAAATGTTTTTGAGTGGAAGCTGGAATCGAATCGCCTCCCTGGACATCCATGAAGCTCCCAGGATCCTCAAGTGCGCCCAACACCCACTTTGTGTCACTCCTCGTGGACTGCAATGCCTGACAAGAGAATGTCGACGGGAAACCTAGTAGCTCCACTGGTTTGTCATGTATGTGATCAAGCTCCAATGCGCCACGCAAGCAAATGACGACCATCCACTGATTTAGTCCACCACTGGTCATTGCCTTCTTCATCCTCAACTGTAGGTTTGCCAGCTTCTGTAATCCAAGTAGTGCTGCTGGACAGTTCTGATGTGGATGATAGAAGCACCACAACTCATTGTTCACAACTTCGATGGCTGAGTGTTGTAACATACAGTAGCAGTTTATAATGGCGGATAGCATTGTGCTGATCACTTCCTGGCGCTCACTTATCACGTTGTCACCCGTACAAGTTCCATTGCCCTCTTGTTCTTCTTTTCCCCGGAACTGCTGATGCACTGATCTTTTTAGATGTACCATAATGTTCTGCATTTCTGCATTCTCACTCGTAGAGGTAAACACCAAATAATTTACTGGACATTTCTCTCCCTCGGAATTGTGTATAACCACACGGAACCACATTTGCGTCCGCCAACGAAATCTGAATATGATAACTCCTGCTGAGCATAATTTTGTCGCGCAAGTAACAGCAATACATATAACTATATTCCCAACAAGAAAATCCCTACAGGAAGATAATGGTGACTCCAACAGCAACACCATTGATGCCCTGCGGCTAGTGTTTGCACAGACTAGAAACGGTCCAGATTTTATCTCACAGGAACTTTGATAAGTGTCATGCTCCATACACTGACATTGAATTCTGCAGTTGAATTTGGTGCTCTCTGCTGCCTTATATTGCATTCTACACTTGTGAATTCTGTCAATAAGCTGACCCAGCAAAGGCACCACTAGTTGAAGAACCACTATGCACATGTTTCCAGGAAAACATTCATATGACTTGGAGCTTTTAGCTGAATCCAACCTCGCGGGTAACAGGAGAATCAGAAAAGAACATTGGCCGCTGTTATGCATGAGGGGAGCAGGGATACAAACAACTGAATCATTTGAATAATGAAGCACCGTTGCAAATTGTATAGCCTGAATTGCAAACAATCTAGGAATCTTCAGATAGTAACCTTGATTGACCTCACATGGTATTGGTTCAGAAAGAAAGGAAGGCATCATATTATGTTGCACTGTCCAGTATGCTAGAAGGAAAGAAGGATCGCCATGATGGTGCGAATTGCATCCTCGAGTGAAGTGGACACTCCCGTTAAATTCCTCGGGACTCAAATTTTTCCGGTGCACTGAAAAGCTTATAAGCTGAATATTCCTTTGCAATTTGCCGCTCATAGGAACACTACATACAGTAGCATGCTCCAGAATGTGATGCTCGGAGAAGTTCCAAAATTTATCAGAGAGCTCAGTTTTGAGTATTTCTGCCCACACACGTACTGCTCGACAATCGCAGGCAAAATATTGTAGCTTCAACTGAACATTTTTTGGACTGAATCGGAACAATTTTTCTGCATTTTGAGCATGAGGTTGACAAGAGAACTGCACAAAACAGATAGCTGACTGCCCTTCCACATCACTCAGGTACAGATTGCCCATAGATTGCATTACCGACGGACACAGGGTAGGAATATCTCTTGGTACTATGGGGCAACAGCAAGCAAACTTCAACAAATAAAATTCAGTGGAATCATAAAGGCGGGCACACCATTCAGCAACTTGCTGTGATTGCACTCCACAACATGGATAGAACACTGTTTGGATGTGACCTCCTAGTCTGGACTGTTTAGCATCAGATGTTGCATGATCTGGTGGACGCCAAGACGGCAGCTGTGCACCCGACACACAACTAAAAAATTCTTCCATGGAAATTATCTCACAAGAAGAAACTTGAGAGGAAACAACATCTCTGAATAACCTCAAAGCGATTCCAGAACTGAACCATAAAACATCATGTGGTTGACGACGTATACCTGAACATGGCTCCTCCTGATAACTTGCATCTGAATGAAACTTGAAAGACGGCCATGGCCAAGGCCTGAACAGGTGCCCGCTGTGTCTGGTGCTCACTCGCACAGGTGACGGCCATGTGTGCTGCTCAATTCCCTGCTGTATCGGTGACAGACACGAGGTTTTGCTCTTGACAACAAGATGAAAAGGCTTCACCCGTTCGCCATCCTGGACTAGACCATCTGTCGAACACATGGTGAGCACCCGCGGAGAAGGGTCGCTGGGGATGATGAGGGTGACGTCATAGTCCGCCTTGCTCATCAATTGGGTGGAGTTGTCGACAGAGAGGGCATCGAACGCCTGCACACCGGCCTTGGGGTCGATGTCGGTGGTGATCCCCATGGGAGGAACGACTTCCTTGGTGATAGAGTATGTGTGGCTGCCGATGGAGGACGTTGCCGGTGCGGGTGTGAGATGCTGAACCTCCTTGCTGTCGAGGTCGACCGCGGGCTCGGGGCAGAGTGTGGTGGTGGCATCAGGGACCTCGTCGACGATGGCGGCGGTGACGACTTGGTTCAGACCATCCGTCGAACAGGTGACGGGCGCCATTGCGATGTAGGCAGGGGGCGCGTCGTGGATGAGCTCGAGGACCTCCTGGGCCTTGGTGTTGGAGCAGGAGATGTCGGGGACGGGCGTGGTCGAGGCGTGCGTCATGGTTGAGGTCGCCGGATGGACAAGCGAGGTAACCACGGGCGGGTCACCCACGCGTGTAACACCCAGCACCGCACTCATCGCTTCTGCTTTAGCGCATAACCTCTCGAGATACCACACCATCTGCTCATTGGCAGCCATGGCATTCCACTCGGGTGGTTTGACAGTGGTCATGGCGTCGGCGCCGGTGGAATTGGGAGAAAATTTGAGGAAATTTTGAGAGGGAAGGGTGGTGCCTGGCTCTGTATAACAGATGTAAGGTACTAGATATATCTCCTCTAGATTATGGTTCTCACACACACAATCTGATACAGGAATCGAGTTACAGATAAACTGGAGATATTACAGAGAGGAGCAGAGGTAGGAGAAGAGTGGAGGAAGGGAAAGGGGAAGGGGATAGCCGCCGCCGCCGGTTCGTTGATCCACTGGATGGGTATGTCGTTGCTTCGCCTCAGGTATTTGTAGCTCGTAGCGGTCAGCAGTACCAGCCCGGCCCGGCCCATTTGATATCCCTCGTCCAGCCCAAGTACATGTATGGGCTAGGGAAGGTCCCTGACACCCTGCAATGGAAGGCAAGCAAAGCTCAAAGCTCGATGAAACTGATCTCTTGACACGGCGACAGTAATTTGCAAGTAGTAGCAACTGGTGCTGGATGGGAGATTGGAGACGCACTTGTCTGGGTCAGAGCGCATGGAATCGAGGATGCGGCGAACAGCGTGCAGGTCGGGGTGGGCGAGGAGGCCGGCCTCGGCGCGTCGGAAGGAAGCGGCGGACACGGTGCTGGCCTCCCCGACGGCGAACTTGGACATGACGCCGAAGACGCGGATGCGTGCGAGGACGAGGCTGGCCAGCCGGCTGCAGTCCTCCAGGTCGACGAGGCCCGCCACGTACGCCTCGGCTTCCGCCCACTTGTCCTGGGTCAGCAGCAGACGCATGTACTCCGGCATGAAGGACCCGCCCGTCTCCTGCTCCAGCCTGCAATGCACGAGAAACTCCGCCTTGAATCATGCACGCATCGTTGTAATTCGGTGTATCCGCCGCCAATTGGTTGCCGCGGCAGCAAACAAGAGATTCTGTATGGACATGGCCGGATCAAAGTGAGAGATTCAGAGAGACGTACGCGTGTGCGGTGTCGTAGAGATTCCAGCGCCTGAGGAAGCAAAGGCCGACGGAGACGGAGCGACGTCAGGCCAGCAAAGTCGCCGTGGAAAGGCCTCATCGCTCTCCCCGCGCTTCTATTGATCGCACGTCTCACTCTTCGCTTCTTCCCTCTGCTATGCGCCTCCCTTCTTATTTCGATTCTTGGGGAGGGGAGGGGGTGGACAGCGGAGAGGGTGGACAAGGGTCCATGGGCCGGCTAAGAGCTTACTGGGCTGGGGGTAAGATGCTACAGTAACTGGGCCGCTATAATGCCGGACTCGCCACAGTGTGGAGAACCCGGGACCCACTAGTTGACGAGCGCTTTTTCGGAAGCCTCTCAATGATCACCATGTGTCGCGCTATGGACACTCCCTCCAAATTTTATTTTTTTATTTTTCGCATGTGTTTTTTACTTTTTAGGCGGGTTTTTCTCTTGATTTTTTTCGGTTTTGGTTTTTCATCGGTCTTTCTTAGCTTTTGGACGGACAAAAAATTTGCGAGAAAAAAATGCATTTTTTCCTTCCGCGAGAGGCACGGTTTTGCTTCTGCGAGAGGCATGGTTTTGCTATCGCGAGAGGCACGACCATTCCTCTTGCAAACGGAAAAAATACGCGTTTTTTCGGTGACGTGCCTCTCGCAAACGGAAAAAATACGTGTTTTCCGCGAGAAACACGGTTTTGCTTCTGCAAGAGGCACGATTTTTCTTTCACGAGAGGCACAACTGTGCCTTTCGCAAACGGAAAAAAACCCGTGAGAGACACGGTTTTGCTTCTGCAAGAGGCACGATTTTGCTTTCACGAGAGGCACAACTGTGCCTCACGCAAACGAAAAAAAAACCCGCGAGAGACACGGTTTTGTTTCCTCTAGAGGCACGGCCATGCCTCTCGGAAGCCGAAAAAACGTGTTTTTTTCTTCCGCGAGAGGCACGGGCATGCCTCTCGGAAGCCGAAAAAACGTGTTTTTTCCTCCGCGAGAGGCACGGTCATGCCTCTCGGAAACGGAAAAAAAGTGTTTCCTTTTTTTTCTTCCGCGAGAGGCACGGGTTTACTTCTCGTGGAGGCATGAATTTGTTTCCGGGACAGGCACAGTCGTGCCTATTTCGAAAAGGGAAAAAACATGCTTCCACTTTGGGTTTTTTCGTGAATTTTTTTTCGTCAAAACCTATCAACGTGGGATCTAGTTTTGAAGATCTCAACACAAGGAATCCAGTTATGAAAATGATTTGATATCAGGACGCACGGTTTAATAGATAAAACGTTTTGAATAAACGAATCTACGAAAAAAAAGGAAAACTCCCCGATTACGACACGTGACGCACATAAAATGCGTCACTTGTCGTAACCTGGGAAGGTGGAAGTAATCTTTGAAAGAAATAGTCCTCAATTAGTGATTTCAGGAGAACCCTTATTGGGTTTTTGGAGCGGTTTCTAGTTGGCCCGACCCAGAAAGTGACACTATGTGCGTCTAGGCGACATTTCGACTCCCAGAGCATCCAATAAGAGGCTAATTCCTATTTTGCAACCTTAGAGTTGGTTATAGACTATTATATAAACCGACACACATACCCCTTTGTCCTGGGTTCGAACAATTTACCTTACTTTTCTTTTCTTTTTGGCCATCCTTCAAAAAATGGACGTGCGTGAGATTTGAACTTCGGTACCCACCGCGATAACCAATTAGGACACCTCCTCTGTTGTGCCTAGTTACATTTTTCTTCTTCTTCTTCTTTGAATGGTCTGGATTGCTTACTATTTTTCTTCTTCTTCTTCTTTTTTGTGCGTCAAATGTAACGCTAGAAAGAGACACTATTTTTTTATTTTTGGCCGGTTTTTGTTTTGGCTTTTACTAGTTTGTTTTCTTTTTAATTTGATTTTCCATTTTATTTTTATTATTTTTATTTTTGAAATGCATGAACTTTTTACATTTCCTGAACTTTTCTTAAGTTCACTAACATTTTTGATTTTTTTTGGAATGTTTTAACTTAAATTCATGATTTCTTTCAAATTTGTGAACTTATTCAAACTCATGAAGGTTTTTGAAAAGGTCAATGGTAAATCAACAGTCAATGGTCATTTCTTTTAGATTTATGATTGTTTAGATTGATATTTTCCCCAAAGTCAGTGGTCAGCTGGTCAACCAGTATCTCATCCGAGGGAAGTTAGCGAACGAGAGAGTATACCTGTTGTTGGGCCGGCCCACATCATACCCACGTGAGCGCCAGGTCGCAAAGTGGCACTTAAAACAATGAAGAAGGGTTTTCCAACAGGAGCTCCTTTATAGGAGTGACAATTCCTATTCTGCCTATAGGCTGCTAAGATTTCCTCCCGTGCACTGGTGCGAGTTAAATGGGAAAACCCATTTGTGATGTGTTTGGTTCCCACAGTATTTTTTATTCTTCTTCTTGTTTTTTCTTCTGGTTTGTTTAAATCCATAAAATGTTTTCTGAATTCGTGAGTTCTTTTTTTATTTTATTTTTCGGAATTAACTAATATTTTTAAATTTTATTAACATTTTTTGAATTCATGTACATTTTTAAAATTAACAAAAATTATTTGAACGCATTAATAGTTTTGAATCCATGTTTTTGTTCTGAATTTGCAAACATTATTTAAATTTATGAGCATTATTTGAATTCAAGAATTATTTTTGAATCTATAAACATTTTTTTTATTTTAATGAACTTGTTTATCAAGTCACAAGTATTTTTCGAATTGGCGATCTTTTTTTTATTTCATGAATATATTTTGTTCGTGAACATTTTTCCCAAAATCACGAACATTTGTTATATTCATGATTTTTAAAGGAAGTAATTTAATATAAAACCAAACAAAAGAATAGATGACAAAACAAATCAATAAAATGAATGGAAAAAATCACATGCATTTTACGGCTAGAATCACCGGTTAAGGCATAATGGGCCAGGCCATAGGAGCGCCACCGGGCTGCGAGGTGCCCATTTCGCGTCATACATGGCCCTACGCATGTTATAGGAGGTGTGTGTCTTGAAAATATGCCCTAAAGAAAATCATGTCTAATAATATTTTCCATGTGCTTATCAATTAAGATAGTTTCTGGACATTATCAATTATGTATACCAACAAGTATGTGATTTGTTTGTATGACTATACATTCTATGATGGTTGTTCTAAATGGTCCCTAGGCGAAAGAGTTGCGTGGACTCGCAACCGATTAGACTAGCATATGACACGGTGGATAGCCCGGTCTCACTGGCTGTGTAGCATTGAATTCTAGCCCGATAATTTTAAGTGCATCTGGTGCCTCTTTGTGGTTTAGATTATTGACGACAAACCTGGTTAAGAGACCGATGTGTTTATGAGTGTACGCAAGATAACACGGGAGAAAGTCCCTAAAGATTTAGTTTAAACGTCGAAGACGACCCCTATGTCCGAAGACATTGAAGATATCCCGTGAAGACTTTTGCTTGAAGACTTGGAACATGAAGACTTAGTCTTTTTGGCAGTTTCATTTTCTTCATATTTGAGTCATAGAAATCATCGTAGTATTAACTTATTAAGTGGGTTCAACACGAAACAAAGTCAGTATTTGACGTGATGCTCAATCCAAACCTAATTCTTCGAGTGAAGACAAAGAAAATCTCTTCCGAGCGGTTGAGTCAGCTTTGCTTGGAGCTCAAGTAAAGTTGTCCCGTTGTGTTTCAAATCCGACCATTGGGACACGTGTCAGTTGGCTCATGACCCAAGGTCATTTGAGTCATATCATCTCGGGTTGCTACCCGCCTATAAATAGCCAACCCCCTTCACCATAAGTTGGTTGGCTGCTTGGAATTATTACGCAACAAGTGTTGTTTGACAGCAACCTAGCCTCTGAAGCATTTGAGAGAATCCTAAGTGAGGTAAACCTACACCCAAGAGCCAAAGTGATTGAGCATCACTGAATAATTTGTTCTGAGTGAGCCGAAGACTTATTACACTTCAGACGGTTAGGCGTCATGTTCTGAGCATCCAAGAGTACATTGTGGATTGCCGATGAACGAGTTTGTGAAGGTTTCATAAGTCTACCATAAAGACTTACCTGAGTTATTAGGCGAGGTCTAAGTGACCTTAGCTCAAGTGGAATAAGGTTATGACTTGGTCTTCTGAGTTAAATCTCAGCTCTCCAATGAGACATATAGTTGTCACAACAACTGGAACTGATGCAACAAATCATGTGTCTTCACTGAGCAACTAGTGTTATCACTTCACCCCATTTACTTACGTACTTGTTGTGAAGAATGTGCTTGCTTTTTGTCCATAAACATGGACCGAAGACTTTTGGTTTCTCCATGTCATCATGTCACTAGTAGGAAAAGCCTTATAGGATTGTACTACTAGCAACTGTAAGAGCACATTTACCCATGTGTGGTTTTGGCAATTGATGACAATCCCTATGGACTAATGGTTGCTTTGAGTTATATTCGAAGGATTTGTCCATAGGCACTTCTTGAAGTCCATCTGTTGGTTTCAAGGAGTTTATATGGTGACCAAGGTGGTATTCAAGGTTTTATTCAAAGATTGGTCATGTGAGAATTGAGCTTATTGCAAGCATGTCTTGAAGAAGAAGATTGTGTGAGCATTCATGTTTACCTTCAAGACATCATCTTTATGAAGAGAGAAGATAAGATACAAGGTTGATCAAGACTAAGTCAAAGAGTGAATCAAGTTGATCAACATACAAAGCGTACAAGATGTACCGAGAGGGATCAAGTGATCCCATGGTATGGTATGTGTCCATGGGATTGCGTCAAGAGGAAGATCTCATACAACCCATGGAGGATGACATTAAGTGAAGATCGTCATCAAGTTTGCGGTGTGCAAGTTCAAGTGGAGCAGAACGAAGAGATCATGCTTGAAGCTTGCCGTTCATTGTGGTGACAATGGACTTGTGAAGATGTGCCAAAGAGTGGCTCACCCATAGTGGAGTATGGGGGAGCAATCGACTAGTCTTCATCGAGCTGGCGCAATCAAGGAAGGTGGTCCATCTTGAGGAGGACAAGATCGGCATCATCTAGCTCAAGTGGACCATGCGCAAGGCAAAGGTTTGACCTTGATAGGGTTTTCCATTTTACATGTCTCATGGTGGTAGTTGGGAGACCGGATTATAGGATCGATAGTCGTAATATCAAGGGGGGCTCTCAAGTGAGTAGCTTGATCGTATCATTCGTTGAGAGCTCAAACCATTGCATTCTTGGCATCATCATATTTCTTGGTTCTTGTTTGGTATTTCTCTCTGTGAGTTTTAGAGCTTATGGTCATCTTCATGACAAGCTCGAGTTCATCGAAAACGGAGTCCATATCCATCTTCTATGATGTTTTCGATGTTTGTGTTTTTGCCGGTTCTTCATCGATAGAGGTTTCACATCTCTATATCATTGGCATTTTCATTGGCATATTGTCACTGTTGGATAGATCTTGTCGTCCTGAATCAAACAAGCTTGAGTTTGCTCAATTCGGAGCTCGTATGCGAAAGTTATGGCAGTTTTAGTGCCAGAGCTGTTTTTCTCTAATCAGGCGGTAGTACCGCTTGGGCGGTACTTCCGCCGTGTACTACCGCTTATATTTTGCTCACTGGATAGGTTAGTTTTCTGGGTAGTTCTTGAACGGTAGTAGTGGACGGTAGTAGGGCGGTAGTACCGCCCACGAGTACCGCTGCTACTACCGCTTATTTTTGGGCACTGGAGTCTTACTGCATCCCCAGCGGAAGTACCGCTGGGTAGGCCGGTAGTACCACTCTGGCGGCACTAACGCCTTGAGGTTTCTGCCGTATTGCACACTTTTCCTGAAACTACCGCGCTAAGCGATACTACCGCTTAGCTGAGCGGTAGTACCGCTTGTGCACGACTTGTGCACATAACGATTGGATTTGGGGAGGCCTATAAAAGTGGCTTCTTGGGGAGCATTGTGCCTCCACACCGCTCCAAACGGAGATTAGCATCCGCAAGGGTGTGAACTTCGGGATACATCGTCGTCTCCACGTGCCTCGGTTATTTATTACCCGAGCCCTTTAATTATGCACTTTACTTTGTGATAGCCATATTGTTTCATGCTATATATCTTGCTATCACTTAGTTGTTTATCCTGCTTAGCATAAGTTGTTGGTGCACATAGGTGAGCCTAGCTGTTTTAGGTTTTGTGCTTGACATATTAAACGTTAGTTTTATTCCGCATTTGTTCAAGCCTAAACCGTAATCATTTTAAAGCTCCTATTCACCTCCCCTCCCTCTAGGCGATATCCTCGTCCTTTCAGCAACGTTCATCTCAAACCGAACGCAGCCACAAATTTCACTAACTACCAGCAGCGTCCATGAAAAAGGGAGTCGCTACAGAAGTAAAGACATTAACGATGTTCCCGTGCAGAAAACGATGTAAGCCATGTACATGAAACTAGTCGATGTGACACAAATAATTAAAAGCGTGTCAGACAACCGAACGCCGCCAGTTTCACCCTAAGTAGCAGCTTGTACTATTTTTCTAAGCACTGCTACTTCGATGTTTGCCAGACTAAGCATTGACAAGCACGTGGGTCTTACCAGTTAGCGGCGTTTACGCTTAATGGACACTGCTAACATGTGAAAACTAGCGTTCTTCAAAATCTCTAAACGCTTCTAACGTTTGCACCTCAATAATTGCCCACCCCTTCTTATGTCCTTCTCACTCTATCTTCTTCCTCCACCCCCCTTCATTCTGATATTCACCCCCCTCTCTCTCTTTACTTTTTTCTCTCCAAAATATACATACATCACTACATCTATCCAACCGCCCATATTTTCTTTAACACATATACTTTTCCTCGATCTTCCCATTGTACTTTTCTTCACTCGACACCGGGTGTCGACCATGATCTCTCCGGTGTTGTCGGATGTGTCGCGTGTGCCATTGCATCACAATAGCACGCCGTCTGTCGGATCCGGCAGCATTTCATAGACCCCTTCGGTGAATCCCACCTTCATCCGGGGCAACCAACATGTGCTCTTTTGTGGCTGCAAATGTTCTGTTGTGGTGAAAACTTCTTACTAAAAAAGAAATACAACTCGAGAATTCCTCATGTGCGCACGAAAGGGAACTGAGGTACGTACATAAAAACATATTTTTCTCTTAATTAGTTAATTAGATTTTTGGCTAGTAGCTCTAGTTTTTCATGGCATTAATTACCTACACACTCATGCGGCTACACGTGGATATGGGTCGATCTCTTAATGGCTTATGTAAACCAATTGATCCAGTACCACACTGGATCACTCAGAGCCAGGTTGGATGATGTTTTGACAGACGCACGCGAGAAGCAAGTTAAGATGGATGAGGAGCAAGTCAAGATGAATGAGCAAGGAATACAAATTAATGTTATGCAGACCCAAAACAACGAGATGCGAGCCAAAATAGAAAACTTTAAGAAGCTTTGATATGCCCTCCTCGTTGTAGTCATGATTTGTTTCGTACTCCCAGCTAGATCAATAGTAGGATTTCTTCTGATGACATCCATCGCACTGATGATGTTTTTCGCTTAGGCATTATCCAGAATAGCAATGGCCATTTATGTACTGCTTTTAGTTCTTGAACTAACAAAAAATAGTTCTTTCTGAATTAATAAGTAGTATGCATGCACTCCAGATATTCAAGCAGTACTTCTTCATATATGTATATTACCGATCACGTAGATATCACTAATTTTCACTTTCTACAATGTCAATATAATAAATGACTCTAGCAGCGTGTACTAGTGCGGGAAACGCTGCTAAGGCACAATCTAGCCACGTGTGCTACATCTTAAATGCTGCTAAAGATACATTACGATTAAATTCTCTAAAAATATGATAATACCCCAAAATATACCCAAAATTGGGCATGTAACCAGAAATGATCTCTAAAATTAACACGAGCTTGTATGGTCACAGAATAACGAAACTACACCTACATCTCTCAAATCGAGCACACTCCCCCCTTGGAAAACACGCTTGTCCCTTCGATTTGTAAAGTACTCCGTGAAAACATTTGGATACTACTTTAAAAATTTGACAACATATTTAAGTGGTCATGTAATGATACCATGACACAATCAATACATAGTTTTTATCCTTAACAACTCATTTTTCACACAGTGTTTGCATGTACGTTAAACACTGCTAAGTGTTGACGTAGCAGCGGATGGATGCAATATTATGTTACTATCGAAACTTGAAATCCTTTTATTTTCATCTATTAAAGAATATTTAAGTTCTTGAAGTACTTGGAAGGTTTGTTTCAAATTGTCAATGAACAAATATTTTTTAGTAGGATTTTATTATGCATTAGTAAATAGTAAGATGAAGAAAAATGCGATATACTAGCTACAATAGCCCCTAAAGGCCCAAAAATTTCTCGAATAGGAATTCTAGGATTCGATTATTTTATCTCTCTAAAAATAAGAGAAAAGCACAAAAAGTGGTCATGTAAAATTAATACCTATTTTAATTTTGCATTATATGTAATTAAAATATTACTAGTAGCAGATAACAACATCCTCTTGTAGGCACACTACTAAATTAGCAGCGTACGCCGGCCTACACGCCGCTAAGTTTGGTATACAAACCGCCTGTGGCGTGAGGGTTGGGGAATAACTCCCCAAGCCCCGCGCACTCTCTCTCTCTCTCCCTGCCACTTCCTCCCTCGCTCTCGCTCTCTCATTGCCGATGCCGGCGTTCGTCGCAGTGTCCTCATTCGTGTGTCTCGCCGGGGTCGATCTGACCGTCCGACGGATCAACCCGTCTTGCCGTGGTCCTCCCCCCAAACCCGCGCATACGGTGATCCAATATTTTCTTACGTTCTATATATATATATATATATATATATATATATATATATATATATATATATATATATATATATATATATATATATAGGGTAGGACTATTCTAATCCCAGGATCAGAATAGTTATTTGGATCACAGCCAGCCCTATATAGGGACGACTAGGTCCTCCCGAACTCCCGAACTCTCGGAGGAAAAGAAAAAAGAAAATCCCTCCCAACCTTATCCCCACACTTTCCTCTAACCTCTCTGCCGACAGAAGCGCCGCCGCCCCTCACATCCCTCCCCCGGCAGAAAGCACCGCCACCCTCACCTCCCTCCGTCGATAGAAGCGCCGCTGCCCACCACCTTCCTCCCTAGCAGAAGCCCCCACCCCGCCGCCCGCAACGTGCCCCAGGCGCCGCCGCCGTGAACTGCCCAGGCCGCCACCGCGACCTCCGGCTCCACGGCTGCAGCGGCAGCGGTCGCGTCCGAGGCCAACGACGGGCCCACGCACTCCGTCATCAACAAGCGCCTCCGCGCGCTGCGCAAGAAGCAGAACCGTATCGCGCATATGGAGTGTAGGGTAACGCAGCAGAAAACAAAAAATTTCCGACCTACGCACCAGCCCAGGACCACTATGGAGACTGCATACAAGGTTTGATCTTTTTCGTTACCGATTCGTAGCGCAGCGGAAGTAGAGTCGATGACGATCGGCGGTGCAGAACCCCGCAGCTAGGATTTACAACCTCCCAACCGCGAGGATGTATACCCTCATCTGCCCCTCGGACAGCCCTTCGGGAGGCGGTCGGACAGTCCCCCGAATGGTGTCACGGACAGCCCTTCGGGAGGACCATCGAAACTCGGACAGTCACTCGGACAGCCCTACGGGAGGACCTTCAAAACTCGGACAGTCACTCGGACAACCCTTCGGGAGGACCTTCAAAACTCGGACAGTCACTCGGACAGCCCTTCGGGAGGCACTCTCGAACTAAGACCGAAACTACGATCTCTCTACAGAGTTGCACACATACGGTGTCATCTATCCGGCAGGGCTTCGCCGTCCAGAACTAGTTCCCACCGGAACCCAAACAGCCTTTTGGCTCTACGAAACTATTTCACTGGGAGGGAGAGAGAAGGCAGATAACATCAGATGGCATGTGTATGTGAGAAAGAGTGAGTGTGGAGAGTGCATCTCCACCTCTATTTATAGGAAAACCCAAGGGGTAGGGTGACACTTGAAATACCCAAAATGCCCTTCACAAGGGCACAAAGGTAAAAGCAAGTGGGCAGCCCTTATCCTTCCATGTCATCCCTAGAGATATTTGTGAGTAAAGCCCCAAAAGGTGGCTTTCCATAAAGTAATCCAAAAAGCACTTTCACTATTCACGACGACATATTTCAGCGTCCGTTCGAACTGAAAATATTTATGTGGGCTTAGAACATTTCCAGCACCCACTAAAATAATTTTCAACGCGTTCCGAAACAATTCCGGTTTAGTGATTTTCATCTGCGAAAAGCATCTGAAGCGGTTCCGGCAGCTCCGGAACATTTCCGGTTTTCATCCCAGAAAATTCCAGAACGATTCTGGCACCCTCCAAGAATTATCAGGCATGTGCCGAAACCAATTTGACTTTATGGTGTACTCCGAAACAACTTTTCGGTTTAGTGATTTTCATCTGTGAAAAGCAACTAAAGCGGTTCCGGCAGTCCGGAACATTTCCGGTTTTTGTCTTTGAAAAATCTCAGAAGTTACCGGAACAATTCTGGTACCTTCCAATAATTTCCAGGCATGTGCCGAAACCAATTTGACTCTATGGTACACTCCGAAACAACTTTTCGGTTTTACCGAAACTCTTTCGGTGTTCTCTCTCCGGAACTCTTCCGTTGTCTCCGAAACTTTTTCGGTGAATTTCTCTCAGACTCCCTGTCTAGTATTCAACACATAGATGACCCTTAAGCGTGTGACCCTATAGGATCGGTGAAGCATAGACATGACCCGGAACCCCTTCCGATCAATGATCAACATCGGAGCCGTGGACACCCATATTGACCCCTATACCCACACGAATGAATATTCGAGTGAACCTCCAGTTGCCGTGTGCTATTCCTGTTGCTTCGCGATATGTTATAAATACCCGAGGTGAGATATGTTGGCATCCCCGTGGATCAACAACTTGTCCACTATGCCATTTACCTCGTTACCGGTATTGTTCTCTTTTCTCGTTCCCATGTTCCGGCATCCCCGTGATCAAATCACAAAGTGTCTGGCCAGACGATGATGGATACCGTAACACCGAGAGGGCCCAGAGATATCTCTCCATCGTCGGAGGAGCAAATCCCAATCTTGAGCTATCAAGTTACTTGACATACTTTTCCATGAACCCGTAAGCCGCCGTAATAGCCACCCATTTACGGATGATGTTTAACAAACCCCAAAGTTCATGAAGCAAGCATGAAGAAACTCGATACTCTCATGGTCTAAGGAATCATGCAAACGTAAACCATCTCTGTGTTATAAACCATTTAACTAGTGACGAATGTATCTCATAGCATAACATCAATTCGGGTCGATTCAACACAAATGTTCTTCTAGCATTGTGCCCTCAAAATTGCCAGCATAGCCATGCCCATGATCAGGAAAACAAGATCATCATGCAATACTTGAGCCAGTCTTAGAGGCCAGACTAGGAATACATTTTACCGTTTATTATTCCACACGTGCATATGAGTCTTCCTCCGAGCCTCGTGGTTATTGTAGACTCGAGAACCATAGCAATTATAGCATGGAACATAAACCTAATTATGAACAGGGAGATAATCAATAGCATTTATTATTGCCTCTAGGGCATATCTCCTACAGACTCCCACTTGCACTAGAGTCAATAATCTAGTCAATGCTAATGCACTTTACACCTATGGCATACTGGTGTAAAATATGCTTCGCTTGTGGTATAGCCTGATGTCCAACGGATCTGACAACTTCAGCTCCGTGTGTAACTTTGCATATCCTCGCGTTTTTCATGCTTTCACAAAATTCATATTTTGTGTGGACTTGGCTTTGCATATGTGTGAATCATTGGTCGAAACCTGATTCCTCAGACTGAGCTATGGGGCAACTATCTGCAATAGTGTCCCATAGACCAAAGCCATCTTGGAACCATACTAAGTTCATGAATGAACTATATGATTCAACAACTTCTTTGTCGCTTCTAAAGCGTCAACACACTTAGCCTTTGTTATAGAATTCGCCACAGTATTTTGTTTGGAACAATTTCCAACTACCGTGCCACCATGTTGTGTATTACACAAAACCCTTAACTTAAATCGAAAATCGCATGGAGCATTGATGAAGACTGTATCGATGTAATTACTTACAACGAGCACTTCATAATCTCTGCTTGCGAGAAAACATGTCATCAGTAATGCTCTAATACTCAATGACATCTTTCACTGTTGTCCCATGATCAGTACTTTGATCACTTTGGTATCTATACTCGCAACAACTTTGGAGTATTGGACATATCTGGTTGTTTTTACATACCATGGAATACATGATTAATCCAAACACAAGAGTGTGTGGAATCACCATCATGTATTTTGCTCATCAGTGTTTTGGGACACCAAGTCTTGCAAAAACTCTTTCCATGTGACTTCGGCAAGAATCACTCCTTGACGGGGTTTTCAATGCTAAAAGGTTTTAGCATTTTGTCAATATGTATCTTTGCTCAGCCCCATTAGGTAAATCTATCTCCATAGATCATCATGCCTAATATCAAGGCTACTTAGCCCAAGCACTTCATCGAAAAAACTATTTTCAAATGAAGTCCTAATTCGTGTTAAGAAATTTATTTCCAATTAACAATGTGTCAAGTACACAAGGTTTTTAGAAATATTATTATGCTCCCACTTACTTTCTTGAATCACAAGCATCTTCGATACCCATTTGATGAAGTCAAACCCCTTTGACCATTCCATCAAAAATGAAGATTCCAACTCCACTTTGCTCTCTTCTGTCCATCGCTGGAACTCTGAAGTTTGCATACTTACTAGCATCCTCTGGATCGACAAATTACTTTGGACTGTATCACATACAAGTCCTAGGTTTCATTTCCATCAGATGGAAATCCTTTTGTCATCCATGTTTCATATCTCATGATTGAAATATGTATTAATTGCTAGTTCAACCCGAACCGACTTCAAGCATCGCTACGGTGAGACAATCTCATCGTAGTCAACTCCTTGAACTTGTTATTGCAACAAGTCGAGCTTTATGGATAAAACATTTTATCCGTATCAGTTTTTAGTTCCATAAATATTCGTTAGACTCTAAGTCTTCCGAAAGGTGTATCAAGATTTTAATCTCGAATCACTTATATGGAAACTATCTCGAATTGTATTGGCATTTAGCCAATTCCGGAGTCAGGGCCCATCAACGCTTCCTTGTGTATTGTAGGTATACTGTTGTCTAACAACAATATCTCGTTTGCGCACCTGATAGGTTTGCATGAGCTTTGCTTACGTGGTTCAGCTGCAAGTTCGACCGAAGTCCATACATTTTATTGTAGAGACTTCCGTATTAGTCGCAGTAGGAAACTCCGGAATCACTTCCAAGGTTTCTTTCCTTTGATCTGATGACGAAGATACTGGTTATCTCGTCGAGTTGCACTGTCCTCCCACTCACCTTTTGTAAGAACTATTCTCTTTAAAAGCATACCGTTTTGTGGCAAAATCCTTTGCCTCGGTATAGTGGTGGGGGAATACCCAATGACTTGGGATAACCTACAAAGTAGCACTTGTCTGATTTGGAATAGGTTTGTAACCTTTTACACAAGCCCCATGTTCCAAATGTTAAGAAAAGATATAACATGGTTGGGCATACCATACCATGGCGTCATTTCAACAGACCTGATGGATCTCTTTTCAGTGTAAAAGCCACAGTCTCTAAAGCATCACCTTTTAAAAGGGGTAATGGAAAATTTATTTATGTCATCTTTGATCTTACCATGTCATAAATGGTTCGATTACATCTTCACGGACTTTCCACTTGCAGTGGTGTTCCGGGAGGTGCAAGTTATGAAACCCCTTTCATAACACATCAGACATTCGCTAAACTTGTAACTCAAATATTCCTTTCTGCAATCGAATTGTAGAAACATAATTTTCTTGTTACAATAACTTCTACTTCATTTTTGAAAACCTTTCGAATGATTTCAAAAGATCCAGACTTACGTCTCATCAAGTAAATATCCACATATCTACTTGAGTCATATTTTTGAAGAGAGATAAATCCATTACTTGCAACAACATTTATTGAACTACACATATCAAAATGTATGATCACCAATAAGTTTGTTGCTCGTTCCTTATGGCCTGTGAACGGTATTTCAGTCACTTCACTTTTCGGAGGAAAGTTGCAAGTGTCAGATGATTCAAAATCAAATGACTTCAAAATCCATCATAATGGAATTTTCCATGCGGGTTTCTCCAATGTGACCAAATGCAGTGCCACATTTGTGTGGTATTCTTTTAGTCTTGCGACATTTAGCGTCAGTGTTTATGGATGTATCATATTTCCATCAATATTCATAACATACATCCCATCTAGGATGGAAGCATGGCCCTTCATGTTATTCATAACACCGAACATCAAAAGTTCTCTTATGAACAACCTTCTTGCAAGATACCTTATGCAAAGGGCTAGAGTGTGAAACTCTAAAATGAATTATGAAAGTAAATACATAGGGAATACACCGATGGAAGGCATAGTAACATTTACTATGTTCCCTGCGTGTATCTAAACCTCATTCCTGGCTAGTCTTTCAGGCCATAGTAATTCTTACATCGAGTTGCAACAGAATGCAATCGAGCGGGTATCTTTGTGATTAACTCACAATACCCAAGAATTAGTGATTAACATGTTTAACCATAATTCCCAAGAACTATATCTTTGACCAGCCTTCTATACATCAAAAACTTGTATGACATTCATACATGAGCTGGATATTCCAGTCTTCTTTCCTTTTGCCTTTATACTTCTAACAGTTTAACTTTTAGTATTTCTCCTACTCTCAGAAGAAGCATCCAACTTAAGAGTGGCGTTAGCCCCGGACTTCCTAGGCGTGAAAGTCTTACTAACACCCTTCGAACACTTCCTTTCTCTTTAAGTTGTTGTTTTATTCACCTTTCATCATATGACAGGCGTTCTCCTGGATCCCTCTTTTATCAGTCAAAAGCATAGTAAACTCCTTTACTAATAGTTTGCAAACAAACATTGCTTTGGATATCTCATATCTTTTAGCCTTTGTCTGTCTCTGAAAATGATTTTCAGATTCCATGAATATCACATAACTATCCAAACTTTCGAAGTTCGGGTCTCATGGAAGCAAACATATTGTACTTTGACTGAAAAGGAATTCTAGCTTTTGGATCGAAGGACGAGAGTCATATGATCCATAGCATTAGTGGGAGAATACCGAAAGCATGCGATAGGATAAAGTCTTTCTCGGCACTCTTGAGGACAATCCTCATATTACGTTACCAGCCGTAAAGTTTTAACCAGATATTTAACAGCTATTCAATTTTAATAGGGAAGGTGGAAAGGCGAGCCATTCTTCTACAACTATTATGCAAATCACATTTAGACAGTGTCCATAATTAATTGCACCGAGAATTAAAACAAGTTAATTCTACAGTGCGCTCCCACTCAAATCAATATCTCTCATAATTGATTGTGAGCGATTCAAGACCCGGACTTCAATTCATCGCCATAGAATCTTCATCTCATGACGGGAATTTTAATCGGTAGGCCAACTTGCCGATCACATCTCCATGTGACTCTTCTTCATCTTTCGATGCGTGTGTTCCGAGCTCATGACTTTCATGCCTGAACGTCAAGACAACCAAGTGATCTCGCTACGAGGTCTCAACTCACCCGCCTCACACATCCCTAATCGTTCGTACCCATGCATCCATGGCGCACCCCGAAAAGTTAGGTGCCGTGACGGTGCTACACTTGGGAGAACACTATCTACTTGATATTTTGTGAGAGATCACCCTAATAAAAGCGACTACCGCGCAATCAAAAGGGTGCATCATAAGGGATAAACATCTCAGGCAATTCATAATAGCATGATATGGTATAGCCCTTTTTGACGGAGAAGTCTTGTATTTCTTCGTCTTCGGCATTCGCGTCGGTGTTCACCTTCGCGAAGATTGCCACCACCTTGTCGATGCACCAGATAATATTGCTATCTCTATAGCTAATAAAATAAGTGCATTACATAAGGTTGACACGCAGGTCATTAAAGTGCAATCATATGGCTCCAGCCATCATGCCGAATCATGACACGCAGGTCATGTTAATCAAATTATATCATATAGTCATCTCATACATAATTGAACTAATATGAGACTTGCTATACCACATCATATGCACATGCAAACCATCCTGCAAAACCAAGTTAGACGCCTCTAATCGGTTTATGCAAAAACTTGTTTTACGTGGCTTCTAAGGTTTCGAAACAGACCAAAGCTACCAACGTCCATCATCAAGCATGATAATCCAAGTCGCTAGATTAACATTGCGGGGTGTATGAAACACGAGATAATAAAATCTCGAGCCCCATACTAAACTTCGTCATACGCATGACCCCCGTGCAGATCATATCTGCATTGCTCTTTCGTCTGCAAAATTTCATCTTTCTTTTTAACTACGGTGGAATTCAATGAACTGTTAGCACTTCGTTGATCAATCAGGATCGCGGATTGCCAGAACATTGAAACTCCACCATACTGTTATCAAGATCAGAAATATGCAAATTCCAAGGAAGCAACAAGAACATCGGGTAACAGATTTCATCTGCTACCCGCACAAATAATTTTCAGTAATAGAACTCATCTACTACCTAATTATATTGTGCAACACCCATACATCTCTATGTATTCTAGATCGCAACCTGCATCTACGCATAGCACGGCTCTTGATGCCACTGTAGGGTAACGCAGCAGAAAACAAAAAAATTCCGACCTACGCACCAGCCCAGGACCATTATGGAGACTGCATACAAGGTTTGATCTTTTTCGTTACCGACTCGTAGCGCAGCGGAAGTAGAGTCGATGACGATCGGCGCTGCAGATCCCCGCAGCTAGGATTTACAACCTCCCAACCGCGAGGATGTATACCCTCATCCGCCCCTCGGACAGCCCTCCGGGAGGCGGTCGGACAGTCCCCCGGACGGTGTCACGGACAGCCCTTCGGGAGGACCATCGAAACTCGGACAGTCACTCGGACAGCCCTTCGGGAGGACCTTCAAAACTCGGACAGTCACTCGGACAGCCCTTCGGGAGGACCTTCAAAACTCGGACAGTCACTCGGACAGCCCTTCGGGAGGCACTCTCGAACTAAGACCGAAACTACGATCTCTCTACAGAGTAGCACACATACGGTGTCATCTATCCGGCAGGGCTTCGCCGTCCAGAACTAGTTCCCACCGGAACCCAGACAGCCTTTCGGCTCTACGAAACTATTTCGCTGGGAGGGAGAGAGAAGCCAGATAACATCAGATGGCATGTGTATGTGAGAAAGAGTGAGTGTGGAGAGTGCATCTCCACCTCTATTTATAGGAAAACCCAAGGGGTAGGGTGACACTTGAAATACCCAAAATGCCCTTCACAAGGGCACAAAGGTAAAAGCAAGTGGGCAGCCCTTATCCTTCCATGTCATCCCTAGAGATATTTGTGAGTAAAGTCCCAAAAGGTGGCTTTCCATAAAGTAATCCAAAAAGCACTTTCACTATTCACGACGACATATTTCAGCGTTTGTTCGAACTGAAAATATTTATGTGGGCTTAGAACATTTCCAGCACCCACTAAAATAATTTTCAACGCGTTCCGAAACAATTCCGGTTTAGTGATTTTCATCTGCGAAAAGCATCTGAAGCGGTTCCGGCAGCTCCGGAACATTTCCGGTTTTCATCCCGGAAAATTCCAGAAAGTTTCCAGAACGATTCTGGCACCCTCCAAGAATTATCAGGCATGTGCCGAAACCAATTTGACTTTATGGTGTACTCCAAAACAACTTTTCGGTTTAGTGATTTTCATCTGTGAAAAGCAACTAAAGCGGTTCCGGCAGTCCGGAACATTTCCGGTTTTTGTCTCTGAAAAATCTCAGAAGTTACCGGAACAATTCTGGTACCTTCCAATAATTTCCAGGCATGTGCCGAAACCAATTTGACTCTATGGTACACTCCGAAACAACTTTTCGGTTTTACCGAAACTCTTTCGGTGTTCTCTCTCCGGAACTCTTCCGTTGTCTCCGAAACTTTTTCGGTGAATTTCTCTCAGACTCCCTATCTAGTATTCAACAGATAGATGACCCTTAAGCGTGTGACCCTATAGGTTCGGTGAAGCATAGACATGACTCGGAACCCCTTCCGATCAATGATCAACATCGGAGCCGTGGACACCCATATTGACCCCTATACCCACACGAATGAATATTCGAGTGAACCTCCAGTTGCCGTGTGCTATTCCTGTTGCTTCGCGATATGTTATAAATACCCGAGGTGAGATATGTTGGCATCTCCGTGGATCAACAACTTGTCCACTATGCCAGTTACCTCGTTACCGGTATTGTTCTCTTTTCTCGTTCCCGTGTTCCGGCATCCCCGTGATCAAATCACAAAGTGTCTGGCCAGACGATGTTGGATACCGTAACACCGAGAGGGCCCAGAGATATCTCTCCATCGTCGGAGGAGCAAATCCCAATCTTGAGCTATCAAGTTACTTGACATACTTTTCCATGAACTCGTAAGCCGCCGTAATAGCCACCCATTTACGGATGACGTTTAACAAACCCCAAAGTTCATGAAGCAAGCATGAAGAAACTTGATACTCTCATGGTCTTAGGAATCATGCAAACGTAAACCATCTCTGTGTTATAAACCATTTAACTAGTGACGAATGTATCTCATAGCATAACATCAATTCGGGTCGATTCAACACAAATGTTCTTCTAACATTGTGCCCTCAAAATTGCCAGCATAGCCATGCCCATGATCAGGAAAACAAGATCATCATGCAATACTTGAGCCAGTCTTAGAGGCCAGACTAGGAATACATTTTACCGTTTATTATTCCACACGTGCATATGAGTCTTCCTCCGAGCCTCGTGGTTATTGTAGACTCGAGAACCATAGCAGTTATAGCATGGAACATAAACCTAATTATGAACAGGGAGATAATCAATAGCATTTATTATTGCCTCTAGGAATGAACCCGTTCCCTCTCCTGCGGGAATGCTCCTCAAAATCTTCTAACAACGAGTGTTCTTCATGTTCTGGACTTGTTCCACAGCTTCTTCTGAACTTCTTTTGATTCATACCTGAATTTGCACTATGATACAATGTTTCATCAGCTCTTTGGTGAAAATAATGCTTCCTGTAGTGAATAAGGTTGCTTGCCACCTCTTGTGTGCTGCTACTCATGTGTGTTGCCACTGGTGCGTGTGCACTGCACTGCATTCCCACAATTTGCAAAAAACTTACTGCTACTGGTGTAGGTGCCGGCGTTGCTTGTTTTTGGTGCAACTGGTGTTGCTTGTTGCTGCTGCATAGGAAAGGTTGTTTGTGCTAAAAAAAGAAAGGAAGTTCAGTCTGCAAAACTTACAAAGTTCGTGTTGAAAAAACAAAAGAGAAAGTTCATTAATTATTCTCTACTGCAACCTCCGTCAGTGCAAGAGTGGAAAATTATTCGAGACTTTCAGAGAGGCGCCCGGTGGTGAAGAAGCTAATAAACAACACGATTGAAGCGAATAAACAACAAGGGTGGAAAAAAAACAATTGAAAAGTTTACCAAAACAAACTACACAAGTTTACCAAAAACAAATCAATTTTCCTTCATTAAAAAAATAAAAAAACAAGAAGTTCAAATTGAAACAACAACGCAATTCAAATTTTATTAAAAAATATTTTTTATCGTTTCTAAAAATCTAAGAAGTTCAAATTGAAAAACCAAGAAAGTCCAAATTAAAAAAAATAGAGAAGTCCGCAAAAAAACTGGAAGTTCAAATTTAAAAAACGGAGTGGTTCAATGTCTGGTTTGAATTTTATTTACTTTTAAATAACTAATTAAAAAAACATTTCTAAAAACCTAAAACGAAGAAGGTCAAACTAAAATAAGAGAGAAGTACAAGGTTTGAACAACGGAATATTTATGTTTCCAAAAAAACCAAGAAGTTCAAAATAAAAAAAATGAACTTTTAAAAATGAATTTTTCCCTTTTCAAAAAATAACACCAAGAAGTTCAAATTAAAATAATAGAGCAGTTCGATGTTCATAAAAAACTGAATATTTTTCTCATTTCTAAACAATAAAATAAAGAATAAAAAATTATCAGTATTTTCCGTTTCTATAAATAAAATCGAGAAGTTCAAATTAAAAAAACAGAGAGGTTCAAATATAATAACCAAATTAGTTCAAATTAAAAAAATCAAAGTAGTTCAAAAAAGGTTATAAAAAACAAAAGTTTCCCGTTTCTAGAAAAATCTAGAAGTTCAAATTAAAATAACGAAGATGTTCAAATAATTGTTACAAAACTCTTTCCAATGGTATATTATTTGCCACATGCGCCAACACACACACACAGTTGAAAAAATGGCTCTTTTGGCTACACGCGTACACACACACACTCTTTTCACATATTCTCTAAAACAAAGACAGAGAAGTTCACGTACTACATGGTGGGTGTTTAATGTTCACATACGCGACAGAAGTTCAACATGGAAACAACAGGAAATTCAACTACTACGCTAAATGAATTTCAGATGGAAATCTTTTAAACCGTCGCGAGTATGAAAAAAATGATCAAGACGGAAAAGTTGCGTGCTTACAGCAGCTTTCCATCGGTCATGGAGAGCTACGAGCCAAAAACAGCACGTGAAGAAACAGAGTGAAGTTCAGGTAGACGTGCTGATGAAGTTCAAGTTCTTCACGCGGTGCATTTTCGAAGACTCTGTTTCGCGATAAAAGGCACAACGCGTGATCTCGTTGTTTTCAAAATTGCTTGAAAACGTCTAGGAATCAGAGAAAAACATCTACATGAAAAAGTTGCGCATTTTCCGTAGCTTTTCAACGGTATATTATTTGCCCCATTCCGATAAATTTTGTAGAAATTACGGCAAAAAAACGTTTTTTGCCATTTTCGAAATTGACTTAAAACCGTAATGAATTGGAAAAAACAATCTACATAAAAAAGTTTCAAATTTCTTCAAGCTTTCCAACGCCATATCATTTGCTGCATTCCGATAAACCGTTGAGAAAATAATGCGAAAATATGAACTCGGTGGGACTTCGGCCATTTTCAAAATTACGTTTAAATAGTTTAAAATTGGAAAAAAACTTTCTGTACGAAAAAGAAGCGGATTTACAGCAGCTATCCAACGCCGTCTCATTTGCCTCATTCCGATAAATGGTTTAGAAATAGACTCGAAAATACGATTCACGTTTTTTTTGTATGAAGAAAAACGGTTTTCAAAACCGCTCTTAAACCATTTAGATTTTGACAAAAATTCAACTTAGGCCGTGACCGTCGTGTCCACAGCTTTCCAACAGTATATTGCAAGCCTAATTTGGACAATGTTACGGGAAGTTCAACCTCTCACCAATGGAAGTTCAGGTCGAACAACTCAGGTAGTAAAATTGCAACAGACGCAAGTTCATCACGTCCCGAGAGCAAATCCGCTAACGAGCGAGATTCCTATTTAAAATGGGCATTTAGTTGCTAAAAACCATTTTTAGATTACACTTACATCACATAGAACACGACTGACCAGAATAATTAGCGCGGGGAGACACGGTTGCGAAGATAGCCCGAAGGTCGGGTTCCTACAGAGGGAAGTTCAGGTTGTGTAACTCAGGAAGTTCAACCCGTGATCAGAATAATATTCTGATCCCGTGATCAGAATAGTGTTTATGTATGTATATATATATATATATATATATATATATATATATATATATATATATATATATATATATATATATATATATATATATATATATAGGACAAATGTTTGGTACGACCGGGTGTAGTTACTCCCACTTTTGTTTCGTATGCTATAGGTAGTATCTATCATTCTAAAGTATATGTATGCGTAGTATGTGGTATATAAGAATGTTTAGGTAATATATATACAAATTTTTTGGTAGTATGTCTCATATTTTGAGCATATACTTTTTTACGTACAAATATGTACGTATTTTATAAATATAATAAAAATATGAGTCAATTTCCAATTTTTTTCATAGAATTCACTTTGAAGTATCTTAGATATAGTATATGAACATACTAAAAATAATAAAGTAGTATATATACTACCACATGATAATATATGAGACATGGGAGTAACTACACCCGGTCGTAGGATGTATTTTCCCTATATATATATATATATAGGGTCGCGTTATTCGTCATCCTGGGTGAGGAATAGTTATTCTTCACCCTCCCTCTATTTTAACACCAATGCATCGTATTTTTACGTCCCGTAATTATTTTCTTACTTCATAGGTAAAAATAGAACGTAAGAAAATATTGGATCACCATAAAGTTATTTTATGTTATGTAAAATTACGAACGTAAAACATAGTGTAAAATATACACAAAATGTAATTTTATGGTCTTATGACCAATAATTTTGTTTTCTTATGCCAAAAGTTTACGTAGTGAATCAATCTATTTGTATACCAAATGTAATTTATTTATAAAACGATCGTAAGATTACCTCGGATGAAGGATAACTTATTCTGCACACTATTCTGATCACGTGATCAGAATATTATTCTGATCACAACCTGAACTTCCTGAGTTACACAACCTGAACTTCTATCTGTACGAACCTGACCTTCGGGCTATCTTCGCAACCGTGTCTCCCCGCGCGAATTATTCTGGTCAGTCGTGTTCTATGTGATGTAAGTGTAATCTGTAAACGGTTTTTAGCAACTAAATGCCCGTTTTAAATAGGAATCTCGCTCATTGGCGGATTTTGCTCTCGGGTCGTGATGAACATGCGTCTGTTGCAATTTTACTGCCTGAATTGTTCGACCTGAACTTCCCCCAGTGCTAGGTTGAACTTCCGCAAACATTGCCCAAATGGGGCTTGCGATATACCGTTTGAAAGCTATGGACACGAGTATCATGACCCAACTTAACTTTTTGGCAAAATGTAAGCGGTTTAAGAGCAGTTTTGAAAACCGTTTTTTCTTCATACAAAAAACGTGAATCGTATCTTCGATCGCATATCTAAACCATTTATCGGAATAAGGCAAATAATATGGCATTGGAAAGCTGCTGCAAAACCGCTCCTTCCACATGTTGATAGTTTTCTCTAATTCCCTATGGTTAAAGAGTAATTTGGAAAATCGTAAAATTTCGCAAACCGAACAGCCGAGTTCGTATTTTCGACGCCATTTCTAAACGGCTAATCCAATTGAGGCAAATGATATGGCGTTGGAAAGCTTATGAAAATGCGCTACTTTTTCATGTTGAAAGTTTTTTCTAATTTTGAACGGTTTAAGAGTAATTTAGAAAACGGTACAAGTTCCACCGAGTTAGTATTTTTTAACCGTACGTCCGAATGCAGCAAATGATATGGCGCTGAAAAGCTTGAACAAATGCGAAACTTTTTGGTATATATTGTTTCTCCCAATTCTTTACGGTTTTAAGTCAATTTTGAAAATGGCTTAAAACGTATTTTTGCCGTAATTTCTACAAACTTTATCGGAATGGTTTAAATAATATACCGTTGAAAAGCTATGGAAAATACGAAACTTTTTCATGTTGATGGTTTTCTCTGATTCCTAGCCGTTTTCAAGTAATTTCGAAAACGGCAAGATCATTCATTCTGCCTTTATCGCGAAACAGATTCTTCGAAAATGCACCGCGTGAAGAACTTGAACTTCTCGGCATGTCTACTTGAACTTCACTCTGTTTTTCATGTGTTTTTTGTGCTCGTGGCTCTCCATCCACTCACCGGAATTGGGCAAGTGATATACCGATGGAAAGCTGTTGTAAACACGTAACTTTCCCGTGTTGATCAATTTTTCATACTCGCAACGGTTTTAATGTTTTTCATCTGAAATTCATTCAGTGCAGTAGTTGAACTTCCTGCTGTTTTCACGTTGAACTTCTGTGACGTATTTTCGTTTGTAATTTTCTCATCCATTCGTTAGTGTTACACAAATGATATTCCTTTTGTACAAACCCCTCTCACAATAATTTTTTTTAACTTTCTCCGACCGAGGACTTGAACTTATAACAACAAAACTTTTAGTCTTTGCTTTTTTATTCTTTTTAATACAAAATGCACACCGTGTAGTACGTGAACTTCTGGCAGTTATCAATCTGAACTTCTCTCGGTTACGTGAAAATATCTGAGTTTTTTATGAATATTAATCTGATTTTCTTAATCCTTTTTTCTGAAATTTGAAGCGCTCTATATTTAAAAGTTGAACTTCTTGTTATTTTATTTTTGAACTTCTTGTTTCCATTCTTTAATAACGAGGAAAATCTGAGTTTTCTATAATCATCGAACTTCTCCATCTTTTTAATATGGACTTCCTAGTTTTATTTCTTAATCTTTTTTATGAAATTTTGAAGCGCTCTATTTTTAAAAAGTTGAACTTCTTGTTATTTTATTTTTGAACTTCTTGTTTCCATTCTTTAATAACGAGGAAAATCTGAGTTTTCTATAATCATCGAACTTCTCCATCTTTTTCTTCAGTATGTGGTACACGTGAACTTATGAATTTCTGAAACACGAACTTCGCATGCTATTGAATTTCAAGAAAATTACACACAACAATACACATACACTTCGTGTGCTACATGCATTTTTACACAAATACGAATGAACACATCTGAAAGAGCATAAAGTTCTCACGCAGAGTTCAAAAAATAGAGTGAAATTTTTTCCACAAGAAATATTGGACATTTTGGTAGGCGAACCTGTACAGTTTTTCAATTGGTTTGCACGTTGAACAGCGTCATCATTACAAACTGAACTTCTCTTTTCTTTTCTTCTAATAAAAACACACACTATAAACTGAACGCAAGTGTGCTCTGAACTCGATCATGTATGTCATACAAAAAGTTCCAGCAAATTAAAATGCACACATAACAATTGAAACACTGCTAGCAACATCTTTTTGCAATGTTTAATATTAGGATCCCGTAAACCATCATTTTTCCCAACTTTATAGTGTTTAAAATTGGACGCTGAGAGGAACAGGGTTCAGGAGGAAGAAGTAAGCAGGGCACTGAAGTTCAGATTGGTCGCGGGAAGAAAGTCAGCACCACAAGTTGTTTTTTTTGACAACGTCTCCCCCTGTAGTTGGAATATAGGGAAACATGCTCCTTCGACACAGGCCAAAAATCAAAAGAATCAGTGTTCCTAGCTTACAGAACTTGTTCACATAGTACATGAGATAAAAGAACTAGCACTCATGGAAAAAAATGGACAGTTCACGGGTTGCAGATGGAGCAGGTCAGCCGAGCCGGAGGAAGCCGCAATCGGGGGCTGGTGGCGGGAGACGGCCGCGACCCGGTGGGTGGCTCGCGTCGCGGCGTGCTCTCGTCAATAAGACCCCGGGCGGCAGCGGCGGCAGGGATCCTGGGCGCGCGGGACCCCGGGCGGCGGCGGCGGGATCTGGTAGTTGGAGCAGCGACGCGGCGGCGGGATCCGACGGTTGGAGTAGGTCCGCGGCGGTGGGGCGGGGCCGCGGCGGCGGGATCCAGCGGTTGGAGGGTGGGGGCGGGCCGTGCCGGCGGTTGGAGGTCGAGGGGAGAGGGCGGCTCGGCGGAGGACAGCCGTGGGGGCTCGCCGGCGAAGGAGAACAGGTGAAGGCCGGGGTGGCCGCGCGCCGGAGCTAGGGGCAGCGGCGGTTGCCCCGGGGGGGGGGGGGGGGGAGGCGCTGGATCAGGGAGGGGAAGTGGTGGGCGTGGGGCGTGGCTTTTTTCTCATCTGCGATTTCGGGAAGTTCGGGAGGGAGCGGTCGGGCCCTTATAGGGCTGGCTGTGATCCAAATAACTATTCTAATCCTAGGATTACAATAGTGCTGTCCTATATATATATATATATATATATATATATATATATATATATATATCATTTTACCACGATGAGATGGTGCTGATGATGAAGATGAAATGGTGCTGATGAAGATGTGGATGAATATGATGATTTTCACTATGAGAGGAGTGTTGGTGATGATGAAGGCTTCGATTTCTCCCTCTCGGAGGAAAGTTTTCCTAGCAGAATCGTTGTGTCGTCGAGCAAAAGTGCCCCGCCTCTGTTCCGCCTTGCATATAGCGACGGAAGGTTCAGAAACTGTTCTCTTGAATTTTTTCTAGGTTAAGTATGATTTTATGGCTAAAGGACTTCGAGAGAGGAGGCTCGAGGGCCCCAATAGCCCAGGTGAGGCGACCAGGGGTGGTAGCGCACCTGCTCTTATGGATGGACGGTGGGCCCCATCTGGTATATCCTTGCTCCATAATTCCTTTTATATATTCCAAAATGAATCTCCAAGAACCCACACTTCATTTTGAGTTCCGAAGAATTGCTTTCTCTTATGTTATTATTTTAGGTCCAGAATTCTAGCTACAGACAATCTGTCTTTTTGTATAACTTGCATTTTAAGAAAGAAAATACATTATAATTGCACCATAATGTGAAGTATAATAGTGAAATAAGATAAATTACTGTAGGAATAATGATGCAAAATGGACATATCAACCGGCCATTGGAATTTCCCCAACCTTGACTAGTTGCTCTCGGTCAAGCCTTATGCACTAAGAGCATCTACAACCGTACCCCCACATCCGTCCCAAACACCCACGCAAGCTGCCCGGTCAATGCCCGGACGAAAAAAAACACCCAACCAGTCCCCCACAACTAGCCCAAACGACCGGGTTGTCCGGCAACCCCCATATCGAGCCCATATGTGGGGTGGATATGGGGAGGCTCGAACGTGTCCGTACACCGCCGCCATGTTGGACCAGCTCGCTATGGCCCACACCCTCTCCCCCCACAAAAAGCCATACGACCGTTGAACCCTAGTCAAACCACACTCCTCTCTCAATTCTCTCGCCTCACCTCTCCCCTCGTGTCTCCTTCCTTTCCTCTCCAATCTCTTTTGCCGCCTCCATCATGGCTAGGTCCGGCCACGGCTCCGGCAGCGAGACCAATCCCATGGATTGGGGTGGCCGTGTGAAGAAGGACGACTCTGACTCCGACAGAGACGCAGGACGAGGACGAGCTTGCGCTCTGCATTGCCATCTAGCAGCCGCGGCTGGACACCGACGGGAGCTCGAACTCCGCGATGTCCACCGGCAGCTCGTCCCGGCCAAGCTGCGCCAAAGCGCTCCAGCGGCTCGCCTGTCTCGCTCTGCGCCGCTGCAGATTTGGAGCAGAGGGGACCTCTCCCTTCCTCCCCGACGCCAGCTCCTGTCGGCCAACACTGGGTCCTTGTGCCAGCGAATCCCGTGTGGATGCACATGCCAGAGTCAGAGGTCAAGGCCATCTATCTCGAGCGGAAGTGGGCCGAGGCGGAGGCCAGCTCCTCCCGGCAATGCTCCCACTCTGTCCCCGTCGATCCGGAGGAGCAGCTCCTCCGCGAGGTCATGCGTCGTTCGCTGACCTCGGCGGAGACAGACGCTAGGCGCCTCTAGCGCAAAAATGCGAAGGTGCTCCGGCTCGGGATCGGAGCTTCAAAACACCTTGCAAGGGAGAAGGAGTCTGCCAAGGCCAATGCGGCATGCCACGCGGAAGTGCTTCGGCTCAGGATCAAAGCTTTGGAATGCCTCGCGAGGGAGAAGGAGTCTACCAAGGCCATGGAGGCGCGCCATGTGAAGGAGCAGGAGCACGTCCTTTGCCGCCTCTCCGGCTACATCTCGTCGACATCAAAGTGCGGCACCACCACAGGTGATGACGACTCTCCTCCTACCGTGAACGCCTACACGGAGGAGATGGACCGCCGTGCCGGTGACCGCAAGGACAAGGGTCCGACCAAGAAATGGTGATCCGCCTCTCCGCAAGGTCTTGTTTATTTTGTACTACCTATATAAACTAATATAAGAGGTTTTAGAGTACTATTTTAGTGATCTAAAACGTCTTATATTAGTTTACGGAGGGAGTATCTAGTTTAATCCGGTGAACTTTGTGTGTCTATCCAATGAACTATGCTTGAATCTATCTATATTTCTTGTTTGATCCATTCTGATTATGATCTACATGTTTACATTGTAGCATGCATTTTATGGATTTGAGTGCAGGCATTTGGGTACTACGGTTATGGAGTCAGACAAATGGGGATTGCCCGGTCACTGCCGGCGGACGTATCCAAACATGTCCGTAGGCGTATAAATGTCAAATGTGGTTATAGATGATCGAAACACATCTTTGGGATTATTTTTTGGGTTTCTCGTCCAAGGGAAAATCCTTTGAAAGCAATTTTTTTTCAAGAATACGCCTAGGCGTACCATATTTTTATAAAAGGAAGAAAATTAGTACAAGAAACCATAACTTGCCGTGAATAACAAGTGTAGGACAACCTTCACACCCGAGCTAATCAACAGATTAGCCATGATGACGATTACAGACATAACGCAAAAGGGCCTGCCCTAAGCCAATCATCTAGCCGCGTCATAAGAAGCGCGAGCCACCTCGAAGAGCAACAACTTCATACAGATTTCCTTGTCAACACATTGTCCATCCATTGATGTCTAAGAGGAGACAATGGGTGAAAAGCGGGACTCAGACGGTCCGGAGAAAGCGGTCATCTTGGATTCACCGAAGGCTGTGTACATAGCGCCCACGAAGTTCAACTCGGACATCAGCAAGCATCGATAAACCACAAGACAACAACAAGTCAAGTCCCCATCTACAATGCTCTCAACAGAATAACGCCGCCGCCATCGCAGGTCCTGTCACGGACCAATGCTTTTGCCCGAAGATCACAACCCAGTCAAGAAGGGGAGATGTGGACACACCACGACCACGCCTCCAAGGAGAAAAACGACACCCACGGACGCCGTCGCCATCAACTCCGACCAACGAACATGATTTTCATCCAAACCGTCGCACATCTCCCACCCCTATCAGCAGATTGGGCCAAACTGTAGGTTACACCGCCCGTTGCCACAACACCTAGTCATCATGGCCAAACCGTGGAACTCCAATCCGGCCGAGAGCAGCTGACCAACAGGGAAAATCCTCTGAAGGTTTTGTTCGGTTACACCTCCTCCCAAGAGGATTGGGGTGAATTAGAGAGGGTTTTGACTTGTAGCGGACTTAATCTCAATCAATCTCTGCAAATCCCCTCCATTTCCCTGTCAACCGAACAAGCCCGAAAGCATCTCAAAGCCCTGTCTACCAAAGGCCTGAAGCGTCTCGACCCTCATGGCCTCGTCCAACGGCTGCCTCGGACGCAACAGCTGCAACTTTACCCAACGTTACTCGCGCACATAACTCCCGTTCCCCTCCAGCCCTCTCTCTCACGGACATTGCATTCCCCACTCAGCTTCCCTTTCTCCACTGCGGAGCAGGCAGGGGGGAAGAGCAGCGGCAGATCGAGCGCGGGCGCGCCGGCGATCGACGGGCTTAACCAGGTTAGGCTCTCGATTCGTGGGCAAAGGGAGGGTTTACTACTGTAAATGGGGGAAACTCCGGAAATGGCTTCCTTTTCTTGATTCCGTAGCACAATCTGTGGTCGCTGTCCATCAGGCCGGAGCGGGGGCGGTTCCACGGTTTGCAAGGCGAGGAGCGCTCGCGAGAGCTGTGCCATGTCGAGGCAGCATCACCACTGCAACCACACGGGCGATGACAAGAAGCAGTTCGTTGCCGTGGCTTCGGGTGATTTCAGGCACAGTATGGTCAGTTAACTTAGCCCCCCCTTCCTTGCATCAATCCACTTCCTTTGATGTGCATGCTCTCTCCTCTAAAAATTTTATGAGGGTTTTGGGGCGGCAAACACCCACGCACGGTAGGAGAGGGTGTTGAACATTGAAATGCCACTAAAATTATTAGCGAAATCATTCCCTTCTTGATTAAAGGGCTGCGCTTTTATTTGTTGCAGTATTTCTTTCTTAACTATGCCGTGAATACTTGGCGCTTCCTACAATGTCCAGTTGTTGTTGGAAGAAAAGAGGAAAATATATAGAGCAATGTCCAATTGTTTCAGGAGTAGATAAGATCGTTCATTGCTGGTGACTATTTTTGGTTCCCGGGCAAAAAAAATCCTAGCCTTGCTGGGCTAGGCTTGACATTTGAAGCTGCAAAGCCAATATAGCTTTCAGTATATTTTTCTTGAAAGAATTGTTTCAGAACATTTTCCTTCGAAAAAACTGTTCCCAAACATCTAAAGGGTGCAGCAGGACAACACCCTGTTGGTGGAAAGCTCTTACAGAGATAATTAGTGTATTAGTACTATCATTAGTGCTATTTCTAATATGATACTAATAGTTTGGTAACTAGTACTTCAGTACACTCATGGTCTACTACCATCATTGTGCTATTTCTAAATTTATAATAAGGTAACTCATGTCACGTAAGTGCATTTTTTGTCCATAATGTGTTCCAAATATATGAGTTTGTGTTCTGTTTGTTTGCCATGTCCTTTTGTAGTCATGAAATTGCAAATGGTGCCTGTATTTCCTGAAAATAGCATGAAACTTAAATTGTCACAGACGTGAACCTTGTTAAGTTTATCTTCCTTGTTCTTCAACAGTGTATACCGTGGGAGGTTGGAAACCATTTGGGGACCATGATCTCTGGGACCATCAAACTAGAAGCTCCTAATGGCATATTCCATATTGGAGTGTGTAGAAAGACGGATGAGCTAGTTCTTCGGTCTGATGGGATAAGTTTGTCGCACTGCATCACATAAAAGAAAATTATTCTCTTTTGTTTGTGTACCGTGGGAACTCTACCTTTAAGGTTCATATATTCAATTCCATGGGTCATGAGAAGGCTACTTCCTGTTCTCAACCACCTTCTCAGAGCTTTGGAGGCGATCCACCGGACACTACTTGCGATCATCATGTGCTGAATGGTAAGATTAATTACAGTTCTAAGGTCGAGTACTTGTACTATGCTTTTGCGATCATTGTAACAAATGTACTTGATGTGCAGAACAAGTACTGTCTGATCCTGGAAATGTTCGGACGTCAACTGACCTTGACTATATCATATTACCTGGCTGCCATCTAACCAAAGCACAACACGAGAAAGTACTTGAAATAGCTTGTACCATGAGGTCTGAAGTTCCCCTTTATGTGGCCGTCATGAACAAAAGCAATGTCAACTTGAAGGATTGCTCTGTTGTAAGTTGCATCTTTTCCCTTAACAATTTCTTGGTTATGTTATTGACTCCATTAATAGGACCCATTCCTACTGGTGAAGATTCCATCTTCGTAATAATGTCTTTTTATTTTGGTTACTGCAGAACTTACCGCTAAAGCTTGTGGAACATTTCAAAGACACATCTAAAGCTACTATTCGACTAGAAGCCCCTGATGACAATATATACGGTGTTGAAGCTTGCAAGCATGGTGATGACCAAATAGTCCTCCAATGTGGGTCCTCCAATGTGGGTGGAATAAACTTGTAGTTTCTAATCGCATACAAGAGAATGACCTGCTTGTTTTTATGAGCAAGGGAAAAACAGGCCTTGAAGTTCGTATTCTTGGCACAAGCGGTCATGAGAGAACCTCTTCATGTTTTGACATGGGAGATATTTCCAGTACTCAAGAAGTTTCTGAAGATTCAGTTGAAATAACTGATCTACCCGCTCATACAGATTACTACGTGAGCAGTTCTGATGATGATCACATTGTGGGAGAAGGTACTAGAAAATTGTGTAGGTGGCAGAAGCAGGCACCTAGTCGCTGTGCAGAAACTCAAAAGGTGGCTTCAACATCCAGTACTCAAGAAATTTCTGAAGATTCACTTGAAATAACTGATCCACCTGCTCATACAGACTACTATGTGAGCAGTTCTGATGATGATCACACTGTGGGAGAAGGCACTAGAAAATTATGTAGGTGGCAGAAGCAGGCACCTAGTCATTATGCAAAAACTCAAAAGGTGGCTTCAACATCCAGTACGCAAGAAACTTCTGAAGATTCACTTGAAATAACTGATCCACCCGCTCATACAGACTACTATGTGAGCAGTTCTGATGATGATCTTATTGTGGGAGAAGGCACTAGAAAATTATGTAGGTGGCAGAAGCAGGCACCTAATCACTCTGCAAAAACTCAAAAGGTGGCTTCAACATCCTCCCCATCTGCTAAATCAGGTTATAGCACTATATTTACTTGTGCATTTTCGTTTTATCAACTTCAAAATTACTTCTAGTTATGCCATGCTTATCTTATGAGAGTTCTGCAAGCTTTTCAGGATATGAAGCTCACAAGCTGAATGAGCGAGCATTTGTGGAGTTTGGGGTCGATTTGGAACCTCATAGCTCCAGCAATCTCGAGGGGCCTTCCAGGCCTTCCCAGCATCCCTACATTTTAGCTGAAGGATTGTCATCAACTCTAACTCCTGTGGAGAAGAAGAAAATTGAGGAGAAAGTCCAAGCAATTCAATCTGAACTTCCTATCTTTGTGGCATTAATGACCAAAGGCACGATTAGCGCCAATCATTTGGTGAGTTCAAATACACACTCTTTGATCCTCAGCTGCCAGTGGGTTATGGGGCTCTCTGACCTATTTGTTTGTAGATTGCGTTGATGTGGAACGAAATCTTGAGACCCACTTCTGCAATTACACTACAAAACCTGCGCATAACCAATTTCATATCTAAAAATGCATCAAAATTTACTCATATGTAAACACCGATTATGTGAATCATTTTACTGAAGTAGACATGGATCTGATATTTTGATTTCTCATTTCTGCATGTTTGATTAGCGCTTCTGCAAGGAATACGGTTCAAGATATCTTCCACGCATACACACAAAAAAGGCTCTCGTGCTTCAGTCGGAGGGAACTGAGATGGAGTGGGACGCCACATTGACAATAGACACGAAGAGAGCGAAGTGGATTCGCGTTGGCTGGCAGAAATTCGTCGACGAAAATAAAGTGCGGGAGGGGGATATCGGCCTCTTTGAACGGGCAAAGAGCACGGAAGAGCTTAGGATGACCGTCCATTTCATCCGCAAGTCAGACACACAGGTGTAGCTCAAGCCCTACCATGTACTGGTATTAAGACATTGTCTGTCTGGTTCTAACCTGCCATGACAGTGAGTGAGCTTTTATCTAATTTGGGATAGGTTGGAGTCTATTCTGCCTGTAGTTAGTACGGTCTGATGCTTATATATTACTATTTCTGAATAGGATATCTCCAGGGGATAGTCTTTTCTCCAATGAGACATGATGTAAACTGTAAACAACATTATGTTATTTTACCTACTTGCATGCTCTGTTCAACTGGCATTAGCGCTCGTTCATGCATAAAGTGTTTGGTTCGGCTCCATCATGCTTCTGTCTCTTTTGAGATGATAGCAGATGCACGTGATTTGCCTTCCGAGATTTTTTTTTCCGACAAAGGACATTTCATTCAATTGATTTATCAAGATGATACAACCGCATCAAAAGAATGCCCGGTCTCTGTATAACGTGATGCACACAGCCAACAAGTCTAAACGATCCAAAAATAAACAGGTTTACAGCAAAATAAATCAATGCAGCCTAGGGTGGGGCAAATCTTATCCGGAGATTACACCGCCATCCATGGAGGGAGAAAACCTCCCTGGCCGTATGCTCCAGCCGTGTAGACGCCATCATAAAAGTCCTCCGGCCTCTGCAGGATAGACCAAGTACGGAACCATCGCGTACATACATGAATAACCTGCACAGGAGAAGAAACACATTTATTATTAAAACCCACATCAAGAGGGATAAGGAAAGCGAATGCTTGCTGAGCAAATGGCTAGCACACAACACTAACAGCCAGCGGCGGAGGACCCAGTAGGGCGAGGCAGGGCGCCCGCCCTACCTTGATTTGGCCGGTGCAGGCAGGGCGCAAGGCGGCGCAGCCGCGCAGCGGCGTTGCCGGTGGCCGAGTGCAGGCAGCCCGCCCTACCTCAATTTTTGTGCGTCCTCCGCCACTGCTAACAGCAGATGGACCAGCATCAAGAGGGCTTGTGAAATGCTTTTGGGCAAGTGAAAATCCAAGTGCAGAAGTCTGGACGCATGAACAATGTCACTATTAAGCACAAAGAGCATTAAAACATGAAGTACGTTCAGAATGGTTGTAAACTTAATATGCAGTAGCAAAATGAACCCAGCTATTGCACGTTATCAACTATCTCGTTCCATTTCGTGTTCCATAGTAAACCTAGACAGATTTATCATAACTAATGCAGATGTGATGTTCTTGAGCCAATATAAAAGCATGCAGAATTGTAGGTACTTGTGCTGGTCGATCCTGTCAAAAACAAAACCTGCTAAATGTACACACACGCATGCACGCACACACACTGTCGTGATGTCATTTCACAGAGTTGATAAATTTGTTTGCCTTTCTTTGTTCCTGCCTATCTCTTGCATTATGTAAATTTCTTTGGTTTCTATACTCTCTCCTTGTATGTGGACGGTTCCCACTGATGTTCCTGTTGGCGTTCAAATTACTGTCTTTTTTTTAACGAAGGCAAAAGATTTGCCTCATCGATTAATTAAAAAGAAGAGAGTTGCTCAGTTAATTAACGAAAAATCGGACGAAAACCAATACAAACAAACTACATGCGGACTATTACCAAAGTCTAAAACCCCATGGCCGCACCGTCGACCATACGGGCATTCCCAACATGCAACAGACCCAAGCCCACACACATCTACATCGCAATGGAATTCCCAAAAAGAACACCTCGGATGTAGACAAATGACCTCATCAAAACCACGATGATAAGTTAAACCATGAGCACGACCCAAAAGACCGAGGAGCAGTGGCGGAGCTATGTACAAGTCTGGGGGGCTAGCCCCCCCAACTTTGTACCAAACCGTGGAGAATTTTTTGGGGGGAAGGGTTTAGGTGAGATTTTTTTAGCATTTTACACCCTCAACACTCATGTTTTAGCCTTGTCCCCCCCCCCACACACACAACAGTTTCTACCTAGCTCCGCCACTGCCGAGGAGTAACCATTAAGCAGCCCACATGCGGAGGACGCGGTAGGGCGAGGTGGGGCGCTCGCCCTACCTTGATTGCTCGTACCTTTTTGCTAGGCATATGTATACATCTACAGTACATCGATCTGATTTGACGTGAAACGTTTCGTTGGGCTGTGATTCAACCTGGACTACTTATCGGGCCGTGATACGTCTCCAACGTATCTATAATTTTTGATTGTTCCATGCTATTATATTATCTGTTTTGGATGTTTTATATGCATTAATATGCTATTTTATATTATTTTTGGGACTAACCTATTAACCTAGAGCCTAGTGTCAGTTTCTGTTTTTTCCTTGTTTTTGAGCTTCGCAGAAAAGGAATATCAAATGGAGTCCAAATGGAATAAAAATTTACGAAGAATATTTTTGGAAAATATAAAAAATACTGGAGCAAAAAGATACTGGAGAGGAGTCCCGAGGCAGCCACAAGCCTAGGGGGCGCCCCCCTAGGGCGCGCCCCCCTGGCTTGTGGGCCCCTCGGGAGTCCCCCTGACTTGATTCCAACACCAAGTACTCCTATAAATCCCGTAACCCCCAGAAAGAAACCTAGATCGGGAGTTCCACCGCCGCAAGCCTCTGTAGCCACGAAAAACCAACTAGGAGCCCGTTCCGGCACCCTGCCGGAGGGGGAAACCATCACCGGAGGTCATCTTCATCATCCCGGCGGTCTCCATGACGAGGAGGGAGTAGTTCACCCTCGGGGCTGAGGGTCTGTACCAGTAGCTATGTGTTTGATCTCTCTCTCTCTCTCTTGTGTTCTTGAGATGACACGATCTTGATGTACCGCGAGCTTTATTAATATAGATGAATCATATGGAGTTTTCCCCTCTCTATCTTCTTGTGATGAATTGAGTTTTCCCTTTGAACTTTTCTTATCGGATTGAGTCTTTAAAGGATTTGAGAACACTTGATGTATGTCTTGCGATGGGATATCCGTGGTGACAATGGGATGTTCTATTGATCCACTTGATGTATGTTTTGGTGATCAACTTGCGGGTTCCGTGACCTTGGGAATCTATGCATAGGGGTTGGCACACGTTTTCGTCTTGACTCTCCGGTAGAAACTTTGGGGCACTCTTTGAAGTTCTTTGTGTTGGATTGAACATGATGAATCTGAAATTGTGTGATGCATATCGTATAATCAAGCCCATGGGTACTCGTGGTGACACTGGAGTATCTAGGTGACATTAGGGTTTTGGTTGATGTGTATCTTAAGGTGTTATTTTAGTACGAACTCTAGGGCTGTTCGTGACACTTATAGGGATAGCTCATAAGATTGATCGGAAAAGATAACTTTGAGGTGGTTTCGTACCCTACAATAATTTCTTCGTTTGTTCTCCGCTATTTGTGACTTTGGAGTGAACTCTTTGTCGCACGTGAGGGATTTACATATGATTCAACTATGTCAGTATTGTTGAGAGAACTTGCACTAGTGAAAGTATGAACCCTAGGCCTTGTTTCTAAGCATTGCAATACCGTTTGTGCTCACTTTTATCATTAGTTACCTTGCTGTTTTTATATTTTTAGATTACAAAAACCTATATCTACCATCCATATTACACTTGTATCACCATCTCTTCGCCGAACTAGTGCACCTATACAATTTACCATTGTATTGGGTGTGTTGGGGACACAAGAGACTCTTTGTTATTTGGTTGCAGGGTTGTTTGAGAGAGACCATCTTCATCCTACGCCTCCCACGGATTGATAAACCTTAGGTCATCCACTTGAGGGAAATTTTCTACTGTCCTACAAAACTCTGCGCTTGGAGGCCCAACACGAGTCTACAAGAAGAAGGTTGCGTAGTAGACATCAGGCTGTAACCAAACTTTCCAGCCCACATGCGTTCGCTCGGTGGTGCCTCGCTCGATCCAATCGTCCACGCCACCACGCCCGCTCAAACAGAGACTGACTCCACGCCGCCACGCACGCGCGAACCCTAGGCGGCAGCAAGCAAGGGCGAGTGATTAATTGCATATTTGAAGAGATACTTTAAGGTACTTGGTGGTAGTCGCAACAGCTCCAATCCAAGTAACTGGGAAAGTGGAAACGCTTCGGGCCAATCTGTTCATCAAAATCAAGCAAATATCATGGAATCGGAGAATGCAAATCAGTTGAAAGGGCTTTTTCAGCAATGAAAATCATCAAGACCAAGTTGCGGAGCAAGATGTCCGGTGGCTGGCTTAATGAGTTGATGGTTATATTGAGTGAGGGATATTCAAAGGTCTTGATCTTGATAAAATTAAGGAAGCTTTTCAAAAGAAGGGTAGGGCACTATCATTGTCCGGGTCTTCTACATGCCATTAAAGCTTACTTATCGGTATATTTTAGGTTGTTCTTCTATTTAAAGTATGTTCGCATTTTCGTTGTGCTTGGCTATTTTGTCTAGGATCATATGAAAATATTGGTGTGCACTACTGGTTCGTATTATTTATGTTGGTTTTGCATCAAAAAAAAGTGTTGCTTAAGAGTTCGCCCCACCTTAAAAAAGTTTCGTCCTCCGTCACTGAAGCAGCCGCAGACGCCTTCCCTATGGCATCACTCTTATTTTTTTTCTTTTGAGAGATTTCTCCACCTTCTCGATCTTTTCTTTGTTAACCTTTCCAGTCAGGATACATGCAATCACCTTACCAGACCCAGGGCTAGCCGCCTCCAAGCGAGAGACCAAGTTGCAAAGCTCTTTTGCAAAGAGAGCATTGGAACAAGGTGCCAACGAATCTGCCCCAACAACATCTCCACCTAGGAGCACCACCCGTCCAATGGCCACAGGCAAGTTAGTGACGACGACATCCAAACCTGCACACATCACATAGTCGGCCTGACAAGACTCCAAGGGCGGTGGTGAGGGTGTCGTGGGCACTGCCAAAGCCCCTAACGAGCCCATTTCCTTCGAAATCACCACCGAAAGAGGTGGAGTGGACTCCTCATATAGCTCTATCAACTCAGGCATAATCTGTAGAACTGGAGCCACAGCCCCAGCGATCACTTCACCCCCTGCGTCAATCCACACCATAGAGCAAGGCCTAGCACGAGGAGAGAAACCTCCATAGAGGTCGACTTCCTCTTCATCCGTAGAACCAACCTGAAGCTCGGGGAGCAGAGACCCAATCGACACAACCTGAAGCTTATAAAGAGCAACCTCCGCTTTTGCAAAGACACTCTCACGCACAAGACATTCGCGAAGCTCAACGCAAAGCAACTCAGCCTGCTCCTCAAGGACGGGCTGTAATGGCACGTCAGCTTGGATGATGGATGCAGGCGGTGGAGCAACACATGGTTGCGGCGCAGCCTGGTCGACGGGTTGCTTTGCACGTTACTGGTTTTCTGGCTTCCAGCTGAGAGTAAGAGAGAGAGATACAGTACTAAGATGAGAATTTTCAACCAGACAAGCCTAAACTAGGAAACATGCGTCCAGATGAAAGCATATGGGGTGAGGAGAGACTAGTATGGATTGGTTACATAAGAACATCATACATGATTGCTATTTTGATAATTTGGAAATCCTACATAATTTTGTATTTTAAAGTGAATAGAGAAGATAAACATCGCAAAAATACCACTGGTACCATCTCTGAGCCAGCTCCAAAATGTCTTGGGAGAACATGGCAGCGGAAACCCTAGATCAGTTGATCGGATGATTGCGGCGCTCTTGTGTCGCTACCCCCTTGGGGGCGTCATTCTTGTAGGTGTGCATAGGCTCGAGGGACTAGTAGATGGCTTCTGTGGTGGAGCGCGGTTCTTGTGACGCATCGACGACGTGGAGTCTTGGTGGCGTGGTGTTGCAGGGTCTCAACGACAGATGCTTGATGATGGACGTGCATAGGGTGATGACATTGTTTAGCGTCATCGTGGCGTTGACAGCAGGCCTGGCAAGGTGGATGCGTCAGTACCTGCTCTGAAGATGGATCTGTGGAAGACGATGGTGACGGTCCCTACAACGTGCGCATGCGGTGCCCGTTGAGAGTGCGTCGGACTGGTGTGTGACCCAGACCTAGCAACAACTTGGTTGGGGCCTCCGGCTTTAGATGTTGTGCTTTAGTATGAGGTTTGGGTATGTGACCCAAACAATTTGTACCCCTTCATCAAGTGGATAGGAGTACCGACATATTCACGACATGTTCTTAATTATTTGACTGATCCTTTCAACGTTGAATTGTTTTAGAAGATATAGGTTTTGATAACCCACAAGTATAGGGGATCACAATAGTCTTCACGGGTAGTATTACACCCTAATTTATTGATTCTACACAAGGGGAGCCAAAGAATATTTATTGGTCTTAGCAGTCAAGTTGTCAGTTCAACCACACTTGGAATTTCTTTCCGCAACAAAGTTTTAGTAGCAAAGTAACAAGAGAAATAGGAACACTAATAGTAACGATTATGATGGTTGTAACAATAGCAGTAGCAATAGTAACTTAGCGAAGATCAATATGCGAAAAGCATAGGCACTGGATCGGTGATGTATAATTGTGTTGGATGACATTCATCATGTAATAGTTACATACTAGAGCGACACAGAACTAGCTCCAATTCATCAATGTAATGTAGGCATGTATTCCGTATATAGTCATACATGCTTATTGTAAGAACTCGCATGACAACTTTTGTCCTACCCTCCCGTGGCAGCGAGGTCCATAAGGAAATCTAAGGGATATTAAGGCCTCCTTTTAATAGAGAACCGGAACAAAGCATTAACACTTGATGAATACATGAACTCATCATACTACAGTCATCGCCGGAGGTGATCCCAACTATTGTCACTTTGGGGGTCTATGGATCATAACACATAATAGGTGCATATAACTTGCAAGATAGGATCCAAAACACTCTCATATTTGTGAAAACATAATAGGGTCAGATATAAAATCATGGCACTCGGGCCCTAGTGACAAGCATTAAGCATAGCAATGTCATAGCAACATCAATCTCGGAACATAGTGGATACTAGGGATCGAGCCCTATCAAAATAACTCGAATACATGAAAAATCTCATCCAATCCCATCATCGTCTAGCAAGCCTACGAAGGAATTACTCACTCCCGGTGGTGACTATCATGGAATTGTTGATGGAGAAGGGTTGGTGATGACGATGGCGATGAATCCCCCTCTCCGGAGCTCCAAATGGACTCCAGATCAGCCCTCCCGAGTAAGAACAGGAGGTGGCAGCGGCTCCGTCTCGTAAAACACGATGAAATCTTCTCTCTGTTTTTTCTCCACGAAACGGAACTTATAGCGTTGGAGTTAGGTCAGCCGGAGCCACGAGGGGCCCACAAGTTCAGAGGCGCGCCTTAGGGGGGGCGCCCTCTAGGCTTGTGACTCCTGGGTGGCCCCCCTCTGGTGGATTTTGACACCAATATTTTTATTAAATCCAAATATTTCTTCATAAATTTTCAGCTCAATTCGAGAACTTTTATTTCTGCACAAAAATTACACCATGGTAGTTTTGCTGAAAACAACGTCAGTCCGGATTAATTTCATTAAATCTTGCAAATTAGAGTCCAAAACGAGAGCAGAAGTGTTTGGAAAAGTAGATACGTTTGGGATGTATAAACGGATTAGAGGTGGCACTTGCAAATTTACTTGGAACTGCAGGGTAATGATACGTCTCCAACGTATCTATAATTTTTGATTGTTCCATGCTGATATATTATCATTCTAGGATACTTTTTCGGTCATTATTTACCAATTTATAATATTTTTGAGCACTAACCTATTGACCCAGTGCCCATTGCCAGTTGTTGTTTTCTGCGTGTTTTTGCCTTTGTGGGTTTACTGTACCAAACGAAGTCCAATTGCCACGAAACTTTTTGATGATTTTTTCTGGACTATATGAAGACCTAGAAGCTTCGGAAGGAAGTCGGGAGGCACACGAGGGCCCCACCACATATCAGGGCGCACCCTGGGGGCACGCGCCCTGATATGTGGTGGCCCCCTCGGGCACCTCCCAACGTCCCTCGTCGGCCTATAAATTCTCTAATATCGTGAAAACCCCAGAAGTAGTCCCGAAACCCTTTTTCGCCGCCGCAAGTCTCTGCTCTGTCGCGAGGCCATCCGGAGCTCCATTCCGGCACCTTGTCGGAGGGAGGGGTCAATCACGGAGGGCCTCTTCATCAACCTTGTTGTCCTCATGATGATGTGTGAGTAGTTCACCACAGACCTACGGGTCCATAGCTACTACCTAGATGGCAATCTCTCTCTCTCTCTCTCTTATGATCTTCAATACAATGATCATCGCATCTTCGATCTATCCGATGTAATCCTATTGTGGGGTGTGTTTGTTGGGATCCGATGAATTGTGGGTTTATGTTTAGATTATTCATGAAAAGTATTTGAGATGCCTATGAATTATATTATCTCTTATGTGCATGATCATTCTAGCTTCGTAATGCTCTCCGATCTATTGATGTGCTTTGGCCAAGTAGATCGATATTTCATCGGTGGGAGTGGTGCGTTGTGGTAGGTTCAACCTGGCGAGTTTCTATATCCCAGTGACAAAGTAGGGGACAAGATGCGTCTTTGTGTTATTGCTACTAAGGATAAAACGATGGGGTTCATTCATATTGTTTGAGTTTACTTTGTCTACATCATGTCATCGTTCTCCAAGCATTACTCTGTTTTACTTAATACTCTAGATGCATGCTGGATTGTAGGACCGAAAGTATGTCTAGAGGGGGGGGTGATTAGACTACTTGACCAAATAAAAGTTTTGCCTTTTCCCAAATTTTAGAGTTGGCAGTTTTAGCATTTCATGGCAAGTCAAATACACCCTACACATGCATGTCTAAGAGTATAGCAGCGGAAAGTAACAACAAGCATGAGTAGTAAAGGATAGGGTAGGAAGATCAAACGCAATTGTAGACACGATGATTTTTTTCCCGTGGTTCCGATAGGTGGTGCTATCGTACATCCACGTTTATGGAGTCTTCAACCCACGGAGGGTAACGGCCGCGAGAGTCCACGGAGGGCTCCACCCATAAGGGTCCACGAAGTAGCAACCTTGACTATTCCATAACGGCTTCCATCCACGAAGGACTAGCCTCACTATGGGTAGCTCTTCACGAAGTAGGCGATCTCCTTGCCCTTACAAACTTCTTGGTTCAACTCCACAACACGAAGTAGGAGGCTCCCAAGCGACACCTAACCAATCTAGGAGGCACCACCCTCCAAAAGGTAATAGGATCGGTAAAGTCGATGAACTCCTTGCTCTTGTGCTTCAAGATGATAGACTCCTCAACACACAATCACTCTCTCACAGATTTGGCTTGGTGGAAGAGATGGGATTGGTGGAAAGCAACTTGGGGAGGCTAGAAATCAAGATCCATATGGTTGGAGTGGAAGATCTTGACCTCAACACAAGAATAGGTGGTTCTCTCTCAGAAAACTGGATGGGGCTAGTATTGAATAGTTCTGAGTGCTTCTCTTTCGAGTAGGTGGTGGTGGAGGGGTATATATAGGCATCCCCAAAAATCCAACCGTTACACACAAAATGACCAACTCGGTGACACCGATGTGTAAATCTCGGTGGTACCGAAGTGACCAAAAGGTGGCAACTTTTGAATCTCGGTGAGACCGATATAGGAAACTCGGTTGCACCGATAAGGTGACCAACGGTCAGATTGACAATCTCGGTGATGCCGATCCAGCAATCTCGGTGGTACCGATATTGTGAATTTGCGTAACAGAAAGTTGGCAACCTAAACTCGGTGGCACCGGGATTGAATCGGTTGCACCGAAGTGGCTAGGGTTTGGCTGAGTCTGTCTGAGGTTGAGAATCGGTGGCACCGGGATGGAAATGTTGGTTGCACCGATTTTGAGTATTTGGCTTTGGACAGACTTTGGCGGGAGAGCTTGTGGGTGTTTTTGGTGACTATCACTTGTGCACGTATGAGCATTTTGTTCACCAACAAAACCTTACCCCCTTTTAATAGTATTGGCTTTCCTATGGACTCAAAGTGATTTCTCACAAATGTAAAATGTAGAGTCCTCTTCCTTGAAGCTTTGCCAACCTATTTCCTTGCATCTTGGGGTATTCCACAATCTCCACAATCCTTTTGCCAATCCTATCATTGAACATTTCCTGAAATATACTTAGTGGAAACATTAGTTCAATGACTTATATGTTGTTATTAATTACCAAAACCACCAAGGGAGCAAATGTGCTTTCAATCTCCCCCTTTTTGGTAATTGATGACAACATATAGATCAAAGCTTCGACATATGATATAATCAATGAATATAATCGTCGCTTTGAGAAGTATGTGATAAGAAAGAGCTCCCCCTAAATTTGTGCATTATTTTAAATTTGCGTTTGAATGCAAATGCACAATCGATTAGGTACATGGGGCACTTCTTCCATGTCACATACATCTTGGTGGTGTGCGAGAGTAATTAGAATGAACATCATAGCACAACACAATCAAGCAAAGGTGAAAGATCATCTCATAAGCATTAAGATGATAGGAAATAGTAGTATCACACATAACGCATATGATCAAACACCACAAACGTGTATCACAAGCAACCAAAAGATCAAATGTTTTGAAAAAGCAATAAACACCAAACGCTCTCTCACTCGAAGCCTAAAGATCTATATACACTTCTCCCCCTTTGGCAACAAGTTACCAAAAAGTTCAAAGGCATATATCTAAGCGTTCTTGGGCTGATCTCCTCCGGTTGTTGATGAAGGAGTCGAGAGAACAGCGTCGGCGAAGATCTCTGCAGATGTCGTGGATGGAGTTGGAGTGGCAACTGGAGGAACTGAAACTGATGGAGCAGGAGCTGAGGTGACAGTAGCAGGAGCTGATGAAGAGGGCCTCAAGTCTGGAGCTGGCACCGTGGCTGATCTGGCCTGAGTGGTGAACTGTGTGCCTGGCCTGAGAGGAGAACCATCCTCATCATCATCAGAAGAAGAAGTCTGAGGAAGAGGCACTGAGTCAACTTCCTTCTTGAGCTCATTTACTGTTCTAGTCAGCCCATCCACCTTATCATTAAGGGTCTTGATCCTGTTCTCGAAGATCCTCACAAGACTGTTCTGGTTGTCCAGAATCCCCTTAATGTCCTTCTTCATGCCCTGAACTGATGAGATCAAAAGATCCATTTGCTCGTTCCTGGATCTGGGGACCTGAGCACTAGTGGCTCTAGCTGCCTCTACCTCTGCCTGAGCTGCAGCTGAAGTGGGATGATCTGGGTTCATCACCACAACGTTGTCCTCGAGATCTGGCTGTAGGGGCAAGTGGGGACGATCTAGAGCAAATATGTGCTTCTCCAACTTTGAGTTGATGAGCATCTGGATGTAGGGTGCATAACAGCAAGAGCGCTTCTGATCAGCAGCAACCCTCTTGATTGTCTCAACAATCAAGTCCATGACTCTGATCCTGGTGTGTCTGTCAAGGTGGATCAACATGTTAATGGAGTAGCCTCGGATCATCTTGTCATCTCTTGACTTGGACATCAAGGTATGCCTCAGAATGGTGTTCATGGTGCGGAGGCCAGCCTGAAGAAAGTAGATAGATCCTAGCCTGTGAGACTTCACATTAGCAGCAGGAATCTCATTGTACATGTTGGCCATAGCATTATGGTTTGCCTTGGATTCTGAGTAGACATCCAGGTCACCATCCCGTACCTCTGGGACTCCTAAGATTTCAGCCCACTCCTCAACAGTAGACTCATACCTTGCACCTTCAGTCATCCATACAATCCTACCATCTCCATAGAAATGTGCAGTGGAGTAGAATTGCATGATCATCTCATCATTCCAAGCAGTGAACTCTTTGCCAACAAACTCATCCAAACCAATGTAGTGGAAATTATCTTGGACATTTGGAAAATAGTCCTCATTCTCCTTGATGAATTTCCAGTCCACATACCGCATATCGCTCACAGCTGGACTCTTGTCAAACAACACAGTTTCATAGAAATCCTGTTGCTCTCTGGTGAAGAATCTGTAGTCCACAACTGTCTTCTTCCTTTGGGCATATGGATCAGCAGCTCTCCATGCCCTCAAGCCAGAGTCCTTCCTCTTCTTCATATCCTCAGCAAGTGGGTAGCTGGCATTATGTACTGGAAGGTGTGGCCTAAGCTTCATTAGGGCAGACATAGCATCTTCATCCTCAACTCTGGAGGCAGTCCCTTTGTTCTTCTCAGATGCTGGAATTTGCCTGGACAATCTCTTGGGCTTCTCAGCAGCAGGCTTCTTGGGTGCAGATTTAGTGCTCTTGGATGTGCCAGTCTTTGGCATAGCATCAGCCATAAGCTTCTTTTTCTTCTTGGGAGGGGCTTTCTCAACATGTTCTTCCTCCTCCTCAGCAGCAGCAGCAACAGCCTCCTCAGGGTCCTCAAACATGGAGGTCTGCCTGCCAGTGACATAGACTATCCTCTTCCTAGCACCCTTCTTCTCCCCTGCCTTCTTAGGTATAGACTTCTTAGGGGGTGACTCAAGGTGAAGAGCCATCTTTGTCCTAGCACCTTCAGGTGCTCTCATAGCGTCAGAGCTAGCATACTCTTTTCTGACAGCTCTCCTTGAAGAGGTAGCTACATTTGCAGCTTTCTTGGCAGCCTTTTCTTGCTTCTTAGCAAGAATCTCTTCTGGAACGAAGTCTGAATCCTCCTCATCTAAATTCAGCTTCTTCCTGGCCCTAGTAGCAGCCTTGGGCAACCCATGAGAACTGGGGGTGCCTGGATCTGAAGATGAACTAGATTCAGGACTAGTGCCAGAATCCAATTCAACACTCTGCTCTCTGAAGTTGTTCTCACTGTCCTCAGCACCTGACATACAGACCCTGTGAACAGAATATAGAGGAGCAGAAAAGGATAAGTCATCTTAAAATGTGGCTGGTTTTTGAAAGATTGAACAAAAGATTTTCAAAGTTTTGCATTCTGTCACATGCAAATCGGTACAGCCGAAGTAAAATTGTCGGTGCCACCGAGACTGACTATCTCATTAACAGAAACTTGGCACTCTTTTCGGTGGGACCGAAAAGAAGTACTCGGTTTCACCGAGACAGTTCTCAGCAACACAGATAGACAAATTGGTGAGACCGATTTGTTCACTTCGGTTCTACCGAGTTCCATCGGGCGGGAGGCAAACCCTAGAAAATCGATGGTTCGCTAATCTACGGAGTTTTCTCGTGGATAGAACGATGAGCAAACTGTGGCTTATAGACAAAAACAACTTTATCGCGCAAGAATCAGACGGGAGCGCAAGAAAGATCGAATCCGTACCCTAGCTCGGTGACTGATCCGCTACGGCGGCGACGGCGGCGAAGATGCCCGTCGACGGCGAGGATTCCCAGCGGCGGAGAGGCTCGGGAAGGCAAGGCGATGACCAGGGGGTCCTTCTGCGGCAGCTTAGGGTTTGAGGCGCGACGATTTGAAGATTGAAATTTCGAACCGTCGGGACCACAGACTATATACCCTTCACTGTCGGTGATACCAATTTTAAATTTTTGGTGTCACCGAGTTCCACAACTGCCAGCTGACAGGGAAACTCGGTGTAACCGAGAATATGAAATCGGTAGTACCGAGATTGAAAACCAGATCAACCCTAGGCATTCGGTGAGACAGGGAATTGTGGATTGGTTCCACCGAGATGCACTTGGGAGGTTTTAATGGTCAATCCTTGACGATACGGAACTCCGAGTGCTCCACACACAGAGGGATCGAAAAGTACTTGTTCAAATTTTGTGATGCAGCATGAATAGAATATGAGGTGAGAAAGCATAGATAGCTAAAGAGTGGTCCTAGGCATTCTTGTCCATCCAATTGGCAAAAGATAAAACAAAAGCCAAATAGCAACAATTGGATGTCCTCGAATGAGAAAATAAATGCAGACCAACATGCTCACACAATAAGATGTCAAATGAAATCATGACAAACATGCACATACACACTAGCATTTAACAAGCACTAGGGCGATGACGAAGTCATCTATATATGAGTATTTGACTTAGGAGCCAAGTAAGAATACTTGATCATAGGTCATACTCATCGTTTAAGCACAAGTGGGGTTACCACTTTTACATAAAGCATTTAATGTTGTCACATACTAAGAGATGCTTTGACTCAAGTCTTAGAGTAAAGCTCCCCCTTGATGTGACATCCCCCCATAAGAGGGATAGACTAACCTTGGGTTTTTTCGATGAAGACTTCATGTTGGTGAGGTAGTGGTGGATGATCAAGGTTGATGAAGATCAGCAAGAGTTGGGAGCATCCTTGTTGTTTCCTTACTCTTCTCACCTACATGGGTTAGTCCCAACACACAAGAGACAAATACAAGGATATCTATGGACATGGAGTGCAAACATGTGTGATGATGTCCATTGATTTGTTGATTACCTTGTCCCTTGCTTACCTTTGAGGGAATGTGTGACTCCTTGAATTATTGCATAGAGTTGATGTTGATTGCAAATAATTCTTGCCAATAATGAATGTGAGTGAATTTCATTGGCGGAGTCACCCCTCAAGAACTCTCTAGTTCTTCTTCTTCGGGACCCACATCAAGTTGATGGGGATCCTTGGTGTTGTAGTAGCCTTTGTAGAAGTTGAGCTTGACGTAGCCTTGGGAACCCACTCCACCATAGCTAGGGATCCATCTTCATATGAGTCAATGTCCTCTTGAAGCTTGTTCTTGCCCTTGAGCTTGTGGTCTTGTGGTGGAAGGTCATCTTGAGTGCTTGTCCCCTTGGGAAGAGTATTTTCATACTTCTCCTTTTGAGGAACAAACTTGGGCTCGGGATATTGACCTTCTTCCCATTCAACTCCATTTGCGTTGAAGTAGCCAACACCACGATTCTTCCGGTATCCTCCATGCTTGCGTACAGTTTCCTCAAATTGCTTACACCCGGCAAGACTCTTGTAGATACCTTTTTCTATAATTCCTTTCAATAAAGCATTTTCTTGCTCAAGTGTAACTTGGCTAAGAGAAACATCATTAGTGGAATCAATAGAACTACTAGAAGCAACATCATTGGGTTTAGCATTTTTATTGTTGCTACTAGATGAAGAACCTTTCTTGCCTTTGTTACTAGTTTGTTTAGATTTAACTTGTGGCATGAAAGTAGACAAGAGTAGTCGTTTGGCTAGATAAGATGAATCCTTCTTTCAGAGATCGTCATTGATAGCTTTAAGAAACTCATGCTCTTGCTCCAAGTTGAGCTTCTCGAAGCGTAGCTTCTCATGATTTCTTAGAAGCTCTCTATGATCTTCAAGAGTAGATTCATGAGCTAACTTAAGAGTGTTTAGTTCTTTAGTTAGTTCTTCTATTTTCATCTTATCATCATCAATTGACTTATCTTGACTAGCATGAGAATTATCAAGTTCATTTTGACTAACATCACTAGTTTTATCAAAGAGCAAGTCATCATCACAAAGCTAATCATCTTCATCACTATCGAAATCAAGATACTCGGGGTGTGATACCTTGGGGCCTTTAGCCATGAAGCAACTTCCACTCCCTTCGTTTGGTGAGTCAAATAGATCATGGGAGTTGGTAGTCACTTGAGCAATTCCGGCAACACCATCATCTTGACTATAGTCGGAGTCGGAGTGATATCTTCTCTCGGAGTTGTCGTCGGAGTCGGAGCCGGAAACCCATTCACCAACATGAGCTTGATGTTTCCTTCTTGTGTAGCTCTTGGTGTACTTGTCCTTCTTCTCCGAATCCCTACTTCTCCTTGAGTGTCTTCGTTCATAACGATCATCTCTACTCCTTCTCTCTCTTTGAGGTGATTCATTCCTTGAGCTTCGTCTTCTTGGTGACTCTTCTCTTCGTTTGTAGGGAGCCGTGCACTCATTGGAGTAGTGTCCGGGCTTCCCACAATTGTAGCAATTGCGGTCACGACTTGACGAACGCTTCTCATCATATCTTGAGTTGGAGCTTCTTTCTTTGCCTCTATTCTTGTAGAACTTGTTGAATTTCTTGACCATGAGGCTTATCTCTTCATTGGTGACAAGGTTGTTGCTTGAGGTTGCGGGAGCATCACTTGTGGCTTTGTAAGCACCGCTAGACTTGTGATGAAGCTCTTCCTTGTCTTTGAGTGTCATCTCATGAGCAACAATCCTTCCAATGACTTCCGTAGGCTTGAGATCTTTGTAGTTGGGCATCATTTGGATCAATGTGCACACGGTGTCGTATCTCTCATCCAGAGTTCTAAGTATCTTCTTGATGATGAATTTGTCGGTCATTTCTTTGCTTCCTAAGCCGGCAATCTCATTGGTGATGAGAGCTAGCCTAGAGTACATCTCTGCGACTCCTTCACCATCCTTCATCTTGAACTTGTCAAGCTGACCTTGAAGAACATCCAACTTGGATTCTCTCACGGACTCGGTTCCTTCGTGCATATCAACCAAAGTATCCCAAATCTCTTTTGCATTCTCAAGACAGCTGATTCTGTTGAATTCTTCTGGGCATAGGCAGTTGAATAGAATGTCGCATGCTTGAGCGTTGTATTGCAACATCTTCAATTCTTCCGCGGTCGCTTCACGATCCGGTTCCTTTCCATCTCCAAAGAATTCACCTTGCAAGCCAACACGAACAACAGCCCAAACGGCGGGGTTATGACCAAGAATATGCATTTTCATTTTGTGCTTCCAACTAGCAAAATTAGTGCCATCAAAGTACGGACCTCTATGGTGATAATTACCCTCACTAGACGCCATACTCTCCTGGGTTGTGAGACCAATACAATGGAGACCAAAGCTCTGATACCACTTGTAGGACCGAAAGTATGTCTAGAGGGGGGGTGATTAGACTACTTGACCAAATAAAAGTTTTGCCTTTTCCCAAATTTTAGAGTTGGCAGTTTTAGCATTTCATGGCAAGTCAAATACACCCTACACATGCATGTCTAAGAGTATAGCAGCGGAAAGTAACAACAAGCATGAGTAGTAAAGGATAGGGTAGGAAGATCAAACGCAATTGTAGACACGATGATTTTTTTCCGTGGTTCTGATAGGTGGTGCTATCGTACATCCACGTTTATGGAGTCTTCAACCCACGGAGGGTAACGGTCGCGAGAGTCCACGGAGGGCTCCACCCATAAGGGTCCACGAAGTAGCAACCTTGACTATTCCATAACGGCTTCCGTCCACGAAGGATTAGTCTCACTATGGGTAGCTCTTCACGAAGTAGGCGATCTCCTTGCCCTTACAAACTTCTTGGTTCAACTCCACAACACGAAGTAGGAGGCTCCCAAGCGACACCTAACCAATCTAGGAGGCACCACCCTCCAAAAGGTAATAGGATCGGTAAAGTCGATGAACTCCTTGCTCTTGTGCTTCAAGATGATAGACTCCTCAACACACAATCACTCTCTCACAGATTTGGCTTGGTGGAAGAGATGGGATTGGTGGAAAGCAACTTGGGGAGGCTAGAAATCAAGATCCATATGGTTGGAGTGGAAGATCTTGACCTCAACACAAGAATAGGTGGTTCTCTCTCAGAAAACTAGATGGGGCTAGTATGGAATAGTTCTGAGTGCTTCTCTTTCGAGTAGGTGGTGGTGGAGGGGTATATATAGGCATCCCCAAAAATCCAACCGTTACACACAAAATGACCAACTCGGTGACACCGATGTGTAAATCTCGGTGGTACCGAAGTGACCAAAAGGTGGCAACTTTTGAATCTCGGTGAGACCGATATAGGAAACTCGGTTGCACCGATAAGGTGACCAACGGTCAGATTGACAATCTTGGTGACGCCGATCCAACAATTTCGGTGGTACCGATATTGTGAATTTGCGTAACAGAAAGTTGGCAACCTAAACTCGGTGGCACCGGGATTGAATCGGTTGCACCGAAGTGGCTAGGGTTTGGCTGAGTCTGTCTGAGGTTGAGAATCGGTGGCACCGGGATGGAAATGTTGGTTGCACTGATTTTGAGTATTTGGCTTTGGACAGACTTTGGTGGGAGAGCTTGTGGGTGTTTTTGGTGACTATCACTTGTGCACGTATGAGCATTTTGTTCACCAACAAAACCTTACCCCCTTTTAATAGTATTGGCTTTCCTATGGACTCAAAGTGATTTCTCACAAATGTAAAATGTAGAGTCCTCTTCCTTGAAGCTTTGCCACCCTATTTCCTTGCATCTTTGGGTATTCCACAATCTCCACAATCCTTTTGCCAATCCTATCATTGAACATTTCCTGAAATATACTTAGTGGAAACATTAGTTCAATGACTTATATGTTGTTATTAATTACCAAAACCACCAAGGGAGCAAATGTGCTTTCAATCTCCCCCTTTTTGGTAATCGATGACAACATATAGATCAAAGCTTCGACATATGATATAATCAATGAATATAATCGTCGCTTTGAGAAGTATGTGATAAGAAAGAGCTCCCCCTAAATTTGTGCATTATTTTAAATTTGCGTTCGATAAACCTCGGTTTCATAACTGAGGGAAATACTTATCCTTTTTGTGCTACAATTACCCGTTCCTCTTCACAGAAAACCCAACGCAGATCACAAGTATCAGGAAGGATTTCTGGCGCCGTTGCCGGGGAATATCATCATCAACTACCAAGTAACTTCACACAAATTTTCATTCACTTGTTCTTCTTTTTATTTGCTGTTATATTTAGTTTGTCACATAAAAAAATACAAAAAATATTTACCTTTGCTTGTTACTAGTTTACTTTTTCGCTTGCTAGTTTACTTGTCTTGCTTGTTACTTTGCTTGCTCGGTCACCATGTCTCAAGATACTACTAAATTGTGTGACTTCTTTAATACTAATTATAATGATTTTACTAGTACACCTATACCACCCGCCACTAGTGCAGAGGCCTTTGATATTAATGCTGCATTGCTAAATCTTGTCATGAAAGATCAATTTTCGGGAAGTCCTAATGAGGATCCCGCGTCACATCTTAATACCTTTGTTGAATTATGTGACATGCAAAATAAAAAGGATATGGATAATGACATTGTGAAATTAAAATTATTTCCTTTTTCACTAAGAGATAAAGCTAAAGCTTGGTTTTCATCTTTACCGCGTAATAGTATTGGAACATGGGATAAGTGTAAAGATACTTTTATTGCCAAGTATTTTCCTCCTGCTAAGATCATCTCCCTTAGAAATCAAATAATGAATTTTTAAACAGCTAGATCAAGAGCATGTTGCACAATCTTGGGAGAGAATGAAATTAATGATAAGGAAGTGTCCAACTCATGGTTTAAATATGTGGATGATTATCCAAAACTTCTATGTTGGACTAAACTTTGTGTCTACAAATCTTCTAGATTCTGCTGCAGGTGGTACCTTTATGGATGTGACCTTAGGATAGGCCACCAAACTTCTGGACAACATCATGAAAAATTATTATCAATGGCATACCGAAAGGGCTCCAACTGGTAAGAAGGTAAATTCTGTTGAAGAAATCGCTACTTTAAGTGAAAAAGTGGATGCCCTTATGAATATGGTTGCTAGTAAAAATGCTCATGTTGATCCCAATGATGTTCCCTTGTATACTTTGATTGAGAAAAATAATGATGCTATTGATGTGAACTTTGTCTCGCGAAATAATTTCAATAACAATGCTTATAGAGGAAATTTCAATTCTATATCGTATCCCGGTAATTCCTCTAACAACTATGGAAACTCTTATGGTAATTCTTATGGAAATTCTTCTAAAAATGCTAATAGGATACCCTCTTATCTTGAGAACACAATTAAAGAATTTATTAATTCTCAAAAGGTTTTCAACACCATGGTAGAAGAAAAAATGCATGTAGTTGATACTTTGGATAAAAACATGGATATAATTGCTCTTGATGTGGAAACTCTTAAAAATAAAGCTTTGCCACCCAATCATGATTTCAATGATGCTATTAAATCTATCCAAATATCTATTAATGAAAGTAAGGAGAGGACCGCTAAGTTGAGAGCTAAGCGGGAATTCTTAGAGAAGGCTCTTCCACCCGGTTTTTACCGGAATCATGATGAAGATCTTAAAATTATTGGTGTTTCCCCTATTGAATCTTTATTTACTTCGCTGAATATAATGATAAAGGGAGTGGAGATGAGTCAACTTTAGTAGAGGAGCGCCCCGTTTGCTTGGAGGGTGATGATTTTGATGCTAAAACTGAAAAATGTGGGTTTGGAGAGGTCAAAACTTTAACTAGTGATGCACCCACTATCTTGGATTAGAAGGACTTTAATTATGATAATTGCTCTTTAGTAGAATGTATTTCCTTGTTACAGTTCGTTATTAACTCACCCAATGCTTATGAACAAAACAAAGCTTTTACCGAACATATAGTAGAAGCTATGATAAGAGCTTATGATGAGAAACTTGAGCTTGAAGTTTCTATTCCTAGAAAATTGCATGATGAGTGGGAACCTACTATCAAAATAAAGATCAATAAATATGAATGCAATGCTTTGTGTGACCTTGGTGCTAGTGTTTCAACTATTCCTAAAACTCTTTGTGCTGTGCTCGGTCTCACTAATATTGAAGATTGTTCCCTCAACTTGCATCTTGCAGATTTTACCATCAAGAAACCTTTAGGTAGAATTAATGATGTGCTTATTATTTCAAATAAAAATTATGTTCATGTAGATTTCATTGTGCTTGATATTGATTGCAATCCTTCTTGTCCCATAATACTTGGAAGACCATTCTTACGAACTATAGGTGCAATCATTGACATGAAAGAGGGAAACATAAGATTCCAATTCCCATTAAAGAAAGAGATGGAACACTTCCCTAGGAAGAGAATTAAACCACCTTATGAATCAATTATGAGAGACACATATGGGTGGAGTGTCAAAGATGACAATACTTGAAACTGTGCATTATGCCTAGCTAGGGGCATAAAACAATAGCGCTTGTTGGGAGGCAACCCAATAGTTATCTTAAATTTTTTCTTTAAACTTTCTGTTTATTTTTAATAGCATGATTATTTCCTCAGTAATTATTATGTTTTTGTGTTTAAATTAGTGTTTGTGCCAAGTAAAGCCTTTGGGATGACTCACAAGATGAGTAGAATCGATGCTGAAACAAAACAGAAACTTTTGACTCCAGTACAGGAATTTTCATTTTTTTCTGGAGCATGATAATGATCTGAAATTTTTACGCAGTGTTTCTATACAAGTTTTCGAGGTTTTACTATTTTTTCAAAAAATTTAGATTTACAGAAGTATATGATCTCTACAGATTTCTACAGACTGTTCTGTTTTAGACAGATTCTGTTTTTGCTTGCATTGCTGCTTATTTTGATTAAACTATGGATTGTATCGGGCGGTATAAGCCATGGAGAAGTTAGAATACAGTACATATTATTCATTTATGAAATTTGAATCAATTTACAACAGTACTTAAAGTATGCAATATGTTTCTTATACTAACGGATCTCACGAGGTTTTGTTGAGTTTTGTGTGATTGAAGTTTTCAAGTTTTGGGTGTTATCTTGATGGACAAAGGAATAAGAAGTAGCAAGAGTTTAAGCTTGGGGATGCCTAAGGCACCCAAGGTAATATTTTAAAGGATACTCAAGCGTCTAAGCTTGGGGATGCCCCGGAAGGCATCCCCTCTTTCGTCTCAAATCCATCGGTATGTCACTTGGAGCTATATTTTTATTCGTCACATGATATGAGATTTGCTTGGAGCGTCATTTGCTTTAGTTTGCTTTTACTTATAGTTTGCCACAATCATTGTTTGCTGTACACACCTATTTAAGAGAGACACACCTTCATCGTAATTTGTTAGAATACTCTATGTGCCTCACTTATATCTTTTGAGCATAGCAGTTGCTCTAGTACTTCACTTATATCTTTTTGAGCACGGTGGCGTGTAGATTTTAAAGAAATGATTTCACTCTCGTTCTTCACTTATATTTGTTTGAGAGTTAGTAAATAGTGATGGTAATTTGCATGGGTCATATAGACTAGTCCAAGAATATTAGGTATTCAAAGAGTGATAATAAAAACCATCATGTAGCACATATAAAGAAATTGTGGGTTAATGATATTGATGTAGTAATATGAAATAGGTGTGAGTTCATAATTTTTAAACCGTAGAAGTGTCGATATTAAGAGGGGTTGACCTTTTTGTTCATCTAAAAATTAAAGAGGCATGGTGATGATGTGTGAGCATTTCTATTCCTCGTTGAAATCCTAGTGTGGTTTCGGGCCGGAAGCGCGCGATGGTTAACTCCTACCAACCTCTTCCCTCGGGGCATGCGATTAGTACTTTGATCTATGATAAACTAATAAAACTTTGCAATGAGTATATGAGTTCTTTATGACTAATGTGAAACCATGGACATACGCAATATCACCTTTTCATAATTTTCTAGCCTCTTCGGTACCGTGCATAGCCCGTTCTCACCTCGAGGATCGGTGCAACTTTCGCCGGTACATCCAAACCCCGTGACATGACACGCTCTGTTTCACATAAGCCTTATTATATCTTCCTCAAAACAGCCAGCATACCTACCTACCATGGCATTTCCATAGCCATTCCAAGATATATTGCCATGCAAATTTCATCGTCACTTCACATGACTAGTTTGTTCATCGTCATATTGCTTTGCATGATCATATAGAGCTGACATAGTATTTGTGGCAAAGCCACCTTCATAATGTTTTTGATACATGTCACGCTAGATCATTGCACATCCTGGTACACTGCAAGAGGCATTCATACAGAGTCATATCTTCATATCAGTTCTCCATGTTGAGTTGTAAGTAAATAAAAGTGTGATGATCATCATTATTAGAGCATTGTCCCAGTGAGGAACGAATGATGGAGATGATGATTCTCCCATAAGTCGAGATGAGACTACAGATGGAAATAAAGATGGGGAGTCCAAATGAGCCCACCATCCATTCAAAAAAATGAGAAAAAAATGAGAGAAGGGACTTTGCTACTATCCTTTACCACACTTGTGCCTCAAAGTGGCACCATGTTCCTCATGTAGAGAGTCTCATGATATATCACTTTCATATGCTTGTGGGAATTACCTATTCATTATTACAAACTTGGCTTGTATATTCCTATGACGGTCTTCCTCAAATGCCCAAGGTCTTCATGAGCAAGCAAGTTGGATGCACACCCCACTTAGCTTCATTTGAGCGTTCATACACTTATAGCTCTAGTGCATCATTTGCATGGCAATCCCTACTCCTCGCATTAACATCTATCGATGGGCATCTCCATAACCCGTTGGTACACCTAGTTGATGTAAGACTATCTTCTCCACTTCCTACCCCTTTGATATCTACCACCATATTCTATTCCACTCAAATGCTATGTCCAATGGCTCATGCTCATGTATTGCGTGAAGAATAAAAAGTTGATGCACATTGAAAAAGTACGAACCAATTGCCTGACTTGGACACTGTGGTGCTTAACATTTGTATTAATGTGGTGAAGATGGAGCCATGCCTTGCTAATACAATAATATGAATGGGGGGTAAGCGTTTCTTAAGGATCGTATACTTTTAAGAATTAACAATTCTGTTTCTTACACTTTGAATATTGCCATGTTAATATTTGTTGATTCATTTGTTCTCAATGAGCATACCTGAATAAGATTACATAGTGGATAGCATGTCACATCAAAAATTCTGTTTTTATCATTTACCTACTCGAGGATGAGCAGGAATTAAGCTTGGGGATGCTTGATACGTCTCCAACGTATCTATAATTTTTTATTGTTCCATGCTGATATATTATCATTCTAGGATACTTTTTGGGTCATTATTTACCAATTTATAATATTTTTGAGCACTAACCTGTTGACCCAGTGCCCAGTGCCAGTTGTTGTTTTCTGCGTGTTTTTGCCTTTGCAGGTTTACTGTACCAAACGAAGTCCAATTGCCACGAAACTTTTTGATGATTTTTTATGGACTATATGAAGACCTAGAAGCTTCGGAAGGAAGCCGGGAGGCACACGAGGGCCCCACCACACATCATGGCGAGCCCTGATATGTGGTGGCCCCCTCGGGCACCTCCCGACGTCCCTCTTCGGCCTATAAATTCTCTAATACCGTGAAAACCCAGAAGCAGTCCCGAAACCCTTTTTCCGCCGCCGCAAGTCTCTGTTCCGTCGCGAGGCCATATGGAGATCCGTTTCGACACCCTGCGGGAGGGGGGATCGATCACGGAGTGCCTCTTCATCAACCTTGTTGCCCTCATGATGATGTGTGAGTAGTTCACCACAGACCTAAGGGTCCATAGCTAGTACCTAGATGGCAATCTCTCTCTTATGATCTTCAATACAATGATCATCGCATCTTTGCTTTGATCTATCCGATGTAATCCTATTGTGCGGTGTGTTTGTTGGGATCCAATGAATTGTGGGTTTATGTTCAGAATATTCATGAAAAGTATTTGAGATGCCTCTGAATTATATTATCTATTATGTGCATGATCATTATAGCTTCGTAATGGTCTCCGATCTATTGATGTGCTTTGGCCAAGTAGATTAATATTTCATTGGTGGGAGTGGCGTGTTGTGGTAGGTTCAACCTGGCGAGTTTCTATATCCCAGTGACAAAGTAGGGACAAGATGCATCTTTGTGTTGTTGCTACTAAGGATAAAACGACGGGGTTTATTCATATTGTTTGAGTTTACTTTGTCTACATCATGCCATCGTTCTCCAATCATTACTCTGTTTTACTTAATACTCTAGATGCATGGTGGATAGCGGTCGATGAGTGGAGTAATAGTAGTAGGTGCAGACAGGAGTCGGCCTATTTGCTTATGGATGTGATGCCTATATATACATGATCATTGCCGTGAACATCGCATAACTATCCGCTTTTCTATCAATTGCCCAACAGTAATTTGTTTACCCACCATATGGTGCCTACATGAGAGATACCACTAGAGAACAGTATGGCCCCCGGGTCTATTCACTTATATATTTGCAAATGCCATTATTACCTTGCTGCCTTTATTTATCTTTTATTTTATTTTGCAATTTATATTTATCAACAATTATCTACACAACTCATTTGCTTGCAAATAACGAGATCAAGGGGATTGACAACCCTCTTGCCCGCGTTGGGTGCAAGTTGTTTGTTCATTTGTGTGCAGCCGCTGAAGACGGTTGAGGATTGATATTCATATTGGTTCGATAAACCTTGGTTTCATAACTGAGGGAAATACTTATCCGCTTTGTGCTGCAATTACCCGTTCCTCTTCATGGAAAACCCAACGCAGATCACAAGTATCAGGTAATACCGCATATAGGTAGATATGGTGGACTCATTTGGAACAACTTGGGTTTAAGGATTTGGATTCACAAGCAGCATTCCCACTTATTACAGGTGAAGGCTAGCAAATAGATTGAGAAGCGACCAACTAGACAGCGAAAACGGTCATAATCATGCGTTTAGAATAATTAACATTAAATGCTAGCATGAGTAGGATATGAACACTCTGAATATAAATATCATGAAGGCTGCATTGGTTTTGAATCAAGTACATGTTTTCACATGTGCCAAGTCAAGCCACTCAAATTACTCAGAGGAGAATACCATACTAACATACTACATCACAACCATTTTAATGCATGTTGACACACAAGATAAATCATTATCCACTCCTAGCTATTTAAGCATGGCATGAGCAACTATAATCTCTAATTGTCATCACAAGCATGTTTACTCATAATATGCTGAATCAAGATCGAACGAGCTAAACATATTTACAATGGATTTATATTTATGTGCCCCTCATTGCTTAGTCCTCCTCAGTTTTGCCCATTCCAACTTTTTTGCTCACTTTCCCCTCCACCGCGCCACCCACATTCACCCATGCCCAAACGGGGGTTTGCCATTGGTCAAGGGAGTTGACTGTTAGCCGCCGCTATTACTGACGAGTGGGACATACCGTGCCACGTGGCGCTCTCACAATCGGTTGGGCATGTGTCTGCATGCATGTGTAGTCACATCACTGTCACGTCGGCATTTTCACACCGCGAGGTTTCCCATGCCGCCCCCACAGCCTTCTTTGTCATGCGCCTCCACCAAAGCCTAGACGCCTCCCCTTCCGCAGTCGGAGCAATGGCCAGCTACAGTGGTGGGGCTGGAAGTAGCAGCCGGGAGCGCCGTCGCGTGTTGTGCATTCCGGGCATGCCGCGCACCCTCCGGGTCGACGAGGCATCGCTCCTCGCCCGCTGCGTCATGGTGATGCCACCGAACACGTGCCTGTCGGCCGGATGGCACATGAGCTTGGGGGGCTCGCGTGGCCCCTATCCCCTCCGTCCGCACGCCGGCCGTGTCGCGCGCGATACACGTGTTTCGAGAAGGCTTGCCACCGGAGGACCGGTCCAAGCCTCGCTACGTGCCTGACAGCCCACGGTGGCCGAAGATCCTGGCGGAGGAACATGCCGCCCACATACGACACTGCAACGGCCGCTACCCGCCTTCGCAGAACAACATCAACGAGAGGTACGACTTATAGGAAGGGCGTACCTTCCCCGATGTCATGGCCGCGTGCCGCGCGTAGTTCGGTCTGGAGGAGGGCGAGTGGGTTTCGCCGCCGCGGGCCATGCCTTGACTCACGCCGCGGGCCATGCCCACATCTACAGGAGGCGGCGGTGGGCCAAGTACCAGCCGGGGCCTCCGCGTTCCAAAGCCGAAGCCGAGGACGAGTTCTGCAGTGCGCGGCACCGACCTGCGCATGCCAAAGCCGGAGTCGGAGACGAGCTCTGCAGTGCGCAATGCCGCGCTACGCATCCTGAGTTCCCGCGGCGCCCCTCTGATAGTCCCAAGGCCCAAGCTCGTGACGAGCTCACGCGGGCTGCTCGTGCCCAAGCCGGAGCCCGGGATGAGCTCGCACGGCCCGCTGCTCGATCCCAAACCGGAGCCAGAGCGGCTGGTGCTGGAGGAGTACAGGGGGCGGTGGTCGGCGAGGACGGCGACCCTGCAGACATGCCTGGGCTCCTCCTGGCGTTGCGCGAATCAACAAAGGGGCCGCAGTGCCACCCGATGACACGGTGGACTTGTCGGGCCTGCGGCAGGCGGTCGTCGCCTCGATGGCAACGTCACCATCGACCTCGTGAGCGAGGACGTTGAGGATGACAAGCAGGGGGGTGGCGACGAGGGCGGCTCCTCCTCCTCGGCATTGGCAGCGGCTCCGACATGGACGACGACGAGTAGTAGCTAGGTTTAGGGGTTTATGTCTATACAAATTTTAAACTTTTAATGAAATTTGGTGTTGTTTTAATTTCTAAATTGAATGTCAGTGCCTATGCATGTTTGGATGTCCAGTTTGTGCTATGTTTGCTTGTGTGTGACAACTGGTGACACACATGTCATGAAGTAGGTAAAATAATTCAGTGTTTTCAATCAAACATTGCCAAATTTTCAAAACTGTTGTATTTCAAACATGTTGTACTGCAAGTTTAGTATGTTTCCCACAAAGTAGTTCACACACATGGATCCATGCAAAAGAATCTCGTTTTTTAGCCTTTTTTCATTTTCTTATATTTTTCCTGATAATTCATGGAAAGTCAACTAAATTGATGGAATATAACAATGGTACTCTGAAATTACTGAAACTTGGTCATTGGTCATCCAATGTTACCTACTTTTGGTGAAAAAGGAAGTGGAACAAATTTCAAAACTATTTGAGGCACTTCCTTCACAAAAAAGTCATTTCTAGGACTTGGAAAATAGAAAATTTTCTTTTTATTACCAAATAATTACAGATTCCTATGGAAACATTGTCCACAATGGTAACACAAGAAGTTGTGCCAAATTTGGACAAATAATCATGGATTATGCCATGTATGTGGCCATTTCCATGTGCATATGCCTTGGAATCCACAAGAGTACATATTAGATAGGCCATTTCGTGAAGGTTTTGACGTGGCTTGAGACTGCGTCGGTATTTCCCCAAAGAGGAAGGGGTGATGCAGCACAACGACGGTAAGTATTTCCCTCAGTTATGAAACCAAGGTTATCGAACCAGTAGGAGGATCACCACCACCCAATAAACAGCACCTGCACATAAATAACAAATACTTGCAACCCGACGCGAAAGAGAGGTTGTCAATCTCTCTACGGTAAAAAGATAGATTAGGTAGTGATAGATAGGAGAGATAGATCTCTCAAGAACACAAAATAAAAAGGGCGAATAAAAAGTGCAGCAATATATTTTTGGGTTTTTGGTTTAGTAGATCTGAAAACAAAGAGGCAAAAAGATAGATCGGAAAGCAATATGTTGGAAAAGTAGACCCGGGGGCCGTAGGTTTCACTAGTGGCTTCTCTCATGAGTATAGCACACGGTGGGTGAACAAATTACTGTTAGGCAATTGATAGAAGATCAAATAATCATGACGATATCCAAGGCGATGATCATTATATAGGCATCACGTCCACGATAAGTAGACCGACTCCTGCCTACATCTACCACTATTACTCCACACATCGACCGCTATCCAGCATGCATCTAGTGTACTAAGTTCATGCAAAAACGGAGTAATGCAATAAGAACGATGACATGATGTAGACAATATCTATTCATGTAGGAATAGACCCCATCTTGTTATACTTAATGGCAATGATACATGCGTGCCTTGCTGCCCCTTCTGTCACTGGGAAAGGACACCGCAAGATCGAACCCATCACAAAGCACCTCTTCCCATGGCAAGAAAAATCGATCTAGTTGGCCTAACTAAACCAAAGATTTAAAGAAGAAATACGAGGCTATAAGCAATCATGCATATAAGAGATCAAAGAAGACTCAAATAATATTCATGGATAGAAAACTGATCATGAACTCAAAATTCATCGGATCCCAACAAACACACCGCAAAAGTTTACATCAAATAGATCTCCAAGAGACCATTGTATTGAGAATCAAAAGAGAGAGAGAGGAAGCCATCTAGCTACTGCCTACGGACACGTAGGTCTATGGTGGACTACTCACGCATCATCGGAGAGGAACCTATGAAGAAGATGAACCCCTCCGTGATGGTCTTTAGATTGGATCTCGAGGTTCTGGAACTTGCGGCGGCTGGAATTGTGTTCTGCCGAGTCCCCTATAGTTTTCTGAATATTTGGGAATTTATAGGCGTCAGAGGCGGTGGAGGGGGGGCCCGTGGAGGGCACAACCCACCAAGGCGCGCCGGGGGCCCCCTGGCATGCCCATGTGGGTTGTGGCCTCCACATACCACCTCTCTGATACTTCTTTGGCCCACTGGGTGTCTTCTGGTCCAGAAAAAATCTCCAAAAAGTTTCGTTGCGATTGAACTCCGTTTGGTACTGATATTCCGCGAAGTAAAAACAAGCAAAAACAGCAACTGGCACTTTGGCACTATGTCAATAGGTTAGTCCCAAAAAATGATATAAAGTAGTTATAAAATGATCGTAAAACATCCAAGAATGATAATATAACAGCATGGAACAAGCAAAAATTATAGATACGTTGGAGACGTATCAGCATCCCCAAGCTTAATTCCTACTCGTCCTCGTGTAGGTAAATGATAAAAACAGAATTTTCGATGTGGAATGATGCCTAACATGTTCATCTCATATTCTTTTCTTTTGTAGCATGGACATTTGGACTTGTAGAGGGTTCAAAGCAATAGTCTAGTTTCAACATAATGACTTCAATACTCAAGCATGTCAACAAGCAACCATGTCTTTCGAAATATCAAAACTAAATAAAGTTATCCCTAGCCCATCATGCTCAATCATTGATCCATTCATGAAACACACTCAAATATTAGCTATGCCCAATGCTCAAGTACGATCATAGTGCCCCCTAGTTGGTGCTTTAAAAGAGAAGATGGAGACTCAAAGTAAAAATAAAAATTGCATAAAGTAAATAGACAGGCCCTTTAATAGAGGGAAGTAGGGATTTGTAGAGGTGCCAGAGCTCAAGGTTTAAATTGAGAGAGAAAAAATATTTTGGGTGGCATGCCTTTCCTGTCAACGAAAACGACAAAGTAGCTCACAATACTTTCCATGCTAGATACATCATAGGCGGTTCCCAAACAGAAAATAAAGTTTATTCCTTTTTCCACCATTCTTTCACTTTCCATGGCGAGCCGTATCCATGATTGCCTTCCATACCAACACTTTCCAAGGAATTTATTATTTGACAACATAAAGTAAATATTATTTTTTCATTTCGGGAATGGGCATCCCTATTACCGCTGCACTCTCGTGCAATGACAAGTGAATAAACACTCATCTTGAGAATAACACATCTAGCATGGAAAAATATTGGACACTCCCCACCGTTTCATGAGCGGTACGAGCACACAAAAGAGAAGTTTATTTTGAAAATTAGAGATGGCACATACAAATTTGCTTGGAACGGCATGGAAATACCGCATATAGGTAGGTATGGTGGACTCATAAGGCAAAACTTAGTTTAAGGATTTTGGATGCACAAGTAGTATTTCTACTTAGTACAAATGGAGGCTAGCAGAAGCAACCAAACCAAGAAACGAAAATTCACATAAGAGAGCAATTAGCATAACTAACACCGAATAATGCACCATAAGTAGGATGTAATTTCATTGCATAACTATTGACTTTCGTACTTGCATAGGGAATCACAAACCTTAACACCAATATTCCTACTAAAGCATAATTACTCACTAACATGACTCACATATTACTATCATGATGTCTCAAAACTATTACAAAGAATAAAGTTTAATTTGTCCAATGATCTTCATGAAAGTTTTTATTATATCCTCCTTGGATATCTATCACTTTGGGACTAGTTTCATCCATTGCCATTGCTTTTTGACAAGCTCAAACAAATTTAAGTGAAGCACCTGAGCATAGAGATTTCATCTCTCAAAAAGGTATAAGTGAAGCATGAGAGGATTTATTAAAAATTTAATGACTGTCAAATTAATCTAAGTGAAGCATGAGAGTATTTCTACAAAAATTTCCAAGCACACCATGCTCAAAAAGATATAAGTGAAGCACTAGAGCAATTCTATCGCTCAAAAAGTTTAAGTGAAGCATATAGAGCAATTCTAACAAATCATAACATAATTTTGGCTCTCCCAAATAGGTGTGTCCAGCAAGGATACAAGTGACAAACTAACAAGCAAATAAAGCAAAGACTCAAATGATACAAGACGCTCCAAGCAAAACTCATGATATGTGACGAACAAAAATATAGCTCCAAGTAAAATACCGATGGTCGTTAGAAGAAAGAGGGGATGCCACTCGGGGGCATCCCCAAGCTTAGTTGCTTGTTTCTCTTTGGATATATCTTGGGGGTGTTGTAGCATCCCCAAGCTTAGGCTCTTTTCACTCCTTATTCCTTCACCCATCGTGATCTCACCCAAAACTTGAAAACTTCAATCACACAAAACTCAACAAAATCTTTGTGAGATACGTTAGTATAATAAAGCAAATCACTACTTCAGGTGCTGTTGCAAACCCATTCATATTTTGTTATTGCATTATACCTACTGTATTTTAACTTTACCATGGCTCATACCCTTCAATATAACCCATAGATCCATCAAAACAAGCACACAACGCAACGAAAACAAAATTTGTCTTAAACAGAACAGTCTATGGTAATCTGTACTCTAACCATATTTCTGTAACTCTAAAAATTCTGAAAAATTAGGAAAACGTAAAGACCTTGTATAGCAACACTGTGTTAAAATTGAAAATTCAAATTAGGAAAACGTAAAGACCTTGTATAGCCCAAGATCACGTTCCAGTAAAAATTGAAAATTCAAATACTGGGCGCAAAGTTTCTGTTTCAGATTCAGCATCGCTTCTACTCATCTTATGAATCATCCTAAAGGCTCTACTTGGCACAAACACTAAATAAATCATAAAAACACAATCATAACATAGGCATAATTGTGTCAACATTCAAAAACAGAAAGGAAAAGGCAAAAATTTATTTATTCATTGGGTTGCCTCCCAACAAGCGCTGTCGTTTTACGCCCCTAGCTAGGCATAACGCATAGTTTCAAGTATTGTCATCTTTGGTTTTGGATCCATAGGATGCTCTCATGATTGATTCATATGGTGGCTTAATTCTTGTTCTAGGGAAGTGTTCCATACCCTTTCTTAGTGGAAATTGAAAACGAACATTGCCTTCTTTCATATCAATCACGGCACCTATAGTGCGTAAAAATGGTCTACCAAGTATAATGGGACAAGACGGATTGCAATCAATATCAATCACAATAAAATCTATGGGCACATAGTTCCTATTTGCAAGAATAAGAACATCATTAATTCTTCCCAAAGACTTTTTAATAGTAGAATCCGCCAAGTGCAAATTAAGAGAGCATTCTTCAATATTGGTAAGACCAAGCACATCACATGGAGATTTCGGAATTGTGGAAACACTAGCACCAAAATCACATAAAGAAAAGCACTCATAATTTTTAATCTTGACCTTAATGGTAGGTTCCCACTCGCCATGTAATTTTCTAGGAATAGAAATCTCCAACTCCAACTTTTCTTCAAAAGATTTCATCATGGCATCAACGATATGTTTAGTAAAAGCTTTATTTTGCTCATAAGCATGGGGTGAATTCAACATGGATTGCAACAAAGAAATACATTCAATCAAAGAGCAACTATCATAGTTAAAGTCTTTGCAATCCAAAATAGTGGGCACATCACTAGTTAAAGTTTTGACCTCTTCAAACCCACTTTTATCAAAATTTTCATCAAGATTTTCACCCTCCAAATTATTGGGACGCCTTCTAGCTAAAGTTGACTCTACTTCAGTCCCTTCATCGTCAATCTTAATATTACTAAACAAGGAATCAATAGTAGAAACACCAATCACTTTAAGATCTTCATCATTTTTATGAAAGCAATCACTAGAACACGATTTCTCTAAGATTTCTCTTTTAGCTCTAAGCATAGCGGTCCTTTTCTTACTTTTATCCATAGAGACATATAAAGCTTTAATAGATTCATCAATCTTAGGCACAAAAGCTTTCAACTTGAGATTTTTAACATCATGAGAAATTCTATCAATGCTTCTAGACATATCATCAATCTTATTCAACTTTTCTTCTATCGTAGTATTGAAAACCTTTTGCGCATTGATAAATTCTTTAATATTACTCTCAAGATCAGAGGTGTTCCTATTGTTATTGTAAGAGAAATTACCATAGGAATTACCATAATTATTAGAGGAATTTCCAGGAAAAGGCCTATGATTAAAATTACCTCTATAAGCATTGTTATTGAAATTGTTTCACGAGACAAAGTTCACATCTACGGAATCACTATTTTGCTCAATCAAGGTAGACAAAGGCACATCATTAAGATCAATAGGAGCATTTTTACTAGCAACCAATTTCATCAAAGCATCAACCTTATCACTCAAAGTACTAATTTCTTCAACCGAATTGACTTTTTTACTAGTAGGTGCTCTTTCGGTATGCCATTGTGAATAATTTGCCATGATATTATCTAGCAACTTAGTAGCTTCACCCAAAGTGATCTCCATAAAAGTACCACCTGCGGCGGAATCTAAAAGATTTCTAGAGACAAAATTCAATCCCGCATAAATTTTTTGTATTATCATCCAAAGATTTAAACCATGAGTAGGACAATTTCTTAGCATCAGCTTCATTCTTTCCCAAGATTGTGCAACATGTTCATGCTCAAGTTGCTTAAAATTCATGATTTGTGTCCTAAGGGAAATAATTTTCGCGGGCGGAAAATACTTACTAATAAAAGCATCCTTGCACTTATTCCAAGAATCGATACTATTGCGAGGCAAAGAGGAAAACCAAATTTTTGCACGATCCCGCAAGGAAAAAGGAAATAATTTCAACTTCACAATATCATTGTCCACATCTTTTTTCTTTTGCATATCACACAATTCTACGAACGTGTTTAGATGGGACGCGGCATCCTCATTAGGAGTACCGGCAAATTGATCTTTCATGACAAGATTCAACAAAGCGGCATTAATATCACAAGACTCTGCACTAGTGGCGGGAGGAGCAATTGGAGTACTAATAAAATCATTGTTATTAGTATTGGAAAAATCACACAACTTGGTGTTTTCTTGAGTCATCGTGACCACGCAAACAAGATCGCAAGCAAGCAAGAGATCTGACGAGAAAAATGCAAAGGAAAAAAAAGAGGGCGAATAAACGGCAAATTGTTTATGATATCCTGCTGGAATGAAAATGATGTTCGGTCATGTCCTTTGTAGATGTACTTGAAGAAATACTTCACTACCTTGATGCTCGAGCAAGCTTCTACATTGATGTGGTAGTTGTACTTCATGAGAAGAAAGGGGTTGTAAGGCACCACCCACCTATTGTCCAACTCTGCTCCTCTCACTTTTACTTGTCATCCATCACCCCTCCTATATATGGGATATGAGTCCTTTCCCTGGTGTGTAGCAGGACAAAACCCCCGAGGGTAGTGAAAACGACACTACTCCTCAATCATGCAAGCACATTTTTTATTGAGGACACCACATGGCTCATGCAACATGTGTTTTATGACCAGACCATGCATGCTAGGGTATTTATCTTTATCAGGTATTTTTGCTGATATGACTCTGTCATAGTCATCTAGAGTCTTTAACTTGCTACCCGCCTTCATGATTAGAAGGATATGTTCGTGTGGGAGCCCTCTTTTCTGAAACTCAGTCACATGAACGTAGGCCGCAACCTCACCAACATACTTCTTCTTGATGAGAAAGTCCATCAAATCTCGCTGCTTTGCCTTGTACACTCTTGCAACCAGGTCTGGTCGGTCATGTGGTAGTTGTCCCGGCATCAGCTTTGTTGTTATCTCCTCCCAGTACAGGTTGCATGTCATTATGATAAAGTAATCTGGTTTACCCCATCGCTGCACTATGGCCATTGCATATAGGAACCTTCTCTGCATATGTCTATCACCACCAAGAAATGTCCTTGGGAGCACAATCCTTTTACCAATCCGATCACCACATGACTCACCAGCAGTGATCGTGTCTACAAGACCCTACATAGAAGATACATGATGCATGTATTAAGAATATCAAACTATATTGTAAAAGTGAGATCGATAAGGTCATAAAAAAACAACCCCAAGAAGGTTACCTGGTAGAGGTCCGGTCGTATAATCTTCTGATTTTCCGTCTTGGAGTACCAATCAAGCCTCGATGTCTCGATTTTAATGTACATATCAACGGCCCATTGTTGGAAAAGGCGCCCCCAAATAGGACGATGTCGAAAAGCTTCTTCCTGATCATCAGCTTGAAGCTGTAATACTCCCTTGCAGAAACATATTTCCTTGATTGACCGGGTTCGACCTCCTCATCCTGGTTGTCCTCATTATCGTCTGAATGAAGATTTGTATCATTAAATATATGGGAGACCCTCTAAAAGAGCTTTTTTACGGTACCTTATACTGCACAGAGGACGAGCAGTATAGATCATATCTGGCCGTTGATTTAATTATGACCTTGAGGGGTATTTAGGTCTTTACCCTGAACCAATCAACCGTTTTGATTCAGCAAAGTTTGCACCTTGCCGTCGTTTAGCCATAGCTGCCGATAAGTGATGGCTGACGCTTGACCTTCGAATTTTGATGCCACGGAGCCGGTGTCATTGGCCTCCGTCGCCAACCCTCCCGCCATCCCGCTATCGAGAACATCCACTACGAAGCAGCAAATCAGAGCCCAGGCCAAACGATGACAACGAGGAGCTCTTCTGGCTGGCGTACATGGTGCCCCGCATGGAGTGCCCATACCAGCGCGTGCCGACGGTGTCCTTCTTCTTCCGGAGTACGTGCCCAACGTCTCCTCCACTTCGCCGTTCCACGGGCGGCAGATCCCGACCAGGGACGTTTTGGGGCTCCATCACACTCGTGGACATCGGGAAGCGGCTGATGGCGAACGCGCCCAACCACCGATGGATCTGCTGTGTGTGGCAAACAGTCGGACCACGAGGCTTAGGAAGCTGGATGAAGGGATTGATGGTTGATGTGTCACAGTAATCACAAAATTTTCCCTTACCCAATTTTACACCTGATGCAGTGAATATTGGTCACGTTACAGGCGCAGTACAACTTATTCTTTCCCTTACCCGATTTTACCCCTGATGCAGCGAATACTGGTCACGTTACAGGTGAAGTACAACTTATTCCTGCTCACCTCGAGGAGCAGTATAGATTAACCTTAACCATTTGATTCACACAAATAGACGGTCCATATTGGCTAGAGGGTACCGTAAAGACCTCTAAAATAAACATGTATAGGTGATGAAACATATTTGGAGGCAAATCAGCCACATGTTTATCAAATTATTCAAAATTATCAAATGTAGTTTGCATTGTGTCATCATCTATTTCCATTAGATTAACACCTGTAGGAAAGTCAGTAGACCGGTCTTGACCTTGTTCTGAACTACTAGGTGGACCTTTTAAACACAAGAAGTTCAGAATATTAGTTTTTGGTGTTGTTTAAATTGACCATGTTACAAATTTAAAACTATAAAATCATACCTGTGTCAGACTCATGGCATTCATTTTCTTGTGTAGGAACATATGGCAACAACCGATTGCAACCAGTCTCCCCACCAGGAAAGAATAATGGATACGCCCAAGGGTCATAACAACCATAGTATGCTCTAATATACAGGGGCGCTCTCCTGATCCATGCATGATAACATGTCAATCAAAGCAGTTATGTGTGTCACCCCCTTCAATCCATATCGCAACAACCTGGGAAGTTGTCGGGGCATTGTACCATCGCTGATCCAGGGTTATATCTGTGTTTATTTCAATTCTATATTCATCAAGGCTTGCTGAAGAACCAACATTCTTAAAAGTCTGCACATAAGGGTTGTGTCGTAGTATACTTAGAATTTTGCGAATGAGATCAATATTAGGATCTGGAGACCTCTCGAACCTTTGCGCTAAGCTGTCATCCGTATCATAAATATACAGTTGCAAATGTCGCGGACCATGTTCACCATGAACAAAATGATCCAAACGGTGGTACAACTATCCATGTGCGCGAAATTTCTATATCCCAGTGCCCGATGTAGTGCTGACTCGCTGGTCGAGTGTCACTCCAAGACTCGTGAATGAGAATTGTGAGTTGAAATACCTTATGTTATCTCTGAAATATTTAGCATCATTATCATCCTGGCTTGTAAATTCGCTTCAACTCAACAGGCACATCTGGAATAGATATGCTAACTTTTCCTTTTCTACAACAGAATGCAGGCTCCTCGTATTGAAATCGCATTGCTCCAAAATAGCTGCAATCTTTAACTTTCCTCAAAACATGGTGTTTCTTTGGTAGGTTATGATTGTTGGAAATATGCCCTAGAGGCAATAATAAATATGCCCTAGAGGCAATAATAAATATGCCCTATCGTAGTGATACACATGTTCATAATATTGATGCCAAAAGATGCAAAGTTAATAATGATAGTACCACATACTTGTGGCACTGCCGCTAAAGATCATATTGGTGTAAAGCGCATGAAGAAACTCCATGATGATGGATCTTTGGACTCACTCGATTTCAAGTCGCTTGAGACATGCGGACCATGATTCATGGGCAAGATGACGAAAACCCCATTTTCCGGAACAATGGAGTGGGTGAGTGATTTGTTGGAAATCATACATACTGATGTGTGTTGTCCAATGAGTATTGAAGCGCGTGGTGGATATCATTATTTTCTTACCTTCACTGATGATTTGAGTAGACATGGGTATATTTTCTTAATGAAACACGAGTCTGAAACATTTGAAAAGTTCAAGGAATTTTAGAGTGAAGTTGGAGATCATTGTGACAAGAAGATAAAATGTATACGATGTGATCGTGGAGGTGAATGTCTGAGTTACGAGTTTGGTATGCAATTTAAGGCAATGTGGAAATTGTTTCACGACTCACGCCACCTGGAACACCACAGTGTAATGGTGTGTCCGAAAGTCGTAGCCGTATTCTATTGGATATGGTGCGTTCTATGATGTCTCTTACCGATTTGCCACTATATATAGTTTTGGGGTTATGCATTAGATACAACTACATTCACTTTAAATAGGGCACCATCTAAATCCGTTGAGATGACATCGTATGAATTATGGTTTGGCAAGAAACATAAGTTGTCATTTCTTAGAGTTTGGGGATACGCCACTTATGTCTGATAAGCTCGAACCCAAAGCGAAGAAGTGCATCTTCATAAGATACCCTAGAGCAACAATTGGGTATACCTTCTATGACAGGTCCGAAGGCAACGTCTTTGTTGCCAAGAATGGATCCTTTCCAGAGAAGGAGGTTCTCTCGAAAGAAGTGAGTGGGAGGAAGGTAGAACTTGATAAGGTTATCGAACCTTCAGTTGAATTGGAAAGTAGCGCAACACAGAAAAGTGTTCCTGTGATGCGTACACCAATTGAAGAGGAAGCTAGTGATGATGATCATGAAACTTCGGATCAAGTTACTATTGAGTCTCGTAGGTTGACAAGGACACATATTGCCCAGAGTGGTGCTGTAATCCTATCTTGAAAGTCATGTTGTTAGACAATGATGAGCCTATGAACTATGAAGAAGCGATGGTGGTCCCGGATTCCGACAAATGGCTAGAGGCCATTAAATCCGAGATAAGATCCATGTATGAAAACCAAGTATGGACTTTGGTAGACTGGCCCGATGACCGGCAGGCCGTTAAGTACAAATGGATCTTTAAGAAGAACACAGACGATGAGAGTAATGTCACTATTTATAAAGCTTGACTTGTCGCAAACATGTTTCCGACAAGTTCAAGGAGTTGACTACGATGTGACTTTCTCACCCGTAGCGATGCTAAAGTTTGTTAGGATTATGTTAGCAGTTGCTGCATTTTTTGATTAAGAAATTTGGCAGATGGATGTCAAAACAGCGTTTCCTTAACGGTTTCCGTGATGAAAGGTTGTATGTGATACAACCGGAAGGTTTGTCGATCCTAAGGATGCTAAAAGGTATGCAAGCTCCATCGATCCTTCTATGGACTGGTGCAAGCATCTCGGAGTTGGAATATACGCTTTGATGAGGTGATCAAAGCTTTTGGGTTTATACAAAGTTTATGAAGAAACTTGTATTTACAAGAAAGTGAGTGGGAGCACTATAGCATTTGTGATAAGTATATGTTGATGACATATTGTTGATTGGAGAATTTCTGGAAAGCATAAAGGGTTGTTTGAAAGTAGTTTTTCAAAGGAAGACATGGGTAAAGTTGCTTACATATCGGGCATCAAGATCTATAGAGATAGATCAAGACGCCTGATAAGACTTTCACAGAGCACATGCCTTGACAAGATTTTGAAGGAGTTCAAAATGGATCAGTCAAAGAAGGAGTTCTTGCATGAGTTGTAAGGCATGAAGTTGAGTAAGACTCAAAGCTCGACCTCGGCAGAAAAAAGAGAAAGGACAAAGGTCGTCCCCTATGCCTCAGCCATAGGCTTTATATTGTATGTCATGTTGTGTACCGCATGTGATGTGTGCCTTGCCATGAGTCTGGCAAGGGGGTACAAGAGTGATCCAGTAGTGGATCACTGGACAACGGTCAAAAAATAATCCTCAGGTACCTAAAGAGAACCGAGGAAATGTTTCTCTGTTATGGAGGTGATAAAGAGTTCACCGTAAAGGGTTACGTCGATGCAAGTTTTGACACTGATCTGGATGACTCTGAGTCGTAAACCGGATATGTATAGTGGAGTAATCATTTGGAATATCTCCAAGTTGGGCGTAGTAGCAGCATCTACAGTATGACATAGAGATTTGCAAAGTACACACGGATCTAAATGTTGCAGACCCGTTGACTAAAACCTCTCTCACAAGCAAAACATGATCAAACCCCAGAACTCATTGGGTGCTAATCACATGGTGATGGTGCTAATCACATGGTGATGTGAACTAGATTATTGACACTAGTGTAAGTGGGAGACTGTTGGAGATATGCCCTAGAGGCAATAATAAATTGGTTATTATCATATTTCCCTATTCATGATAAACATCTATTATCCATGCTAGAATTGTATTGATCGGAAACTCAGATACATGTGTGGATCCATAGACAACACCGTGTCCCTAATGAGCCTCTACTAGACTAGCTCGTTGATTAAAGATGGTTAAGGTTTCCTAACCATGGACATGAGTTGTCATTTGATAACGGGATCACATCATTAGGAGAATGATGTGATGGACAAGACCCAACCGTAAGCATATCATTTGATCGTATTTGTTTATTGCTACTGCTTTCTTCATGTCAAGTATCTGTTCCTATGACCATGAGATCATGCAACTCCCTGACACCGAAGGAATGCCTTGTGTGTATCAAACGTCACTTCGTAATTGGGTGATCATAAAGGTGCTCTACAGGTATCTCCGAGGGTGTCTGTTGGGTTGGCAAGGATCGAGACTGGGATTTGTCACTCCGTATGACGGAGAGGTATCTCTGGGCCCTCTCGGTAATACAGCATCACAAGAAGCTTGCAAGCAATGTGACTAAGGAGTTAGTCACGGGATCTTGTATTACGGAACGAGTAAAGAGACTTGCCGGTAACGAGATTGAACTAGGTATGGAGATACCGATGATCGAATCTCGGGCAAGTAACATACCGATGGACAATGGGAACAACATACGGGATTGACTGAATCCTTGACATCGTGGTTCGACCGATAAAGATCTTCGTAGAATATGTAAGACCAATATGGGCATCCAAGTCCCGTTGTTGGTTATTGGCCGGAGAGTGTCTCGGTCATGTCTGCATCATTCTGAACCCGTAGGGTACACACACTTAACGTTTGATGGCGATATGGTATTATTGAGTTATGTATGTTGGTGAACGAAAGTTTTTCAGAGTCTCGAATGTCACGAGCAATTCCGGAATGGTCCGGAGGTAAAGATTCATATATGGGAAGTTGGTACTCGGGTTCCGGAATAGTTTCGGGAATTACCGGGTTTCATCGGGAGTGCCGGAGGGGGTTCCGGGAGTCCACCAGGAGAGTCCACCTGCCCCGGAGGACCCCATGGGCTGAGAGGGAGGCGCACCAGCCCCTAGTGGACTGGGCGCCCCGCCTCCTCAAGGGCCCATGCGGCCAGGGGCTAGGGCTGGCCCTATAGGGTGACCGCCGCCCCCTTGCCTTGGGGGCCAAGGCAGCCCCCTAGGCCGCGGCCCCAGCCCTAGGGGAAACCTTAGGTCGGCCGTCCCTCCCCCTTGCCCCTATATATATGAGAGGAGAGGGAGGGCAGCAACACCACAAGCCACGGCGCAACCCTCTCTCTCTCCCTAGATCTGTTTCTCCTCATATTGCATCCGCGGCAGCGCTTGGCAAAGCCCTGCTGAGATTGCTCCACCACCACCGCCACCACGCCGTCGTGCTACCAGAGAACTCATGTACTACTCCGCCCTCACTCACTGCATCGAGGAGGCGGAGACGTCATCGAGCTGTACGTGTGCTGAACGCGGAGGTGCCGTCCGTTCGGTGCTAGATCGGGACGGATCGTGATTGGATCGCGAAGACGTACGACTACATCAACCGCGTTTCTTAACGCTTCCGCTTAGCGATCTACAAGGGTATGTAGATGCACTCCTCCTCTCGTAGCTATACATCTCCATGGATAGATCTTGCATGTGCGTAGGAAATTTTTTGTTTCCCATGCAACGTTTCCCAACAATGGTAGGCTTGGTTATCATCAGCATATAGGGGGATGCCATCAGGAGCTACTTGGTATGATTCATATTGGGCATCTAGAACACCATCAATACAGACATTTAGTTAATTAACACGTTTGAAATGGTAGAGAATTTTGTTGGTAAATCAAGTTAGTTTTAGACATGCTTACGTTGTTCAATGAACATCCTTGCTTCATCATCAAGCTCATCTTGTGCGTGTTCTCCATGGTGTATGGCCTCCAAGCATTCTAGTGGGAAAGATAGTTATTGCATGACCAAAATAATGTAAATTACACACTGTTACATGTTTGGCCAAAGGGAGTGAAAAACATGCACGTAACAATACACGTACCCTAGAAGTTGGATGTTTCCTCGTGGGGCTCAAGTATTCCATAGGGATCTTCTGTCCGGTCCTTGTCTCCTGGCGAAATTCTAGAACTTAGTAAAAAATCATTATTGAAGATAAGTAATTCATGGATAACATCCAGCTATTAAATACTATAATATTTACCTGCAAGGGCTTCACGCAGATTGGTAGCATTGAACATATTGAAAGGTCTTTTTGTGTGTTAATTTGTTGCATCTGGTACATATCATTTTTGTGCAGCCAATCAGAATCCTCGCTTGTATTGATATTCACATTTGCCTGTGACGTACATCCATGTACTCTTGGTGAGTTCGTTCCTTGATGGGAGCATAAGACTTTAGAACAACATGAGGTATGCCAAGATTGACTTTAGAACAACACGAGGTACGCGTACAATACAGATGCTCTTTAATCACTATATTGTTACAATCAGTGAAATACAAAGTGAAATAATATTATGTGACATGTACCTGGGGACATATCAGAGTTGAAGTTTGATGCTACAACTTTGCTCCTCATTTTGTTGTAGTCGTGTTTCTTCTGCAAGAGAGAAGACATTTGTTCGGGACTCATTGAATTGTATCGGACTCTCTCAACCTTTTTCTTCTGTTGTACTTTGCTTCAGAGACAATTGAACTAAAAAGCTCCCAGGTGATCTTTGATCTGATCAGAAAAATAAACATATGAAATACAAATTATGGACTAAAAGATGAATATTATTATGAGCACGCATACCAGTGTTTACCTGCGCTGCCACATCTAGTTTCAAAGCCTGTATGGAAGCTTTGTATAGAATTATCACTTTGAATTACACTCGGAGTGGAGTTGGTATTGATACATATAGTGTTGGGTATGACCGGAGAACCATGAATTGTGACATCTTTGAATGGAGTTGCGTTAACATCTGTAGGTGGCAAAATCTCTTGCATTATGCAATTTTTAGTACATGTTTGATAACACAAGAAGAGTAATGTGTGCAGCTTGCGTCAAACCTGACTGCTGCAAGCTTGCATTTGTAATGTCCCCTAAAGTGCATTGGATGTGTGCTATAGGTTGAGACATTGGGTTGGCAACATGTGGTCTCACCGCCGATTTTGCTGAATATACATTCAATTTCAACAAGGAGAATCATATATATTTATAGGTGTACAACAATATAGAGTTGCGATGATACCAGGTGTTACAAGCGCTGCCACTGTGTCATTGTTTTCAGAGTTAGCCGTAGCTCATTTTCGTTGACGTGCCTGTTGCTGCTTATGTAGGTATTCGGCTCTCTTTTCTTCACTCGTTCGAGCATACCAACCTTGACCCCTTGGTTTTTTCTGGGCCGGTAGAGTAACATCCGAAATTTTAGCACTATTTGTGTGTGCTGTGCCTCCATTATTACTCTGACCTGTCACAACAATTTCGCGCACAACACATGAGAGCAGAACTGAATCATGGAAAACATCACAAAGTACTACTCCCTCCGGTCCAAAGTAAGTGTCACGGTTTTGAAATAAGGTTAGTTCAACCTTAGTTTATAACTGGACACTTATTATGGACCGAAGGGAGTATTTGATAATGAAAAACATGCCTGAATGAACTAACCTTTTCCATTCCTATTTGAGCCATATGTAAAAGGAATCCTTTCGACAACTCCATCATTCGCAGCTATAAATTAGACAAGGACGTCAGTTTTGAGGTTTTGTGACACAGAGAGAATAATCTCAACCATGGGTCAGAAAGGTGCACAAACATGGACCTTTTTGAAAACGTGTTTGTTACATCAGTAAACGGAGCACGCTCACTCTGAACCAATCCGCTAGATTTTTTTTGGGGCTAAGCTCACTCAGGTGTAGATGACTTAGTTGCATCCTTTTTTGCCTGGCGCGCTATTCGTAGCTTCTTTAGGTATTCCGCTTTCTTCTCAACGGATATACGAGCATACCACCCTTGACCATTGCTCCGTTTATTCTCCAAACCAATATATGATTCCGAATTCTGCAAAAAATGATTTTCGAATCTTGATTAGCAAATAGAGAATAGTTATCACCAAAGAGCACCGAAGATGGTAACATATGGAAAGGTAGTTGGCTGTGAGCCCAGTCAGATTAAGATTTGAATAAGATGCACTCATCAATGGCTTTTGCAAAGTTAAAATATTGATAGTGCACAGGAGATATTTGTGCGGATGACTACAATAGTAAGGCATGGCAATCGCTGCTGACAGTACTGAATGATGCTCATACAAGAGAGAAGGGACATGAGAAAATTATCACTGATTTTGTGAGATGGAGAACATAAAGTAGCACTTCAGAATTGAAAAAATCTTATGTACTATTCGCAGACATTATTTCAGTTTGTTAGGTGGATGTAACTCAGCCCCAAAGTTTGTTAGCACAATGAGTGCCTTTTATCTGAAAATTCTAATTTTAATTAACTCTTGTTTACAAAATATTTTCTTTGTTTACTATTATTAGTAATCTCAGATTGTCAGATTCCCAGGTGGCTAGTTGTGTCTGGTTTGTAGAAAGCAACGCATCACACTACTACCTTTCAAATTAATCTTTGCAAACAATTATTAGTAATCACGTGCTTCCAGTTAGCACATTCCCAAACCTTTAATATTCAGTACAGTACTGTTATGACCGGCTTAGCCTACAGCCGGAGGAGGCCCGATAGGACAGAGAGTTAAGGGCTTGGCCCAATTTATCTTATCATAGGGGCTTAGCCCAGTTTGTCGTTTTTATTAGCACGTAGGGAGATTATATAAACTCATGTAAGGACTCGTTTTGAGACAAGCAGAAGCAATCATATTTGCTCGGCTTCCTTCAGAAGTCGGGTCCCTAAACCCTAGCCGCCGCCGTCTCTCTCTTTCGCTCGCGACCACGGCGCCCTAGCGCCGCCGGCCGCGCCCTCCGCCTCGCCAACCCTCCTTCCACCCCTATAACCCGAGGGCTCGCCCTGGTAGGAACTCGGTTCCTATCAATCTGGTATCAGCTGTCTCGGGTCCGATCATGTCCACTCAGCAGCCTACCACCACCCTTCCGCCGCCGGCCTCCTCCACGCCGCTGGCCACCACGGCGGCCGCGCCGGCCCTGTCCGGGCCGATCCCCTCTTCCGCCTGGATACCGCCGGGCTCCATTTCCCTCGTCTTCACCCCGGAGGAGATGACGGCAGCGCTCCGGGAGCTAGGGCAGGCGGTGGCGGGTATCCGCACCTTCCTCGCCGGGCCTTTTGGGCCGCAGCCGCCCGCCGCCTTCGCCCCCGCCATGGCGCCGCCGCCGCCACAGCCGCTGGCGCCAACCCTCTCGGTCGGCCCGCCCGCCCAGGGCTATCCGTTCGGTGGCTTGGGGACGACCTCAACGCAGGGCCTTCCGACGCCGACCCCGAGGGTGCCCATCCAGCAGGTGGTTCCCCCCGTCACCATCGCCGCTTCCCGCCTGGCTCGCCGGGTCCCTCGGGCCGGTCTATACGACGGCCCCTAGCCAACCGTCCCTCCCGCCGCCATCGACGTCGCACCCGGTCATACAATACAACGGGCCCTCGGGTTCCGCGGGTCCCTACGACGGCGTGGACGGTCCCCTGTTCCACGGCGGTACCCTGCAACCCGCCTACTCGGCTCCGTCGTCCGCGCTATTCCACGCGGCAGAGGCACACCCGCCCGTCGCCTACGCCCAGCCACCTCCGAGATTCTCCAAGCTGGAGTTCGCCACCTACGACGGCACCATGGACCCCCTGAATTGGCTCAACCAGTGCGACCAATTTTTCAGGGGGCAGCGCACGCTCGCGTCCGACCGCACCTGGATCGCCTCGTATCACCTCCGCGGAGCCGCACAGACGTGGCACTACGCCCTCGAGCAGGACGAGGGCGGCATGCCACCATGGGAGCGTTTCCGCGACTTGTGCCTCTTGCGCTCCGGACCGCCCATCCCCGGGAGCCGACTGGCCGAGCATGGCCGCCTCCCGTTCCTCACCACGGTGCAAAACTTTGCCGACCGCTTCCAGGCGCTGGCGTGCCACGCCCCCGGCGTCTCGGCCCGTCAGCGGGCCGAGCTCTTCGTAGGTGGCCTACCAGACCACATCCGCATGGACATGGAGATGCGCGGGCCACAGGACCTACAGACGGCCATGTACTACGCCCGCGCGTTCGAGCGCCGTGCGGTGGCCATGCAGCAGACGTCACCGTCCCGGGCCAATCGACCGCCACCCCGGCCAGCAGTTCCCGCGCAGGGCCGGCCTGCCCCGACTTCCGCGGCGCCCCCCTCCACGGCCGTGGCACGCTCCGCCGGCTCACCCCGGCCAAGCAACTCGAGCGCCGTCGCCAAGGGCTGTGCTACAACTGCGACGAGCCCTACGTACCGGGCCACGTCTGCCCACGACTCTTTTACTTGTAGGCTGCGGACTACATCGAGGAGGACACCCCCGTCGCCGTGCTAGGCGACCTGCCTGCCCCAGTTGACGCAGAGGTCGCGCCGGCACCCGCTCTGGCGACCGCCCTCGTGGTCTCCCTCCATGCCCTCGCGGGTATACGGGCGGAAAAGACTATGCTGCTGCCGGTGACGATCAATGGGGAGCGCCTCCTGGCCTTGCTGGATACGGGCTCCACCCATAACTTCCTGCCCGAGTCTACCATGCGTCGCCTGGCGCTCCATCCGACGGGCGGGGAGCAGCTCAGGTTTACTGTGGCTAACGGCGACCGCCTCCACGGTCATGGGACTGCGCGGCATGTCCCCATCACCATTGGCGATGAGCACTTCACCATCACGTGCGTCGGCATCGACTTGGGGTGCTTCGACTTCATCCTCGGTGTCGATTTTCTACGGACCCTGGGTCCCATCCTTTGGGACTTCGACGCCATGACGATGACCTTCTGGCGCCTTGATCACCGCGTCCGGTGGGAGGGCGTGGGTGGCGCTGCACCAGCGGCGCCCCAGCCACAGCTGACGGGGGCCGTCGCCGGACCTGAGCAGTCCCTATTGGCTCGTCTTTTGCAGCAGCACAGCGACCTCTTCGATGAGCCCCAAGGTCTCCCGCCAGCCCGGCCTTATGACCACCGCATTCACCTGCTACCGGGCACAGCCCCCGTCGCCGTCCGGCCATACCGCTACCCCCAGCTGCAAAAGGACGAGCTGGAGCGGCAATGCGCGGTCATGCTAGCCCTCGGCATCATCTGAATCTCTACCTCGCCATTCTCGGCGCCTGTGCTCCTTGTTCGCAAGGCCGACGGTTCGTGGCGTTTTTGCATCGACTATCGTGCCCTTAACGCCCAGACGTCCAAGGACAAATTTCCCATACCAGTCATGGATGAACTCCTGGACGAGCTACATGGGGCGCGCTTCTTCACTAAGCTCGACCTGCGTTCCGGCTACCACCAGGTTCGGATGCACCCGGATGACGTCGCTAAGATGGCCTTTCGCACACATCACGGCCACTTCGAGTTCTTGGTGATGCCTTTCGGCCTCTCCAATGCCCCGGCGACATTTCTGGCCTTGATGAACGACGTCCTCCGGCCCTACTTGCGGCGGTTTGTGCTCGTTTTCTTCGACGACATCCTCATCTATAGCTCGTCATGGGCGGAGCACTTGCAGCATGTCACCATCATCCTCAACGAGCTTCGGGCGCACCAGCTGCACCTCAAACGCTCGAAGTGCTCGTTCGGCACGACGTCCGTCGCCTATCTCGGCCACGTCATCTCCGCGGAGGGAGTCGCTATGGATGCCGACAAAAGTCGCGGCTGTCATGGCTTGGCCAACGCCGCACTCGCCGCGGGCCCTCCGCGGCTTTTTGGGCCTCGCGGGATACTACCGGAAGTTCATCCGGGAGTTCGGCCTTATCGCGACACCGCTCACTCGCCTGTTGCGCCGCGATGCCTTTTCCTGGGATACTGAGGCGGCCGAGGCTTTTCAGGCCCTTAAGCAGGCTCTCACCACGGGACCGGTCCTCCAGATGCCGGACTTCGATCAGCAGTTCATGGTGGACTGCGATGCCTCGGGCGTGGGGTTCGGCGCCGTCCTTCATCAGGGCGCCGGACCACTCGCATTCTTCAGCAGGCCGTTCGCCGCGCGTCATCACAAGCTCGCGGCCTACGAGAGGGAGCTCACTGGCTTGGTCCAGGCTGTGTGCCATTGGCGGCCGTACCTATGGGGACGGTCGTTCCGTATTCGCACGGATCACAACAGCCTCAAGTTCCAGCTGTACCAACACTTATCCACCGTTCCGCAGCACCAGTGGATCAGCAAGCTCTTCGGGTTTGACTTGACGCCGACCTCGGCACGAGCACTGTCGACACCGAGGGGGTTGCTCTTTGCATCAGCCCGCCTTCATCGACGACATCCGCCAAGCCACGGCGACAGCCGAGGATGCGCAACTCCTTAGGCAGCGCCTCGAGGAGGGTGAGTTGTCGGAGCCGTGGCGCCTGGATGACGACTTGCTCCTGCACGGGCGGCGCCTCTTCGTGCCGGATCATGGCTGTTGGGGATACACAAAACAGGTAGGCCCATGAAGGGTCGAAATATCATAACAGCATGGGGTCCACACATCAGGTGGGTTCAGATAAATACATACATACTATCCACTCGGAAATGTACATTCCACCCACTCGGATGACAGTCAACCACTCGGCCATCTTGACTCACTCGGATATGCGATGACCAGCAACCCACGAGGCAGTCGAGGCATCATCCTTATAGTGGAGGTTTCGTAGTGGGATGACATTATGGCATCAATGCTCTACATTGTAACATAGGAGGTGAGGGGTGGCGCACTCTATATAAGCCACCCCCACCACATAGCTCAGGGCTGGTTTTTCTTCTCCCCCCGAGGAGCTCATTCTTCTCCCTTGGCTCTCTCGCCATTAGTCCCAGGACTTAGCTCAGGCATGGAGATCCGTCTCCCATTTCTCTTCTCAAATACACCATGTAACTCTGTGTTCATGACAGATAAGCAAAGCCTCTCCGGAGCACGAGACGTAGGAATGTTATCTCCACCGTGAGAGGCCCGAACTCGCTAAAACTACCGTGTCACCCATTTGCATCTCGATAGATCATGCTCCTTTACACTACCCCTTTCTATTGTCCCACGACAGTTGGCGCCCACCGTGGGGCATGACGTCTATCGAGCCATGATGCAAATGGTTATTCCTTCAACCACAGGCGTCGTCCGCCTCATGGTCGTCATGCGCGGCCACCAGCGTCCTTCGCCTCATGGTCGTCATGCGCGGCCGCCGGCATCGTCCGCTTCATTATCGTCACGCGCGGTCGCCGGCGTCGTTCGCTTGTCGTCACCTTTGGCTTCATCTGCAACGCCTTCGCCGAGCGCCCGCACACGTACGGCTGCTAAAGCTCGTCCAGGTTCCTCGCGAGGCAGGGCACGACGACTGGTCGCCTGCGCTCGGCCTGGCTCCGCCAGCGTCGAAGTGCCGCTCCGACCGGCGGGCAGCTCCGGCTCCCCAAGCAATGAAACGCGGCCGCCAGTGCTCGCGTTGGCCTCGCCATTGGCTGCGCCGGCCTGCGTCTCCGGCGCCTGGGCTACTGCCAACCGCTCGTCCACCTTCGTCGGCACCACTCGGCTGCCGACTAATTCCGGTCAGACTGGTCATCTCTTCTGCAACGGAGCTCTCAGGACTCCAGGATGTCTCTACAACTCCCATCTCCCATCGCATGCATTCAGTAACTTCCATGTCTTAATTTCGGATTACATGCATGGAAAGACCGGCCAGACCGGCCGTTTCCACTAAAGCCTCTTGCATGCAGTTCAGGGCGTGGGGCAACTCGTTCAATGCCTTAGACGTGGGACAACTCCTTTAATGCGTCGGTTAGCCAAACAATTAGTACGCCTAATTACCAGGGATTTATGGCTCCGTGGCTGTCTGGGGTCTGCACCAGGTCGACCTCATCGTCTTCCGCCGGCACCCACCTCCGGCGTCGTCGCGCCTGGTCACCTCCGCTGCATGGTGTCCGTGGCCGCAAGCATCCGCCCGCCTCCAGCGGAGGGAGCAGTGCTCATGGGCTCATGGGCACACCCAAGCCGAACCTCGTCAACGTCTCCGAGCATAGCACTTCGCGTCGGCCTGCCCTGCCAGCTCCACACCGGCCGGATTGCACCCCAGCCATGGTTCACTCGGATGGGCAGGCACACTCGGACGAGGCGTCCACTTGAACGATACTCATTCGTCTGTGAAGTTTCTGGATTCACTCGGCCGATTCACCTCTTTCCTCAACCGGCTAACATCAAGAACATCATTGACAACGAATACGGCCGTGAACTTACAGGACCAAGGTTCACTTTGATGGAATTTCCCAGTAGGATGAAGCATGTTCGCTCAGCCATCCAACAACGTCGAGACGTATCTTCATCACCCGGCAGTCCTGCACGCCGTCGCGCAGCTGTACATGTCTTCAGCACTCGGCCGCCCCGCGCGCCACCACTCTGCTGGACGTTCTTTCGTCACTCAGCTGTCCTGCTCGTCGTCACTCAGCTGGACGCTCCATCGTCACTCGGCCGCCCCGAGCGCCGTCACTTCGCGAGACGCGCCTTCGTCACTCGGTCGCCCCGCGCGTCGTCACTCCGCCCGACGCGACTTCGTCACTCGGACGCCCTGAGCGCCGTCACTCCGCGAGACGCGCCTTCGTCATTCGGCCGCCCCACGCGTCACCACTCCGACGGGTGCGTCTACAGCACTCGGCCGCCCCGCGTGTCGCCACTCCACTGGATGAGTCTTCATCACTTGGCCGTTCCGCGCCTCGCCACTCCGACGGATGCGTCTATAACATTTGGCCGCCCCACGCATCGCCAATCCGCTGGATGCGTCCTCGTCACTCGGTCGTCCCGCGCGTCGCCTCTCTGACGGATGCGTCTACAGCACTTGGTCGCCCCGCGCTTCGTCCCTCCGACGGATGCGTCTACAGCACTTGGCCGCCCCGCGCGTCGCCACTCCGATAGATGCGTCTACAGCTCTCAGCCGCCCCGCGCGTCGCCACTCCGTTGGATCCTTCTTCATAACTTGGCCGCCCCGCGCATCGCCACTCCGACGGATGCGTCTACAGCACTTGGCCGCCCCGCGCGTCGTCGCTGTGCTGGATGCGTCTACACCACTCGGCCGCCCCGCGCGTCGCCACTCCGACGGATGCGTCTACAACACTTGGCCGCCCCGCGCGTCGCCACTCCGCTGGATGCGTCTATAACACTTGGCCGCCCCACGCGTTGCCACTTGGTGAGACACGTCTTCATCACTTTGCCGCTCCGCGCGTCGCCACTCGGTGAGGCACACCTTCATCACTCGGCCGCTCCGCGCGTCGCCACTCGGTGAGGCACACCTTCATCACTCGACCGCTCCGCGCGTCGCCACTCGGTGAGGCACACCTTCATCACTTGGCCGCTCCGCGCGTCGCCACTTGGTGAGACACGTCTTCATCACTTGGCCGCTCCGCTCGTCGCCACTCGGTGAGGCACACCTTCATCACTCGGCTGCTCCGCGCGTCGCCGCTCCGTGATGCACGTCTTCATCACTCGGCCGCTCTGCGCGTCGCCACTTGGTGAGACACGTCTTCATCACTTGGCCGCTCCACGTGTCGCCACTCGGTGAGGCACACCTTCATCACTCGGCTGCTCCGCGCATCGCCGCTCCGTGATGCACGTCTTCATCACTCGGCCGCTCCGCGCGTCGCCACGTGGTGAGACACGTCTTCATCACTTGGCCGCTCCACGCGTCGCCACTCGGTGAGGCACCCCTTCATCACTTGTCCGCTCCGTGCGTCGCCACTCGGTGAGGCACACCTTCATCACTCGGCTACTCCACGCGTCGCCGCTCCGTGATGCATGTCTTCATCACTCGGCCGCTCCGCGCGTCGCCACTCAGTGAGGCACGTCTTCATCACTCGGCCACCCTTCGTTTCGCCATCGGTTGAACACGTCTTCGCCACTCGGCCGCTCGTGCGCCGTCAGACAGCTAAGTCATTCTTCACATGCTGCATTCAATTAAATAGTTATTTTTGCATTATCAAGTGTTAAGTAAGTCGCACATTACTACGCTTGGTTGTTTATCTTCATGTTGGAACACTACACTTCCATTTCATTTTGGGTCCAGCACTCCAAGGAGTTCAGTCGGATCCTTCACTTCGACAAGTTCGATCGGATCCTTCGCTCTTTTAGACTTTTGTTGGTTCCGGACCAACAAGCACCTGGCACAGCGGGTGTCTATGAGTGTTATTTACGCAAATCATTTCAGCAAACTCAAATTACTTCGAGAGATTTTTATGTTGGCTTGTGCTATTTTTCATACACAGGTTACACGATCACTCGACGCCTCTGTGCGCCATCTTTGACGACAAGCTCGACTCGCCGCCCCGCGCGCCGTCACTTGGTCGGACTCCTCTTCGACGACAAGCTCGACGCGGCAGCCCCGCGCGCCGTCACTTGGTCGGACTCCTCTTCGACGACAAGCTCAACTCGGCCGCCCCGCGCGCCGTCACTTGGTCGGACTCCTCTTCGACGACAAGCTCGACTCGGTCGCCCCGCGTGCCGTCACTTGGTCGGATTCCTCTTCGACGACAAGCTCGACTCGGCCGCCCCGCGCGCCGTCACTTGGTCGGACTCCTCTTCGACGACAAGCTTGACTCGCCGCCCCGCGCGCCGTCGCTTGGTCGGACTCGTCTTCGACGACAAGCTCGACTCGGTCGCCCCGTGCGCCGTCACTTGGTCGGACTCCTCTTCGACGACAAGCTCGACTCGGCCGCCTCGCGCGCCGTCACTTGGTCGGACTCCTCTTCAACGACAAGCTCGACTCGGCCGCCCCGCGCGCCGTCACTTGGTCGGACTCCTCTTCGACGACAAGCTCGACTCGGTCGCCTCGCGTGCCGTCACTTGGTCGGACTCCTCTGCGACGACAAGCTCGACTCGGTCACCCCTCGCGCCGTCACTTGGTCGGACTCCTCTTCGACGACAAGCTCGTCGCGGCCGCCCCGCGCGCCGTCACTTGGTCGGACTCCTCTTCGACGACAAGCTCGACGCGCCCGCCTCGCGCGCCGTCACTTGGTCGGACTCCTCTTCGACGACAAGCTCGACTCGGCCGCCCCGCGCTCCGTCACTTGGTCGGACTCCTCTTCGATGACAAGCTCAACTCGGCCGCCCCGCGCGCCGTCACTTGGTCGGACTCCTCTTCGACGACAAGCTCGACTCGCCGCCCCACGCGCCGTCACTTGGTCGGACTCCTCTTCGACGACAAGCTCGACTCGCCGCCCCGCGCGCCGTCACTTGGTCGGACTCCTCTTCGACGACAAGCTCGACGCGGCCGCCCCGCACGCCGTCACTTGGTCGGACTCCTCTTCGACGACAAGCTCGACGCGGCTGCCCCGCACGCCGTCACTTGGTCGGACTCCTCTTCGACGACAAGCTCGACTCGGCCGACCCGCGCACCGTCACTTGATCGGACTCCTCTTCGACGACAAGCTCGACTCGGCCGCCCCGCGCGCCGTCACTTGGTCGGACTCCTCTTCGATGACAAGATCGACTTGGCCACCCCGCACGTCACCACTCTGTCTGACGCGTCTACCTCATTCGGACGCCCTGCGCGTCGCCTCTCCGTGTGGCGCGTCTTCATCACTCGAACGCCCTGCGCGTCGCCACTCACTCCGGTGATTTTCCTTAGATCAGAAGCTATATCGCCCCCAGTGGGTGAACGACTCAGCAGCGAATCTGATTTCGCCTAACTTAAAAAACTCCTCCGAGTGAGGACATCATCCACACTCGGGGGCTTAGCTGCGACTCCGTATCGCCTAAGTTAAAAGGTACTCCGAGTGAGGACATCATCCAAACTCGGGGACTTAGTTGCGACTCCATATCGCCTAAGTTAAAAACTACTCCGAGTAAGGACATCATCCACACTCGGGGGCTTAGCTGTGACTCCGTATCGCCTAAGTTAAAAGCTACTCCAAGTGAGGACATCATCCAAACTCGGGGACTTAGTTGCGACTCCGTATCGCCTAAGTTAAAAACTACTCCGAGTGTGGACATCATCCACACTCGGGGGCTTAGATGCTACTCTGTATTGCCTAAGTTAAAAATTATTCCAAGTGAGGACATCATCCACACTCGGGGACTTAACCTTGATCCAGAAATTATATAAGGAAGACTCAATAAGAATTCAACATGCCAAGCACACGACGATTTACCTGACTGGACCAGTTCCAGGCTATATTTATTTATCGTGCCCAGCGAACAAAGATCAGTCCGACTGATTCAGCTCCAGATTGCAACAATTTACTACGCCAAGCGCATCAGAGTTCACCTGTTTAGTTCAGTTCCGCGCTGGAAGACTTAAACCCTCTGCCCGACTCATCTAGTCCGACAAAGGCTCGGGGACTACACCCAGTGGGTGCACTCAGCATGCCCCCACTGGAAGAGAAATCAAAAAAAGAAACAATCTGCTCGGTCAGGTCCGACAACAACATTCAAGTTCAACAAACTCTACAGACTCCAACCGACCGCCAGCAATCAGTTAGAGTCTCAGGTGCTACTGTTGGGGATACACAAAACAGGTAGGCCCGTGAAGGGTCGAAATATCATAACAGCATGGGGTCCACACATCAGGTGGGTTCAGATAAATACATACATACATACTATCCACTCGGAAATGTACATTCCACCCACTCGGATGACAGTCAACCACTCGGCCCTCTTGACTCACTCGGATATGCGATGACCAGCAACCCACGAGGCAGTCGAGGCATCATCCTTATAGTGGAGGTTTCGTAGTGGGATGACATTATGGCATCAATGCTCTACATTGTAACATAGGAGGTGAGGGGGTGGCGCACTCTATAAAAGCCACCCCCACCACATAGCTCAGGGCTGGTTTTTCTTCTCCCCCCGAGGAGCTCATTCTTCTCCCTTGGCTCTCTCGCCATTAGTCCCAGGACTTAGCTCAGGCATGGAGATCTGTCTCCCATTTCTCTTCTCAAATACACCATGTAACTCTGTGTTCATGACAGATAAGCAAAGCCTCTCCGGAGCACGAGACGTAGGAATGTTATCTCCACCGTGAGAGGCCCGAACTCGCTAAAACTACCGCGTCACCCATTTGCATCTCGATAGATCATGCTCCTTTACACTACCCCTTTCTATTGTCCCATGACAATGGCAATCTCTGTCACCAGACCATTCTGCTCGCACACTCGGCCGGCCACGAGGGTGTGCAGAAGACCCTCCACCGCCTCCGCCCAGATTTTTACATCCCTGGCGATCGTTCACTGGTGCGCGACTGGGTGCAGTCCTGCGTGACGTGCCAGCGCAACAATACGGAGACACTGCAGCCGGCGGGCTTGTTACAGCCCCTTGAGGTGCCCTCCCAGGTTTGGGCCGACATCTCCATGGATTTTATCGAGGGCCTTCCCAAGGTGGGCGGCAAGTCCGTCATCCTCACGGTGGTCGTCCGCTTCTCCAAGTACGCCCACTTCATTGCACTCGGCCACCCCTACACCGTGACCTCCGTCGCGCGGGCATTCTTCGACGGCATCATCCGCCTCCACGGGTTTCCTTCCTCGATCGTCAGCGACCGTGACCTGGTGTTCACCGGCCATGTCTGGCGCGATCTTTTTCGGATGGCGGGCATCAAATTGCGCCTGAGCACGGCATTCCACCCACAGACCGACGGCCAATCCGAGGTCGTCAACAAGGTGATTGCTATGTACTTACGCTATGTTACAGGTGATCGCCCACGTGCGTGGGTGGACTGGCTCTCTTGGGCGGAGTACTGCTACAACACCTCCTACCACTCCGCCCTGCGTGCCACACCCTTCGAGGTGGTCTACGGTCGTCTTCCACCACCCATCCTGCCGTTCCAACCCAGGACGGCCCGGACTGAGGTGGTGGCCGACCTCCTCCGCAGCAGGGATGAGATCCTTGCCGAGGTACGCCAGCGTCTTCTCCAGGCCCAACAGCTGTCCAAGAAATACTACGACGCACACCACCGCGAGGCGGAATTTGCAGTGGGAGACTGGGTGTGGCTGCGCCTCCTCCACCGCACTACGCAGTCTTTGGACCCTCGCGCCAAGCACAAGCTGGGTCCTCGCTATGCAGGGCCGTTTTCCGGTGTTGGAGCGCATCGGCAACGTCGCCTACCGACTTCATCTGCCGCCTGGCGCCCGCATCCACGATGTCTTCCATGTGGGCTTGTTGAAGCCTTTCGCGGCGATCCATCGGTGGCCGCGCCGGATCTTCCCCCGACCTCTGGGGGTCGTCTCCTTCCCGGTCCAGAGAAGGTGTTGAAGTCCCAGCAGAGCCGAGGTTATTGGTGCTTATTGATCCAGTGGAAAGGCCTTCTGGAGGAGGACGCCACTTGGGAGCCTCTCGAGGAGTTCCGCAAGCACTTTCCCGACTTCCAGCTCGAGGACGAGCTGTTTGCGCAGGCGGGGAGAGATGTTATGACCGGCTTAGCCTACAGCCGAAGGAGGCCCGATAGGACAGAGAGTTAAGGGCTTGGCCCAATTTATCTTATCATTATTAGGGGCTTAGCCCAGTTTGTCGTTTTTATTAGCACGTAGGGAGATTATATAAACTCATGTAAGGACTCGTTTTGAGACAAGTGACGGTGTCCTGGACTAGGGGGGTACTCACCACGTCGTCTCCCGACCAGTGGGTCGGGCCGAGGACCCCCAGGACGGTTCATTAATGGGCCAGTTCGGACAGCCCATGATGCATACGAGTAAGATTCCACAAGACTTGGTGATCAAGACAAGGACTCCTCTCCACCGACGTAGCCGACTAGGACTCTTGTTATCCTAGGCCTCTGGTGTGTTATATAAGCCGAGGTCAGGCTAGTCATTAGGGACAATCAGATCATCATAGATCATATCATCATACGAGCATAACTCTTAGGGTTTAGACCACTACATACGATCTCGTGGTAGATCAACTCTGTACTCGATACACCATCATCAATAAAACAAAGCAGGACGTAGGATTTTACCTCCATAGGAGGGCCGAACCTGGGTAAACACCGTCTCCCTTGTCTCCTTTTACCCATCGATCCAAGACCCACAGCTCGGGACCCCCTACCCGAGATTTGCCGGTATTGACACCGACATTGGTGCTTTCATTGAGAGTTCCGATGTGGGATCGCTAGAAGGATCGATGCCTCGTCTGCATATTGCAGTTTTTTCTGGACAGCGAATTTGTGTTCGTCGTCCCCGTTTCCTCGAGCGTCATTTTGATGATTGCTTCAGTGGAATTGTGCGGAGTTGTATCTACAACAACCCTGCAAAATTTCGTCGCGTTTCGATGGAGGAATCTTCGGCAATCTCCAATATACCGGAGCCCTATCGAATCTGGACGGGAATCTGTATGAGTTTAGGACGAGGTGTCCAGTATCTAGCTCGGATATCCGTTGGAAAATCCCACCATTCATCAGCTGCGGAATTCCTATACCAATCACCCCTCAAAATTTCAGCTCGATCCGACCGTCCAAACTCCGGGAAACGTCCGATAAGTACAACGAATTTTGGATCTATTTTCTACGCGAAAACTAATCCGACCCGAGTTCATCTTTTTCATGAACGGGTTGTGAGGCGTCCTTTTTGAAGGAAATTTTCTCATCACCTCGGCCAACCGACCAAGAGTTCGGCATCGCGAGGGTCGAATAATCATCAAGAGAACCTCGTCATCCGCGGGTTGTACGGGTCGGGCGCTCCATTGCTTCATCAAGCCAGAATTGACCTCGTCACAAATTCCGACCTGCGTCGGTATCGCCGCGCCGTTACTTTTTCAAGATGACGTCCACCACGCCGACCTGCATTTACATGTCAGCTGGCATGGGGCTCTAGCGTCACGTTACTGATCTGCTCTGTCACCTCGGCTATACTGGGGGCTTCGTCATCTCCTCATCAACCCGCTCCGGGGACTTCGGCGTCACCAGCCGACCAGCTTAAACACCTCAGCTGGCATGAGAATTCGGCATCACCAGCCGACCAGCTTCGACGCCTCGGCTGGCGTGAGACTTCGGCGTCACCAGTCAACCTGTTTCGACACCTCGGCTGGCATGAGACTTCGGCGTCACCAGCCGACCTCCTCCGTCACCTCGGCTAGACCGGGGGCTTTGGCATCCCTTCATCAACCTTCTCCAGGGACTTCGGCGTCACCAGCCGACCAGCTTCGCCATGTTAGCTGGACCAGGGACTTCGCCTCTCCACATCGACCATGCAGCGTTGCCACTTCGTCAAGCCGAACTCTTCGCTCAGGCACCTCGGCGCCCAGGCCATATTCCATTACTTATTTGCTTCACTTAAATTAACTAAGTAGAAGATTTTTTTTAAAATATATTATTACCTTTATTTGTTATTACTCTTGGTTTGCACTATATTGTGTGCACAGGTAATCGACTTCGGCTGTGTCATGCGGTCACCTTGGCGTGCCTACATCGTCGTCCCGCCTCCATCAACAAAATTGTGTCGTCGACATGGTCGACGGACCTGGGGGCTTCACTGTCACGCTGCCGAACTACTCTCCTCGGCTGGACCGGGGCTTCGCCTCGCCGCAGCAACCATGTTGCGTTGCCACTTCTCGACCCGAGCTCTTCGCTCGATTACCTCGGGCTTGAGGGTTGGGACCTCTGCCAGGCTGAGGACTACGTCTTCGTCACGCCACAACCCCAAACCGCGCCGAGCACATTAACCAGCTAAGTCATTTTCGTGCTCAACTCTCTTTGAAATTTTATTTTTTGTTTGGTGCAACCAAACATTATATTTTTTGTTAAACAAAAAAACTTTGTTTGTTAAAAATTTATTTACCCGATTTAACCGGGGGCTCTTAAATTTGTATGAGCCGTTTTATAATAACTGTGTTTTCTTCTTAGTCGTTGCAAAGTCTTTTTCTACTACTCATTTTTCCGACACTAGCGTGTGTTCAATAGCCGGATAGCCTGATTTCTTTATAAAGCCGCTCGAGTTTAGTTCGCTAAACAGGCCTCAGAGAAACACTCCACCGTCTAGATATGGAGGTTGAAGCCAAAGGCTGACCCGCTTGGAGTCCGGAGATCGGATGTATCAGATTAAAACACGACCGAAGCACAAATTAAATTTTAGACCAATTTTGGATTGGCACAATTTTCTTTTATCTAAACATAAAGTTTTTTGCATAAGTTTTTTGGTATTTCCAAGCATAACTCTTGCAGTACAATGCCAGATGCATTTCACGCATCGGCAGTATTAAAGGGGGTCTGCGGTTAACACCGAACCCACCAAACACCGAGGTACTCCATGCAGTCCTCGGCAAAATGTCCTCGGTCTATAGCTGGATTGCCCGGCTCCTGTGCTTACCCCTTACGTTTCCGCTTTGTTCGGCTAAGGGGTAAAGGGAGAACCACTGTGATTGTCACTTCCGGTTTAACTGGTTAAGTGCCTCAGTTGGAGAAAGCCGAAAGCTGACTATCACAACAAGCATAAATCGATCAGCGAACCGCAGGCGGTGTTCAACCAAATATAGCCGATCGAGGTTATCCGAGTAAAACGAAGGGCCTTTCTTTCTTGAAAAGGCCAAGTTGTGGGTGGTTCGACCTCGAATAATCCGAGGAGTCGACGTATACCGGGGGCTATTAAGTTGCCCCCAAACATATGCTCCTATGACTAAGTGAAAGTTATAAAGCCTACATATCTGATTGCCTCGTTTCCACTAACACAACCGCCTCCGGGCACCGAGACGTCGGCTAAGGGTTGTCTTGTTTGTACGGAAACACCCTACATAGCATCTACAAAGGGGTGGAGGCCAACGATAGGCCACTTTCAGATTATAAACAGTCACGACGAAGTCAAAATAAACCATACCGAGGGTTCCTTGTGGCACCTCGGCATAGATACATTGGGATTCCTGGAGAGCCCAACATATCATCAGCGTTTGTATTTAATATACGAACGCTGCCTTCCATAGTGATCGTTATAACACCATAGATATGCATCAGTTTGACTTAAGATTTTGGCCAAGCTGGGTTGCCTGGCTCCTGTGCTTACCCCCTATGTTCCCGATTGTTCGGCTAGGGGGTAAAGAGAGCACCTCTGTGATTGTTACTTCCGGGTCATCCGGGATAGTACCTCAGACTGGGTGAAGCCGAAAGCTAGCCATCTTAAGAATATAATTGGTCGGCAACGACGGAAGTGAAAATTTTGGTTCATCAAAGACCACAGAGTTCGGGAACATTCCTCGAACTAAATCCTCAATATTTTCCTCCCACATTGATCGGAGTTGAGGTTTCACGATCATGGTTAACATGATATTTTGGGAAAAGGAACTATTTTTCCCAGAAGATGTTTCTTACGTTAAATAGTAATATAACATATCTCTCCGCGTACCTTTGTTTATAAAACCGTATGGCCGGATTGCCTTGTTTGCTGTAAATCTTTGCCCTTATAAAGGCTTTATAAAGTAGGGCAAACACTCCTCGGCTACTAGCCAAGGAGGTTGAAGCCGATGGTCGGTCAACAAAGTCTTGTACAATGCGGATCCGAGCATTAATGATGTAAAGTACTTGGATACATAGAATCATTACACATAAATTGTGTCAAACATAACAAAGTTTATGTCAAACAAATATCGATCCTTAATTCGATCACCCATGCCCAAATTAAGGCTCGGGGGCTACTGCATTGCCTATTCAATGCAGCAAATTTAAAGTGTAATACGGTTTCTGAGGAGATTCGATCCTTAGGTTGGTCGGCCGCACCCAACCCGAGTCTCGGAAACTACTGCGTACCGCGTTTACATCCCTAACGAATGCCGCCGAGCAAAAACTTGATCCTCGGGCCGATTTTGCAAATCGACCTAAGTCTCAGGGGCTACTGGGGTTAGTGGTTTTATTTTGATTATTATTTTTTCCTTCAGGGGCATCTCAGGTTTTAGACCGACACGCACCTTGAGGGCTACTGGCTATATATCTCGGCAGAGAATAAATTGCACCAATCGAAAATATCCACAAAAAATCAGCCCGCAGTTGGGGTGGTGCACCACCTCGGAAGCAATCCGGCATAAAGCTCGGGCGCAAGTGGCTGGCTCCATAGAGGGCATTTCCGGCATTAAGCTCGGCTGAATTCATTAAATCTTTTAAAGACCGAGGTAGTTTATGACACCTCGGACGCTGATCGTCGTTGGAGCTCGGATGCGGTCCGGCATTGGAGCTCGGAAGCATTCCGGCATAAAGCTCAAGATCGAAGACACTTCGGAAGCAGTCCGGCATAAAGCTCGAATGCGAACGGCTGGCTCCATAAAAGACTATCCCGATATTTAAGCTTGGATGAACTACTTCAAATATTCAGAGACCGAGGTATCCTATGACACCTTGGATGCCGACCAGCGTTGGAGCTCGGGCTCAGAAAGACACCTCGGATACAGTTCGGCGTTGGAGCTCGGACACAAGAGGATACCGCCACACGGGAAACACTTCGGACCCGAGTTGTGGCGGAAAAATAATGAGGCATTAATACAGGCCGATAACTTAAAGGGGCTCCTCGGATGCCCGACTTGTGAACTCTTCGGATTCACCTCGGCGATCCTCAAGATCAGTGATGGGAAGACTTATTGAACCAGTTTTCAAGATCGACGGCCGAAGATGAAGAACTGTTCATAAGAACCGAGGAGCGTCCCTAACTTGAAGACCGGTTCAGGGGGCTACTGACGGTGTCCTGGACTAGGGGGTACTCACCACGTCGTCTCCCGACCAGTGGGTCGGGCCGAGGACCCCCAGGGCGGTTCATTAATGGGCCAGTTCGGACAGCCCATGATGCATATGAGTAAGATTCCACAAGACTTGGTGATCAAGACAAGGACTCCTCTCCACCAACGTAGCCGACTAGGACTCTTGTTATCCTAGGCCTCTGGTGTGTTATATAAGCCGAGGCCAGGCTAGTCATTAGGGACAATAAGATCATCATAGATCATATCATCATACGAGCATAGCTCTTAGGGTTTAGACCACTACATACGATCTTGTGGTAGATCAACTCTGTACTCGATACACCATCATCAATACAAACAAAGCAGGACGTAGTGTTTTACCTCCATAGGAGGGCCCGAACCTAGGTAAACACCGTCTCCCTTGTCTCCTATTACCCATCGATCCAAGACCCACAACTCGAGACCCCCTACCCAAGATTTGCCGGTTTTGACACCGACAACAAGCAGAAGCAATCATATTTGCTCGGCTTCCTTCAGAAGCCGGGTCCCTAAACCCTAGCCGCCGCCGTCTCTCTCTTTCACTCGCGACCTCGGCTCTCCAGCGCCGCCGGCCGCGCCCTCTGCCTCGCCAACCCTCCTTCCACCCCTAGAACCTGAGGGCTCCATTCCGAAAGATCTAATGATCACTTAAAACTGAGGGAGCTAACAACAACAGTGACAATTGGAGTTGAATTTATTTGGTCAATATACGCACCTCTGAATTCTGTTGATCGGTTGATATGTCTCCAATGTATCTATAATTTTTGATTGTTCCATGCTATTATATTATCTGTTTTGGATGTTTTATATGCATTAATATGCTTTTTTATATTATTTTTGGGACTAACCTATTAATCTCGAGCCTAGTGCCAGTTTCTGTTTTTTTCCATGTTTTTGAGTATTGCAGATAAGGAATATTAAACGGAGTCCAAACGGAATAAAATCTTTGGAATGATTTTTCTTGGACCAGAAGAAACCCAACAAACTTGGAGATGAAGGCAGGGGAGCCGCCGTGTGGCGACAAGCCACAGGGGCGCGCCCAAGGGGGGGGGGGCGCCCCCCTAGCTTGTGGCCCCACGGTAGCCCTCCTAACCCTATTCTTCGGCCTATAAATTCCCAAATATTCCCTGGATACTAAAAAGAGCCAAGAAAATACTTTTCCGCCGCCGGAAGCCTCTGTTCCCGTGAGATCCAATCTTGGAGCCTTTTCCGGTAATCTGCCGGAGGGGGATTCGATCACGGAGGGCATCTACATCAACTCCATTGCCCCTCCGATGATGCGTGAGTAGTTTACCACAGACCTTCGGGTCCATAGCTAGTAGCTAGATGGCTTCTTCTCTCTCTTTGTTCTTCAATACCATGTTCTTCATGATCTTCATGGAGATCTATCCGATGTAATACTCTTTTGCGGTGTGTTTGTCGAGATCCGATGAATTGTGGGTTTATGTTCAGATTATCTATGAATATTATTTGAATCTTCTCTAAATTCTTATATGCATGATTTCATACCTTTGCAAGTCTCTTCGAGTTATTGGTTTGGTTTGGCCAACTAGATTGGTAATTCTTGCAATGGGAGAAGTGCTTAGTTTTGCGTTCAATCTTGCGGTGTCCTCACCCAGTGACAAAGTAGGGGTAGCGAGTCACGTATTGTATTGTTGCCATCGAGGATAAAATGATGGGGTTTTCATCATATTGCTTGAGTTTATCCCTCTACATCATGTCATCTTACCTAATGCGTTACTCTGTTCTTCATGAACTTAATACTCTACATGCAGGCACGAGTCGGTCGATGTGTGGAGTAATAGTAGTAGATGCAGAATCGTTTCGGTCTACTTGACACAGACGTGATGCTTATATGCATAATCATTGCCTTGGATATCTTCATAATTATTCGCTTTTCTATCAATTGCTCGACAGTAATTTGTTCACCCACCGTATTATTTTCCATCATGAGAGAAGCCTCTAGTGAAACCTATGGCCCCCGGGTCTATTTTCCACATTATATTTTCAGACCTATAAACCAAAAATACCAAAAATATCTTGCTGCAATTATTTTTACTTTTGTTTTAGTTTCATTTTAGCAATCATATCTATCTATCTCTATCAGATCTCATCCTTGCAAGTAACCGTGAAGGGATTGACAACCCCTTTATAGCATTGGGTGCAAGTGTTTGATTATTTGTGTAGGTACATCCATTGGTGACTTGCTTGTATCTCCTACTGGATTGATACCTTGGTTCTCAACAACTGAGGGAAATGCTTATCTACTTTGCTGCATCACCCTTTTCTCTTCAAGGGAAAACCAACGCATGCTCTAGAAGTAGCAAGAAGGATTTATGGTGCCGTTGCCGGGGAGATCTACATCAAGCCTACCAAGTAACCATCACAAACTCATCTCTTGCATTTACATTATTTGCCTTTTGCCTCTCGTTTTCCTCTCCCCCACTTCACCAATTTGCCGTTTTATTCGCCTTTTTCTCGCCGGATCTCTTTTTGTTTGCTTGTGTTGCCATGTGCCTTCTATTTGCTTGCATCTTCGCTTGCTAAAAATCTATTGATATGGATCCTCATCCACTTGCTAATCTTTTTAAAACACCAAATTATGATGAACCAATTGCTAGTGAGTTGAGTGCACTTGATTATCTCTATGAAGTTTTGCTTGGAAATCATGAATCTGAAAATTTTGATGAAGTGATTTATAAGGTGATTCATGATAGCTCCTTGATTGAAAAGCATGATTGCAATGATGTTACTATAAATTCTATTAATGCCAATTATGTTAATGATATGCAAAACAACAAGCTTGTGGATGATAATTTTGTCATGTCCACTTCTTATTGCAATGATCATGATTGGGGTGATAATGCTTCTTACGATCTTGAAAATTTATTTAAGCCTCATGTTGAATATGTTTGCAATAGTATCGAAAGTGGGTTTGGGAGAGTGTCAACTTTAGGTAAAAAGAATCCCACATATTTAGAGAGTGTTCAATCTTATGAGTTTTTTGATAAAGGTGGGTTTGGAGAGGTCATAACTTTAGTTGATGATAATCCCACTATTTTGGAAGATGATAAAAACTTTATGCATGTTGATCATAAAGAGAGTATTGTTTATGACAGCTATATTGTTGAATTTGATTATGATGCTACTGAAATTTATTGTGATGGAGGAACATATGCTTGTAGGAATTGCCATAATATCAAGTTTCCTCTCTATGTGTTCAAAGTTTTGAAGTTATGCTTGTTTTGCCTTCCTATGCTAGTTGATTCTTGTTCCCATAAATTGTTTGTTCACAAAATACCTATGCATAGGAAGTGGGTTAGACTTAAATGTGTTTTTCATGCTATTCATGATGCTCTTTTGCATATCTCAATTACTACTTTTTATGTGAGCATCATTGAAATCGTTATGCCTAGCTAGGGGCGTTAAACAATAGCGCTTGTTGGGAGACAACCCAATTTTATTTTTATGCTTCTGTTTTTGCTTCTGTTTTTGAGTGTTTTGCACATTATTACTTCTGTAATAATTGTGTTTTCTTGTTTAAATTAGTGTTTGAGCCAAGTAAGACCTTTGGGATAGTCTACGGTGTTTGCAATTTGATTTTGCTGAAAAACAGAAACTTTTGCTCTCAGTCCAGGAATTTTATAAATTCACTGGAACGTGCTTTTGATATGAAATTTTTACACAAGATTGATACACAAATTTCCCTGATTGTCCTAATTTGTCAGAATTTTTGGAGTTACAGAAGTATTCGAAGTCTATAGATTGCTACAGACTGCTCTGTTTTAGACAGATTCTGTTTTTTTTGTGTTGTTTGCTTATTTTGATGAATCTATGGGTTGTATCGGGGGGTATGAACCATGGAGAAGTTAGAATACAGTAGATATTACACCTAAATAAATAAAGAATGAGTTCACAACAGTACCTAAAGTGGTGATTTATTTTTCTTATACTAACGGATCTCATGAGTTTTCTGTTGAGTTTTGTGTTGTGAAGTTTTCATGTTTTGGGTAAAGATTTGATGGACTATGGAATAAGGAGTGGCAAGAGCCTAAGCTTGGGGATGCCCAAGGCACCTCAAGACATATTCAAGGATACCAAAAAGCCTAAGCTTGGGGATGCCCCGGAAGGCATCCCCTCTTTCGTCTTCAATCCATCGGTAAATTTACTTGAGGCTATATTTTTATTCACCACATGATATGTGTTTTGCTTGGAGCGTCTTGTATGATTTGAGTCTTTGCTTTTTAGTTTGCCACAATCATCCTTTCTGCACACATCTTTTGAGAGAGACACGCTGAATCGTGAATTTATTAGAATACTCTATGTGCTTTACTTATATCTTTCGAGCTAGGCAATGTTGCTCTAGTGCTTCACTTATATCTTTTTAGAGCACGGTGGTGTTATATTTTATAGAAATTATTGAACTCTCGTACCTCACTTATATTATTTTGAGAGTCTCTTTAAACAGCATGGTAATTGGTTTAGGTTGTGAATTTAGTCCTAATATAATGGGCATCCAAGAGGGATATAATAAAAACTTTCATATTAAGTGCATTGGATACTATGAGAAGTTTGATTCCTTGCATATAGTTTTGAGATATGAAGATGGTAATATGAGAGTCATGCTAGTGAGTAGTTGTGAATTGGATGAAATACTTGTGTTGAAGTTTGTGATTCCCGTAGCATGCACGTATGGTGAACCGTTATGTAATGAAGTCGGAGCATGATTTGTTTAATGATTGTCAACCTTTGTGTGAGGGTCGGGAGCGCGCGATGGTTAACTCCTACCAACCTCTCCCCTAGGAGCATGCGTCTAATGCTTTGTTTGATGACTAATAGACTTTTGCAATAAGTATGTGAGTTCTTTATGACTAATGTTGAGTCCATGGATTATACGCACTCTCACCCTTCCACCTTTGCTAGCCTCTCTAGTACCGCGCAACTTTCGTCGGTGCATAAAACCCACCTTACTCAAAACAGCCACCATATACCTTCCTCAAAACAGCCACCATACCTACCTATTATGGCATTTCCATAGCCATTCCGAGAAATATTGCCATGCAACTTCCACCGTTCCGTTTTTCATGACATGCATCATCACTTTCATATTGCATATAGAGTCATATTTTGTTTTAGGTATCGAGTTGTAAGTAAATAAAAGTGTGATGATTTCCATTATTAGAGCATTTGTCCCGTGTGAGAAAAGGATGATGGAAGCTATGAATCTCTCATAAGTTGGGATGAGTTTCCGGACTTTACAAAAAATAAAAGAGGTCAGCGAAGCCCAAATAAAAAAAAAGGCCAAAGATGCCCGCCAAAATAAAAAGGAAAAAGAAAAAAAAGAAAAAAAATGAGAGAAAGAGAGAAGGGACAATGCTACTATCTTTTTCCACACTTGTGCTTCAAAGTAGCACCATGATCTTCATGATAGAGAGTCTCCTATTTTGTCACTTTCATATAGCTAGTGGAAATTTTTTATCATTTTGCACAACCACTTAGTTTTCTTTTTTAGCTTTCATACACTTATAGCTCTAGTGCATTTGTTGCATGGCAATCCCTACTCACTCACATTGATATCTATTGATGGGAATCTCCATAGCCCGTTGATACGCCTAGTTAATGTGAGACTATCTTCTCCTTTTTTCCTTTCAACCTCCACCATATTCTATTCCACCTATAGTGCTATATCCATGGCTCACGCTCATGTATTGCGTGAGAGTTGAAAAAGTTTGAAAACATAAAAAGTGTGAAACAATTGCTTGACTTGTCATCGGGGTTGTGCATGATTTAGATACTTTGTGTGGGGAAGATGGAGCATAGCCAGACCATATGATTTTGTAGGGATAACTTTCTAAGGCCATGTTATTTCGAAAGGACACAATTGCCTTGTTGGTATGCTCGAAGTATTACTGTTTTTATGTCAATATTAGCCTTTTGTTTTGAATCTTACGGATCTGAATATTCATGCCACAATAAATAATATTACATGGATAAATATGTTAGGTAGCATTCCACATCAAAAATTCTGTTTTTATCATTTACCTACTCGAGGACGAGCAGGAATTAAGCTTGGGGATGCTTGATACGTCTCCAACGTATCTATAATTTTTGATTGTTCCATGCTATTATATTATCTGTTTTGGATGTTTTATATGCATTAATATGCTTTTTTATATTATTTTTTGGACTAACCTATTAATCTAGAGCCTAGTGCCAGTTTCTGTTTTTTCCATGTTTTTGAGTATTGCAGATAAGGAATATTAAACGGAGTCCAAACGTAATAAAATCTTCGGAATGAATTTTCTTGGACGAGAAGCAACCCAACAAACTTGGAGATGAAGGCAGGGGAGCCGCCGTGTGGCGACAAGCCACAGGGGCGCGCCCTAGGGGGGGGGGCGCCCCCCTGGCTTGTGGCCCCACGGCAGCCCTCCTAACCCTATTCTTCGGCCTATAAATTCCCAAATATTCCCTGGATACTAAAAAGAGCCACGAAAATACTTTTCCGCCGCCGGAAGCCTCTGTTCCCATGAGATCCAATCTTGGAGCCTTTTCCGGTAATCTGCCGGAGGGGGATTCGATCACGGAGGGCATCTACATCAACTCCATTGCCCCTCCGATGATGCGTGAGTAGTTTACCACAGACCTTCGGGTCCATAGCTAGTAGCTAGATGGCTTATTCTCTCTCTTTGTTCTTCAATACCATGTTCTTCATGATCTTCATGGAGATCTATCCGATGTAATACTCTTTTGCGGTGTGTTTGTCGAGATCCGATGAATTGTGGGTTTATGTTCAGATTATCTATGAATATTATTTGAATCTTCTCTCAATTCTTATATGCATGATTTCATATCTTTGCAAGTCTCTTCGAGTTATTGGTTTGGTTTGGCCAACTAGATTGGTAATTCTTGCAATGGGAGAAGTGCTTAGTTTTGGGTTCAATCTTGCGGTGTCCTCACCCAGTGACAAAGTAGGGGTAGCGAGGCACGTATTGTATTGTTGCCATCAAGGATAAAAAGATGGGGTTTTCATCATATTGCTTGAGTTTATCCCTCTACATCATGTCATCTTACCTAATGCGTTACTCTGTTCTTCATGAAATTAATACTCTAGATGCAGGCACGAGTCGGTCGATGTGTGGAGTAATAGTAGTAGATGCAGAATCGTTTCGGTCTACTTGACACGGACGTGATGCCTATATGCATAATCATTGCCTTGGATATCTTCATAATTATTCTCTTTTCTATCAATTGCTCGACAGTAATTTGTTCACCCACCGTATTATTTTCCTTCATGAGAGAAGCCTCTAGTGAAACCTATGGCCCCCGGGTCTATTTTCCACATTATATTTTCTGATCTATAAACCAAAAATACCAAAAATATCTTGCTGCAATTCTTTTTTACTTTTGTTTTACTTTTCGTTTTAGCAATCATATCTATCTATCTCTATCAGATCTCATCCTTGCAAGTAACCGTGAAGGGATTGACAACCCCTTTATAGCGTTGGGTGCAAGTGTTTGATTATTTGTGTAGGTACATCCATTGGTGACTTGCTTGTATCTCCTACTGGATTGATACCTTGGTTCTCAACAACTGAGGGAAATACTTATCTACTTTGCTGCATCACCCTTTCCTCTTAAAGGGAAAACCAACACATGCTCGAGAAGTAGCATCGGTCCCAGTGGATTTGATCCCCGACTGCATATCAGACATAACACGTCCGCTTGCTCGCTTGCTCGTCGACTTAGCCGCTCAGGGCTGCTGAAACATCCGACAAAAGATCAATATAAAAAATATGTTGGATTCAGAACGCCAAACCAATTCACAGAGCAGCGGTAGCACACGTACGAGAAGATAGCCTCAACAGAATTCAACGCGTGAGCCAAACAGATATTTTTGTTCAGGATACTAGATATCTTGGTTCATATTTTGTTACCAAAATATGAGCCAAACAGATCTTTTGGTGATTTTTAGAACTTGCAATATGAACCAAAATATCTATCAGCGCGTGATGCTCTTGGTTCAGGATACGAGGCCTCTGTTCGGATTCTCTCCGCTCTGCAACTACAGCTCCCGGAGTGGAGGGAGCGACAATACAATTTCAAGGAGTGGCTCAACGCGAGTTCCTCGCGCGGAGCACAGTTCTGAAACTGAAGAGGTTCCGAACAGAGTCTAGATCCGAATTTTATTGATTTGGTCTGCGCTTTTCATTCATTTTCCGATGAAATCAGGATGTAGTTTGGTTCATGAGATTTTCAGCGGGTTCTTCATGTGTTTCGGATCCTGACCTCCTTTTTTCTATGTGCTAATGATGATTAGAGCCACTTTGTTTCATGGTGTGTTGGTTCTTATTTGTTCATGAAACAAGCCTGCATGCCCACCCGACTTTATTCATATAATCGCATTAATTATAGGAAATTGCGTCTCTAAAAAATCTGGAGTACTCTCGCTCCCGTGCTGCTCGCTGAGTGGCATCGGGCGCCCTCGACCCCCCAGCCCAGCCCTCCCTCCTCCTCTCCTACCCTCCTCGCCGCCAGCGGCGGGTGTCGCCGGGCGAAGCCCGTGCGGCGGCGGCGGCACATTGTTGCTTCATGGCCCGGGATCTAGGCTTTGGCCCAGGGATGCGTGACTGATGTTCGCTCTCGTGACTTGCCCCTCCCACCTACCCACCCCACCGCCACCGCAGCCGCCATCGGCGAGCCCCACAGCCGCCTTCCACGCAATCCCCTGTCGCCTTCCCGATGTCCAACCACCCCACCACCACTGGAGTGCGGATGCGAGGGAGAGAGGGGTTCATGATGCCGCTCCCCCACATCTACCAGGCGTTCCCCGAGATGCTGCAGCTGATCCATTTGATCTCGCCGTCGGAATTGAGGGAGACACGGGGGAAACGCTGGCGAGAGCGCGCGGATTGGATCCACGACGACGCTCTCTCATGGTCGCTATGTGTGAAGGAATGGAGGGAGGCGGAATCGGAGGTGAAGGAGAGGTCAAATCCACTTTCACACGCGCGTCGATTTGCCCAAGTATGCAAGGATCAAGCCGACAGGGAGCTGCTGAATCTGGCATGGCGGATCTACTTCGAGGGGACAGCGGAGGAGAAGCACAGGATGCCTCGTCCTTCCGAGCCGCCCATGGCATTCGTCCACTGGGCGCGTCGGGAGCGGAAATCCGAGGATCCAATCCATGTGGCGAGATGGGAATGCATAGTGGGGCTGATGCCCACCAGAGTGCCACCGGAGCCACTGCTGGTCGACCCGCTTTCGTTCCTGTCTCCAACACCAGCCTCGGATTGATTGTAGGTGTTGTTCCGGTGGATTGGCCTACCATTCCCTCCCGAGAAGCGGTGAACAAGATTCTAGATTTTGCTGAGTTGCTGGACACGAATAGCATCAATTTCAACTCCAACATCTGGTCTCATGTCCCTCGGTTTGATTCCGCTGCTGGGAGAAATTTCTCCGCCTACCATAGCCTTCACAACTGCGCACATGGTTTCATGCGCCCTGCTACTGATCTGAAATTTGAAGCTGTTCCAAGATACCAAGATGTTCGAAATGCTGGAGATAGTAGTTTGATCAATGATTGTCTTGGAGGACATCCTGATGGCTCCTGTTCGCATACCAGTCTGATGCCTGAAGCCCATTCTGATCTTCGACAGTTGCCAGTCAGAAGCTCCGCTGCGATCAACAAAATTTTAGGTTCTGAAAGCACAACATGCTCCCTTGGTGGTTTTGATAATTCATGACAACATACATTATCTCTTGGACTAATACTTTTACCTAGTATATTTCAGATAAAGTCCACAGAGAGGGTTGGCAAAAGGATTGTGGAGATTTTGGAGATACCCCAAGATGCAAGGAAATGGATTGGCAAAGCTTCAAGCAAGAGGACTCTACATTTTACATTTGTGAGAAATCACTTTGAGTCCATAGGAAAGCCAATACTATTAAAAGGGGGTAAGGTATTGTTGGTGAACAAAATGCTCATACGTGCACAAGTGATAGTCACCAAAAACACCCAGAAGCTCTTCCACAAAAGTCTGTCCAAAGTCAAATATCCAAAATCGGTGCAACCAACACTTTCCGCTCGGTGCCACCGATTCCCATACTCAGACAGACCTAAGCCAAACCCTAGCCTTTCGGTGCAACCGATTCTGTTTCGGTGCCACCGAGTTTGGGTTGCCAACTTTTTGTTACCCAATTTCACAAAATCGGTCCGACCGAGTTTGTTGAATCGGCGTCACCGAGTTTGGCAATCTGACCATTGGTCACCTAATCGGTGCAACCGAGATTTATATATCGGTCTCACCGAGATTCAAAAGTTGCTACCTTTGGAGCAACTCGGTACCACCGAGATTCACACATCGGTGTCACCGAGTTGGTCACTTAAGGTGTAACGGTTGGATTTTTGGAGATGCCTATATATACCCCTTCACCACCACCTACTCGAAAAAAAGCACTCAGAACTATTCCATACTTGCCCCATCATATTTTCTGAGAGAGAGCCACCTACTCATGTGTTGAGATCATGCCATTCCATTCCAACCATATGAATCTTGATCTCTAGCCTCCCCAAATTTCTTTCCACCAATCCCATCTCTTCCACCAAGCCAAATCTGTGAGAGAGTGATTGTGTGTTGAGAAGTCTATCATCTTGAAGCACAAGAGCAAGGAGTTCATCGACATTGCCGAGCCTATTACCTTTTGGAGGGTGGTGCCTCCAAGATTGGTTAGGTGTCGCTTGGGAGCCTCCTACTTCGTGTTGTGGAGTTGAACCAAGAAGTTTGTATGGGCAAGGAGATCACCTACTTCGTGAAGATCTACCCATAGTGAGGCTAGTCCTTCGTGGACGGAGGCCGTTATGGAATATTCAAGGTTGCTACTTCGTGGACCCTTATGGGTGGAGCCCTCCGTGGACTCTCGCGACCGTTACCCTCCATGGGTTGAAGACTCCATAAACGTGGACGTATGATAGCACCACCTATCGGAACCACGGGAAAAATCTTTGCGTCTCCAATTGCGTTTGATCTTCCTATCTCATCTCTTTACTTTCATGTGCAATGTCTTTACTTTCCGCTGCCATATTTGTTGACATGCATGTGTAGGGTGTGCTAGACTTGCTATAATTGTTAAAATCTGCTAACCAATTAACTTGGGAAAAGGTTAGGTTTTAAATTCCTGCTAGTAGTCTGTTCACCCCCCCTCTAGACACTCTTCTAGTGATCCCACAATTGGTATCAGAGCATTGGTCTCCATTGCTTCGGTTTAATCACTGTGGAGGAAGATGGATTTGTCTAGTATAGGGAGTTTGAGTTGTAGTGTGCCTATTCTTGATGGAGAGTACTATAGTCAATGGAAAACTTTGATGCTTGAGCTGTTTAATGAATTTCATTTGAGCAGATATGTTAAGAGCCCCTATGTACCTCCCATTGATCCTTTACATCCCACACATGAAGAGGAAATTGATATGCTATGCAATCTTAGAACTGTTAATCTAATCGTTAGAGCATTGCCTAGAAATGTGCTTAATCAAATGAAGAATTTTGAATGTGCTTATACCTTGTGGAATGACTTGGAGAAACGATATCCAAGTTATTCATTGAGTAATCTTGATGAAATTCTTCATAAAACTATTGCCTTTCACAAAATGACGCCTAGTGATCCCAAGTTTGATGACTATCTATTTGAGCTTAGAGACCTCATGCATGCTAAAGGAGATGTCATAACTATCAACAACATCATTGTAGAAGCCATTCGAATTCACAAGTTTGAACATTGTCATGATCACAACCCTAACGAATCTCTTGTTCTTTGTGACGAGGATTTCCCACTTGATGATGACAATGTGGAACATGGCTACTATGATGAAGATGAGCTGTTCAACATCGAGTATGAGAAGATCATGAAGAATCTAAGTCTCATGGCAAACTTCACGGATTACATGTCCGGAGGAAAAGAGTGGATTCTCGATAGCGGATGCACCGATCACATGACCGGAGATAGAGAAATGTTTGAAGAAATCACACCAAACCATGGACCGCGAAGGTACGTAACGTTTGGAGACAACTCCAAGGGTAAGGTACTTAGTCTTGGTAAGGTGGCCATATCCCATGATAGCTCTATTCAAAATGTTATGCTTGTTGAATCTCTTGGCTACAATCTTCTTTCCGTATCTAGACTTGCCGACTTTGGTTTTAATGTGCTATTCACGAAAGTAGATTGTCAAGTGTTTTGTCAAGATAATCATAACATGGTCTTTACCGGTTTCCGTTGAGGTGATCTATACATTGTTGATTTCACTAAGAGATCCAAACCTCATACTTGTCTTATTGCAAAATCTTCTAAAGGTTGGCTTTGGCATAGAAGACTAGGACATGTTGGCATGCGTAATTTAGACAAGCTTATTAAAGGTGATCATATTCTTGGTGTTAAAGATGTTATCTTTGACAAAGATAGACTTTGTAGTGCTTGTCAAGATGGAAAGCAAGTAGGTGGAAGTCATCCCGTTAAGAATATCATGACTACTAGGAGACCACTCGAGTTACTTCACATGGATCTTTTTGGTCCCAATGCTTACAAGAGTCTTGGTGGAAATTCCTATGGTCTAGTTATAGTTGATGATTTTTCCAGATTTACGTGGGTATTCTTCCTTGATGATAAGTCGCAGGTACAAAAGATCTTCAAGAACTTCGTTCGCAAAGCACAAAATCAGTTTGAAGTGAAGATCAAGAAGGTTCGGAGCGATAACGGATCGGAGTTCAAGAACACCCATGTGGATACCTTTCTTGACGAAGAAGGTGTCTCACATGAGTTCTCGGCTATGTACACACCTCAACAAAATGGAGTTGTTGAGAGGAAGAACCGGACGCTTATTGAGATGGCAAGAACGATGCTTGACGAATACAAGACGCCAAGACACTTTTGGACAGAAGCCGTGGAAATAGCATGTCATGCCACAAACCGACTTTACTTGCACAAGCTTCTCGGTAAAATGGCATACGAGCTACTCACCGGTAACAAACCCCAAGTTGGATACTTTCGGGTATTCGGCTCAAAGTGCTACATTCTTGCTAACCGTCAGTCTGAACTCCCAGGATCAGTCCATCAGTAAGAAAAAGCTTCCGTTTCCGTCATTCAGCAGTGGAATGGAATAGTTCGATGGAAGCATCATCGTACTAAATTTGCTCCTAAATCTCATGAAGGATTCCTACTTGGTTATGGATCGAACTCTCACACTTACCGTGTCTACAACAACTTCACTCGAAAAGTTGAAGAGACGGTAGATGTGAAGTTTGATGAATCTAATGGTTTGCAAGTAGAACAATTGCCAAATGATGTAGGTGATAAAGACCCTTCGGAAGCTATCCAAGACTTGTCCATTAGCAAGATTCGTCCCATGGAGGTGAAGGAAAGTACTTCGTCAACTCAAGTGGAAGCCCCTACGTCACGTCAAGGTGAACCTCAACACGACATGGAGGCATCCACAAGCGGTACACGACAAGATGATGAAGAGGAGGAAGTACATCATGAAGATCCACCACAACCTCCTGCACCACCACCTCAAGGAAATGACACCTTCAACAACAATGAAGACGAAGGAGATGATGATGAAGAAGAAGCTCCACCATCCAACAAGCCTAAGCTACCCCGAGTTCGAGCAAGAGTGACCAAGAACCATCCTTTAAACCAAATATTTGGTGACATACAAACCGGGAGAATCACTCGCTCTAAAACTCGCCTAGCTAACTTTTGTGAGCATTATTCTTTCATCTCTAGCATTGAACCCTTGAAGGTAGAACAAGCTCTTGAAGACCCGGATTGGGTAAACGCAATGCATGAAGAGCTTCACAACTTCGAGAGGAACGAAGTGTGGACACTCGTGGAGAAGCCCGAGGACGAGCACAACATCATCAGACCAAATGGGTGTTTCGGAACAAGCAAGACGAAGACGGTCAAGTCGTACGCAACAAGGCATGTCTCGTAGCCCAAGGATATACGCAAGTCGAAGGTATGGACTACGGTGAGACCTACGCCCCCGTCGCTAGACTTGAAGCTATTCACATTCTTCTTGCTTATGCCAATCACCATGATATCACGCTTTATCAAATGGACATTAAAAGTGCCTTTTTAAATGGTGAGATTGAAGAAGAAGTATATGTTAAGCAACCACCTGGTTTTGTGAATCCTAAGAAACCTAATCATGTTTACAAGCTTCGTAAAGCCCTTTATGGTCTTAAGCAAGCCCCTCGTGCTTGGTACAAATGCTTAACGAAGTTTCTCATTGAAAAAGGTTTTGAAATTGGTAAAATTGACGCAACCTTATTCACTAAGAGAGTTAATGGTGAATTATTTGTGTGCCAAATCTACGTGGATGATATTATCTTTGGATCTACTAACCCACAATTTAGTGAAAGATTTGGAAGGTTGATGTCCGAGAAGTATGAGATGTCCATGATGTGTGAGCTGAAATTCTTTCTTGGTTTGCAAATCAAGCAAACAAGAGAAGGAACTTTCATCTCTCAAACTAAGTATACCAAGGACTTGATCAAGAAGTTCAACATGCAAGAGTGCAAAGGTATGAAAACTCCTATGCCTACTAGTGGACATGTTGATCTTACTAAGGAGGACGAACCGGTTGATCAAAAAGTTTACCGATATATGATTGGTTCATTGCTATATCTATGTGCTTCTCGTCCCGATATTATGCTTAGTGTTTGCATGTGTGCTAGATATCAAGCTGCACCTAAAGAGTGTCATCTTCTGGCCGTGAAACGTATTGTGAGATATTTGATACAAACACCAAACTTTGGCATTTGGTATCCCAAGGGATCTTCTTTTAATCTTGTTGGCTATTCCGATTCGGACTATGCCGGTGACAAGGTTAATAGAAAATCCACCTCGGGTACTTGTCAATTTTTGGGTAGATCTCTTGTGTTTTGGTCCTCCAAGAAACAAAACTTAGTATCTCTATCTACTGCCGAAGCTGAGTATATTGCTGCCGGATCGTGTTGTGCACAATTACTATGGATGCCACAAACGCTTAAGGATTATGGAATTCATGTTAAAAATGTTCCATTACTTTGTGACAATGAAAGTGCTATTAAAATTGGTCATAGTCCTGTGCAACATTCTCAAACTAAACATATTCAAGTTAGACATCATTTCATTCGTGATCATGTTGCCAAGGGAGATATTGATCTTAAGCATGTTTGTACTAACAAGCAATTGGTCGATATCTTTACTAAGCCACTTGATGAGAAGACATTTTGTTACTTGAGGAGTGAGTTGAACATCATTGATGCTTCAAACTTGAGCTAGACTCACTCGGTTGCATGCAAGGGCATGAGCTTTCTTGATATTTCCATGACCTTTTGACATATTATCTTATGCGATGGAATTCTATGCTCCCTTGTATTGCATCTAACATTTTGTAGGTACTTGGAAAAACTTCATTCCACAAGATTGCCATCAACTCCAATCATAAGCAATCTTGTCATTACCAAGTATCCACAACCCCTCTTGATGATGGAAGGAAGAAGACAACTTAACCATATCCTTGACATATACTTGATGTGATCATATTTGCTAAATCTCAATTGGTATCATGTCAAATGGATACATATTGTTCTTCCTTGCTTGACTAACCTATGTAGGTGACAAGTGTACTAAAACGAGAAGGATTGCTCCCAACTCAAGATGATCCTCATCAACCTCGAGCATCCTCAACAAGTTCACCTACAAGCCACGTCATCAACATCACTCAAAGGTATAAACTCATATCCTTGAAAAGGCTTTACTGCAAGTAATGAGCAAAAGCAACTCAAGTGATATGAAGACATTAAAATGCTTAATCAAAAAATGGTAACCCCATTTTGAGCTTAACGATGAGTATGACCTATGATCAAGTATTCTTGCTTGGCTCCTATGTCAATATACTCTAATATAGGTGACCTAGTCACCGCCCATCATCTAGTTAAGAATCTTGTGTGGTTCATTCTCTATTTGCAAGATTTCTTGGAACCACTCAAATCTTCTCTAGTTGATATCTTTTTGTAAAAACTTTTGCATTCCCTATGAAAACTTCTTTTGATACCTTGTTACAAATTTTCTAAATTTATTTGCAAGTTTCCAAACTTTGCCAAGTTTCTGTTTTAGCCTCGGAGCCGCCGATACAAATAACTCGGTTCTACCGAATTAGCAGATGAGCTGCATTACAAAATCCCGGTACCACCGACTTGTTTGTCTCGGAGCCACCGATTTGATTTCTTCTCTTATTTGTGATCAAAATTGCAAAACTGTGTTTTTGTAGTGATCCTACTGGTGATGATTTTGTTTCTTCGATTATCCCTTCTTTTTAAAAAAAACTTGGGGGGAGAAGTTCTTTTTTCAAGGATCCCTAACTCAAAGGAGGAGAAGTCTTACAAGATCTCAGATCAGCCAAAGGGAGAGAAATTATTTTCCATGATTCCCTCAATTTTCAATTCTATGAACCCTACATTCAATGACCCTTATTCTCAAGGATCCCTTCTTAATCAATGATCCCTGTATCTGACCCAGTGTATGACCTTTTTGGAAATTAATGCCAAAGGGGGAGAAATACCAAAGCTTCAATGCAAAAAGGGGAGATACATGCTTATGCAAAGGGGGAAGATATAATTAAGGGGGAGAGGTGAATATCAAATTACACTTATATAGACAAGGGGAGAATACCAAAGTAGGGGGAGAAAAATATGTTCAGGAGAAATATATGTCTATTTCATTTGACTACTCATCTTAGACTTTTCTCACCCCATCCAATCCCAATATCTCCATGCTAAGATTCGGGGGGAGAGGATGATCTATTTCATATCTAGGGGAGAAATTTCTAAATGATCTTGGAGACATATTAATCTTAAAGGAATATTATCTTTTATATGTTCTCCATATCTTGGTACTTTTGAGTTCTATTGCCTTTTTGATTGGTAGAATACTCTTGTGTTTCCTAACATTGCTTTCTCAAGTGTGTTTCTACTACTAGTATGCTCAAGAACTCAAGGTAAGTATATGCATCATATCTTTGATCAAGATGATCTCTTGCTTCTTGCACATATTGTTTGCAAGAGTGAAGTCTTGAACAAGGATACACCTCATTCACATATATTTGATGCATATAGCCAAGATACACATGACTCATTATATACCTTCTACCATATGTGTGTCCATGCATTCCAAAGCAACTATCCTTTAAAGGGATTGCACACATTTAGGGGGAGCAAGTCTAAGTCATGTGTCTTTCAAAGTCTTCATTATATCCATGCATATCTTTATTTGAAGCTTTAATTGTATGTTGTCATCAATTACCAAAAAGGGGGAGATTGAAAGCACAACATGCTCCCTTGGTGGTTTTGATAATTCATGACAACATACATTGTCTCTTGGACTAATACTTTTACCTAGTATATTTCAGATAAAGTCCACAGAGAGGGTTGGCAAAAGGATTGTGGAGATTATGGAGATACCCCAAGATGCAAGGAAATGGATTGGCAAAGCTTCAAGCAAGAGGACTCTACATTTTACATTTGTGAGAAATCACTTTGAGTCCATAAGAAAGCCAATACTATTAAAAGGGGGTAAGGTATTGTTGGTGAACAAAATGCTCATACGTGCACAAGTGATAGTCACCAAAAACACCCACAAACTCTTCCACAAAAGTCTGTCCAAAGTCAAATATCCAAAATCGGTGCAACCAACACTTTCCACTCGGTGCAACCGATTCCCATACTCAGACAGACCTAAGCCAAACCCTAGCCTTTCGGTGCAACAGATTCTGTTTCGGTGCCACCGAGTTTGGGTTGCCAACTTTCTGTTACCCAATTTCACAAAATTGGTCCGACCGAGTTTGTTGAATCGGCATCACCGAGTTTGGCAATCTGACCGTTGGTCACCTAATCGGTGCAACCGAGATTTATATATCGGTCTCACCGGGATTCAAAAGTTGCTACCTTTGGAGCAACTCGGTACCACCAAGATTCACACATCGGTGTCACTGAGTTGGTCACTTAAGGTGTAACGGTTGGATTTTTGGAGATGCATATATATACTCCTTCACCACCACCTACTCGAAAAAAGCACTCAGAACTATTCCATACTTGCCCCGTCATATTTTCTGAGAGAGAGCCACCTACTCATGTGTTGAGATCATGCCATTCCATTCCAACCATATGAATCTTGATCTCTAGCCTTCCCAAGTTGCTTTCCACCAATCCCATCTCTTCCACCAAGCCAAATCTGTGAGAGAGTGATTGTTTGTTGAGGAGTCTATCATCTTGAAGCACAAGAGCAAGGAATTCATCGACATTGCCGAGCCTATTACCTTTTGGAGGGTGGTGCCTCCTAGATTGGTTAGGTGTCGCTTGGGAGCCTCCTACTTCGTGTTGTGGAGTTGAACCAAGAAGTTTGTACGGGCAATGAGATCGCCTACTTCGTGAAGATCTACCCATAGTGAGGCTAGTCCTTCGTGGACGGAGGCCGTTATGGAATAGTCAAGGTTGCTACTTCGTGGACCCTTATGGGTGGAGCCCTCCGTGGAATCTCGCGACCATTACCCTCCGTGGGTTGAAGACTCCATAAACGTGGACGTACGATAGCACCACCTATCGGAACCACGGGAAAAATCTTTGCGTCTCCAATTGCGTTTGATCTTCCTATCTCATCTCTTTACTTTCATGTGCAATGTCTTTACTTTCCGCTGCCATATTTGTTGACATGCATGTGTAGGGTGTGCTAGACTTGCTATAATTGTTAAAATCTGCCAACCAATTAACTTGGGAAAAGGTTAGGTTTTAAATTCTTGTTAGTAGTCTATTCACCCCCCCTCTAGACACTCTTCTAGTGATCCCACAGGTTCCCTGGACGAGCAATCACCACGCGATATTGCTGATGAGGCTCTTGACTCAGTGATTTGTGAGGACAATTCCAGATCACCAGACGCTGCTGTAAAGGACATCGATCACTCCCCCGCAATGTTGATTATGCAGCGAGCGGGAGGTTTCAAATTTCTAAAAGCAACACGACCGCACCAAAAAGCAACAGAAAAGTAAAGTTAATTAGGATGCCACTCTGTCAAGCAACTTGCCAAGCTGCCATGGTGACTTGGCCGAGGGCTTTTATAGTCAGCTCTGGTGCCCTATAAAAGGATCAACAAGAGCTAACCCTAGGGACAACCAGTCTTCCCCCTTCCTTCTCCTGGCATCGCTGCCACCACCAAATTGCTCCCGATGATGGCAGAGGGTAACAGAGGTCATGGGAGAGGAAAGAACAAAGGAGGAAGAGGAGAGAATCTCAACAATTGGCAGATGGATCAAGGGCAGCAACCTCCTCCTCCGTAGTTCTTTGGATATGGCTTCCCAGGAGCTCCACCTCCATGGGGTTTCCCTGGGCAATTCCCCGCCCCATACCCACCTCAAGCGTGGCCGGCTCAGCAGCAACCATGGTTTGGTCCTGCTCCTCCCCTGCAGGGTCAGCAGGCTGGGCAGAGTGGGCTGGGGGGGTATGGAGAATCCCATCCCTCCTCTTCTGGGAATCAAGTCAGCAACAAAAGCCAGTCCAAGAATGTTCAGAGGAAGAAACAGGATCAGGTTCCTAAAAACTACTCCTCTGCTACCCCTAGGCTCATGTCTTATGCTTTTGTAGTTTTCTACAATTGTGGAGATCCTGGCCACCACGTGGATAAATGCCTGAAGCCTAAATGTTGCTTATCTGTAAGATGGTGACTCATAGGGTTGAAAACTGCCCAACTAGGAAGAAACCCCACAACTCTGCGAGGTATGTGGGAAGTGCTGCCCCTGGTCTTGGTTTCTATCATGTTGATGCCCAGGATGTTAACTCCCAGCACCAAGTAAACCTGAAGAATGTTGGAATTGTCCTTATTGAAGAAGGAGATGTGACTAAACATGAACTAGCTGAGGAATTTGCTGATATTTACAAAACTAACTGGCCATGGCCCATCAATGCCCTAGATGAGTGGACTTTCCTAGTCAAGTTCCCTCCAGAAATTGATGTGGAGCAAGTGGTTGGTTATGCTTGTTTTGGCCTTAAGAAAGAGAATGTTTTAGTCAAAGTTGAAGTTTGGAAAGGAAACATTGAAGCTGAGGATGTCCTAGAAGAAATCTGGATCAAAATCAAGAAGCTCAACCCCAAGTGGTGTGAGTGGTCTATGCTGGACCAAATCACCTCAACAATTGGAGTTCTGATTGATGTTGACTGGCAGCATAACTTCAAGAACTTCTATGAATCTGTCAGGGTCAAGATTTCCTGTAAAGACCATACCAAGATTCCAGATGAAAGGCTGTTTGGAATTGATGGTAAAATCTACAAATTACTCATTGAGGTAGAACAGCCAATTGCTGGAAGGGGCCCTGCTACCTCTACCAACCAAACATCTAGTGATCAAATATCCAAAGACTCTGATCTTAGGGATAATATTGCTGAAGATGCTGCATCTCACAAAGGTTCTATAGCTGGGTCTGACCATGGGTCTGCTGCGGGGTCTGTAACCACAAACAAACAACAATCACGCGCCCACAATCACTCCAATGGAGGCTCTACCCCCACTTCCCTCCTGAAAACCCAACTTCTTGAATCTCAATACACCTCTAGATTGGAAGACCTTGAACTCTTGCTGAACTCTGCTCAAGGAGATGTTGTTGGCTTCAACTTGTTGAAGGAGATGGAAATTATGGAGGATGATGAACTGATGTCTGATGAAAACATAGATAACCTGCTGGATAACTCTGTGGAAGTTGCGGGTGATGATGCTATCAAGCCTGCCAATGCTGAAACTGATCCTCCCAATGTTGTGGATTATAATCTTGACTTCCCTGCACTGCATAAGTCTGTGAATGTTCAATCCACCAAATGGGGACCAGTGCAAGCTCCCAGGGCGAGCTCCAGGATTGCTGGGGACACCAGGCCTATTATGGAAAAAGCTCAACAGCTCAAGGGAAAGCAAAACTTGGAAATGGTCAAAAACCAAGGTAAGAAATAACTACATTTCTCTTCCTTTAATTGTCCAGCCTTTATTTTTGTTGCTAATTTAGTAGGGGTAGAAGTTGATGTTCAAAAACTGCCATAAAAACTAGTTGATGTTGGTGGTGCCTTTTGTCAGGACAAAACTGTGGGTTCTTGTCCTGTACAAAACGAGCAAGAAGAACCTCTCAGAACTTCTAGCAGTTTGTCTCAGCGGGGGGCTATAGGCTCTCCCACTGAAAATTCCTCGCATAATGATCAAGATATTAGAGTTTTTCTAATCCTCACTCTAGTCCGAATGAAAATTTATGGTCGCTAGTTCGCAAACATAGAAGGGGCAAGCACCCCAGGTACATAGTTTCCCCATGAATGCTCTCTTCTGGAATGTAAGGGGGGTCACTGCCCCTGGTAGAAAACCCCTGATCATGGACACTATTAATAAAACTCATGCCTCTGTCTTAGGTTTCCAAGAAACCAAAAAAGAGGAATTTTCTACTTCCTACCTAAAATCCCTAGTAGGTAATAGAGAATTTGCTTGGCACCACCTCCCATCGACAGGGTCTTCTGGGGGCATCCTGATGGGAGTGGATGTTGACATCTTGGATGTGATTTCCTGGTCTCACCTAGACTTCTCTGTTAGTTGCTTAGTTAAAATGAAATCTAATGGTCACACTTTTAGGATTGTCACAGTTTATGGCTCTCCCTATGAGGAAGGCAAGGAGGCATTTATCTCTGAGCTTCACTCTCTATTTATGGATGTGAATACTCCTACTCTTGTTGGAGGGGACTTCAACTTAGTTCAGAATGCTAGAGATAAAAGCAATGGTGTGATCAATCACAAGTGGAGTGATAATTTTAATGCTTGTATTGAAATCTGGAGTTTACTGGAAATTAAACTCTCTAGTAGGAAATTTACCTGGGCCAACAATCAAGTGGATCTTATTATGTCCACTATTGATAGGCTCTTCTGCAATATTGAACTAGATCATCTGTTCCCCCTAGCTTCCTGTAAGGCATTACCCAGATTGGGTAGTGACCACACCCCTCTCCTCTTGGACTCTAGGGTGAACCAACCCCCTAGGAGTAGTAGCTATAAATTTGAAAAACGGTGGCTCTTGAGGGAGGATTTTTCAGCCCTGGTTAAGAAAACTTGGACTACCAATTCTATTCCAGAACCCCCTCTAGAAAACTGGCAGAATAAAATCAGATGTGTTAGGAAAGTTACCAAAGACTGGAGTTCTAATGAAGAAGCCAGTCTCAAGAGATATAAGAAAATTCTCCTTGAAGAATTTGATTCCCTAGATATTAAATCTGAAACCTCTATCCTCTCTGAAGCGGAATCCACTTGAATAAGATTTGTGCATTCTGAACTTCAGAAAATTTGGCTCCAAGAGGAAACTAAGGCCAAACAAAGGTCCAGAGATAGAGATATTAAAGAGGGTGATAGGAATACTGCATACTTCCATGCAGTAGCTAACCAGAGGAGGAGGAAAACTTTAATCCACTCCTTAGATGGCCCAGATGGGCCAGTCACTGACACTCAGGACATGTTGAAAGTAGCTAGTGACTACTACAATATCTCTTCAAAAAAAAGGATAATAATTCCTTTAAGTTGAGAGATGACTTCTTCTCTGAGGAAGATAAAGTTACACAATTAGAAAACTCTCTGCTGGAAGCTCCTTTTTCAGAAGAAGAGATTGGGATTGCAATATTTAGCTCCTACTCAGATGGCCCCCCTGGCCCACATGGTATTCCTTTCATTTTTATCAGCACTTTTGGGATCTGATCAAGCCAGATCTATTGGCCTTGTTTGATGATTTCCACAAAGGCAAGCTGGACATCTATAGACTTAATTTTGCTATGCTCACACTTATCCCTAAAGAGGCAGAAGCTACTTCTATGAAGAAGTTTAGACCTATTAGTTTAATTAATTGTAGCTTAAAAATCTTCTCTAAAGTCCTTATTAACAGACTTGCAAGTATCCTGAATAGATTGATCAATAACAACCAATCTGCTTTGCTCAAAGGTAGATACATACTAGAAAGTGTAGTCACTGCCCATGAGGTCCTGCATTCTGTTCACTCCAGTAAGAAGCAGGGCCTGGTGCTCAAATTAGATTATGAAAAATCCTTTGACAAGGTAGATCTAGACTTTCTAGCTAAATTGCTTAAACTAAGAGGTTTTGGAGATAAATGGCTCCATTGGATCCACCAGCTGACCCATGGAGGTTCTGTTGGTGTCAAACTCAATAATGTTGAGAGTAATTTCTTTCTTACTGGTAAAGGGCTCGGGCAAGGGGACCCCATTTCCCCCCTTCTTTTTAATCTAGTAGTTGATGTTCTTACTAAGATTTTAGCTAAAGCAGTTGACCATAATCTTATTGCTGGGCTGTGCCCTAAGGTGTGCCCTGGTGGGGTTATTTGTCTCTAATATGCAGATGACACAATCTTGTTCTTAGATGTAGATCTTGCTCATGCCAATAATATAAAAATAGCTCTTACATGCTTTGAACAGGTGTCTAGGATGAGGATTAACTACTCTAAAAGTGAACTTATTCCTATTAATGTAGAAGAGGCTGAGTTTCAAAACTTCCTCACTGCCCTAGACTGCAGTGGTGGCAAATTTCCAATTAATTATTTGGGGATTCCCCTCCATCATGATAAACTTAGGAAAGAAGATATTCAACCTCTCATAGATAAAATTCTGAAAAGAATTCCTGGGTGGAGGGGTAAGTTCCTCTCTTACAAGGGCAGGCTTATCCTCATCCAAGCCTGCCTTGCCAGCATTCCCATTTATTTACTTTCCTTTTTCAAATTCCCAAAATGGGCCATAGAGATGATAAATTCCCAGATGGCTAACTATTTGTGGAATGATTTTGAAGGCCACAGGAAACTGCACTTAGCAAATTGGGGTTTAGTTTCCATGAAAAAGGAATTTGGGGGGCTTGGGATTCCGAACCTTCAAGCACTTAACTTGTGCCTTTTAGGCTCCTGGGTTAAGAGATATTATGAAGGAGATGGTAAACCTTGGAAAATGATTATAGATCATAAGTACAAAGCTGAAAGGCCTAACCTCTTTAGCTCCTCCCATATCCAGAAAGTATCCAGGTTCTGGAAAGGAGTTAGAAGCATTATCCAAGCCTTGAAATTTGGATATAGATGGAAAGTAGGTAATGGCTGTAAAATTAGATTTTGGGAAGACACTTGGTTTGGTACTTCCCCTCTAGCTATTCAGTTCTGGCACATCTATTGAGTTTGAAATGAAAAATCCAAATCCATTAATGAGATTTGGGATGGCCAACAACTAAAATTAACTTTTAGAAGAAATTTTGATGATACCCTTATGGAATATTGGTACCAGTTAGTTGAGATTGCCAAGAGCATTTTTCTCACTGATGATACTAATGCTTTAGTCTGGCAACTTGAAAATAAGGGACAATACTCAACTAGCTCCCTCTATCATGTTATTAACTTTAGAGGCGTGCAGCCTGTCTTCATCCATGCTGTGTGGAAACTCGGAGTACCCCCCAGGAACCATGTGTTTCTTTGGCTGTTAACACACAATAAACTAATGACCATGGACAATCTTCGGAAAAGACACATAATCAAACCCCTTGACTGTGTGTTTTGTTCTGAAAATGAGTCCATACATCATCTGTTCTTCGACTGTGTGGTGGCTAGAAACATCTGGCCTTTAGTCTGCGAGCATTTTAATACTCAACTGGGTGGTCACTTTGAATCGATTGCTAGACTGTGGGTTTCTAACAATAGAAACTCAGCATTGAATACTGCTAGTGCTGCCGTTTTGTGGTGTCTTTGGAAATATAGGAACTCTGTGATTTTCAATAACACTACATGGCTCTCTGTTCACCAGATCCTAAAGGGATTGCTGTCCATGATCAAAGCTTGGGCCATTTTGTCTCCTGACTTGCCCCGGGAAAGACTCTTGGCCTTTGCAAAAAAGCTGGTGGATTTATTGAGAAAGCCTTTGTCCATCACAAGTGGCTAACTCAGGTTGCGCGAGACCCGTTGGCGTCTGACCCCTGGAGCAAGCTCAATATCACTGAAGACTCTGCCTTCCATTCCCCTACGAAGAAGAAGGCTACAGAAGATCAGTCTGCCGTTTCCATCCCTATCTCCACCCTGGCGGCCTATTGGTCGCCACAAGCACCATCTGCACCGCCAATGAAGACCAGGAAACCTACGCTGGAGATCGCCTGCGAGCAGTAGTGACTTCACCCCCTCGTATTAGCTAGTCTGTCTTGTATGTCTTAAGTGATGTTTGGATATCTCGCTTTTTCGTTTTCTCGTTTTCCCCTGGACTGCTCCTCTAAGTGAGCTGATGTATGCAACTATTGATTTCGTTCTTGCAATGGAACCGGAGAGACCCATCTCCCTTTTCCTCTAAAATCTGGGCTTTGGCCCGCGGTGGTCTCCACTGGCACGGCGGCGCATCCGATGGTGAGGCAGCGGCTCGTCGGCGTCTCCGCTTCGCCCCCCTGGTGCGGCGACTCGATTGGTTGACGAGCTGCAGCGGTTGGCAGTTGCGGCGTCCCCAACAGCGTGCTTCAGCCTCCGGCGGTGCGGCTCCAGATGCGCTGCTCACTGCCCTCCTGATGGCTGGCTTCGGCCGGTCGTGGGGCTCCCAGGCGGCTGCCAGTGAGCCTGGCTCCAGTGGGCTCCATATCTGGCGCCTGCAGGCTTGTAGGGCCGATGGGCCTGGGCGGGCCTCGTTCGTTTGTTGGCTGCAGGCGGCTGGGATTGCGGCGGGAGGCTAGACGGTAAGCCGGTTGTGGCCGAATCTGCCCCGGCATTTTGCCGACGAGTTACGTGGTGGCTGCTGCATGGGAGGCGATCGGATCGGCGGATTGCAACGCGTGAGGGTGGTGTTTGAGATGCTTTGGGTGAAGGCCTACCCCGTTGTCGCCGGCCGGCAGCGGCGGCGCCCGTAGGCGTCGTTTCCCTCCTTGGAGGCATTGCCGTGGAGATATCCGACCTCCTACGCTCGGTTCAAGATCTTCGGACAATTGCCTAAGGCCCAGCGACAACGTCGTCCTCGTCGCATCCCCCCTTGGGGGCGTCGCCTTGAAGAGCTTTGATCTTGTTCGTGCATTCCATAGGCTGGACGCTCGTAACATTGCAGTCGGCAACTGTCCGTCCAACAATGTGATATTGCACGACTTCTTGTGTGGCAACGATGGCGGCTTCGGGTGGAGTTGGGATGGAGCTGAGCTTTGGTAGTCGGTCTCATCCGGCGTGTTCGAGGGGTAGCCGTGCCTCACTTGTCTTCCTGGAGTCGAAGCTGCAGAGGTGTCTCCGCGGCGACGATGACACGAGATGGGTGGTCGGTTTCGGTGCCGACTCGGCGCAGGCCTCAGCGCTTTTCCCCTACATTGCTCGTCGACAGTCGGAGTTGACTGGTCGTTGATGAGTGCGATGGACTGTTTGGCATCGACCGGCACATGCCTCGAGGCTTGCTTGCGGTGAGGGCTACTTTGGTGGTCGTTGATGGTGCAATCGGAGTCCCCCTCACGGAGGTGTGATGACGACGACACCGGATTGCAACCTCGACGACGCTTTTCTCCTCAACGGCGTGTGTGCGTTCTTGTGTGAGTTGCCAGGTTGTCTTGTGTGCCTTGTTTGTACGGGCGTGTTGTGACAGTTTTTGCCCGGTTTTTCGTTAATTAACTGGACAAGTCTCTTCGACCTTTTTTAATAAATCGGGACCTAAGGGACTGCGTTTCAAAAATTATTTTACCATAAAAATGTGTATGAATTTGCATGTCTCGGCCTGTGGAATTTTATGTACAGATCTTTTGTAAAGAACATGTATGAAAATTTTCTTTCTTCATGATGTGGGGAAGAGTATACATGAATTGGTTCTTTGATCATGATGTTTTGAAGAATATAATGCATCACACTTCTCCAAGTTTCCAGCATATCAACGACACTCGATGTTTGCAACCTCAATTAGCTTACATCAGTTTATCTTGAGTTTTGTTGGCATATGGTACATGTCTTTGTTGAGATTTTTTTTCCAACAACAGGTTGCTACTGGGTTGATCAGCTGCACATATCCTATTCTTCTGTACAGTGGCGGAGCTTGAAAGAAATCTCTGGGAGGGGGCAAAGCTGTAAAAAACTCAAATACAAAATCATGCGAATACATCACGTTAGATATTGCAAATTCGAGACACTTACACATTATATTGATCTTCTCTGCAGTAGCTTACAAAATACTATTCTAATTTTAATTATATATATAGCCTACTCCATAACAAAAGGAACTATACCAAAATACCATTTAACCATGGAGCATTCTATTTACTACATCAACACTGCACTACAGATTAGCTTTTCGTTTCTTTACACCCTTAAAGGGCAGCTGCTCACTGGCTCACTGAGTCACTACAGGGCGTCAATGTTGCCTGGTGTTGTCCGCAGTAGAGGGCCGGAGTGGAGGAGTGGATGCTGGATGCGGGAGCGCCGATGTTGCCTGATGTCGGCACCCTGCAACAAAGGGCCGCAATGGCCAGCGGTCGCTACCACGCGGCGAAGCCGGCAAGACAGAATAACCGGTCTGCCGTACGTCGGTGCCCCACCCCCACGCTCAGGCGTCAGCGGTCGCAGGCAGCGCAGGTCAGAGGGGAAAGCGATCTGGTTGTGGGTGGTGGCTGGATTCGGTCGTCTCCACTCTCCCTTCAAGCAACGAAGACTAGTATATTTAATAAATGGGCCTTCTTGGTTGTGGGTTATATGTTAATACATAGGGGTAGTAAAAAAATCATTTTCGCTGGGGGGCGATGGCCTAGGTTTGCCCCCGTGTAGCTCCGCCGCTGCTTCTGTACACACTGTAGATTGATATTCTGAACTTCTACATGTACGTGTGTCTTGTACAGCTGGGTTCTTCTTTGGACTAATCGACGATCGGTTGATTGGTCGTGCAACCGAGACTAGGAGCAGCCTCTTCTACGACATCAGCATCATCTGTGTCATCATGTCTATCTACGTCTACCACACTTGTTATATGTATGATATATGTGTGTTAATTAGCCAGTCAGTTGATAGGTCTGTTTAATTTTAAAAGTATAATCGAGCGTTAGACGGGAGGTTCACATTAGTTATGGAGAATATAGTTCTTTGGATGGTGCAATCGGAGTCCCCCTCGCGGAGGTGTGATGACGATGACACCGGATCACGGCCTCCCGTACTATGAATACGGCCCTCATGCTTCGGTGGGTTTGGAAGATCCTCCATGGTGAAGGGGGGTTATGGTTGGAACTTATCCAGGCAAAATACCTGAGAGGTGAACCACTTCTAGCCTGTTCTCGCGCCAGCGGCTCCCAGTTCTGGCGGGCGATCCAAAAGATCAAGGAGGAAATTCGACTAGGAATTTCCTTCTCTATAGGTAGAGGGGACGGGACCCAGTTCCGTCTAGACCCCTGGGTCGCGGAGACTCCACTCAGGGTGTGGTTCCCCGCCTTGTTCACCATCTGCGCCGACCCTTCCCTTCTCGTCTCTTCGGCTGCTCGCGAAGGGCAATGGGATATCAGGTTCAGGCGTAATTTCAGTCAGGCAGAAATGGTCGAATGGAACCGTCTGCTAGCTATCTTGCCTCAGGCTCTGTCGGACTATCCAGACATAGTGTCCTGGCGCTTGTCCCGATCTAGGGAATTCTCAGTGAGTTCGGCCTACCAGGCTCTATGCCGCTCACCCATCATCCCTTGGCTAGCGCCGCTCTAGAAAGCGCCCCTGTCCCTTAAGATTAAAAATCTTTGTTTGGCAGCGTCTTCGTAACCGGCTCCCTTCGGGGACCAAGGTCCGCAAACGCCACGGCCCTGGGGATGGCAAGTGCCCCCTTTGCTCGATCCCGGAGACGACGACCCACATTATCTTCTCATGTACGGCAGCGAGGGCCATATGGGAATTCATACGCGAGGCTCTTGGGCATGAATGGGAAGCCTGAGACCTTGCGGGGTTTCTTCAAACCAGGGCCACACAACCTGGACGGCATCGTCCCTTTTTTTGGCTGATCTTTGCCACCATGTCATGGACCCTTTGGACTGCTCGCAATAAGATGGTGATTGAGAGGATCTCCCCAAGGCAGGCATCTGACTCTTTCTTCAAATTCCTTGCTTTTATGTAGCACTAGCATCCTCTCACTAGGCAGCGAGATCGGGACCATGTGGATGGTATGCTGGATGCGCTCCAGGCCACGGCACGTCGTCTAGCTTCCCGGCAGGGATGATCTACCCACTCCACTAGGTGGCTTTTTTTCTTATTTCTTTTATTTTCTTTGGGCGAGTTTGTGCCGGTGCCTAGGCAGTCCTATGCTTGTGAACTTTGTGGATGGTTTGTATGGATCATTGTTTTATCTATAAAGCGGGGTGAAAGCCTATTTCGAGAAGGATCACATTAATCATGAAGAGTATCATTATTTGGAGGGAAGGATAATGTTAATTATGGAAAGTATTATCGAGGGTTTGACAGTAGGATCAATTTAATTACAAAGAGTAATAATTTTTAATAGAGGATAGTGTTAATTATAAAAGGTATCATCGAGTGTTGAATGGAAGGATCACGTTAATTACGGAGAGTATCATTCTTTGGATCGAGTATCACATTAATTATGAAAAGTATTACCTAGCCTTGAACGGGAGAATCACGTTAATTATGGAAGTTATCACTGAATCATTAATGTGAAACAATTTTACGGAAAATTTGGAAATCATTTCAGTTATCTCTTGTCCAATTCCTCCCTTGCCCACAGTTGCATGCAATTAATTAGGTAGACGAGTTAATTATGTGTGTTAATTAGTTTTACAGTTGATTGATCCGTTTAAGTTGGAAAGTATAATCAAGCATTGGATGGGAGGTTCACATTAATTATGAAGAATATAATTCTTTGGACGGAAGCATCACATTAATCAAAAGAAGTATAATTATTTGGACGGAAGGATCATGTTATTTATGGAAAGTATTATCGAGCATTTGATAGTAGGATCACTTTAATTATGAAGAGTATTATTTTTTGAGAGAGGATCACGTTAATTATAAAAGGTATCATCGATTGTTGAACGGAAGATTGCGTTAATTAGGAAGAGTATCATTCTTTAGACGTGAGTATCACATTAATCATGGAAATTATTGTCGAGGATCACATGAATTATGGAACGTATCACTGGATAATTAGTGCGAAACAATTTGGAAACCAAACACCGAATTAATTTGAAAATCAAACCATTAATGCAATTAATTAGTCATAAAATTAATTACACAACTAATTAAGTCCGTTTAAGTAAAGATTTTTTTGCACCAAATCAATTATGAAATCTAGTTATTAATTCAATTAATTAATTAGTCACACACATAATTAAGGTTGTAGGTAATTAATAGTAGGAAGTTTTTAACTGTATCTTTATCAACTCCTTCCCCCCTTACGAAAAAAACCATCCACTCCCACCTTCCCACACGCACACGAAAACCCACCTCCTTGCCTCACGCAAAAAGAAAAGAAAAAATACTGAAACAAGATTTTGGAACCAAGCACCGAATCAATTTAGAAATCAAGCCATTGATGCAACTAATTAGTCACACCTTACACATGCAATTAATTAAGTCCCTTTAAGTAGGGATTTTTCCGTCACAAATAAATTATGAAATCAAACCATTAATACAATGAATTAGCAATGCACTTAATTAGGGAAGGAGATAATTAATAGTAGAAAGTTTTTTCAACCATGTATTTACTATTAAAGGGAAGTTGGGGGATTGTATGTGGTACATCCAAGTCCTCTCCCCTTGATCCCCATGATTAATGATAGGACTGTTTAATTTGGCAGGTATAATCGAGCGTTGGATGGGAGGTTTCCTTAATTATGAAGAATATAATACTTTGGACGGAAGGATCACATTAATCATGAAGAGTATCATTATTTAGATAGAAGGATCATGTTAATTATGGAAAGTATTATCAGAGTGTTTGACACTAGTATCACTTTAGTTATGAAGAGTATTATTTTTGATAGAGGATCACGTTAATTATAAAAAGTATCATCGAGTGTTAAACGAAAGGATCACGTTAATTATGGAGAGTATCATTCATTGGACGTGAGTATCACAATAATTATGGAAAGTATTATCGAGCTTTGAATGGAAGAATCACGCTAATTATGGAAGGTATCACTGAATCACTAATGCAAAACAATTTAAAAATCAAGCACCGAATCAATTTGGAAATCAAGCTATTAATGCAATTAATTAGTGAGATAATTTAAAAATCGTTTTGGTTATCTCTTATCCAATTCCTGCCTTGCCCATAGTTGCATGCAATTAATAAGCCATGCCAGTTAATTATGTATGTTAATTAGCTAGACAATTGATAGATCATTTTAATTTGGAAATTATAATCGACCATTGGGTGGGAGGTCCACATTAATTATGAAGAATATAATTATTTGGACGGAGGATCACATTAATCATGAAGGGTATCATTATTTGGACGGAAGGATCATGTTGATTATGGAAAGTATTATTGAGAGTTTGACAATATGATCACTTTAATTATAAAGAGTATATTTTTTGATAAAGGATCACATTAATTATAAAAAGTATCACCGAGTGTTGAACGGAAGGAACACATTAATTACAGAGAGTATTATTCTTTGGACATATTAATTATGGAAAGCATTATCGAGTCTTGAACGAGAGGATCACATTAATTATGTAAGGTATCACTGAATCATTAATGCGAAACAATCTGGAAACCAAGCACCGAACCAATTTGAAAATCGAGCCATTAATGCAATTAATTAGTTTGATAATTAATTACACGTGCAACTAATTAAGTCCATTTAAATTGGGATTTTTTCGCACCAAATCAGTTATGAAATCGAGTCATTAATGCAAATAATTAATTAGTGAGGTACATAATTAAGGATGGAGATAATTAATAGTAGGAAGTTTTTAAACCACGTCTTTACTGTCAAATCCTGGACCCCCTAACGAAAAAACCATCCACTCCCACCTCCCAAGATGCACACGAATACCCACCTCCCTTGCCTCACGCAAAAAAAAGAAAAAATAGAAAAAAGATTTGGAAACCAAGCATTGAATCAATTTGGAAATCAAACCATTAATGCAACTAATTAGTCACACAATTTAATTACACATGCAATTAATTAAGTTTACTTAAGTAGGGATTTTTTTCCGTGACAAATCAATTATGAAATCAAGCCATTAATGCAATTAATTAATTAGCCATGCACTTAATTAGGGATGGATATAATTAATAGTATGAAGTTTTTTCAACCGTGTCTCTACTACTAAAGGGAAGTTGGGGACTATACATGGTACATCGAACTGCTCTCCCCTTTACCCCCCTATGAAAAAAGCCATCCGTCCCACCTCCTCGCACGCACAAGAGAACCCACCTCCTTTGCCTGGCACAAGAACAGAAAAATGATCGTCCTCCTCCCGAATGCCCCTCCCCCCGAAATGATGATACGCTGCCTGCCGCACCGCCGGGCTGACATCCTCTAAAACAACGACATGCCTCAGGGTTGATCCGGTCTCCACCTGCGTCACCAGAGAAGGTGCCCATGGATGGCCACTTCAACAACCTCCCTCAGTAGGTACCATCACAAACATCTCCTAGCAGACCGCTACCTCCATCTTCCTAACCGAATAACCATGGTAATGGATTGATGTCGTCTGCAATATTCCACCAAAAGCTACTGATAACTGAAATGTCGTTATAAAACAGAACAATTGCTTAGTTCTGGTATTAGGACTATTTATTATATAATAGTATGATCCATTTTCTATTGATCATGGTTAGAAGGAACACCATTTCTGAACAATGAGGCTGGTGAGGTCACAAGGTAAGGAAATATACATCAGTTCATTTTTGCCACTCATTTCCTGTGTGATTGTGTTTAGATGTTTACATGTCCCATGTAGCTTTATATAGATTACTCCAGCTGGTATTATCAGCTAGAAAAGTAATAGATTTAGGGAGCTAAGCTGAGGTTGTAAGTGTTTCTATCCTTGTATCATGTATTAACTATTCAACCTTAGTATTTAAGTTCATGTATCAAGTTTGAAAACGCACATAGGTATTCAACATAGAAAGTACACATGAGAGTTGTGTTTTCATTTATAGAGGACGGGCAAGAGCACACCAATTGTACAGGGAAAAGAATAAAAATGGAAACAGAAATGAAAAACAGAAGAGAAGAATGTTATGATCTCATGATAGGATGTCGGCCACTAGCCAGCACCCACATGAGCTCTCCTTTAGTAGGTCCTAAGGCACACACAAGTTTTATTGCGAACTAGCATGCATGCAAATGAAGGTCACATGCTCTGCCTAATCTTCAATTCTTGGTCGGTCATTCTTTTGCCTATAGTTCATGATTTCTTTTCAAATATTCAATTTTGAAAATATGTATGTTATTGTCCGATCATACAATGTCAATATAGGTTACGAAGGACGGTAAAGTGATTATTAGTTCAAAATCATATGTCAAGCTTGATATGTTTTAATATGTAGTTACCTAACCTCTTGTACAAAGTAGTCAAGATTATCAAGCTTCAATTGCATGATGCTTTCGTTGATTAATTTCATCTTTTGTAGATTCATCATAAGCATGATTGCCACATAGTTGAGGAAGATAATGTCCATTGATTCCGACAGGCAACAACTATCTAGGTTGTAGGGCCTATCAGAGAAGACATTCACAAGAGAAGAGCAGGCATGCATTGATTTGCATTGGCAGATCTTTCATTCTATTCCCCAAAAAAATCAGAAGATCAGTTATGTCATCTCATTAGTAAGTGACTTCCTATATATCCTTTTCATTTCTTTCACAATTACATGTTAACCTCATACATTCACGAATTGTACGAGCTCTCAGATTTTTGTTAATATAAATATTGTTCCTTTTTAAAATGGATATGTGTGCCAACACACATTCCAAAAATTATGCAAGCAATCATTCTTGATACCAAGGTCATGCATATCTAATTAGTGAATTTCATTTTGTAGCTCAAATTTTTTCTCCATGATATACCAATAACCAAAATAATAAAGAGTGCATTTAAAAAAAAGAAGTAGGTGTAACAGACTAGATTGAGGGGCATAATTGGATTAAGAGTTCAGACCAGAGATGATTCTAAAGTATATGCATTATACCCCGTAGCACGCACGGGCGTACTACTAGTCTTCAATAAATGATGTATTTTACATCACCAAACTATAGTGGGAATAAAATATACACCATCAAAAAATGTTTTTCTCATATTCAAAAACTTCCAACTCCGCAAACCAATATGTGGTTGCATGGTTAGGACGACATCGATATCTCCAGCCCACTAGGTGTCAAGTCTAGACTTGACATTAATGCTCACATTTTCCTGGATTTATTTCAGGCCTTCTGGAAATGTGCTTTTAGTGGAAGAAGATGTTCCCATCGACTACGAAGGTGTCTGTGGCGACTTTGTTAATCTCAAGATGATGTGTTGGCTCAGTCTCTCGAAGGAGCTCATGAGTAGGGTTTTTGTGCACGTTTTATAGGGGTGAGTGTATGTGTGTATGTACGGGCGTCTGCGTTTGCACCGTGTTAAAAAAACGTCCAACTCCAATAGATGTTGTGAAATAGGATAGCCATGGGGCAACCGCTCCAACAAATGATGTAAAAAAGGACGGTTTTGCGACAACAACTAAACATCAACACTACAACCACACTACAACTGCACATATATAAATCAAAATTATCACACACTTAAATAACAAGTCAAATTCAACATCAACATAGCAAAATAATGGTGTCATGGTGCATCATAGCAAACATAGTTCATGATCAAACAAATAAAAGTGCACATAAACATAAGGATAAACATGGTCTCTCAATTTTCATCTTCTTCATTGTCACATGACCCATTGTAAACATTGGCTTGATGATCATCCTTGTCTTCAAGATCACTGCCTTTGCAACATTTCGTCAAACATGTTGGAGACGGGGCTGCTGGTGTCAATGGCTCGGCCTCCTTGATCGGCGCGGGGCTTGCTGCGGTGGCAGAGTAGGCGTGGCATCAACAGCAACACTTTGCATATGGCGACGTCGACAACGAAGCATCAGTGGCATCCGCAGGCGTTTTCATCTTCTTCTTCGGCGATGCACCCATTCCGGCGATGACAGGGTCGCATGACGGCCGCTTCGCGCCGCTACCACGTGGCTTGGCCACAATAGCTTTCTTCTTCGGCGGCGCACCCATCCCGACGACGGACACAGGGCCGGGGAGGCGCGCATCGGACATGACGATTTTCGGTAGCATGGTGGCAGCGGCGGGAGACGAGGGGGCGTCCATGGCGAGGTTTGACGGAGATCGGTGGTTGTCACGGGGTCGAGGGGGCGTCAATGATAGGCGGCAGCCGACAGTTGGCGGGAGGGTGGGTGTGCGACTTGGAAACTTCCCCTTGGCGGTTGGCATTCACATGGTGCGATTTGGTTTTACTCTGCGACGGCTCATGATGTATATTTTGGATCACCAAGTGATGTATTTTACATCTAGAGTAATAGGTTCATTTTTTAGTGTAAGTGATGTAAATTTCCGGCAGTGATGTAGATTTTGGTTATTATACATTTATTGGAGATGCTCTAAAGAAAAGAACCATTGTTCGTGTGAATTGTACTCATCTATGGCTAATGATTGTACCTCGGCGGCCTGGCATTTTTTACAATTATTATTATTATAGCACCAGTCTCAAATATATATCATCAAATTAGAAATTTGCAAAAATATGACCCGTCGTCGTTTTGTGAGCCGAAGAGTCGAGTTTGTCCTTGTGTGAGCCGAACAGGACCCTTTCGGCCTCAGGTGGCTTGAACAGGTGTCTTCCTTCATGTCCCGTACTAAGAGAGACTCTTCCTTCCAACGCAAGAGCTATTTCTCACCAATAGGAGGGTGGTTAGTTGTCTCTCAACTTGGCAATCGGGCCGGGTTTGGTCGGGTCAACCACTCCTAGACACATGCCCGACAGCCTTACCAGGTCAAGCGCTTGCCCATGACCCTACCATGGGTCCTGAATCATACCCACGCCCATGCTCATCGGGTAACCCGACCCTAATGGGCGCCCATTGGGTATGGTATATTTTTAATATTAATTAAATCAACAGCGAGCAGGCACTTCCAAACGAATGAATACAATATTTGATGACTCTCCTGGTCTGTTATATAGTAGAGCTACACATTTCTTTTCTGCTCGCTGATCGAGGTGGTACGAAACTAGCTAGCAAGCTGCGTGTTTGGCTTGTTGTCCCTGCATGCAAAGCAGTATATGAGCTCCATGGGGTGGTTTTGAAAGCCCAACGGGCCTACTTGTTGCTTCGTTGAGGCTATTTTGCTAAGCATTCATTCATTCATGGTTTGATTTTATCTCGAGCGGTAACAAAGCAATATGGATGCATCATGTTCTAAAAAATCTTCACCAAAAATGCTGACATGTCATGTAAAAATATATACGTATGATTATTAATATTAATCGGGTTACCCATCGGGCGACCCACGGGTCGGACCTTACGCCCATACCCTACCCATGACTAATTGGGTTACCCATCGGGCTTACCTATGGGTGAAGATGGTGACCCATACCCTACCCATTAGGGTCAGGTGCCCATGGGCGGCTCCCATGGGTTGAATTGCCGGGTTGAGTTATCTCGCTATAGGTGAGTGCAAGCGGGCCCGCCCTTTTATTGTAGTTTTCTCGTTCAGTGTAGGTTCTCCTATATTATGGTTTTCTCCGTTTTTATTTTATTTTCTTTGGTCTTTTATGTTTTTTCCCCGGGTTCTTTCCTCGTTATAACTTCTATTTTCTTCTTTTTTCACTGTGTATTTCTTGGTTTTCACTAGTTTTTTCTTTTCTTTCTTTCCTTCTTTGGTTTTCTTTGTTTCTTTCTTTAGTTTTCTTTGTTTTTCTTTGATTTTCTCTGTTTCTCTTTCTTTTTCACTATTTTTATTCTGATTTGTTTTCCTCTTTCTTTTCATTCTTGTATGTGCTTTTCGTTATAGTTTTCGTTGGTTTTTAGTACCTTTGTTGAATGTTTCTTGTTCATTAGTTTCTTTTATATTTTTCGTTGGATTTATTTGTTTTTTGTTGGTTTTCATCGTTTTTTCCTTTTCCTTTTTATATAGAACATGAACATTTTTCAAATACATCAATCATTTATTTTAAATACATACTTTTTGATGTCTATATTTTTCCATACACATTGTGTATTTTTTTATACACTAGGAACAATTTTTTATACAAGCCTTTAGTTTTTTTCATATACATGTTTTAATAATTTTCTAATACATGATTAACATTTTATAAAGCATATATATTTTAATGTCTATTTTCTTATAAACATTCTACACTTTTTGTATACATCGGGAACATTTTCTATATACACGGTTAGCATTTTTTTATGTACACATTTAGCATTTTTCTAATACATAATTAACATTTATAAAATATATTTTTATGTCTGCTTTTCTTATAAATATTCTACATTTTTTATATATCAGGAACATTTCATATATACACGTTAAAAAATTTCCTAATACATGATTAACATTTTATAAAACATATATTTTTTATGTCCATACACCAGAAATATTTATTATACACGTTTAATGTTTTGAAAATACATGGTTAACATTTTTTGGAAGCATGATTAACTTTTCCAAACAAGTATTTTCGATGTCTAATTTTGTCCATACGCATTTTACATTTTTGGTATACATCACCAGAAATTTTTATAAACATTTAACATTTTTAAAACACATAATTGACATTTTTGAAATACATGATTACAATTCAACATATATTGTTTATGTCTACTATCCATACGCATTGTACCTTTTTTATAGATGATTAACATTTTTGAAAGTGCTTGATTTAAAAAAAATCATTTTTTATATAAAGGGATTTATGTAATAGATATATTTACAATTTTTTGAAATAAAAACAAATGTAATAAAGAAACTAAAGCAAAAAAAAGAGAAAATGTGGAAAAAGGAAGAACTACCTAGATGGGCCCTCCAAACCCAGACGCGAGCGAGCGCTACAGCTCGCGGGCAATCCATAAGCAGAGGGCTCAAACTCGCGATCTGTTCTTTATTCCGCAAGAGTTCAAAATGAACTAACCACTAGGCAAACTCCTCCTAGGTACGTATCTACTTCTGTTTCTTGCTTTTCTACGTATAGGAAATGCCCTCTATGTTTTTTATGTTTTCTTTTTTGTTTTCCTGCTTCTTTTAAATGCGTGGAATTGTTTCAAATGAATGATATTGTTAAATGTTGACGAACTTTTTTCAAATACAATAAACAAATTCATTTTTATGAACTTTTTTCCCCAAAGTTGAATGAATGTTTTTCCAAATTCAATGAACCTTTTCCAAATTTGATGATTTTTTTTAGTTTTTATGCACTTTTTAAAAATTCGATGAACTTTATTCAAATTCGATGATTTTCCTTTCAAAATTGATGAACTTTTTCCTGCTTTGATGTAGTTTTTTTTTCAAGATCGGTGAACATTTTTTCTAATTCGATGAACTTTTTTTAAATTTTATAAACTTTTTTTTTCAAATTCTATGAACTCCTTTTCAAATTTGGTGAACTTTTTTCAAAATGGATGATTTTTTTTTCAAATTTGTGAACTTTTCTTCAAAATTGATGAACTTTTGTTCAAAATTGATGAACTATTTTGATTTTGTGAACTTTTCTGCAAATCGAGGAACCTTTTAAAAAATCAATGAACTTTTTTCAAGTACATTATCTTTTAGCTCGTGAACTTTTTTTTGAATTTGTAGCTTAGTTAAATTTCATGATTTGTTTTTACAAATTTCATATACTTTTTTCAAAATTCGTGAACTTTTTTCAAATCAATGAAATTTTTTCTTAATTCTTTTTTTTCTCAAATCCACGGACTTTTTTTCATTTCCGCAAACCTTTTCCATTATAAACCTTTATATCAAATATTTGGTTGTTTTCATTAGTTTTAAGAATTCATTTTTCAAAGCTATGCTTTCGTTTTCACATTAATTATGTTGGATATATATATATATATATATATATATATATATATATATATATATATATATATATATATATATATATATATATATATATATGTCACTCACAAAAAGAGAAGGGTAAACATATTAACTAAAGTAAGGTTCAAATAGAGTTGCTTCCTAATATTGCAATGCTACACATACGAAAACTTACGTGATGATTTTACATAAAATCTGATGTGGAAGTAATTAATTGGGCCATGATTAGTGGCTGGGGCCCACCCCAGTTAAAATCAGGAGGGCAGGAGGGAATTTATGGAAGGTTAAGTAAGTTTAAGTAGGAATTTTACGTAGGTCTAGGATTATTGCTCCTAATATTGCTCAACTAAATGAGGATGACGTAGTGGTTACGGTTACGGCCTTCCATGTTCACGTTTGCGGTTCGAATACTGCTTGGGAAATAGATTGTACTTTTTGTTTTTTTTGTGCTTGTTGTGTTTCAGAGCAAGTTACTGGGCCGTCCTGCTAGAGTTCCCTGCGAGCGCCAACTAGTTTAAGAGGCGCTGAAGGCGTCAAACAGGAGGTCCCCAGCTCGCCTTAGGCGATACATGGCGAGCAACTAATTAGGGAGCACTTCCTTGGGAGCCTCCCAGCGATCATTCTCACGCACCGCCACTTGGCGCGTTCTCAGCCGCCGCCACGTGTCGCGTTTTGAGCGTTGCCTTCAAATTTTATATTTTTTATTTTTACGCATGCGTTTTCGGCTTTTTAGATTATTTTTTTTCGGGTTTTTTTGGTGTTAAGGTTTTTCACCGGTCATTCTTAGCCTTTGGACGAAAAAAATCATTTTTTTTGCACGAAAAAACATGTTTTCTGTTTTATTTTCGCGAGAGGCACGGCCGTGGCTCTCGGAAAGGGGAAAACTTGTTTTCTGTTTTTTTTTTCACGAGAGGCACGGTTTTGCTTCCGCGAGAGGCACAATTTTTCCTTCGCGGGAGGCACGGGGCACGGCCGTGCCTCTCGAAAAGGAAAAAAAAACGCGTTTTCTGTTGTTATTTTTTGCGCGAGAGGCACGATTTTGCTTCCGCGAGAGGCACGGTTTTGCCTTCATGAAAGGCACGGACGTGCCTCTCGGAGAGGGAAAAAAACATGTTTTCTGTTTTTTTATTGCAAGAGACACGGTTTTTTCGTGAAAAAAAGTTCGCCAAAACCTATCAACATGGGATCTAGTTTTGAAGATCTCGACATGAGAAACCCAACGGTGAAAACGGTTCGAGATTTGGACGCATGATTAAAGAGATAAAACGTTTTGAAAATAAGGATCTATGAAAAAAGGAAAAACTCGCAGGTTATGACAAGTGGCACAGTGTGCCACTTGTTGTAACCTGGGGAGGTGGGAGTGATCTTTGAAATGAGTACTCCTCAATTAGTGATTTCGCGATACATGGTTGCGCCCTCATCATGGGTTGGACCTAGGGATGGGAACTGGGTCCCATTTAATCCCGTTTAAACCCACTAATAATCTAACTGTTTAAAATTTTGTTTTTTCTAGGAAAATAAACTATGAAGCTAGATAAAGATAAATAAACGGGACCTGCGAACGTCACTTAGTTTCCATTTGCATCCCTAGTTGGACCAACAGAAGAGATGAGCAGCTCGCTTGGGAGCATGCCAGATTTACGGTTTGCTGGTCCGCATTAACCAGTTAGGGTTGACAGGTCTACAGTTAACCATTGACTCTTAAAGAAAATGTGAGTTTTAAAAAATCATGAATTTGAAAAGGTACATTATTAAAAAATGGATTTGATAAATTTCATTATTTTCTAAAAAAATCACGAATTTTGAAATATCCTACCCCCTCCGTTCCTTGATATAAGGTGTATAGATTTTTGAGAAAAAATCCAAAATATAAGGTGTATTGCGTTGCACCACTCGTTTGGATATTTGTTTTAGGGATTTGATTACATTTCCTTATATCAGGCAAGCTCCTCTATTTTCTGATGTCAATTAGTCAGGTGTAATCTCGCCCAAAACTTGTGAAATTTCCCCTCCACGCGCGTTCTTTAATTTCCGTGCCAAAAACTATACACCCTATATTTAGAAACGGAGGGAGTAGTTTTTTTAAAAAGTTCGTCAATTTTGGGAAACAAATCGTAGATTTTTAAAAAGCCCATTGAATTTGAAAATAACAAAGGTACTGATTTTGAAAAAGTTAATCGATTGCAAAATAAAAACATCACGAAATTGAAATAATCAATGAATAGGATCATCGCTTTGAGAAGTATGTGATAAGCAAGAGCTCCCCCTAAATTTGTGCATTATTTAAAATTTGTGTTTGAATGCAAATGCACAATCGATTAGGATCATGGGTCACTCTTCCATGTCACATACAACTTGGTGGTGCGCAAAAATTAATATGAATGAATTGCATAAGCACAACACACCAAACAAGTGAATGATCATCACATAGATATCTCAAAGATAGCAAAATAGTAGCATCACACAAAAGTATAGGATCAAAATGCAACACACACTCTCTCAAAGCCCTATGATCTATAACCGCTCCCCCTTTGGCAACAAGTTACCAAAAAGTTCAAAGCTATAGAGCTAATCGTCGCTCTGGGCATGGTCTCCTCCATGAGACGATGAAGCTGCTCATGTGGCTGTCGAAGGAGTCGAGAGAAGAGCATCCGTAAACGCTTCAGCTAAAGTCCTTGAAGGTGGTGGAGTAGACACTGGAGGTGCAGGAGGAACTGATGGAGCTGTGGCAGGTGCTGATGAGGTAGGCCTCGTCTGTGGAGCTGGCACGGTAGGAGTCCTGGACTGGGTCTTGAACTGAGTGTTGGTCCTGAGAGGTGGACTATCATCATCATCAGAGGAATGAGGGCTAGGCACCGCATCCACTTCCTTCTTGAGTTCATCCACAGTCTTCATCAGCCCATCCACCTTGTTGTTCATCGTAGTGAACTTATATTCCACTATCCTCTCAAGGCTTTCTTGGTTCAGCAAGATGTTCTTGATATCCTTCTGCATACCCTGGATGGTGCTAATGAGAAGATCTATTTGCTTACTCTTAGACCTTGGAACCTGAGCACTAGTGGCTCTAGCTACCTCTACCTCTGCCTGTACAGTAGATGAAGTGGGATGACTCGGATTTATCACCACAACATTATCCTCAAAGTCTGGCTGAAGTGGCATATGAGAACGATCAAGTGCATATACATTCTTATCCAACTTGGAGTTAATGAGCATCTGAATGTAAGGTGCATATCCACAAGATCGTTCTTGATCGGTAGCTGTCCTCTTGATTGTCTCAACAATCAAACCCATCACTCTAATCCTGGTGTGGGTGTCTATGTGGTGCAGCATGTTAATGGAATACCCCCTGATCATCTTATCATCTTCATACTTGGGCATCAAGGTGTACCTCAAGATATTGTTAGTAGTGGGTAGTCCTGGTTGCAAATGATAGACAGAGCCAAATTTATGTGAATGCACATGAGTGGTCGGAATCTCCTTGTACATATTGGCCATTGAGTTGTGACTCATCTTGGCCTCAGCATAGACATCCAAGTCTCCTTCTTCTACCTGTGGGGCTCCTAAGATGGTAGCCCACTCATCAACAGTGGATTGGTACCTGACTCCCTCAGTCATCCATATGATACGACCATCTGGGTAGGAGTGAGCAGTGGAGTAGAACTGCATGATCATCTCATCGTTCCAGGCTGTGAACTCTCTCCCAACAAATCTCTCAATGTCAATGCACTTGAAGTTATGTTGCACAATGGGAAAGTAGTCCTCATTTTCCTTGATATAGGCCCAGTCAACATATCTCATATCACTGACACCTAGGCTCTTGTCCAAAAGGACAGTCTCATCGAAATCCTGATGTTCCTTGGTGTAGAATCTGTCATCTACAACAGTCTTTCTCCTGGAGGCATAGGGATCATTAGCTCTCCACATCCTCAGTCCTGCATCCTTTCTCTTCTTCATATCTTCAGCTATTGGGTGAGCATCATTGTGTACTGGCAAGTGTGGTCTAAGCTTCCTCGGTGCAGACTGCTTGCTCTTTGATGGAGCTTGCTTAGGCATAGCATCTGCAAGAAGTTTCTTCCTCTTGGATGGAGGAGCTTTGGCAGTTGGCTCTTCCTCCTCTTCCTCTTCCTCTGCATCATTGTACTCTGGAGTAGAAGGGTGAACAGTAGCTTTGACATATCATGTCCTTTCCCTCTTCTTCTCACCTGCCTTCTTAGGTACAGATTTCTTTGGAGGCCCAACAGATAATGAAGTGTTTGCCCTAGCACTCTCAGGTGCTCTCATAGTCTCAGAGCTAGCATACTCTTTCCTGATTGTCCTCTTAGCTGAGGTGGCCTCTTAAGCAGATTTCTTGACAGCTTTCTCTTTCTTATCGTGTTGCTTCTTGGCAAGAACCTCCTCTGGCACAAAGTCCGAATCCTCCTCATCAAAATTCAACTTTCTTCTTGCTCTGGTGGCAGCCTTGGGCAGCCCATGAGAACTTGGGGTGCCTGGATCTTCTGAAGAAGAAGAACTGGCATCTAGGCTTGTGCCTAAACTCATCTCAACTTCCTTCTCCCTGGAGTCATTCTGGCTATCATGAGAACCTGACATGCTGACCCTGTGAATAGAGTAAAGAAGAGCAGAGGGGTTGAGCATCACAAAACACAGAAGGTTTTCTCAAATTTGAACTCAGAATCTTAAATTTAGTATTTTGCAAAAAGGATTTCGGTTCCACCGAGTCCAAAATTTTGGAGCCACCGAGACACACAACTTCCTTAACAGAGACTTGGCAGCTTCTTCAGTTTCACCAAAAATAGCCACTCGGTCTCATCGAGTGTTGGACGGTTGGACCAACTCTCTGTTAACCAATTTCTTAAAATCGGTCCCACCGAGTTTGAGGAATCGGTCTCACCGAGTTTTGGTAACTGCCTAGATCACCCATATCGGTACCACCGAGATTCATATATCGGTCTCACCAAAAACGCCAAAGTTGTCACATTTTGCACTAGTCGGTACAACCGAGTTTTCACTTTGGTTTCACCGAGTTGGGCAATAATGCTGTAACCGTTGGATTTTTGGAGATGCCTATATATACCCCTCCACCACCTCTCACTCGAAAGAGAAGCACTCAGAACAGATCTACACGTGACATATCCAATTTTCTGAGAGAGAACCACCTACCCTTGTGTTGAGGTCAAGATCATCCACTCCAACCATATGGATCTTGATTTCTAGCCTCTCCAAGTTGCTTTCCATCCAATCAATCTCTTCTACCCATTCCAAATATGTGAGAGAGTGATTGAGTGTTGAGGAGACTATCTTTTGAAGCACAAGAGCAAGGAGTTCATCATACTACCACATATGTTACCTTTTGGAGGGTGGTGCCTCCTAGAATGGTTAGGTGTAGCTTGGGAGCCTCCTTCTTCGTGATTGTGGAGTTGAACCAAGAGAGTTTGTAAGGGCAAGGAGATCGCCTACTTCGTGAAGATCTACCCTGAGTAAGGCTAGTCCTCCGTGGATGTAGGCCATCATGGAATAGACGAGGTTGCTACTTCATGGACCCTTTGTGGGTGGAGCCCTCCATGCACTCTCGCGACCTTTACCCTCCGTGGGTTGAAGTCTCCATAAACGTGGATGTACGATAGCACCACCTATCGAAACCACAGGAAAAATCTTCGTGTCTCCAAATTGCGTTTGGTCTTCTTATCCCTTCCTATACTTTCATGTGCATGTCTTTACTTTCCGCTGCTATACTCTTAGACTTGCATGTGTAGGGTGTACTTGACTTGCTACAATTGCTAAAATCTGCCAACTACTAAAATTGGGAAAAGGTTAGACTTTTATTTGGTTAAGTAGTCTAATCACCCCCCTCTAGACATACTTTCAATCCTACAAGTGGTATCAGAGTGTTGGTCCAACACTCGATGGGACCGATTCTCAAGACTCGGTGAGACCGATTCTTGAAAATGGCTAACAGAGAGTTGGTCACTGGTTTTGGTTGCACCGAAAGGAATGTTGGTAGTACCGAGATGCTAGGGTTTGGCATGGCTTCTGTCTAGGGAAAACTCGGTGGATCCAAATGGGAATGTTGGTGTCACCGAATTTTGACTTTTGGCTTTGGACACAAGATTTGTGTGGGAAAGTGGGTGAGTATTTTTGGTGGCTAATCTCTAAGCACTTGAGCAACCAGATCATCATATTTACCTCATCCCCTTTTAATAGTATTGGCTTTCCTATGGACTCAAAGTGATTTCTCACGAAATATAAAATGTAGAGTCTTGTTGCTTGAAGCATGGCCAATCCTATTCCTTCCTTTCCTTGGTGAGGTTCTCCACACAATCCTTTAGCCATCCCATCATTGAACTTTTTCCTGAGATGCACTTGGTGGAAACATTATTCCAATGAAATATATGTTGTTATTAATTACCAAAACCACCTAGGGAGAAGTTGTGCTTTCAGTGAGCCCCGCGAGGGGTAACTCTTGGATAGATGCTCCCAAGAAAAAACACGTCCAAGTAGAAACGGTGGGCCCAAAAATGCCCGGCTCAAAATTAGTAAGAAACATGCAGTAAAAAAGATTGTATTTCGCATAAAACTTATTTTAGTTAAAAACATACAAAACTGGCCATCCTTTTTAAAATAAAACAATCCTATAGCCAGGGATTAAAAAAATGACAAGTCTAGATGATAATAATTTTTTCATGACTTTGAAAAAAAATGCCAAGTAAAGAAACCATTTGACATGTTTTTGAAATTTACCATGGCTCAAGAAATTAGTCATGCATGTAAAATTAACCATTATCCAAAAAATGCAATTTGCAATGGCTCGGATTGAATTTCCAAACAAATTTAAAACTTGTGATGATCGAGGAAACAGTAAATTGCCATGTCCCTGAAAATAAAAAATTCCATGGCAGATAGATAAAAATGCCTTAAAATGAAATTTGCAATGACTTCAGAATACAAACAACCAGCTGGTTGGATGTATATGTGAACATGAATTTCCCATGCCTAAATGCCATACATGAAAATTTGCAATTGCCAGGCATGAGAAACTAGATCTGCCATATCTTAAAAACAAACAAGAAAATTTAACAATTATGTTTGAACCTAAGTTACCATTGCTTCATAAGATGATGGCAGAAAAATAATGAAAAAATAAAAATATGAAATAGTCTTACGAAAACAAATTGGCCGTGGGATGTTCAAAATAAATTTTCCATGGTGTAAAAAGGAATTTATCATGGTTTGTTCATAGAATGTGTACAAAAAAAATAATTCACCATGTTTGTTCAACAAAATTGGCATGTCCCAAAAGTAATTTTTACCATGTCACAAAATCATGATCATGGTCGAACAAATAAATTTTCCAAGGTGTTAAAATTAAATTACCCCATCTTGTTATCCTTAATAGAAACGATACATGCGTGTCTTGGTGCCCCTTCTGTCACTGGGAAAGAACACCGGAAGATCGAACCCATCACAAAGCACCTCTTCCCATGGCAAGAAAAATCGATCTAGTCGGCCTAACTAAACTAAAGATTCGAAGAAGAAATACGAGGCTATAAGTAATCATGCATATAAGAGATCAAAGAAGACTCAAATAATATTCATGGATAGAAACTGATCATGAACTCAAAATTCATCGGATCCCAACAAACACACCGCAAAAGTTTACATCAAATAGATCTCCAAGAGACCATTGTATTGAGAATCATAAGAGAGAGATAAGAAGCCATCTAGCTACTGCCTACAGACCCGTAGGTCTATGGTGGACTACTCACGCATCATCGAAGAGGCACCTATGAGGAAGATGAACCCCTCCGTGATGGTGTTTAGATTGGATCTCGAGGTTCTTGAACTTGCGGCGGCTGGAATTGTGTTTCGTTGACTCCCCTATGGTTTTTGGAATATTTGGGAATTTATAGGCATCAGAGGTGGTGAAGAGGGGCCCCGAGGAGGGCACAACCCATCAGGGCACGCCGGGGCCCCCCTGGCGTGCCCTGGTGGGTTGTGGTCTCCTCAGCCCACTTCCCCGGCACATCTTTGGCCCACTGGGTGTCTTCTGGTAAAAAAAAACCTCCAAAAAGTTTCGTCGTGATTGGACTCCATTTGGTATTGATTTTCTGCGAAGTAAAAAACAAGCAAAAACAGCAATTGGCACTTTGGCACTATGTCAGTAGGTTAGTCCCAAAAAATGATATAAAGTTGCTATAAAATGATTGTAAAACATCCAAGAATGATAATATAACAGCATGGAACAAGCAAAAATTATAGATATGTTGGAGACGTATCAGCATCCCCAAGCTTGATTCCTACTCGTCCTCAAGTAGGTAAATGATAAAAACAGAATTTTTGATGTGGAATGCTGCCTAACATGTTCATCATATTCTTTTCTTTTGTATGGCATGGACATTTGGACTTATAGTGATTCAAAGCAATAGTCTAGTTTTAACATAATGACTTCAATGCTCAAGCATGTCAACAAGCAACCATGTCTTTCAAAATATCAACACTAAAGAAAGTTATCCCTAGCCCATCATGCTCAATCATTGATCCATTCATGAAACACACTCAAATATTAGCTATACCCAATGCTCAAGTACGATCATAGTGCCCCCTAGTTGGTGCTTATAAGAGAAGATGGAGACTCAAAGCAAACATAAAAATTGCATAAAGTAAATAGATAGGCCCTTCGCAGAGGGAAGTAGGGATTTGTAGAGGTGCCAGAGCTCAAAGTTTTAAATTGAGAGAGAAAAATATTTTGGGTGGCATGCTTTTCCTGTCAACGAAAACGACAAAGTAGCTCACAATACTTTCCATGCTAGATATATCATAGGCGGTTCCCAAACAGAAAATAAAGTTTATTCCTTTTTCCACCAAACTTTCACTTTCCATGGTGGGCAGTATCCACGGTTGCCTTCCATACCAACACTTTCCAAGGAATTTATTATTTGACAACATAAAGTAAATATTTTTTTCTTTTTCATTTCGGGAATGGGCATCCCTATTACCGCCGCACTCTTGTGCAATGACAAGCGAATAAACACTCATCTTGAGAATAACACATCTAGCATGGAAAAATATTGGACACCCCCACCGTTTCATGAGCGGTACGAGCACACAAAATGGAACTTTTTTTTGAAAATTTAGAGATGGCACATACAAATTTGCTTGGACCGGCATGGAAATACCGCATATAGGTAGGTATAGTGGACTCATAAGGCAAAACTTGGTTTAAGGGTTTTGGATGCACAAGTAGTATTTCTACTTAGTACAAATGGAGGCTAGCAAATAGATTGGGAAACAACCAAACCAAGAAACAAAAATTCACATAAGTGAGCATTGAGCATAACTAACACCGAATAATGCACCATAAGTAGGATGTAACTTCATTGCATAACTATTGACTTTCGTGCATGCATAGGGAATCACAAACCTTAACACCAATATTCCTACTAAAGCATAATTACTCACTAGCATGACTCACATATTACTATCATCATGTTTCAAAACTATTACAAGGAATCAAGTTTAATTTGTCCAATGATCTTCATGAAAGTTTTTATTATATCCTGCTTGAATATCTATCACTTTGGGACTAGTTTCATATATTGCCATTGCTTTTTGGCAAGATCAAACAAATTTAAGTGAAGCACATGAGCATAAAGATTTCATCTCTCAAAATAGTATAAGTGAAGCATGAGAGGATTTCTCCAAAATTTACTAGCTCTCAAATTAATCTAAGTGAAGCATGAGAGTATTTCTACAAAAATTTCCAAGCACACCGTGCTCAAAAAGATATAAGTGAAGCTCTAGAGCAATTCTATAGCTCAAAAAGTTTAAGTGAAGCACATAGAGCAATTCTAACAAATCATAGCATAATTTTGGCTCTCTCAAATAGGTGTGTCCAGCAAGGATACAAGTGACAAACTAAAAAACAAAGCAAGCAAAGATTCAAGACGCTCCAAGCAAAACTCATGATATGTGACGAATAAAAATATAGCTCCAAGTAAAATACCGATGGTCGTTAGAAGAAAGCTTATTTGCTTGTTACTATTTGGATATATCTTGGGGGTGTGGTAGCATCCTAAAGCTTAGGCTTTTATCACTCTTTATTCCTTCATCCATCGTGATCTCACCCAAATCTTGAAAACTTCAATCACACAAAACTCAACAAAATCTTCGTGAGATCCGTTAGTATAATAAAGCAAATAACTACTTTAGGTACTGTTGTAAACCCATTCATATTTTATTATTGCATTATACCTACTGTATTTTAACTTTACCATGGCTCATACCCTTCAATATAACCCATAGATGCATCAAAACAAGCACACAATGCAACGAAAATAGAATCTGTCTTAAACAGAACAGTCTGTAGTAATGCATACTCTAACCATACTTCTGTAACTCTAGAAATTCTTAAAAATTAGGAAACCATAAGGAATTTTTATAGAAACACTGTGTTAAAGTTTCAGCTCAAGATCTCGTTCCAAAAAAAACAGAAAATTCATATACTGGACGCAAAGTTTCTGTTTCAGATTCAGCATCGCTTCTACTCATCCTATGAATCATCCTAAAGGATTTACTTGGCACAAACACTAAATAAACCATAAAAACACAATCATAACAGAGGAATAATCGTAACACTCAAAAACATAAAGGAAAAAGCAAACATTTATTTATTCATTGGGTTGCCTCCCAACAAGCGCTATCGTTTTACGCCCCTAGCTAGGCATAACACATAGATTCAAGTATTGTCATCCTTGGTTTTGGATCCATAGGATGCCCTCATGATTGATTCATATGGTGGCTTAATTCTTGTACTAGGGAAGTGTTCCATGCCCTTTCTCAAGGGAAATTGAAAACAAATATTGCCTTCTTTCATATCAATCACGACACCTATAGTGCGTAAAAACGGTCTACCAAGTATAATGGGACAAGACGGATTGCAATCAATATCAAGCACAATAAAATCAATAGGCACATAGTTACTATTTTCAAGAATAAGAACATCATTAATTCTTCCCAAAGGCTTTTTAATAGTAGAATCCGCCAAGTGCAAATTAAGAGAACATTCTTCAATATTGGTAAGACCAAGCGCATCACATAGAGATTTCGGAATCGTGGAAACACTAGGACCCAAATCACACAAATCAAAGCATTCATAATTTTTAATCTTGACCTTAATGTTAGGTTCCCACTCATCATGTAATTTTCTAGGAATAGAAATCTCCAACTCCAACTTTTCTTCAAAAGATTTCATCATGGCATCAACGATATGTTTAGTAAAAGCTTTATTTTGCTCATAAGCATGGAGTGAATTCAACATGGATTGCAGCAAAGAAATGCATTCAATGAATGAGCAACTATCATAACTAAAGTCTTTGCAATCCAAAATAGTGGGCACATCACTAGTTAAAGTTTTGACCTCTTCTAACCCACTTTTATCAAAATTTTCATCAAGATTTTTACCCTCCAAATTATTAGGACGCCTTCTAGCTAAAGTTGACTCTACTTCAGTCCCTTAATTATCAATTTTAATATTACTAAACAAGGAATCAATAGAAGAAACACCAATCACTTTAAGATCTTCATCTTTTTTATGAAGGCAATCACTAGAAAACGATTTTTCTAAGATTTCTCTTTTAGCTCTAAGCATAGCGGTTCTTTTCTTACTTTCATCCATAGAGACATATAAAGATTTAATAGATTCATCAATCTTAGGCACAAAAGCTTTCAACTTGAGATTTTCAACATCATGAGAAATTCTATCAATGCTTCTAGACATATCATCAATCTTATTCAACTTTTCCTCTATCGTAGTATTGAAAGCCTTTTGCGCATTGATAAATTTCTTTAATATTACTCTCAAGATCAGAGGTGTTCCTATTATTATTTTAAAAAGAATTACCATAGTAATTACCATAATTATTAGAGGAATTTCCAGGAAAAGGCCTAGGATTAAAATTACCTCTATAAGCATTGTTATTGAAATTGTTTCGCGAGACAAAATTCACATCTACGGAATCACTACTTTGCTCAATCAAGGTAGACAAAGGCACATCATTAAGATCAATAGGAGCATTTTCACTAGCAACCAATTTCATCAGAGCATCAACCTTATCACTCAAAGTACTAATTTTCACAACCGAATTAACTTTCTTACTAGTAGGTGCTCTTTCGGTATGCCATTGAGAATAATTAGCCATGATATTATCTAGCAATTTAGTAGCTTCACCCAAGGTAATCTCCATAAAAGTACCACCCACAGAGGAATCCAAAGGATTTCTAGAGAGAAAATTCAATCCCACATATTTTTTTGTATGATCATCCAAAGATTTAAACCATGAGTAGGACAATTTCTTAGCATCAACTTCATTCTTTCCCAAGATTGTGCAACATGCTCATGATCAAGTTGCTTAAAATTCATGATTTGCGTCCTAAGGGAAATAAGTTTTGTGGGAGGAAAATACTTAGTGATAAAAGCATCCTTGCTCTTATTCCAAGAATCGATACTATTGCGAGGCAAAGAGGAAAACCAAATTTTTGCACGATCCCGTAAGGAAAAAGGAAATAGTTTCAACTTGACAATATCATTGTCCACATCTTTTTTCTTTTGCATATCACACAATTCTACGAACGTGTTTAGATGGGACGTGGCATCCTCATTAGGAGTACCGACAAATTGATCTTTCATGACAAGATTCAACAAAGCGGCATTAATATCACAAGACTCCGCACTAGTGGCGGGAGGAGCAATCAGAGTACTAATAAAATAATTGTTATTAGTATTGGAAAAATCACAGAACTTGGTGTTCTCTTGAGTCATCGTGACTACGCAAACAAGATAGCATGCAAGGAAGAGATCCGATAAGAAAAAAGGGCAAACGAAAAAGGGGGCGAATAAAACGGCAAAATGGTGAAGTGGTGGAGAGGAAAACGAGAGGCAAATGGCAAATAATGTCATTGCAAGGAGATGAGATTTGTGATTAGGAACCTGGTAGATGACGATGGAGTCCCCTTGGCGCCTACGATAGTGTAGGATCGAAAGTATGTCTAGAGGGGGGGTGATTAGACTACTTGACCAAATAAAAATTCTACCTTTTCCCAATTTTAAGTGTTGGCAGATTTTAGCAATGATAGCAAGTCAAGTACACCCTACACATGCATGTCTAAGAGTACAGCAGCAGAAAGTAACAACAAGCATATGTAGTAGAGGGTTGGAAGGAAGATCAAACGCAATTTGAAGACACGAAGATTTTTCCCGTGGTTCTGATAGGTGGTGCTATCGTACGTCCACGTTTATGGAGTCTTCAACCCACGGAGGGTAACGGTCGCGAGAGTCCACGGAGGGCTCCACCCATAAGGGTCCACGAAGTAGCAACCTTGACTATTCCATAACGGCTTCCGTCCACGAAGGACTAGCCTCACTATGGGTAGATCTTCACGAAGTAGGCAATCTCCTTGCCCGTACAAACTTCTTGGTTCAACTCCACAACACGAAGTAGGAGGCTCCCAAGCAACACCTAACCAATCTAGGAGGCACCACCCTCCATAAGGTAATAGGAACTCCTTTCTCTTGTGCTTCAAGATGATAGACTCCTCAACACACAATCACTCTCTCACAGATTTGGCTATGGTGGAAGAGATTGATTTGGTGGAAAGCAACTTGGGGAGGCTAGAGATTAAGATTCATATGGTAGGAATGGAATAGCTTGATCTCAACACATGAGTAGGTGGCTTTCTCTCAGAAAATTGGATGGGGCAAGTATGGAATAGTTCTGAGTGCTTCTCTTTCAAGTGGGTGGTGGTGAAGGGGTATATATAGGCATCCCCAAAAATCCAACCGTTACACCTAAAGTGACCAACTCGGTGACACCGAAGTGTAAAACTCGGTGGTAGCGAAGTGACCAAAAGGCAGTAACTTTTGAATCTCGGTGAGACCGATACATAATTCTCGGTGGTACCAATTAGATGACCAACGGTCAGAAAACACAACTTGGTGAGATCGATTCTCAACATTCAGTGGTACCAATTCTTGACAATGGCTAACCAAAGAGTTGGTCCAAAAACTCGGTGAGACCGATTCACAAAACTCGGTGATACCGATTCTTGAGAATGGCTAACCAGGAAGTTGGTCCAAATCTTGGTGAGACCGATTGGCAAAACTCAGTGGTACCGATGCTTGAAATAGCTAACCAGAAAGTTGGCAACTGAACTCGGTGGCACCGAAGTGGAATGTTGGTAGTACCGAGAGGGGTTTGGCTAAGGATCTGTCTAGGGTTTGAATCTCGGTGAGACCGAATAGGAATTGTTGGTCTTACCGATTTTAGTGGTAGGGTTCTAGACAGAGTATTTGTGGGAGAGTTTGTGGGTGTTTTTGGTGACTATCACTTGTGCACGTGGAGCATCTTGTTCACCAACAGTACCTTACCCCCTTTTAATAGTATTGACTTTCCTATGGACTCAACGTGATTTCTCACAAAGTAAAATGTAGAGTCCTCTTGCTTGAAGCTTTGCCAATCCATTTCCTTGCATCATGGGGTTTCTCCACAATCCTTTTGCCAACCTATCATTGAACTTTTCCTGAAATATACTTAGTGGAAACATTAGTTCAATGTTATATATGTTGTTATTAATTACCAAAACCACCAAGGGAGCAAATGTGCTTTCAATCTCCCCCTTTTTGGTAATTGATGACAACATATAGATCAAAGCTTCGACATATGATATAATTAATGAATATAATCGTCGCTTTGAGAGGTATGTGATAAGCAAGAGCTCCCCCCTAAATTTGTGCATTATTTTGAATTTGCGTTTGAATGCAAATGCACAATCGATTAGGTATACGGGGCACTCTTTCATGTCACATACAACTTGGTGGTGTGCGAGAATAATAAGAATGAATATCATAGCACAACACAATCAAGCAAAGTGAATGATCATTTCATAAACATCACAAGGGTAGGAAATAGTAGCAATACACATCAAGTGTATGATCAAACACCAACAAAGTTTAACACAAGCAAACCAACCAAAAGTTCAATGTTTTTGAAAAAGCGATAAAAAGCAACGCTCTCTCTCTCTCTCGAAGCCTAAAGATCTATATACATCTTCTCCCCCTTTGGCAACAAGTTACCAAAAAGTTAAAAGGTATATGACTAAGCGCTCTTCTGGGGCTGATCTCCTCCGGTGGCCGATGAAGGAGTCGAGAGAACGACATCAGCGAAAATGTCTGCAGACGTCATGGACGGAGTCGGTGTAGCAACTGGAGGAGCTGATGGAGCTGAAGAAGCTGTAGCAGGTGCTGATGAAGAAGGTCGCAACTCTGGAGCTGGCACTGTAGCTGATCTAGCCTGAGTAGTGAACTGGGTGCTTGGCCTGAGAGGTGCACGATCCTCATCATCATCATCATCATCATCATGTGTAGAGTGAGGGCTAGGCACTGCGTCAACTTCCTTCTTGAGCTCATTCACAGTCACTGTGAGCTCATCCACATTGTTGTTGAGAATATGGAATTTATTCTCAACAATCCTCGAGAGGCTCGCCTGGTTCTTCAATATCTCGCTGATGTCCTTCTGCATGCTGAGCACAGAGCTAAGTAGGAGATCCATCTGCTCACTCCTAGACCTTGGCACCTAAGAACTAGAGTCTCTGGCAGCCTTTGCATGTGCCTGTGATGTAGCTGAAGTGGGATGATCTGGGTCCATCACCACAACGTTGTCTTCTAGCTCTGGCAATAGTGGCAAATGTGGTCGGTCAAGTGCAAATATGTGATTCTCCAACTTGGAGTTGATAAGCATCTGAATATAGGGTGCATAGCAGCAAGAGCGCTTCTGATCAGCAACAACCCTCTTCACAGTCTCCACTATCAGATACATCACTCTGAATCTCGTATGTTGATCTAGATGGAGCAGCATGTTGATGGAATATCCTCTTCTCATCTTCTCATCTCAAGACTTAGGCATCAAGGTATGCCTTAAGATAGTGTTGATCGTGCGTAGACCAGCCTAGAGGAAGTAGATAGATCCTAGCTTGTGAGACTTCACATGTGCAGCAGGAATCTCATTGTACATGTTCTTCTTGGCATTGTGGCTTGCCTTGGGCTCATTGTATACATTGATGTCACCATCTTCCACCTCTGGGACTCCTAAGATGGCAGCCCACTCCTCAACAGTGGATTCATATCTTGCACCTTTAGTCATCCATAAAATTCTACCATCTCCATAGAAATGAGCAGTGGAGTAGAATTGCATGATCATTTCATCATTCCAAGGAGTAAACTCCTTACCAACAAACTCATCCAGACCAATACAGTGAAAGTTGTCTTGAACACTTGGGAAGTAATCCTCATTATCCTTGATGTACATCCAGTCCACAAACCTCATATCACTCACAGCAGGGCTCTTGTCAAGCAAAATTGTTTCATAGAAGTCTTGCTGTTCTTTTGTATAGAACCTGTAGTCCACATCAGTCTTCCTCCTCTGTGAATATGGATCAACAACTCTCCACTCTCTCAAACCTGAGTCCTTCCTCTTCTTCATGTCCTCAGCAAGCAAGTGGCTGGCATTGTGCTCTGGAAGGTGTGGTCTTAGCTTCATCAAAGCTGACATAGCATCATCCTCAGCTTCCCTAAAGGTAGAAGTCTTGTTCTTGCTAAAGCTGGAATCTCTCTAGAGAACCTCTTGGGTTTATCTGCAGCAACCTTCTTGGGGGCAGTCTTGGTGCCTTTGGATGATGTATCCTTAGGCATAGCATCAACCATGAGCTTCTTCTTCTTAGGAGGAGCCTTGGCAGCTGGCTCTTCCTCCTCTTCTTCAGCAGCAGCCTCTGCTGGGTCCTCATACATTGAGGTAGGCCTGCCCATGACATGAATGATCCTCTTTCTGCTCTTCTTCTTCTTCTCGCCTGCCTTCTTAGGCATGGAATTCTTGGAGGGCTCAATAGTCATTGTTGCCCTAGCACTCTCTGGTGCTCTCACTGTCCCTCAGCTAGCATACTCTTTCCTTATTGCCTTCTTCTGCTTGGATGAAGAGGCAGCAGTAGTGTTCTTGGCAGCATCATCTTTCTTGGACAACCCTCAGGTATGAAATCTTCATCCTCCTCATCTGAGTTGAGCTTCCTTCTTGCCCTAGTTGCAGCTTTGGGCAGATCAGGTGAGCTAGGAACATCATCAAAGCTCTCATCAGGACTAGTGCCTGAGCTCATGTCAACACTCTTCTCTCTGAAATCATTCTGGCTATCATCTGAACCTGACATCTCTGACCCTGTGAAATTGAGTATAGAAGAGTGGATAGGTTGAGTCATCACAAAATTGCAGAAGATTTTCTCAAATTTGAACTAAAATTTCTTAAGATTTGCATTCTGCCAAGTGAATTTCGGTACTACCGATGCAAACTTTTCGGACCCACCGAGACAAACAACCTGATTAACAGAAACTTGGCACCACTTTCGGTGAGACCGAAAATGGGCACTCGGTTTCACCGAGGTTGTTCTCAGTTGACCAGAAAAGGGAATCGGTGAAGCCGATTCTTTTGCTTCGGTGTCACCGAGAATCAAGTTGCGGACGGCAAACCCTAAAAAATCGTTCGTTCTCTAGTCTAATGAAGTTTCTTGTGGATAGATCAATCTCAAACTTTGGCTTATCGATGGAAAAGTCCTAATGCGCAAGATTCGGAAAGGGGAGCGCACGAGGGGTCGAAATCGTACCCTAACTTGGTGACGATCTTGCTACGGCGGCGACGGGGGTGAAGATTCTGTCGACGGCGTGGACTTCCAACGGCGGAGGCACTCGGGAAGACGAAGGCGACGACCAGGGGTCTTGTTTGGCAGCTAGGGTTTTGGAGGGGATGACGTTTGAGGAACTAATTTCAAAAGTCGGGTCCGCCTCTTTATATACCCGTGGCTGTCGGTGACACCGGTTCTAACTTTTCGGTGTCACCGAGTTTCGCTACTGTCAGCTGACAGGGAAACTCGGGGTAACCGAGAAGATGGAATCGGTGATACCGAGTGTAAAAACCAGATCAACCCTAGGCATTCGGTGAGACCGAGATTTTGGTATTGGTTACACCGAGATGCACTTGGGAGGTTTTAATGGTCAGTCCTTTGTCGATACGGAACTTCGAGTGCTCCTCACACAGAGAGATCGAAAAGTCCTTGTTCAAATTTTGTGATGCAGCAAGAATGGAATATGATACGAGAAAGCATAGATAGCTAGAGAGTGGTCCTAGGCATTATTGTCCATGCAATTGGCAAAAGAAAAATCAAAAGCCAAATAGCAACAATTGGATCTCCTCGAATGAATAAAGAAATGCAGACCAACATGCTCACACAATAAGATGTCAAATGAAATCATGGCAAACATGCACATACATACTAGCATCTATCAAGCATTTTGGCGATGATGGAGTCATCTATAATGAGTATATTGACTTAGGAGCCAAGTAAGAATACTTGATCATAGGTCATACTCATCGTTTCGGCACAAGTGGGGTTACCACTTTTACATAAAGCATTTAATGTTGTCACATTCTAAGAGATGACTTAACTCAAGTCTTAGAGTAAAGCTCCCCCTTGATGTGACATCCCCCCATAGGAGGGATAAACTAACCTTGGGTTTGTCGTAGAAGACTTCATGTGGGTGATGTAGTGGTGGATGCTCAAGGTTGATGAAGATCATCTTGAGTTGGGAGCATCCTTGTTGTTTCTTACTCTTTTCACCTACATGGGTTAGTCCCAAGCACAAGAGACAAATACAAGGATATCTATGGACATGGAGTGCAAAGCATACATGATGATGTCCATGGGTTTGTTGATTACCTTGTCCCTTGCTTACCTTTGAGGGAATGTGTGACTCCTTGAACTATTGCATGATGTTGACGTTGTTTGCAACTAGTTCTTGCCAATAATGAATGTGAGTGAATTTCATTGGCGGAGTCACCCCTCAAGAACTTCTCTAGTTCTTCTTCTTGGGGACCCACATCAACTTGATGGGGATCCTTGGTGTTGAAGTGGCACTTGTAGAAGTTGAGCTTGAAGTAGCTTTGGGAACCCACTCCACCAAAGCTTGGGATTCATCTTCATATGAGTTAATGTCCTCTTGAAGCTTGTCCTTGCCTTTGAGCTTGTGATCTTGTGGTGGAAGGTCATCTTGAATGTTTGTTCCCTTGGGAAGAGTATGTTCATACTTCTCCCTTTGAGGAACAAACTTGGGCTTGGGGTATTGACGTTCTTCCCATTCAACTCCATTAGCGTTGAAGTAGCCAATGCCATGGTTCTTCCGGTATCCTCCGTGCTTGCGTACAATCTCCTCAAATTTCTTACACCCGGTAAGACTCTTGTAGATACCTTTCTCTATAATCCCTTTCAATAAATCGTTTTCTTGCTCAAGTGTAACTTGGCTAAGAGAATCATCATTAGTGGAATCAATAGAGCTACTAGAAGCAACATCATTAGAATTAGCATTTTTATTGTTGCTACTAGATGAAGAACCTTTCTTGTCTTTGTTACTAGTTTGTCTAGGTTTATCTTGTGGCATGAATGTAGACAAGAGTAATCGTTTGGCTAGATAAGATGAAGTCTTCTTTCGGAGATCGTCATTGATAGCTTTAAGAAACTCATGTTCTTGCTCCAAGGTGAGCTTCTCGAAGCGTAGCTTCTCATGAGTCCTTACAAGCTCTCTATGATCTTCTAGAGTAGATTCATGAGCTAACTTAAGAGTGTTTAATTCTTTAGTTAGTTGTTCTATTTTCATCTTATCATCATCAACCGACTTATCTTGACTAGCATGAAAATTATCAAGTTCATTTTGACTAACATCACTAGTTTTATCAAAGAGCAAGTCATCATCACCAAGTAAATCATCTTCATCACTATTGAAATCAAGATACTCGGGGTGTGATACCTTGGGGCCTTTAGCCATGAAGAAACTTCCACTCCCTTCATTTGGTGAATCAAATAGATCATAGGAGTTGGTAGTCACTAGTGCAAGTCCGGCAACACCTTCATCTTGACTATACTCGGAGTTGGAGTGATAGCTTCTCTCGGAGTCGTTGTCGGATTCGGAACCGGAAACCCATTCACCAACATGAGCTTGATGTCTTCTTCTTGAGTAGCTCTTGGTGTACTTGTCCTTCTTATCTGAATCCCTACTTCTCCTTGAGGGTCTTCTTTCATAACGATCATCTCTACTCCTTCTCTCTCTTTGAGGTGATTCATTCCTTGAGCTTCGTCTTCTAGGTGACTCTTCTCTTCGTTTGTAGGTAGCCGTGCACTCATTGGAGTAGTGTCCAGGCTTCCCACAATTGTAGCAGTTTCGGTCACGACTTGACAAACGCTTCTCTTCATATTTTGAGTTGGAGCTTCGTTCTTTGCCTTTATTCTTGTAGAACTTGTTGAATTTCTTGACCATGAGGCTTATCTCTTCATTGGTGACAAGGTTTTCGCTTGAAGTTGTGGGAGCATCACTTGTGGCTTTGTAAGCACCACTAGACTTGTTGTGAAGCTCTTCTTTGTCCTTAAGTGTCATCTCATGAGCAACAATACTTCCAACGACTTCCGTAGGCTTGATATCTTTGTAGTTGGGCATCATTTGGATCAATGTGCACACGGTGTCGTATCTCTCATCCAAAGCTCGAAGTATCTACTTGATGATGAATTTATCGGTCATTTCTTCGCTTCCTAAGCCGGCAATCTCATTTGTGATGAGAGCTAGCCTAGAGTACATTTTAGTGACTCCTTCACCATCCTTCATCTTGAACTTGTCAAGTTGACTTTGAAGAACATCCAACTTGGATTCTCTCACGGATTCGGTACCTTCATGCATATCGACCAAAGTATCCCAAATCTCTTTTGCATTCTCAAGACGGCTGATTTTGTTGAATTCTTCGGGGCATAGGCAGTTGAAGAGAATGTCACATGCTTGAGCGTTGTATTGCAACATCTTCAATTCATCCGCGGTCGCTTCACGATCCGGTTCCTTTCCATCACCAAAGAATTCACCTTGCAAGCCAACACGAACAACAGCCCATACGGCGGGGTTATGACCAAGAATATGCATTTTCATTTTGTGCTTCCAACTAGCAAAATTTGTGCCATCAAAGTATGGACCTCTATGGTGATAATTTCCCTCACTAGACGCCATACTCTCCTAGGTTGTGAGACCAATGCAATGGAGACCAAAGCTCTGATACCACTTGTAGGATCGAAAGTATGTCTAGAGGGGGGGGGGTGATTAGACTACTTGACCAAATAAAAATTCTACCTTTTCCCAATTTTAAGTGTTGGCAGATTTTAGCAATGATAGCAAGTCAAGTACACCCTACACATGCATGTCTAAGAGTATAGCAGCGGAAAGTAACAACAAGCATATGTAGTAGAGGGTAGGAAGGAAGATCAAACACAATTTGAAGACACGAAGATTTTTCCCGTGGTTCCGATAGGTGGTGCTATCGTACGTCCACGTTTATGGAGTCTTCAACCCACGGAGGGTAATGGTCGCGAGAGTCCACGGAGGGCTCCACCCATAAGGGTTCACGAAGTAGCAACCTTGACTATTCCATAACGGCTTCCTTCCACGAAGGACTAGCCTCACTATGGGTAGATCTTCATAAAGTAGGCGATCTCCTTGCCCGTACAAACTTCTTGGTTCAATTCCACAACACGAAGTAGGAGGCTCCCAAGCGACACCTAACCAATCTAGGAGGCACCATCCTCCAAAAGGTAATAGGCTCGGTAATGTCGATGAACTACTTGCTCTTGTGCTTCAAGATGATAGACTCCTCAACACACAATCACTCTCTCACAGATTTGGCTATGGTGGAAGAGATTGATTTGGTGGAAAGCAACTTGGGGAGGCTAGAGATCAAGATTCATATGGTAGGAATGGAATAGCTTGATCTCAACACATGAGTAGGTAGCTTTCTCTCAGAAAATTGGATGGGGCAAGTATGGAATAGTTCTGAGTGCTTCTCTTTCGAGTGGGTGGTGGTGAAGGGGTATATATAGGCATCCCAAAAAATCCAACCGTTACACCTAAAGTGACGAACTCGGTGACACCGAAGTGTAAAACTTGGTGGTACCGAAGTGACCAAAAGACAGCAACTTTTGAATCTCGGTGAGACCGATACATAATTCTCAGTGGTACCGATTAGATGACCAACGGTCAGAAAACACAACTCGGTGAGACCAATTCTCAACATTCGGTGGTACCAATTCTTGACAATGGCTAACCAGAGAGTTGATCCAAAAACTTGGTGAGACCGATTCACAAAACTCGGTGATACCGATTCTTGAGAATGGCTAACCAGGAAGTTGGTCCAAATCTCGGAGAGACTGATTGGCAAAACTCGGTGGTACCGATGCTTGAAAATAGCTAACCAGAAAGTTGGCAACTGAACTCGGTGGCACCGAAGTGGAATGTTGGTAGTACCGAGAGGGGTTTGGCTAAGGATCTGTCTAGGGTTTGAATCTCGGTGAGACCGAATAGGAATTGTTGGTCTTACCGATTTTAGTGGTAGGGTTCTAGACTGAGTATTTGTGGGAGAGTTTGTGGGTGTTTTTGGTGACTATCACTTGTGCACGTGGAGCATCTTGTTCACCAACAGTACCTTACCCCCTTTTAATAGTATTGGCTTTCCTATGGACTCAAAGTGATTTCTCACAAAGTAAAATGTAGAGTCCTCTTGATTGAAGCTTTGCCAATCCATTTCCTTGCATCTTGGGGTTTCTCCATAATCCTTTTGCCAACCTATTATTGAACTTTTCCTGAAATATACTTAGTGGAAGCATTCGTTCAATGATATATATGTTGTTATTAATTTCCAAAACCACCAAGGGAGCGAATGCGCTTTCATATAGGCACGTAGAAGAGACCGCTTCCTCCCCGACAACAGCGCCAGAAATTCCTTTGACGTGGCTTGAGACTGCGTCGGTATTTCCCCAAAGAGGAAGGGATGATGCAGCACAGCGACGGTAAGTATTGCCCTCTGTTATGAAACCAAGGTTATCGAACCAGTAGGAGGATCACCACCACCCAATAAGCAGCACCTGCACACAAACAGCAAATACTTGCAACCCGACGCGAAAGAGAGGTTGTCAATCTCTCTACGGTAAAAAGATAGATTAGGTAGTGATAGATAGGAGAGATAGATCTCTCAAGAACCCAAAATAAAAAGAGCAAATAAAATATGCAGCAATATGTTTTTGGGTTTTTGGTTTTGTAGATCTGAAAACAAAGATGCAAAAAGATAGATCTGAAAGCAATATGTTGGAAAAGTACACCTGGGGGCCGTAGGGTTCACTAGTGGCTTCTCTCATGAGTATAGCGCACGGTGGGTGAACAAATTACTGTTGGGCAATTGATAGAAAATCGAATAGTCATGACAATATCCAAGGCGATGATCATTATATAGGCATCACATCCAAGATAAGTAGACCGACTCGTGCCTGCTTCTACCACTATTACTCAACACATCGACCGCTATCCAGCATGCATCTAGTGTATTAAGTTCATGGAATAACGGAGTAATGCAATAAGAATGATGACATGATGTAGACAAGATATATTCATGTAGGAATAGACCCTATCTTGTTATCCTTAATAGCAACGATACATGCGTGTCTTGCTGCCCCTTCTGTCACTGGGAAAGAACACCGCAAGATCGAACCCATCACAAAGCACCTCTTCCCATGGCAAGAAAAATCGATCTAGTCGGCCTAACTAAACCAAAGATCCGAAGAAGAAATACGAGGCTATAAGTAATCATGCATATAAGAGATCAAAGAAGACTCAAATATTATTCATGGATAGAAACTGATCATGAACTCAAAATTCATTGGATCCGAACAAACACACCGAAAAAGTTTACATCAAATAGATCTCCAAGAGACCATTGTATTGAGAATCATAAGAGAGAGAGAAGAAGCCATCTAGCTACTGCCTAGGGACCCGTCGGTCTATGGTGAACTACTCACGCATCATCGGAGAGGCACCTATGAGGAAGATGAACCCCTCCGTAATGGTGTTTAGATTGGATCTCGAGGTTCTGGAACTTGTGGCGGCTGGAATTGTGTTTCGTCGACTCCCCTAGGGTTTTTGGAATATTTGGGAATTTATAGGCATCAGAGGCGGTGGAGAGGGGCCCCGAGGAGGGCACAACCAATCAGGGCGCGCCGGGGCCCCCTGGCGCGCCCTGGTGGGTTGTTGTCTCCTCGGCCCACTCCCCCAGCACTTCTTTGGCCCACTAGGTGTCTTCTGGTCCAGAAAAAATCTCCAAAAAGTTTCGTCACGATTGGACTCCGTTTGGTATTGATTTTCTGCGAAGTAAAAAACAAGCAAAAACAGCAACTGGCACTTTGGCACTATGTCAATAGGTTAGTCCCAAAAAATGATATAAAGTTGTTATAAAATGATTGTAATACATCCACGAATAATAATATAACAGCATGGAACAAGCAAAAATTATAGATACGTTGGAGACGTATCAATGCCATGACCAATATTTAGATGAGCAACAAGTAAGACGCTTTAACTACCGATATTTCTACTAACCAACAATTATTTACTCATGCCCTTTCATATTACTACATCAATATCATTAACCCACAACCTCTCTTATATTGTGAGCTACATGAAGGTTTTGATTATACACTCATTGAATACCTATGCTTTTTGGACTAGTCTTATAACCCATGCAACTTACCGTTACTATTTATTTGACTAGTGAAGCACGAGAGTTCAATTATTTCTATAAAATCTATATGCCATTGATAACCCATAAGTATAGGGGTCGCGACAGTCTTCACGGGTAGTATTTCACCCTAATTTATTGATTCGACACAAGGGGAGCCAAAGAATATTTATTGGCCTTGATAGTTGAGTTGTCAATTCAACCGCACCTGGGATATCTCTCTGCAGCAAAGGTTTAATAGCACAACAAATAGTAGTAGCAAAAGTAACAGTAGTAGTGACAACAGCAATATTTTAGCACTTGTGACAGTAGCTAGCAATTGTAATTTAGCAAGATTCAGTATATGTAAAGCGTAGGCACGTGGATCGGTGATGGATAATGATTTAGATGACATCAATCATGTAATAGTTACACACTAGGGCGACACAGAACTAGCTCCAATTCATCAATATAATGTAGGCATGTATTCCGTATATAGTCATACGTGCTTGCGATAAGAACTTGCATGACATCTTTTGTCCTACCCTCCCGTGGCAGCGGGGTCCTATTGGAAACTAAGGGATATTAAGGCCTCCTTTTAATAGAGAACCGGAACAAAGCATTAACACATCATGAATACATGAACTCCTCAAACTACGGCAATCACCGGAAAGAATCCCAATTATTGTCACCTTGGGGTATGCGGATCAAGTCACATAATAGGTGCATACAACTTGCAATATAGGATCCAAATCAATCTTATATTCAGAGATAATATAATATGTTCAGATATGAAATCATGGCACTCGGGCCCTAGTGACAAGCATTAAGCATAGCAAAGTCATAGCAACATCAATCTCAGAACATAGTCGATACTAGGGATCAAGCCCTATCAAACTTAACTCGATTACATGATCAATCTCATCCAATCCCACCATCATCCAGCCTACAAAGGAATTACTCACTCTCGGTGGTGAGCATCATGGTGGTGTTGATGGAGAAGGGTTGGTGATGACGACGGCGATGATTTTCCCTCTCCGGAGCCCCAAACGGACTCCAGATCAGCCCTCCCGAGGAAGAACATGAGGTGGCGGCGGCTCCGCTCGTGAAATGCGATGAAAACTTCTCTCTGATTTTTTCCCCAAAGAGGTGATTTTATGGGACTGCAATCAGGGTCGGAGGAGCCTCGTGGGCCGCACAAGCTATCAGGGCACGACCTAGGGGGGCGCCCTACTGGCTTGTGCCCCACAGGTGGCCTCCCTCCGGCAGGTCTTCGCTCCATAATTCATTATAATTGAAAAATTCCACAAAAAGTTTCGTCCAATTCCGAGAACTTTTATTTCTGCACAAAAATATAACCAAGGTAGTTCTGCTGAAAACAGCGTCAGTCTGGGTTAGTTCCATTCAAATCATGCAAATTAGAGGTCAAAACCAAAGCAAAAGTGTTTGGAAAAGTAGATACGTTGGAGACGTATCAGCCATCATGCTTTAAAAGATACAAGTGAAGCATTAGAGCAACTGCCAAGGTCAAAAGATATAAGTGAAGCACATAGAGTATTCTAACAAATTATGATGAACATGTGTCTCTCTCAAGTAGGTGTGTCCAACAAACAATGATTGTGGCAAACTAAAAATAAAGCAAACTATAATACATGACGCTCCAAGCAAAACACATATCATGTGATGAATAAAAATATAACTCCAAGTGACATATCGATGGAATGGAGACGGAAGAGGGGATGCCTTCCGGGGCATCCCCCATCTTAGATGCTTGAGTCTTCCTAGAATTTTACCTTGGGGTGCCTTGGGCATCCCCAAGCTTAGGCTCTTGTTGCTCCTTGTTCCTTCATCCATCGTGATCGCACCCAAAACTTGAAAACTTTAGCACACAAAACTCAACAGAAAACTCGTGTGCTCCGTTAGTATGATAGGCAAGTCATTAAATTTAGGTACTGTTATAAATTGATTCATATTTTATTATTGCATAAGGTGCTGTATTCTAACTTCTCCATGGCTTATACCCCCCGACACAATTCATAGCATCATCAAAACAAGGAAACTATGCAAGCAAAAACAGGATTTGTCTAAAACAGAACAATCTGTAATGATCTGCCAAACACCATACTTCTATAACTCCAAAAAAATAAAAAATTAGGAAAACCTGGGTAATTTGTATACAAATACAGTGTAAACAATTTAGATCAAGAATACGCTCCAGTAAAGTCAGAGAAATTCTGCACTGGACGTAGAAGTTTCTGTTTTGCACCGTATCAATTCTACTATCTTCCAAATCAATCCAAAAGGCTTTACTTGGCACAAACACTAATTAAAACATAAAAACACAATCATTACAGTAGAAAAAATCATGTAAACACCCCAAGATAGAAAGTAAAAAACAAAAATTTAAAGATAACTATTGGGTTGCCTCCCAATAAGCGCTATCGTTTTATGCCCCTAGCTAGGCATAATGCATAGTATCAAGTGTTGTCATATTTGATATTCAGTCCATAGGTGGCCCTCATAAGAGATTCATAAGGTGGTTTAATTATCTTTCTAGGGAAGTGTTCCATCCCTTTCTTTAGTGTGAATTCGAATCTTATGTTTCCCTCCTTCATATCAATAATAGCACCTATAGTTCGTAGGAAAGGCATACCAAGTATTATTGGACAGGACAAATTGCATTCAATATCAAGCACAATGAAATCCACGGGCACATAGTTTCTATTAGCAAGAATAATCACATCATTTATTCTACCGAATGGTTTCTTAATAGTGGAATTCGTTAGGTGCAAATTAAGGGAACATTCATTTATATCGGTGAGACCTAGCACATCACATAGAGATTTCAGTATGATGGAAATGCTAGCATCAAGGTCACACAAAGCATTGCATTCATCTTCAAGTTTTATTTTAATAGTAGGTTCCCATTCATCATGCAACTTTCTGGGAATAGAAACTTCTAACTCAAGTTTTCCTTCATGAGCCTTTAGCATAGCTTCTACGATATGTTTAGTAAAAGTCTTATTTTGTTCATAGGCATTGGGTGAGCTAATTATGGATTTAAGCAAGGAAATACATTCTACTAAAGATCAATTATTGTAATTAAAGTCCTTGTGATCCAAGATGGTTGTTACATCACTAGTTAAAGTTTTGACCTCTCCAAACCCACTTTTTTCATTTTTATCATTAAGATCATCACCCTCCGAGCAAATGGGACGCCTTCTACTTAAACTTGACTCATCTCCAGTCCCTTTATCATCTATTTTAAGATTATTAAACAAAGATTCAATGGGAGAAGTACCAATCATTTTAATATCTTCATCATGATTACGGTAAAAACCGGGAGGAAGCGCCTTTTCTAAGAATTCTCGCTTAGCTCTCAACCTAGCGGTCCTCTCCTTACTTTCATTAATAGATATTTGGATGGATTTAATAGACTCATTAATATCATGCTTGGGTGCCAAAGTTTTACTTTTAAGAGTTTCCACATCATACTACTTCAGGAAGGTCCAAAGACGACACATCAATTAGAGACCCTTCGACGAAACTATGTGCGATGCAGTAATCGCAAACGAGATAGTTCTAGTTCCGTCGCCAATGAAACGAACTGTGCGCGATGGCTGACCCATCAAACACGATTTAGATAATAGGTGCATGTGCGATCCGGGGCAAATAGCTGGTATTTACAAACTGTTTGTGATGAGGAAAAATAACACAAACGGTTTAAAAACAGTTGTGTGCGATGTACGACATACAGTTGACACCGTAGAACTGTTTCCGAAGATCGAACATAATGCAAGCAGTTACGCAGATCCAGATGTGTGCGATATACGGCATACAGGTCATTCAGAAGAACTGTTTGTGCTGATCCGGAAGAACACAAACGGTTTGGCATATCAAGGTGTGTGTGATACTCTGCAAACAGGTCGGTAATCAGAATTGTATGCGATAATTCTAGACAACACATACTATTTGTTGTTCCAAATTGTGTGCTCAATAGGGCACTCAATTGAAGAAACCAACTATGCATGATAATGTGAATGATCACTGTCGAATCTGAATTATTAACCGTTTGTGACGAGATCGACAGGGGAAACAGAGTTCAAGTGTAAATATGAGCCAACGGCAATAGAGATAAACAATTTGATTTACTTCTTCGTGTTGTTGTTGTTGTTGTTTTTGTTGTTGGATGGCCTCGCGACATCGACTTGGCATGGACGCTTCTTGCCACTGACCACTGGCTTTTCATCGCCGTCGTCGATGTCCTCCTCGTCATCGTCCTTGTTTGACCATTCATCATCATCATCATCATCGATGTCCTCGTCGGCGTACTCGTCGTCGTCCTCCTTGTTCGACCATTCCTCCCCATTATCATCTTCGTCTTCTTGTTCAGCCCTCCCTGGCTCCTCGTCTGTCTGGTCGTCGTTCGACCACTCTGGCGGCGGCGCCCTTCCATGAACCAAATAAAATAGAGGCCAGGGCTTGACGCTGGACTAATGGAAGACAAGCGCGATGATTCTGAGGTTGACTGCAGATCAGGCACCATACTGGCGGAACTGTCGTCCTCGCTGTCGCTCGACATGACTGTGCTACATAAAAAAATGTCGAGAAAGCGAGTTTGCAGAGTGCGAGTAAGTGTGTAGCGCGGCCTGCCGAGACGATGAAGATGGTGGCGACTGAAGCGTGGTATGAAGAAAAGAGGAATGGCAATTGAAGCGGGGGATTGACGGATTATATTGGTGCCTTGGCAAGAGGTTAGAATTCCTACATAATTAAGTGCAATTATGAGTATCCCGTCTCTCTAAATTCCTCTCGATGTGATAATTACGCACACGGGTTGGAGCGTCCAAATGTGTCCAATATGCACACGGTACATTTTAGCATAGGGCACTTGGTAAGCAATAGATGAGCTCCGGTTATTGTTGTAGCCAGGAACAATCAAACAAAACCCCTAATCATCATTGCAAACAGCGCATAGAAGATGGCTAATGCGACAACTACAACTACACATGCTAGTTCCTTCTTGTCTCTTGCTTTCATTGGTTGCCTGTGATTTATTCTTTCTTGCTTCATTGTACTTATTGTACACTCCAGATCAGTCAGATTCTTCTTCAGCTTTATGTTATCTTCTGCAAGCTTGGTGATAACACTCCGAGCCCTGCCATGTCATTCATCATCCAACCAGTTAACAAAGGCACAAGCCTCATATCCTTGCGAATGTTAAATAATCAGGATGAGTGAGGGCATTAACTTGACTTAAAGGATGAACATAGCACTAACGTCTAAGGGGCAACCAAGAAACCATTAGCCAATGTCGAATCCCTCGGTGCATACACATCGAGCGGGAGTGTGTCCATGCACACAACTCAGCTTTTGGTACTTCTCGGTGGCGCAAAACTCGGAATTGAACTCATGTTGCGGGAGTCTGCTGGAGTCATACTTTGTATCCGGCATTTAATCGCTTCCTAAGAGAAGGGGGGTCCAATTCAGGACGGATTGAGTACACCGGCCTCCTGATGACCTTTGGCAAGTGCTCGGGGTGACCACCGTCGTGGTGGCACCAACAATGGCGCTGCCAAGAGCAACTGTACGAACCGGAGCAGCCGCATTGAAACCATCAGTACAACTCATCCGCATTCCCCCAATGTCAGCACCACGCTAGGGAATTTGGGCACTAGGGATTTGGAGGCTATTTAGGGATTTGGGGAAGATGGGGAAACTATGGGGATCTGATAATGGTCGGGGAACTATTTATCACACTCTGTTGTATACGGCACATGGTTTCCCAAACCAAGTCGTGTGAGATGGAAATGTGCGTGATACATGGTTTCCGTAACGTGACTGTTTGTGATGTGCTACCTGGTACATATGGGGCGGTAAACAACCGCTCTCCGGAAACTAAAAATATGTTATGTTGATAGAGATGTGGGCGGCGACCGAGGCAGCGCCTACCGGATAGGATGTCAATCCCCGGTCGGTCGGCGGTGTCGACATTATAGAAAGTCCATCCTCAGTAGGTCGGCGGTGGCGGCATGATAAGAGGTCAATCCTCGATCGGCGGCTGGAGATATAGGAGGAGCTCAATCCTCGTGGTTGGCGCCGGCGTGGCTGGAGCACGTCCCTCATGGTTGTTGATAATCCACAAGTGTAGGGGGTCGTTTGTAGCCTTTTTTTGCTAAATAAGAGTGTCGAACCCAATGAGGAGCTAAAGGTAGAACTAATATTCTCTCAAGTTCTATCGACCACCGATACAACTCTACGCACGCTAACGCTTACTTTACCTAGAACAAGTATGGAACTACTTTGCAGGAAGGAAACTAGTAGCACTTAGTAGGTATGATAGATAGGATTGCAAGATAATGAAGAGAAAGTAAATAAAAGTTAAGGGATGTTTAGAGAAATATTAAATAAGTTAATTGTTTAGTAAAAAGCTTTTTGTAGCACAAGAGAAAGATTGTCCATAGGCAATTGAATATAACATGATAGATACTTGTCATATGCGAGGGAGAGGCATACGCTAACACACTCTGTACTCAGATCATATGCACTTATGATTGGACCTCTAGCAAGCATCCGCAACTACTAGAAATCATTAAGGTAAACCCAACCATAGCATTAAACATCAAGTCCTCTTTACTCCCATACGCAAACAATCCCCTTACCCGGGTGTAAGCTTATGTCACTCTAGCCACCCACTATAAGAGAATCATTAACATATTGCAAACACTCCAGCGGGATTCCCTCACGTGAGCGCCTCACGGAATGCACCTTAGGACACCATCATATCAACATACAACTCATATCAATAACATCATACCACAATTAACCCATAGGACAAAAGAAATCTACTCAAACATCATAGGATAGCCACACATCATTGGATAATAATATATATATCATTAAGCACCATGTTTAAGTAGAGATTACAACGGGGAAGAGAGGTTTTACACCGCTTCATACAGGGGGAGAGAGTTGGTGGTGACGGCGGCAAAGTTGTTGGTGTAGATCGCCATCACGATGGTTGCCCCGGCAGCGCTACGGCGCCACCAGGAGAGAGGGGGAGAGATCCCCCCTCCTTATTCTTCTTCCCTGGCCTCCTCCCTAGGTAGGAGGAGAGTTTCCCCTCTGGTTCATGGTCGCCACGACTCCCGGAGGGCAGGAGCCCCTCCAAGATTGGATCTCTCTCTTTGTTTCTCTTCTGTTTTCGCGATAGGTTTCTGACCCCTTCACCATTTCATAAATATCTGGAGATCCGTAACTCTGATCGGGCTGAAATTTTGAGGTGTTTTTTATCAGAAAATTATCTTTCTTGCAGTGAAAGTAGGGCCCCAACCGACTTAAGGGGTGGACACGAGCTAACAGGGCGCGGCCAACCCCCTTGGCCACGCCTTGTTGGGTCGTGGGGCCCTCGGGCATCGTATTGCATTGATTCTTCTTCCTAAAATTCACATATATTCCAAAAAAATCTTCGTAATTTTTTTTATCGCGTTTGGACTTTGTTTGATATGGAATTTCTGCGAAACAAAAAACACACAAAAAACAGGAACTGGCATCGGGCACTGGATAAGTAAGTTAGTCCCAAAAATAATATAAAATGTTGCCAAAAGTATATGAAAATTGTAGAATATTGGCATGACACAATCAAAAATTATAGATACGACGGAGATGTATTAACACCCCCAAGCTTAATTCCTGCTCGTCCTCGAGTAGGTAAATGATAAAAAGATAATTTTTGATGTGGAATGCTACCTAACATAATCTTGAACAAATTTCTAGTCATGGCATGAATATTAAGATACAAATGATTCAAGGCAATAGTCTATCATTTTACATAAAGACATCAATACTTAGGTTTACTAGTAAACAATCACGTCCTTTCAAAATAACAATGCTAAAGAATGTTATCCCTACAAAATCATATAGCCTGTCATGCTTGGTCTTCCTAGCATAAAGTATAAATCATGAGCACCCCGGTGTCAAACCAAGCAATTGGATCGTACCTTTTCAATGTGCATCAACTTTTTATTCTTCACGCAATACATGAGCGTGAACCATGGACATAGCATAAGGGTGGAATAGAATATGGTGGTAGATATCGAAGGGGTAAAAAGTGAAGAAGAAAGTCTCGCATCAACTAGGCGTATCAACGGACTATGGAGATGCCCATCAATAGATATCAATGCGAGGAGTAGGGATTGCCATGCAACATGGTGCACTAGAGCTATAAGTGTATGAAAGCTCAACTGAAGCTAAGTGGGTGTGCATCCAACTTGCTTGCTCATGAAGACCTCAGGCATTTGAGGACGCCCGTCATCGGAACATACAAGCCAAGTTCTAGTAATGAAAAATTCCCACTAGCATATGAAACTGATAAAACATGAGACTCTGTATATGAAGAACATGGTGTCACTTTGAGGCACAAGTGTGGTAAAGGATAGTAGCAAAGTCCCTTCTCTCTTTTTCTCTCATTTATTTCCTTTTTTCATGGTGGGCCCTTTTTTCGCCTCCCCCATTTTTTTGTGGTGGGCTCATTTGGCCTCCCCCATTTTTTCATTTTTCGCCCGGAGTCTCATCCCAACTTGTGGGGGAATCATGGTCTCCATTATCCTTTCCTCACTGGGACAATGCTCAAATAATGATGATCATCACACTTTTATTTTCTTACAACTCAACATGAAAAACTGTATGACTCTATATGAATGCCTCTGGCAGTGTATCAGGATGTGCAATGATCTCGTGTAGCAAAGATATCAAAAAATAGACAAGCCATGGAAATATCATGCTAGCTATCTTACGATCATGCAAAGCAATATGACAGTGAAGGTACAAGTCATATGATGTGACGGTGGAAGTTGCATGGCAATATATCTCGGAATGGCTATGGAAATGCCATGATAGGTAGGTATGGTGGCTGTTTTGAGGAAGATATAATGAGGCTTATGTGCAATAGAGCATATGATGTCGCAGTGTTTGGATGCACCGACGGAGTTTGCACCGATCCTCGAGGTGAGAATGGGCAATGCACGGCACCGAAGAGGCTAGCAAATATGATGTGATGAGATTGCGTATGTCCATGGATTCACATTAGTCATAAAGAACTCATATACTTATTGCAAAGTTTTAATAGTTTTATCACAAATCAAAGTACTACTCGCATGCTCCTAGGTAGGAGGTTGGGAGGAGTTAACCTTCACGCGTCTCCGATTCAACAGCACAAAGGATTTCAATCAAGGATAAATTATTCTCCAACTTCATCGCATAACTAGAGACTATACGTGCATGCTTAGGGAATCACAAAACTTAACATCAATATTCTTACTAGACCACAATCATTCACTAGTGTCCCCACATATTACCATCTTAATATCGCAAAACTATAGCAGGGAATCAAACATATCATATTCAGTGATCTACAAGTTTTATGTAGGACTTTATGACTAACCATGTAAATGACCAATTCCCGTTGACTCTCTAAATAGGTATAAGTGAAGAATGAGATTTTAATTCTTTCTACAAAAGACCTGAACATGCTCTAATAAATATAAGTGAAGCCAAAGAGCATTCTACAAATAATGGTTTTCTATATGTAGAGAAATAGGCATCCAACTTCAAATGATATAAGTGAATCACATGAAGCATTCTATAAAGCCATACTCAAAAGATATAAGTGAAGTGCAAAGAGCATTCTATAAATAAATCATGGACCTTCCCATACGAGCATGGTGCATTTCTAAAAGAAAAAGAAAAGTCACACGACGCTCCAAGAATTTACGCATATCATGTGAACAAAACAAAAACCGAGACATACCGATAATTGTCGAGGAAGAAAGATGGGATGCCTTCCGGGGCATCCCCAAGCTTAGACGCTTGAGTCTCCTTGAATATTTACTTGGGGTGCCTTGGGCATCCCCAAGCTTGAACTCTTGCCTCTCCTTATTCCTCTCATATCGATACATGCTCGATCTTCGAATACTTCATCCACACAAAACTTAACGGAACTTTCATTAGAAAGGTTAGTACATATAACACCAAATTCCATCATGTCTTGCCATCACATTATTGTATAATTATAATCAAACATTACCTACTGTATGCTATCACAATTCTATGGCTCCCAAGTCAATGGGGCTCAACAAGAACTCAAACATAAGCAGTCAAAGCAACTATAACATCAATCTGTGAAAAATAGGACAGTCTGTAAAGATGTAGATGAAACCTATACTTCCCTAACTCAAATTAAAACACTACAGCAAAAGTTTCTGTTTTTACACAGCACATATCAAACAAGCAATTTAAACATCCTAAAGGTAATTCTTGGCACATTATTTTTATAATACAATGGATTTGTACAAGGGGATAATTATTTTGTTAAAAAGTTGCTGTAATCAAGATTCACAAAGTTTCCATGGGCATGAACAAAAGTTCAATGACGTCCCCCACTTCAACGGTGCTCATCTTTCTCACTTTCACCTTTCTTATTGAAAATTGTTTTAAGTTCCCCACTTTATTTTTTTGTTTTTAATTATTTTAAAAGCACACAACAGAAATAAATGACTCTCTAAAACTTCCGGGTTGTCTCCCTGGCACCGCTTTCTTTAAAGCCATTAAGCTAGGCATATAGTGCTCAAGTAATAGATCCACCCGGATCCCAAGGTATATCAAACCCAATTTTAATTAAAAATGATTTGTAATTTAGTAGTGAGCACAAAGCAACATATATCATGTAACAACGAAGTCTAACTCTCTTCCTATGCGTTGGCATGTTATAAAAGAACATTTCATTCACACAAAGTAAAGGCCAATACATAGCATAAGTGGTTTCTTGCAATTTTATTGTATTGGGAACATAGAGAGGTGAAGATTTGGTTCCTCTCTCATAATAATTGCAAGTAGGAGTAGCAAGCACATGCATATTATATTCATCAAAATCATCATGTTTGATAGTAAAACGCAACCCATCAATATAATCCTTAATAAGTGCAAACTTCTCCGATATAGTGTAGTTGGGAGAATTCAAAAAGATAATAGGACTATCATGTGTGGGTGCAATAGCAACAATTTCATGCTTAACATAAGGAACTATAGCAAGTTCATATCCATAAGCATCATTCATATTGCCATCATGGCCACAAGCATAGCAAGCATCAAGTTCATCAAAAAGGGATATTTCAAATGAATCCAAGGGATCATAGCATTCATACTTCGGTATGTGCGAAGGGAAATTAAACAATGTATGAGTTGAAGAGTTAATCTAATTAGAAGGTGGGCACGGGTAGCTAATCCGTGCTTCCTCCTTTTGTTCTTCGCTCTCCTCCTCATCTTTTTCATCTAATGAGCTCACAGTTTCAGCAATTTCTTCTTCCATAGATTCCTGCAAAATATTAGTCTCTTCCAAGGCAGCATACATTCTCTCAATAAATTCTTTAACATAAGCATTAGAAGCATAGTTTTCATAGCAATATTTAAGTACGACAAAATTTTCAAATTTGTAAAGAGTAGAAGCATACTTTTCAATCAAAGTAGCAATTTCATAAGCACCCTTAAAAGCAAAAAATTATTCAATTTGTTCAACATCATAATAACAATAGGCATCCTTGGCATAAGTAGATAATATTTCATTATCATTAAACACACATTGATAGGGAAGGTGCTTTTAGCGTCTTCAGAACAAGAAGTGAAATCATGTAACTCACATAAATTCCAAGCATAGCAACACAAAGTATTAATTTGATGCCACAAGAGTTTCCCATTTTGAGACAAGCGGAGTCGCAAATAATAAGCATGCTAATTTTATGATTTTACCTCAACACGATAATATCAGTATGGTACAAGTAAAAGGGATCGAAGACGATCCAAGTAAAAAGCTTCAGCAGTACGGTACATTTTGGGTGGTTCCTCAACCAATGGGTTAGCAAGTACATCTATTTTTTTTGGTATTTTGCGTTTCCTACCCATAACTAAGATAGAAAACAACTTAGAACATAAAATAAAATTACTTAGTGATAAAGCAAACAAGCACACACGAGAATATCAACCGCTACGCTATTGCTCCCTGGCAACGGCGCCAGAAAAAAGTTTGGATAACCCACAAGTGTAGGGGATCGTTTGTAGCCTTTTTTGATAAGTAAGAGTGTCGAACCCAATGAGGAGCTAAAGTTAGAACTAATATTCTCACAAGTTCTATCGACCACCGATAAAACTCTACGCACGCTAACGCTTACTTTACCTAGAACAAGTATGAAACTACTTTGCGGGAAGGAAACTAGAAGTACTTAGTAGGTATGATAGATAGGTTTGCAAGATAATGAAGAGCAAGTAAATAAAAGTTAAGGGTTGTTTAGAGAAATAATTAATTGTTTAGTAGAAAGCTTTTTGTAGCACAATAGAAAGATTGTCCATAGGCAATTGAATAAAACATGATAGATACTTGTCATATGCAATGAGGGAGAGGCATACGCTAACACACTTTCCGTACTTGGATCATATGTACGTATGATTGGACCTCTAGCAAGCATCCGCAACTTCTAGAAATCATTAAGGTAAACCCAACCATAGCATTAAACATCAAGTCCTCTTTACTCCCATACGCAAACAATCCCCTTACTTGGGTGTAAGCTTCTGTCACTCTAGCCACCCACTATAAGCGAATCATGAACATATTGCAGACCCTCCAGCGAGATTCCCTCACGTGTACGCCTCACGGAAGGCACCTTAGGACATCACCATATCAACATACAACTCATATCAATAACATCATACCACAATTAACCCATAGGACAAAAGAAATCTACTCAAACATCATAGGATAGCCACACATCATTGGATAATAATATGTAGCATTAAGTGATACGTCTCCAACATATCTATAAGTTTTTATTGTTCCATGCTGATATATTATCATTCTAGGATACTTTTTGGGTCTTTATTTACGAATTTATAATATTTTTGAGAACTAACCTATTGACCCAGTGTCCAGTGCAAGTTGCTGTTTTCTGCATGTTTTTGGCTTTTCAGGTTTACAATACCAAACGAAGTCCAATTGCCACGAAACTTTTTGATGATTTTCTCTGGACCAAAAGAAGACTTGGAAGCTTCAGAAGGAGGTCGGGAGGCGCACGAGGGCCCCACCACACATCAGGGCGCGCCCTAGGGGGGGTCGCGCCTGATATGTGGTGGCCCCCTTGTGGCTCTCCCGACGTCCCTCTCTGGCCTATAAATTCTCTAACATCGCAAAAACCCTGAAGGCAGTCCCAAAACCCTTTTTCCGCCACTGCAAGTCTCTGTTTTGTCGCGAGGCCATCTGGAGCTCCGTTCCGGCACCCTGCCAGATGCGGGATCGATCACGGATGGCCTCTTCATCAACCTTGCTGCTCTCATGATGATGTGTGAGTAGTTCACCACAGACCTATGGGTCCATTGCTAGTACCTAGATGGCAATCTCTCTCTCTTATGATCTTCAATACAATGGTCATCGCAACTTTGCTTTGATCTATCCGTTGTAATCCTATTGTGTGATGTGTTTGTTGGGATCCGATGAATTGTAGGTTTATGTTCAGATTATTCATCAAAAGTATTTGAGATACCTCTGATATATATTGTCTCTTAATTGCATGATCATTATAGCTTCTTAATGCTCTCCGATTTATTGATGTGCTTTGGCTAAGTAGATTGATATTTCATCGGTGGGAGTGGTGTGTTGTGGTAGGTTCAACCTGGCGAGTTTCTATATCCCAGTGAAAAAGTAGGGGACAAGATGCGTCTTTGTGTTGTTGCTACTAAGGATAACACGATGGGGTTCATTCATATTGCTTGAGTTTACTTTGTCTACATCATGTCATCGTTCTCCATGCATTACTCTGTTTTACTTAATACTCTAGATGCATGCTGGATAGCGGTCGATGAGTGGAGTAATAGTAATAGGTGCAGGCAGGAGTCGGCCTATTTGTTTATGGATGTGATGCCTATATACACATGATCATTGTCGTGAAAATCGCATAACTATCCGCTTTTCTATCAATTGCCCAACAGTAGTTTGTTACCCACCGTATGATGCCTACATGAGAGATGCCGCTAGGGAAAACTATGCCCTCCGGGTCTATTCACTTATATATTTGCAAATGCTATTATTACCTCGCTGCCTTTATTTATATTTTATTTTATTTTGAAATTTATATTTATCAAAAATTATCTACACGGCTCATTTGCTTGCAAATATCGAGATCAAGGGGATTGACAACCCTGTTGCCCGCGTTGGGTGCAAGTTGTTTGTTCATTTGTGTGCAGCCGCTGAAGACGGTTAAGGATTGATATTCCTATTGGTTTGATAAACCTTGGTTTCATAACTGAGGGAAATACTTACCCACTTTGTGTTGCAATTACCCGTTCCTCTTCACGGAAAACCCAACGTAGATCACAAGTATCAGGAAGGATTTCTGGCGCCGTTGCCGGGGAATACCATCATCAACTATCAAGTAATTCCCACAAATTTTCATTCACTTGTTCTTCTTTTTTTGCTTTTATATTTAGTTTGTCTCATAAAAATAAAAAATACAAAAAATGGAGCTTAGGTTGCCTCATATGCTTCGTCTTTATAATGTCTTTCGTGAAAATAAGGATTCGGAAAATTGTGCTCAATGTTAGAGGAAGAATTTATAAAAATGCTCAATGTGAGTTCCTTTAATGATGAGCATGATAGAAATGTTGTTAGTATGAATTCTCTGAATATTCATGATGCTAATGATATGCAAAACCACAAGCTTGGGGATGCTATGTTTGATGAAGATGATATTTTTTGTCCCCCAAGTTTTGATGAGCAAATTTATTATATGATGATTGTGGTGATGACACATATGCTATAATTAGTAATGATAACCATGAAAATTGTCATCATTATTTTAATTTTCAATTTGGTTATGACAATCAAGTTTCAAATGATAGTTATTTTGTTGAGTTTGCTCCCACTACCATGAATGAAAAGGAATTTGCTTATATGAAGAGTAATAAATTTTCTATGCTTGTGGATCATGAAAAGAATGCTTTATGTGATAATTATATTGTGGAATTCCTTCATGATCCTATTGAAAATTATTATGAGGGGGAACATATGCGTGTAGGAATTGCAATAATATCAAGTCTCCTCCCTATGTGTTCAAAGTTTCGAAGTTATGCTTGTTTTTGCCTTCCTATGCTAGTTGATTCTTGCTCCCATAAATTGTTTGCTCACAAAATTTCTATGTATAGGAAGTTGGGTTAGGATTAAATGTGATTGTCATATGCTTCATGATGCTCCCATTGTTTTTCAATTCTTTACTTTCATGTGAGAATCATTGAAATCATTATGCCTAGCTAGGGGCATAAAACGATATCGCTTGTTGGGAGGCAACCCAATAGTTATCTTTATTTTTTGCTTTTAGCTTTTTACTCTCTGTTAGTGTTTAATAACATGATTATTGCCGCTGTAATGATTATTTTTTTGTGTTTAAATTAGTTTTTGTGCCAAGTAAAGCCTTTGGGATGACTCACAAGATGAGTAGAATCGATGCTGAAACAAAACATAAACTTTTGACTCCAGTACAGGAATTTTCATTTTTTGCTGGAGCATGATAATGATCTGAAATTTTTATACAGTGTTTCTACACAAATTTTCGAGGTTTTCCTAGATTTTAAGAATTTTTAGAGTAACATAAGTATAGGTTCTCTACAGATTTCTACATACTGTTCTGTTTTAGACAAATTCTGTTTTTGCTTGCATAGTTGCTTATTTTGATTATGCTATGGATTGTATCGGGGGGTATAAGCCATGGAGAAGTTAGAATACAGTACCTATTATGCATTTATGAAATTGGAATCAATTTATAAAAGTACCTAAAGTATGCGATATTTTTCTTATACTAACGGATCTCACAAAGTTTTGTTGAGTTTTGTGTGATTGAAGTTTTCAAGTTTTGGGTGTTATCATGATGGACAAAGGATTAAGGAGTAGCAAGAGCCTAAGCTTGGGGATGCCCAAGGCACCCCAAGGTAATATTTTAAAGGAGACTCAAGCGTCTAAGCTTGGTGATGCCCCGGAAGGCATCCCGTCATTCGTCTCAAATCCATCGGTATGTCACTTGAAGTTATATTTTATTCGTCACATGATATGAATTTTGCTTGGAGCGTCGTTTGCTTTTGTCTGCTTTTACTTTTATTTTTCCACAATCATTGTTTTGTGGTTAAACCTATTTAAGAGAGACACACCTTCATCATAATTTGTTGGAATACTCTATGTGCTTCACTTATATCTTTTGAGCTTAGCAGTTGCTCTAGTACTTCACTTATATCTTCTTGAGCACGGTGGCGTGTAGATTTTATAGAAATGATTTCACTCTCATTCTTCACTTATATTTGTTTTATAGTTAATAAATAGTGATGGTACTTTGCATGGGTCATAAAACTAGTCCAAAAATATTAGGTATTCAATGAGTGATAATCAAAACCATCAAGTAGCACATATAGAGAATTTATGGGTCAATGATATTGATGTAGTAATATGAAATAGGTGTGAGTTCATAATTGTTGAACCTTAGAAGTGTCGATATTAAGAAAGGTTGACCTTTTTGTTCATCTAAAAATTAAAGAGGCATGGTGATTATGTGTGAGAATTTATATTCCTCGTTGAAATCCTAGTGTTGTTTCGGGTCGGAAGCGTGCGATGGTTAACTCCTCCCAACCTCTTCCCTCTGGGCATGCGAGTAGTACTTTGATTTATGATAAACTAATAAAACTTTGCAATAATTATATGAGTTCTTTATGACTAATGTGAAACCATGGACATATGCAATCTCACCTTCTCATACTTGCTAGCCTCTTCGGTACCGTGCATAGCCCATTATCACCTCGAGGATTGGTGCAACTTTCACCGGTGCATCCAAACCCCGTCACATGACACACTCTATTGCACATAAGACTTATTATATCTTCCTCAAAACAGCCACCATACCTACCTATCATGGCATTTCCATGGCCATTCCGAGATATATTGCCATGCAAATTCCATCGTCACTTCACATGACTAGTTCGTTCATCATCATATTGCTTTGCATGATCATATAGAGCTGACATAGTATTTGTCGCAAAGCCACCGTTCATCATATTTTTTATACATGTCACACTAGATCATTGCACATCCTGGTACACTACCAGAGGCATTCATACAGAGTCATATCCTCATATCAGTTATCCATATCGAGTTGTAAGTAAATAAAAGTGTGATGATCATCATTATTAGAGCATTGTCCCAGTGAGGAAAGAATGATGGAGACGATGATTCTCCCACAAGTCGAGATGAGACTCTGGACGAAAAATAAAGATGGGGGAGTGTAGGGAAACGCAGCAGAAAACAAAAAAAATTCGACCTACACACCAGCCCAGGACCACTATGGAGACTGCATACAAGGATTGATCTTTTTCGTTACCGACTCGTAGCGCAGCGGAAGTAGAGTCGATGACGATCGGCGGTGCAGATCCCCGCAGCTAGGATTTACAACCTCCCAACCGCTAGGATGTATACCCTCATCCGCCTTTCGGACAGCCCTCCGGGAGGCGGTCGGACAGTCCCCCGGACGGTGTCACAGACAGCCCTTCGGGAGGCCATCGAAAATCGGACAGTCACTCGGATAGCCCTTCGGGAGGACCTTCAAAACTCGAACAGTCACTCGGACAGCCCTTCGGGAGGCACTCTCGAACTAAGACCGAAACTACGATCTCTCTACAGAGTTGCACACATACGGTGTCATCTATCCGGCAGGGCTTCGCCGTCCAGAACTAGTTCCCACCGGAACCCAGACAGCCTTTCGGCTCTACGAAACTATTTCGCTGGGAGGGAGAGAGAAAGCCAGATCATGCATGGCACTTGTATGTGATAAGGGATGAGTTTTGGGCAGCCCCCTCACCTCCTATTTATAGGAAAACCAAGGGATAGGATGGGTATTCAAAATACCAAACTACCCCCACTTTATGTCACACACAAAGGGCATGAAAGGGAAAGGGAGTGCCATGTGGAGCTCCAAGGAGCTCCACCACCCATGACCGGCCACCCCTAGGGGGCCCTCCAAAATGGGGTTCCTTCCCTTGCAAGCCACTTCCTTCTAGAACTTTGACCAAGTCCAAAAAGGTGGCTCTCCAAAAAATATCCCAAAAAGCACTTTCACTATTCACGATGACATTTTTCAGCGTCTGTTCGAACTGAAAATATTTATGTGGGCTTAGAACATTTCCAGTACCCACTAAAATAATTTTCAACGCGTTCCGAAACAATTCCGGTTTAGTGATTTTCATCTGCGAAAAGCATCTGAAGCGGTTCCGGCAGCTCTGGAACATTTCCGGTTATCATCCCGGAAAATTCCAGAAAGTTTCCAGAACGATTCTGGCACCCTCCAAGAATTATCAGGCATGTGCCAAAACCAATTTGACTTTATGGTATCCCCTGAAACAACTTTTCAGTTTCACCGGAACTCATCCGGTGACCTCTCTCTTCGGAACTTTTCCGCTGTCTCCGAAAACTTTGCCGGAAACTTTCTCTCAGACTCCCTGTCTAGTATTCAGCAGATAGATGACCCTTAAGCGTGTGACCCTATAGGTTCGGTGAAATAAAGACATGACCCGGAACCCATTCCGATCAATGATCAACATCGGAGCCGTGGACACACATATTGACCCCTATACCCACACGAATGAATATTCGAGTGAACCTCCAGTTGCCGTGTGCTATTCCTGTTGCTTCATGATATGTTACACATACCCGAGGTGAGACATGTTGGCATCCCTGTGGATCAACATCTTGTCCACTATGCCAGTTACCTCGTTACCGGTATTGTTCTCTTTTCTCCTTCCCGCATCCCCGTGATCAAATCACAAAGTGTCTGGCCAGACGATGATGGATACCGTAACACCGAGAGGGCCCAGAGATATCTCTCCATAGTTGGAGGAGCAAATCCCAATCTTGAGCTATCAAGTTACTTGACATACTTTTCCATGAACCCGTAAGCCGCCGTAATAGCCACCCATTTACGGATGACGTTTAACAAACCCCAAAGTTCATGAAGCAAGCATGTAGAAACTCGATACTCTCATGGTCTAAGGAATCATGCAAACGTTAACCATCTCTGTGTTATTAACCATTAACTTGTGACGAATGAATCTCATAGCATAACATCAATTCGGGTCGATTCAACACAAATGTTCTTCTAACATTGTGCCCTCAAAGTTGCTGGCATAGACATGCCCATGATCAGGAAAACAGAACCATCATGCAACACTTGAGCTAGTCTTAGAGGCCAGACTAGGAATACATTTTACCGTTTATTATTCCACACGTGCATATGAGTCTTCCTCCGAGCCTCGTGGTTATTGTAGACTCGAGACCATAGTGGTTATTGCATGGAACATAAACCTAATTAGGAACGGGGAGATAATCAATAACATTTATTATTACCTCTAGGGCATATCTCCTACAGACTCCCACTTGCACTAGAGTCAATAATCTAGTTAATGCTAATGCACTTTACACCTGTGGCACATCGGTGTAAATATGCTTCCCTTGTGGTATAGCCTGATGTCCAACGGATCTGACGACTTCAGCTCCGTGTGTAACTTTGCATATCCTTGCGTTTTCACGCTTTCACAAAATTCATATTTCGTGTGGACTTGGCTTTGCATATGTGTGAATCATTGGTCGAAACCTGATTCCTCAGACTGAGTTATGGAGCAACTATCTGCAATAGTGTCCCATTGACCAAAGCCATCTTGGAACCATACTAAGTTCATGAATGAACTATATGATTCAACAACTTCTTTGTCGCTTCTAAAGTGTCAACATACTTAGCCATCTGTTATAGAATTCGCCACAGTAACCTGTTTGGAACAATTTCCAACTACCGTGCCACCATATTGTGTATTACACAAAAAATCCCTAACTTAAATCGAAAATCGCATGGAGCATTGATGAAGACTGTATCGATGTAATTACTTACAACGGGTACTTCATAATCTCTGCTTGCGAGAAAACATGTCATCAGTACTACTCTAGTACTTAATGACATCTTTCACTGTTGTCCCATGATCAGTACTTTTGATCACTTTGGTATCTATACTCGCAACAACTTTGGAGTATTGGACATATCTGGTTGTTTTTACATACCATGGAATACATGATTAATCCAAACATGAAGGTGTGTGGAATCTCCATCATGTATTTTGCTCATCAGTGTTTTTGGGACACCAAGTCTTGCAAAAACTCTTTCCATGTGACTTCGGCAAGAATCACTCCTTGGCATTTTAAATGCTAAATAGTTTTAGCATCTTGTCAATATGTATCTTTGCTCAGCCCCATTAGGTAAATCTATCTCCATAGATCATCATGCCTAATATTAAGGCTATTTAGCCCAAGCACTTCATCGAAAAACCCTTTTCAAATGAAGTCCTAATTCGTGTCAAGAGATTTATTTCCAATTAACAATGTGTCAAGCACACAACGTTTTTAGAAATATTATTATGCTCCCACTTACTTTATTGAATCACAAGCATCTTCGTTACCCATTGATGAAGTCAAAACCCTTTTGACCATTTCATCAAAACACGAAGATTCCAACTCCATTTTGCTCTCTTTTGTCCATTGCTGGATCTGTGAAGTTTGCATACTTACTATTATCCTCTGGACTGGAAAAATACCTTAGACTGTAACACATGCAAGTCCTTGGTTTCATTTCCATCAGATGGAAATCCTTTCGACATCCTTGTTTCATATCTCATGATTGAAATATGTATTAATTGCTAGTTCAACCCGAACCGACTTTGAGCATCGCTACGGTGAAACAACCTCATCGTAGTCAACTCCTTGAACTTGTTATTGCAACAAGTCGAGCTTTATGGATAAAACATTTTTATCCCTATCAGTTTTTAGTTCCATAAAAATTCGTTAGACTCTAAGTCTTCTGAAAGGTGTATCAAGATTTTAATCTTGAATCACTTATATGGAAACTATCTCGGATTGTATTGGCATTTAGCCAATTCCGGAGTCAGGGCCCATCAACGCTTCCTTGTGTATCGTAGGTATACTATTGTCTAACAACAATATCTCGTTTGCGCACCTGAGAGGTTTGCACGAGCCTTGCCTACGTGGTTCAGCTGCAAGTTCGACCGAATTCCATACATTTTATTGTAGAGACTTTCGTATCAGTCGCAGTAGGAAACTCCAGAATCACTTCCAAGGTTCCTTTCCTTTGATCTGATGACGAAGATACTGGTTATCTCGTCGAGTTGCACTCTCCTCCCACTCACCTTTTGTAAGAACTGTTCTCTTTAAAAGCATACCGTTTTGTGGCAAAATCCTTTGCCTCGGTATAGTGGTGGGGGAATACCCAATGACTTGGGATAACCTACAAAGTAGCACTTGTCTGATTTGGAATAGGTTTGTAACCTTTTACACAATCCCCATATTCCAAATGTTAAGAAAAGATATAACATGGTTGGGCGTACCATACCATGGCATCATTTCAACAGACCCGATGGAGCTCTTTTCAGTGTAAAAGCTGCAGTCTCTAAAGCATGACCTTAAAAGGGATAATGGCAAATTTATTTATGTCATCTTTGATCTTACCATGTCATAAATGGTTCGATTACATCTTCACGGACTTTCCACTTGCAGTGGTGTTCCGGGAGGTGCAAGTTATGAAACTCTTTTCACAACTCATCAGACATTCGCTAAACTTGTAACTCAAATATTCCTTTGCGCAATCAAATTGCAGAAACATAATTTTCTTGTTACAATAACTTCTACTTCATTTTTGAAAACCTTTCGAATGATTTCAAAAGATCCAGACTTACGTCTCATCAAGTAAATATCCATATATCTACTTGAGTCATTTTTGAAGGTAGACAAATCCACTGTTTGCAACAACATTTATCGGACTACATACGTCAAAATGTATGATCACTAATAAGTTCTTTGCTCGTTCCTTATGGCCTGTGAACGGTATTTTAGTCACTTCACCTTTTGGAGGAAAGTTGCAAGTGTCAGATGATTCAAATTCAAACGACTTCAAAATCCATCATAATGGAATTTTCCATGCGGGTTTCTCCAATGTGACCAAATGCAGTGCCACACATATGTGGAATTCTTTTAGTCTTGCGACATTTAGCGTCAGTGTTATGGATGTATCATATTTCCATTAATATTCATAACATACATCCCATCTTTGATGGAAGCATGGCCCTTCATGTTATTCATAATACTGAACAACAATTGTTGTTTTTATGAACAACTCTTTTGTAACAAACATTGTGCAATGGGCTAGAGTGTATGAAACTCTAAAATGAATTATGAAAGTAAACCCAGAGGTAATGTATTATTATAAATATTCATAACATACGTCTCATTCATAATGAAAGTAGGGCCCTTATGTTATTCATAACACCGAACATCAAAAGTTCTCTTATGAACAACCTTCTTGCAAGATACCTTATGCAAAGGGCTAGAGTGTGAAACTCTAAAATGAATTATGAAAGTAAATACATAGGGAATACACTGGTGGAAGGCATAGTAACATTTACTATGTTCCCTGCGTGTATCTAAACCTCATTCCTGGCTAGTCTTTCAGGCCATAGTAGTTCTTACATCGAGTTGCAACAGAATGCAATCGAGCGGGTATCTTTGTGATTAACTCACAATACCCAAGAATTAGTAATTAACATGTTTAACCATAATTCCCAAGAACTATATCTTTGACCAGAATTCTATACATCAAAAACTTGTATGACATTCATACATGAGCTGGATATTCTAGTCTTCTTTCCTTTTGCCTTTATACTTCTAACAGTTTAACTTTCAGTATTTCTCCTACCCTCAGAAGAAGCACCCAACTTAAGAGTGGCGTTAGCCCCGGACTTCCTAGGCGTGAAAGTTTCACTAACACCCTTTGGACACTTCCTTTCTCTTTAAGTTGTTGTTTTATTCACCATCATCATATGACAGGCGTTCTTCTGGATCCCTCTCTTATCAGTCTAATGCATAGTAAACACCTTTACTAATAGTTTGCAAACAAACATAGCTTTGGATATTTCATATCTTTCAGCCTTTGTTTGTATCTAAAAATTAATTTTCAGTTCCATGAATATCATATAACTATCCCAAACTTTCGAAGTTCGGGTCTCATGGAAGCAAACATATTGCACTTTGACCGTAACGGAATTCTAGCTTTTGGATCGAAGGACGAGAGTCACATCATCCATAGCATTAGTGGGAGAATACCGAAAGTATGCGATAGGACAAAGTCCTTCTTGGCACTCTTGAGGACAATCCTCACATTACGTTACCAACCGTAAAGTTTTAACCAGATATTTAACAGCTATTCAATTTTAATAGGGAAGGTGGAAACGCGAGCCATTATTTTACAACTATTTATGCAAAACACACTTAGACAGTGTTCAAAATTAATTTCACTGAGAATTTAAACAAGTTAATTCTGCAGTGCGCTCCCACTCAAATCAATATCTCTCATAATTGATTGTGAGTGATACAAGACCTGCATTTAAATTGTTCGCCATTGGTGTAACACCACTGATGACGAAAATCTCAACCGGTAGGCCAACTTGTCAATCACATCTCTATGTGACTCTTGTTCATCTTTCGATGTGTGTGTTCCGCGCTCATGACGGTCATGCCTGAACGTCAAGACAACCAAGTGATCTCGCTGCGAGGTCTCAACTCACCCGCCTCACACTTCTCTAATCGTTCATACCCGTGTGACACGGCGCACCCCGAAAAGATAGGTGCCGTGACGGTGCTACACTTGGGAGAACACTAACTACTTGATATTTTTGTGAGAGATCACCCTAATAAAAAGCGACTACCTCGCAATCAAGAAGGGTGCATCATAAGGGATAAACAACTCAGGCAATTCATAATAGCATGATATGGTATAGCCCTTTCTGACGGAGAAGTCTTTCATTTCTTCGTCTTCGGCATTCGCGTTGGTGTTCACCTTCGATAAGATTGCCACCACCTTGTCGATGCACCAGATAATATTGCTATCTCTATAGCTAATAAAATAAGTGCATTACTTAAGGTTGACACGCAGGTCATTAAAGTGATAATCATATGGCTCCAGCCATCATGCCGAATCATGACACGCAGGTCATGTTAATATTTCATCATATAGTCATCTCATACATAATCAAATTAATATGAGCACTGCTATACCACATCATATGCACATGCAAACCATCCTGCAAAACCAAGTTAGACGCCTCTAATCGGTTCATGCAAAAACTTGTTTTACGTGGCTTCTAAGGTTTCGAAACAAACCGAAGCTACCAACGTCCATCATCAAGCATGATAATCCAAGTCGCTAGATTAACATTGCGGGGTGTATGAAACACGAGATAATAAAATCTCGAGCCCCATACTAAACTTCGTCATATGCATGACCCCCGTGCAGATCATATCTGCATTGCCCTTTCGTCTGCGAAATTTCATCTTTCTTTTTAACTACGGTGGAATTCAATGAACTGTTAGCACTTTGTTGATCAATCAGGATCACGGATTGTCAGAACATTGAAACTCCACCATGCTGTTATCAAGATCAAAAATATGCAAATTCCAGGGAAGCAACAAGAACATCGGGTAACAGATTTCATCTGCTACCCGCACAAATAATTTTCAGTAATAGAACTCATCTACTACCTAATTATATTGTGCAACACCCATACATCTCTATGTATTCTAGATCGTAACCTGCATCTACGCATAGCACGGCTCATGATGCCACTGTAGGGAAACGCAGCAAAAAACAAAAAATTTCTGACCTACGCACCAGCCCAGGACCACTATGGAGACTGCATACAAGGATTGATCTTTTTCGTTACCGACTCGTAGCGCAGCGGAAGTAGAGTCGATGACGATCGGCGGTGCAGATCCCCGCAGCTAAGATTTACAACCTTCCAACCACGAGGATGTATACCCTCATCCGCCTTTCGGACAGCCCTCCGGGAGGCGGTCAGACAGTCCCCCGGACGGTGTCACAGACAGCCCTTTGGGAGGACCATCGAAACTCGGACAGTCACTCGGACAACCCTTCGGGAGGACCTTCAAAACTCAGACAGTCACTCGGACAGCCCTTCGGGAGGCACTCTCGAACTAAGACCGAAACTACGATCTCTCTAAAGAGTTGCACACATACGGTGTCATCTATCCGGCAGGGCTTCGCCGTCCAGAACTAGTTCATACCGAAACCCAGACAGCCTTTCGGCTCTACGAAACTATTTCGCTGGGAGGGAGAGAGAAAGCCAGATCATGCATGGCACTTGTATGTGAGAAGGGATGAGTTTTGGGCATCCCCCTCACCTCCTATTTATAGGAAAACCAAGGGGTAGGATGGGTATTCAAAATACCAAACTACCCCCACTTTATGTCACACACAAAGGGCATGAAAGGGAAAGGGAGTGCCATGTGGAGCTCCAAGGAGCTCCACCACCCATGGCCGGCCACCCCTAGGGGGCCCTCCCAAATGGGGTTCCTTCCCTTGCAAGCCACTTCCTTCTAGAACTTTGACCAGGTCCAAAAAGGTGGCTCTCCAAAAAATATCCCAAAAAGCACTTTCACTATTCACGATGACATTTTTTAGCGTCTGTTCGAACTGAAAATATTTATGTGGGCTTAGAACATTTCCAGTACCCACTAAAATAATTTTCAACGCGTTCCGAAGCAATTCCGGTTTAGTGATTTTCATCTGCGAAAAGCATCTGAAGCGGTTCCGGCAGCTCCGGAACATTTCCGGTTTTCATCCCGGAAAATTCCAGAAAGTTTCCAGAACGATTCTGGCACCCTCCAAGAATTATCAGGCATGTGCCAAAACCAATTTGACTTTATGGTATTCCCTGAAACAACTTTTCAGTTTCACCGGAACTCATCCGGTAACCTCTCTCTTCAGAACTTTTCCGCTGTCTCCGAAAACTTTTCCGGAAACTTCCTCTTAGACTCCCTGTCTAGTATTCAGCAGATAGATGACCCTTAAGCGTATGACCCTATAGGTTCGGTGAAGTATAGACATGACCCGGAACCCCTTCCGATCAATGATCAACATCGGAGCCGTGGACACCCATATTGACCCCTATACCCACACGAATGAATATTCGAGTGAACCTCCAGTTGCCGTGTGCTATTCCTGTTGCTTCGCGATATGTTACAAATACCCGAGGTGAGACATGTTGGCATTCCTATGGATCAACATCTTCTCCACTATGCCAGTTACCTCGTTACCGGTATTGTTCTCTTTTCTCGTTCCCGTGTTCTGGCATCCCCGTGATCAAATCACAAAGTGTCTGGCCAGACGATGATGGATACCGTAACACCGAGAGGGTCCAGAGATATCTCTCCATAGTCGGAGGAGAAAATCCCAATCTTGAGCTATCAAGTTACTTGACATACTTTTCCATGAACCCGTAAGCCGCTGTAATAGCCAGCCATTTACGGGTGACGTTTAACAAACCCCAAAGTTCATGAAGCAAGCATGAAGAAACTCGATACTCTCATGGTCTAAGGAATCATGCAAACGTTAACCATCTCTGTGTTATTAACCATTAACTTGTGACGAATGAATCTCATAGCATAACATCAATTCGGGTCAATTCAACACAAATGTTCTTCTAACATTGTGCCCTCAAAGTTGCTGGCATAGACATGCCCATGATCAGGAAAACAGAACCATCATGCAACACTTGAGCTAGTCTTAGAGGCCAGACTAGGAATACATTTTACCGTTTATTATTCCACACGTGCATATGAGTCTTCCTCCGAGCCTCGTGGTTATTGTAGACTCGAGACCATAGCAGTTATAGTATGGAACATAAACCTAATTATGAACAGGGAGATAATCAATAACATTTATTATTGCCTCTAGGGCATATCTCCTACAGGGAGGCCAAATGAGCCCACCATCCATTCAAAAAAATGAGAGAAGGGACTTTGCTACTATCTTTTACCACACTTGTGCCTCAAAGTGGCACCATGCTCTTCATGTAGAGAGTCACATGATATATCATTTTTATATGCTCGTGGGAATTACCTATTCATTATTACAAACTTGGCGTGTATATTCCTATGAAGGGCTTCCTCAAATGCCCGAGGTCTTCATGAGCAAGCAAGTTGGATGCACACCCCACTTAGCTTCATTTGAGCTTTCATACACTTATAGCTCTAGTGTATCATTTGCATGACAATCCCTACTCCTTGCATTGACATCTATCGATGGGCATCTCCATAGCCCGTTGGTACGCCTAGTTGATGTGAGACTATCTTCTACACTTTTTACCCCTTTGATATCTACCACCATACTCTATTCCACCTAAATGCTATGTCCAATGGCTCATGCTCATGTATTGCGTGAACAATAAAAAGTTGATGCATATTGAAAAGTACGAACCAATTGCCTAACTTGGACACCGTGGTTCTTAACATTTGTATTAATGTGGTGAAGATGGAGCCATGCCTTGCTAATATAATAAGATGAATGGGGGGTAAACATTCCTTAAGGATCGTATACTTTGAAGGATTGATGATTCTGTGTCTTACACTTTAGATATTGCTATGTTAATATTTGTTGATTCATCTTTTCTCAATGAGCATACATGCATAAGATTACATAATGGAAAGCATGTGACATCAAAAATTATATTTTTATCATTTACCTACTCGAGGACGAGCGGGAATTAAGCTTGGGGATGCTTGATACGTCTCCAACGTATCTATAATTTTTGATTGTTCCCTGCTGATATATTATCATTCTAGGATACTTTTTGGGTCTTTATTTACCAATTTATAGTATTTTTTAGCACTAACCTATTTACCAGTGCCTAGTGCCAGTTGTTGTTTTCTGCATGTTTTTGGCTTTTCAGGTTTACAATACCAAACGAAGTCCAATTGCCACAAAACTTTTTGATGATTTTTTTTGGACCAAAAGAATACCTGGAAGCTTCGGAAGGAGGTCGGGAGGCGCACGAGGGCCCCACCAGACATCAGGGCGGGCCCTAGGGGGGGGGGCGCCCTGATATGTGGTGCCCCCCTTGTGGCTCTCCCGACGTCCCTCTCTGGCCTACAAATTCTCTAATATCGCAAAAAAACCCGAAGGCAGTCCCAAAACCCTTTTTCCGCCGCCGCAAGTCTCTGTTCCGTCGCGAGGCCATCTGGAGCTCCGTTCCGGAACCCTGCCGGAGGGGGGATCGGTCTAGGAGGGCCTCTTCAACAACCTTGCTGCCCTCATGATGATGTGTGAGTAGTTCACTACAGACCTACGGGTCCATAGCTAGTACCTAGATGGCAATCTCTCTATCTTATGATGTTCAATACAATGGTCATCACATCTTCGCTTTGATCTATCCGATGTAATCCTATTGTGTGGTGTGTTTGTCGGGATCCGATGAATTGTGGATTTATGTTCAAATTATTCATGAAAAGTATTTGAGATACCTCTGATATATATTGTCTCTTAATTGCATGATCATTATAGCTTCGTAAGGCTCTCCGATTTATTGATGTGCTTTGGCCAAGTAGATTGATATTTCATCGGTGGGAGTGGTGCCTTGTGGAAGGTTCAACTTGGCGAGTTTCTATATCCCAGTGACAAAGTAGGGGACAAGATGCGTATTTGTGTTGTTGCTACTAAGGATAACACGATGGGGTTCATTCATATTGCTTGAGTTTACTTTGTCTACATCATGTCATCGTTGTCCATGCATTACTTTGTTTTACTTAATACTCTAGATGCATGCTGGATAGCGGTCGATGAGTGGAGTAATAGTAATAGGTGCAGGCAGGAGTCAGCCTATTTGTTTATGGACGTGATGCCTATATACACATGATCATTGCCGTGAAAATCGCATAACTATCCGCTTTTCTATGAATTGCCCAACAGTAATTTGTTACCCACCGTATGCTGCCTACATGAGAGATGCCGCTAGGGAAAACTATGGCCCCCGGGTCTATTCAGTTATATATTTGCAAATGCTATTATTACCTTGCTGCCTTTATTTATCTATTATTTTATTTTGTAATTTATATTTATCAACAATTATCTACACAACTCATTTGCTTACAAATAACGAGATCAAGGGGATTGACAACCCTCTTGCCCGCGTTGGGTGCAAGTTGTTTGTTCAATTGTATGCAGCCGCTAAAGACGGTTGAGGATTGATATTCCTATTGGCTCGATAAACCTTGGTTTCATAACTGAGGGAAATACTTACCCACTTTGTGCTGCAATTACCCGTTCCTCTTCACGGAAAACACAACGCAGATCACAAGTATCATTAAGCACCATGTTTAAGTAGAGATTACAGCGGGGAAGAGAGGTTTTACACCACGGCATAGAGGGGGAGAGAGTTGGTGGTAACGGCGGTGAAGTTGTTGGTGTAGATTGTCGTCACGATGGTTGCCCCGGCGGCGCTCTGGCGCCATCGGGAGAGAGGGGGAGAGAGCCCCCCTCCTTATTCTTCTTCCTTGGCCTCCTCCCTAGGTGGGGGGAGAGTTTCCTCTCTGGTTCATGGTCACCATGGCCCCCGGAGGGTAGGAGCCCCTCCGAGATTGGATCTGTCTCTGTGTTTCGCTTCTGTTTTCGTGACTGGTTTCTAACCTCATCACCGTTATTAAATATCTGGAGATCCGTAACTCTGATCGGGCTGAAATTTTGAAGGGATTTTTATTGGAAAATTATCTTTCTTGCGGCGAAAGTAGGGCTCCAACCGACTTAAGGGGTGGCCATGAGCTAACAGGGCGCGACCAACCCCCCTAGCCGTGCCCTGTTGGGTCATGGGGCCCTCGGGCGTCGTATTGCGTTGATTTTTCTTCCTAAAATTCACATATATTCCAAAAAAATCTCTGTAAATTTTTATCACATTTGGACTTTGTTTGATATAGAATTTCTGCAAAACAAAAAACACATAAAAACAGGAACTGGCACTGGGCACTGGATATGTAAGTTAGTCTCAAAAATAATATAAAATGTTGCCAAATGTATATGAAAGTTGTAGAATATTGGCATGAAACAATCAAAAATTATAGATACAACGGAGACGTATTAGTCGTAGGTGGGATAGTGGAGCTCGGACTTCAGGCAGGTGGCCCGCTAAGCTCTGCTCCTCGATCCTGCTGTCTTGTCATGCCGCTACTATTTAATTAAGGTATTCTTTTCATTGAGTAGCCTAATTAAGGTATTAAATTCAGATAAGGGTACTACAAATGATACGTGTAAATTGACTGGTCATTGATTAGTGTCATCGCACGGCTGGATAACATTATGTAGCACCCTCCATAAATTTTGAAAATAAAATCTTGTGCTTTATTCACGCATCTTTGTGCATCCATTAATCCATATATTAATGTTTCTTGAATTACCCCTCGCGTGTGCAGATGGAACGATCTGAAAGGATGGGGGATCGGACAAGCTCAAGGTATGTGGATGGCACGAAGGAGTCCATGGCTTTTGCTGAACAGACAAAGAGTAGAATTTGGGTAGAAGATTACATCCTCTTTCCATGCAAGGATTGTATCAATACGGTGTCACATCCAATTGAGGAGGTCGAGTTACACTTATACAAGAGGGAATTCATGGGTGGATACACACAATGGAATAGACATGGTGAAGAGCCGGTCATGGATGAAGGTAATAACCTGCAAGTCGGCGAGGTGCCAAACCCCGATCAGAGTCGCATGTGTGTTGAATTTAACCTCAGGGCTCAGTCATCAAGCCACAGATAGAAGACTGGCATGCCAAACCCCCCAAAGAAAAACCAAGAGTGTGAGGCACATGACACCGACCTTGATGATATGCCAGATTTTGCTGCTATGATTGCAGATTTCCAGGGCCCAGAAGCAGATTTAGCCGAGTACAAGGAGATACCAACCATTTATGCAGCCTCCATGAAAGATGTATCCAAGTTGCAAAAAGAAATATTCCAAGTTGAGTCACTACTGGAATCAGGAACTTTGCCGTCTGCCATAGCGGACGGCAAAGGGTAGGACCACCGGCGGCAAAGCCTTTGCCGTCCGGCAGCAGACGGCCAAATTTCCGTCACTGGGAACTCCGGTAAAGGAGTGCTTTGCCGTCTGCCTTTGTATAGCGGACGGCAAAGTGTTTTTGCCGTCAGGCAGCAGACGGCAAAGCGGTTGGACGGCGTAAACTTGAGTTAGCCCCGTTAGTGGCTAACGGAGCCTTTGCCGTCTGCCACCCTCTCCTTTGCCGTCCGCAGCCTTTGCCGTCTGCCACCCTCTCCTTTGTCGTCCGCAGCCTTTGCCGTCTGCCACCCCTCATTTGCCGTCGTCCCCCCGCCACCCCCTCCTTTGCCGTCCGCCCCCGGACGGCAAATGTACCAAATGGCATCAGGCTAGCCACTCCCAGGGTGCACAGGTGAGTGCCACATGTCACCTTTGCCGTCGGTGCCAGACAGCAAAGAAGCTATGCCGACTGTGGCCGTCGGCAAAGTGGCAATATTGCCCCAGTTTTTTCTGTTTTTTCTTATATCCAACAATTTTCACAGGCAAAATATGCTATATATGTATATATTTCACAATAACCCTACTGATGATCATCCAACAACATGCACAAGCACAAGTATCCAACAAACATACCAAAACAAATGTCACATTGTTCACCATATTACAATAGTAACAAGTTTCACATATGTAGCAAGTTTAACATTGTTCATCGATACAAAATCACAAGCACTCCATCAATGCAAGCTTCCGTGAAGTGACTCTAATCTGCAAAATGGGAAATACGAAAGTTAGATGAAGAAGACTAGAATAAGAAGAAGAAGATGAAGAAGCGGTTTTCTTCTCTCTATCTTTCTCCTCTTGTTTTCTTCTTCTTATTGCTTATTTGTGTCATTCGGGAAAAATTGGAAGAAGGATAGGTCTTTCGAGGTTTGCCTCATGGTGTGTATGGTGCGCACTCACTCACACTTATATGGTGGTGTGTGTTGGTGGACAGTACCTAACACTAATATTTCGACAGTTGGTGATGGTCGTTTCCCCTAACACTAATATTTTGGAAGGAGCTAAGTTTGTCTAAGTGCTAAGTTTGTCTTTCTTTGAGAAAACGAGCTAAGTTTGGGGCTTACCGTCCTCGTCATCATGGAGGAGAGGCACCGCGGTTGCTCGGACCGGTTTCACCTGGAGAAGGCTGCCCTGGAGAAGGGTCGTGCGATGCGACTCCGGAGTTAAGCTGCACCAAAGATGATTTGCAATGTCTCGTTAGCATGATGACACTGAAAAGATCATTGCATTGAAATGAAAGTCACCGTTGTAGCCATGGTAATGACTGGCATCGACGGAGCGGCCTGGCCGGTCTTCTCGCACATAGTCTGCACATTTGGTTTTCACAAGTCAACGATATTCATTATTAATGAAACGAACATTAAATGCAAGATTTGACAAATATGAAGAAGAATCTTACCACGAAGAGCTCGCAGATGGCCTGGTAAGACGCATCGGACCGTGCCCTCTCCTCCTCCAACAACCTTGCTGTCCTCTCCTCCATCTCCTTCTCCTTCGCCGCCATAAGCGCCTGTGTTGCCTCTCTCTCTTTCTGAATAGCAGCCTGCAACACAACTCCTCGTTAGCATTGTAATCATCTTTGTTCACACACACAACGTAATGAGGAAAGATATCTGAGTCCGTATAACTAACCTCGATGGCGAGCTCGACTGGCCGTGGACGAGGCCTTATCTCAGGACAGGAGCTCATTTGGCACACCTTGATCTCCCGGAGGTTGCTAGGACAACGTATAAGGCCATCTCCAATGGCAATCGAGCCATGGGGCCTCCCGCCGCCAGCTATCATCACCAGCTCTGGATCAATAGGCTCCTGGCTCGGGTTAAAGTCTTCCCCTTTCCTCGCCTTCCCCTCATCTCTATACCTCACAAGCTTGTTGTGGGAGGAGATGTTGCTGAACTTCCAGGGATCATCGAGGTCAGACTCAGAGAATGCCTTGACCTTCTTGTACGAGGCAGTATGGGCCATCGCATAGAGGTCGTACATCTGTGGCACCTCCGTTTTATTGTGATGCGCCTAAAAGAGAGAGAGAGGAACAAAGTATTAGTAAAGGGCTCAAGCTAGAATCAAGAATGAATTGCATGAATCATGAAGCTAACCACATACCCAATTCAGACCAAACTGATTTAAGTTGGCGCTCCCTTGATGGTGTGGCACACCAACCATTTTGTTACGCCGGTCCTTGGCATTGTTGTGGACGGATAGCCATTGTTCTGAGCACCACTCATCCACCAACGCCTCCCAACAATCCATCTTATCCGCACACCATCTCGGGAGCACCTAAGTTAATAAAGAGATATTTGAGCGCTACGTGTAGGAATCAAATGAAGGAAACTAAGTACAAGGCCTTAATAATACGTAATTACCTTCATGTAATGCTCCTTCTCCATCTTGTTTCCACGGCACGTCGACTTCTCCTTCCTAATACTCCGCGAAGCGTAGTAGTCTCGAACAGCCTGCACCCGAGCCTCGTGCCGAAAGTTTTGCAGTAGGCGCTTGCATTGCTGATCGATAACCTTTGCCGCGGCCTCCTCGTATCCCTCCTGACACCTGTAGAAGGTCTGCAATCAAACAACACAACACTTATTAGTACAATAACTAGCTATTGTTGATTTTTAATTGTGTAAAGGAGAAATTACCCAAAAATGCCTGATCACCATCTCCGCCCTCGTGTGGCACAAAACACCGTCGATCCTCTCCTCAGGCGGGGCCAGTGCATCCAAGTAGTGCTCCCAGGTCAGTCCTAACTCTCGAACCTGACCCTCACCGGGCAACGTGACAAACCTCGGGAAGTTTTGCCTGACAAGGACACCAAGGATGCTGTTGGGCCTGCGGGCATCCTTGGGTTGATGCCAACCCCTGCAGTATGACAAAGCCACCACATTAGATATTTCAAAAAACGTGAAGGCAAAAGGTTAAAAAAGAGTACATGCACTTACCTCTCCCCATCAGGCCTAATCAACCACCTCAGCTCGCGGGTCGCCGGCACGGGCGGGGGCGTGTCATACCACGCTGGTAGACGGTGGTGCCCTCAGGCAGCTCCTCGTCACTATTAGAAAAACGATCCCCGCCACCATCAGCATGGCCACTAGGCTCCTCCGGCCAGGTATCCCATGGGGTCTGCCGGGACGTGCCCTCATCCCTACTCTGCTCCGGAGTCTCGTGGGACGAAGCCTCTGGGACAGGAGTCGTGTAGGTCGAAGGCTCGTCGACCCGAGGCTCGTGGACTGGAGTCCGCGTAGCCTCGTCCCCAGACGGGTCCACCCTAGCAGTCCTGTGCTCGGGTGAATCAGCTGGGGGTGGCGGCGAGGAAGGCGTAGCAGCCACCCTACCTTTGCCGTGGCCTCCTCTCCCTCCTCTCCCACCTCTACTACCTCTCTTCTTCCCCTGACCTCCTCTCACGGGGGTCGACGAAGGAGCGGCCACCGGTGTATGCAGACTAGAGAGCAACGCTCTCCGGAGAGAGTCGGCAGGAATGGAAGTACCCATTCCACCACCCTCCGACGAAGGAGCCGCGGAGTGCTCTCGACCCTTTCCCACCATATTTCAACAACTGCCATGACAAATAGTAAACGAAATTAGTACAACATAAAATTGAATACCGACATGAATAATAAAATGTATATAATTTAAGTGTATCATCATATACCTAACATGAACTAAAAGTTGATTACCTGACATGAATTAATAATAATCTTGATCGTCTATATATTCTCCGGGATCAATAAATGCATCATCATCATCACTATCATCAATAAATGCATGATCATCATCACTATCAGGAACAACGTGTGGAAGGCCTCCTTCATGTAATCGGTTAAGCATTGACAGGTCATCCGCATCAGTAACCTCTTCTTGTTCCGGCTCTTCCTCTTCCGTCTCAAGGGTTAAGTCGGATTCATTGTCGCTGTCTACTTTAATGTTCCGGGGTGAAGTAGAGCGGTTCTTGAAATGTTTTTTGGAAATACGTGTTTCTTGGAAGAATTCTCCTTCATATGTGTCTTGGTTAATGTGAGGTTCATAATCCTCTTCATTGAGGGGAGGTGGTCTAAAATGTGGCGGTACTTCATAAATGACATCCCAACCTTTCAGATTTGGATCAGTTTGGCAGGCCCACGGTATATAGAAAACTTGGGTCGCCTGTTGAGCCGTAATATAGACATCGGGCACATATAAATGGGTGCTTTGTTTGATTTCGACTAGCCCTATATGTTCATGAGTCCTTCTAGTCTCCTTCGGCTGGAACCAACGACATTTGAAGACTACGACGTTCGGTGGGTTTTCACCATAGAATAGAAGTTCATAAATTGCTTCAACTCTGCCATAGTACTCTGTACCTCCTTCGCCGATAGCAGAGACACAACAATTTGCAGTCTTCAGGTCGGGCATAGATAGCTCTTTGCCAAAGGTACGAAAGCGATGCCCGTTGATGTCATATCTGTCAAATGAACGGACCTTATAGTCAAAACCATTAGCGACTTGCCTCAGCTTTGCGTCCATAGACTCTGAATTAGCCTACAAGTTTAATACGAAAGGATTGTTGCATTAGCCGCAAATAAGACGAAGAAATGAAATGGCCCATTAATGGTAATTACCGTTTGTTTGAACCAAGAGATGAAACCGGGATAGCCGCCTCCATGCTTCGCCAGGAGCTCATACTCTTCGACGGAATCCTTTTGGATGACCACTCCATTTGAGAATTTGGCGACGTATCGACTATATCAAATATCCGGGAATAAGAGCAGTTCTAAGGAATTACAAGTTGCGAAACAATAATGTACCGACAACTTACTCGATGTACGGCCGCACTTCTGTTAGGTTGTTGAAGATATACAACGAAATGGTCCGCCATTCATCGACATCCAACGCTTTTTCTTTAGAAGCACCGGCTGGTGCGAGCTTCCCTTTGAATAGGCTGAGGTTGGATTGACTTTTTTTTGGGTCGCCATCATTGTACCGAGGCTTCGGATTATGCAAATGACGATTTTTGGCTTCGTAGTGTGCTGTCATGAAGTTTGCCGCCTCCTCAGTAATGAATGCCTCGGCCATCGATGCTTCAATTCTACGTTTATTTTTACATTTTGCTTGAAGCGTCTTCTGCATCCTCTCAGTTGCGAAGCACCAACGATTTTGCACGGCCCCCCCCCCAATGTTGTTGCAATTCATCCTTATCCCAACCTTGCTGCAATTCATCCTTAAGCGGCTGCATGTACACATTCATATTCTTCCCCGGATAGTTGGGCCCTGGAATTATCAACGTCAGGAAAATGTTCTTTCTTTTCATAATCTCTCCGGGGGGGAGATTGAGTGGAATGACAAATACAGGCCAACAACTGTATTGGGTTGCCGTCATACCAAACACATTGAACCCATCAGTGCTGATGGCAACTCGAGGATGCCTTGGATCTGCCGCTTTATCGTTATGTAATGCATTGAAGTGCTTCCACGCAAAAGCGTCTGAAGTGTGTACCAACATCTGATTCCCATCTGCATCTAGTTCGGTTCTTTTGCCCAATTTATGCCATGTCATCTGTCTGGCCGTCTCTTCGACCATGAAAAGACGTTGAAGTCTTGGTACGATTGGCATATAGCGAAGAACGTTAATAGGAATTTTTGTCTGCATCTTATCACCCATACCGTTGTCTACGACAACATACCTGGAAGACTTGCAAATGGGACAATAGTTCAAGTCCGCATACTCAAGCCTAAATAAGGCACATCCACTCTCACAGGCATCTATCTTCTCATAGGGCATCTTAAGTACACGGAGAATTTTGTCCGACTGGTACAGGTTTGCAGGCAGTACATGGCCTTTGGGTAGAAAGTGTCCAAATATTGTCATCATCGCATCGTAGCATTCTCTGCCCAGGTTGAATTGAGCCTTCAGAGCCATTACTTGCGCGATGGCATCCAGCTGACAAAACTCAGTGTGCTCATGGAGAGGACGTTTTGAAGACTCCAACATTTCATAGAATGCCTTTGCAGATTCCTCCATCTCATCGTCCGAATCCCGAGCATCATCAAAGTCTTGCACCATGTCTTCGATCCCGGTACCATGCTCGTCGGTGCGATGACGAACCACCTCAGCTCTGGCACGTTGGGCAGACTCACCATGAAAAGTCAACACCGTATAATTAGGCCTAAAACCCCACTTCTGCAGGTGTTTAACCATTTCACCCTCTGTCTGCCTTTTAAAGTTGTCGCACCGGGGACAGGGACACCATGTTTTTTCCTGGCCATTTGCAAATGCGGCTCTCACAAACCCCTTGGTATTTGTAAACCATTCTTTGGTCATGTCTTTCTGACTGGTGTGACCGGTGTACATCCACGCACGATCAGTCATCTTGCCTAGCTACTGGACACACAAGAAATATATATATATATTTCAGCATATATATTCATCAGTTAATCAAGTTTGTCAGTTTTATTACGTCCATGCAACCTACACGCTAATAGGTTAAGATAGGTCCTAATCCCACCCGAGTATGTGTAGATTGGGTTCGTTTTCCCATGCACTGCTCCGGATCCGATGCAGAATTTCGACAGCACCTCCCTGCTGTTCTCCTGATAGACGTCTCGACAATAAGCAGAGAGGATGTGTACCCGGAGAATAATAGGGAGGCACTGACGAAATTCTGCATAGGATCCGGAGCAAAGCATACGGGAAGGTGCACAGGGGCACGGGGGCGGCGGGGCGTCCAGTGGGTGGGGGCGGTTGGGCGACCGGTGGGTGGTGGCGGCGGGTGGGTGGGGGTGGCGGGGCGGCGGGTGGGTGGGGGTGGCGGGGCGGGGGGCGGCCGGTGGGTGGGGCGGCGAGGCGGCGGGGCAGTCGGTGGGTGGGGGCGGCAGCCGGTGGGCGTCGGGGGGGAGGGAGGGAGGCGGGGGTGGGCGTCGAGGCAGCGGGTGGGTGGGGGTGGCGGGGAGGCGGGGCAGCCGGTGGGTGGGGGCGGCGGGGCAGCGGCTGATGGGGATATGTACCCTAGGGTAGGGTCATAGGCCTGACCTATCTGCTCTACCTAAGGACACTGCCCCAGAAAGCTTAAGGGCTACAAGGAGATCTCCGACTGAAATCACCAAGGCATACAAGTCACTCGACAAGATCCACTCGGAGATTACCTTTTCACTCGACGGGTACCATTCACTCGGAAGAACCGGGAGACAGTCGACCGCAGAAGACCAGAAGCCACCCCAGGGAGGCCAACGGGCAGGCGTTCGTCCGTACCATTAATAGCATTAATTACGTACGTTACCAGTAACGTACGCCTTTATAGCCACGATCTGACCCTTAGATGCCGGACACTTATGAGGGGCAGAGCACTCTATATAAGCCGCCCCTCCCCTCTGGCACAAGGGTTCGCACTTCCTGTAACGACACTTATATTTCACTCGACAAGAGCTCCCGAGCACTGAGACGTAGGGCTTTTACCTCCACGAGAGGGGCCTGAACTCATACATCCGTGTGTACACCCTCGCTGTAGCCGGGACTCTGCCCTCTCCTTACGTACCCCTACCTTCTACTGTCAGGCTCGTTCCCACGACAGTTGGCGCCCACCTTGGGGCAGGCGTCTAAGCGACTTCCGGCGAGGTTGCATTTGTTTTCCTTCGTCATGTCTTCCGGCGGTGATTTGTTCTTGGGCCGCGAGATCCGTCTCGGAGCGCTCACCTTCATCGCCGACGATTCGGCATGGCTCCAGGAAGCGCCTCTAGATGTTGAGGCGCTCCCGATACGTGGAGCGACGCACTTCTACGCAAGCTCCTGCGGTGTTCTTCTCCTTCGGCCGTCGACTCCGTATGTGTCGGCCCTCAATGATGTTCGTCGTCGCAAGCGATCCGGTCGTTCACAGCTACAGCGTTGGGTGCGACATGCCGCGGCCTGCCAGGCTTCGTCCCCGCAGATTGCGGCCATCGAGCCTGCCGAGTCACTTCTCGGCGTGTTCGACTCGGCGTCAGATCGGTCTGACGTTCCCCCTGAGTGCGAGAGCTACGATCCTGCGGCTGAAGTTCTTATGGCTGGCTCTCATCAGAGTCCGCCGCCTGGCTTCAACCAGACCAGGCGCGAGATTGGTGGAACGTCGAATGAACAGCAGCGCCGGGATGAGGATGTTCTCCATACTCCCATCATCGGCGCGACTGCTGAGGCTCAGGCCATGGAGGCAACTCGCCTTCAACTCAAAGAGATGCAGGAGGCACTCGACGAGCGTGCTCGACAGCGTCCACCGCGTCCCAATCGACATCAGCGACAGTTGTTTCCGAGTGGGTCTCGGAATAACGTCGAGGTATTCCGTACTCCAGTGTTGAATGTTGCAGCTGCTGCTAGGATTGCAGATTCTATACAGCCGTCACGATCGGAAGCTGGTAGAGGTTTGCAGCAGATCAGAACGTTGCTTGAGGCAGCGCAGCAGCAGAATGCGGCTGTTTCTCAGTCGCAGAACAGGTTACATAGCAATTCGCCCAGGGCGGAAACAGTTCAGTCGGCCCATAGCCCTGGGTCACCCCTGCGTCACAGAGGCGGAGGCTTCCGTGAAGATCGGTACAGAGATCAGGGGCGAGATCAGTTTGCTCCCCGTTATCACCGCGATAACCGCCGTCAAGTGCTTTCTCCTCCGCGGAGTGGTTCATATGTGCCCCGGCACAATGATGATAGGCGCCCGTTCGGTGATGAGCGGAATCCTGGATTTGACGCAAGAGGTGTCCTTGCTCAAAGACGGGTCGACAGAGGCAGAGCCCACAGAGATGGTTATATCGGAGTCTATCCGAGTGGGAGTGGAGCCGTTGTGTCTGGTCCCGAGTGTTTTAGCAGAGCCATTCGCTCTGCAGAGATTCCCCCCAACTTCAGGTTGGCGGCTGGAATTAGCAAGTTTTCTGGCGAGTCGAAGCCCGAGACATGGTTAGATGATTACCGGGTGGCTGTGCAGATTGGTGGAGGAAATGACAACATAGCCATGAAGCATTTGTCCCTGATGTTAGATGGTTCGGCCAGAGCTTGGTTGAATCGTTTGGCTCCCTCTAGCATCTATTGCTGGGAGGATTTGGCCCGAGTGTTCATCAGAACCTTTGAGGGCACCTGCAAACGTCCGGCTGGTTTGATTGATTTGCAGCACTGTGTTCAGAAGCCCAATGAGACCTTGCGAGACTACATTCAGCGCTGGTCCACCCTGTATCATACGGTGGAGAATGTTTCCGAACATCAGGCTGTTTATGACTTCAAGGCTGGTGTTAGATACAGAGAGCTCTATCTGAAGTTTGGTCGCACTGGTGATATTTCTCTGAGCAAGATGATGGAGATTGCCACTCGGTACGCCAATGGTGAAGAAGAGGACCGTCTCCGAAGTGGTAAAGGAAAAGCAGTCGACAGTGATGCAGGCGGAAATTCCAATCGGATGCAGAAGCGCAAAACTGATCCCCCTGCTCAGGCAGAAGCGGCCGCTCTGGCGACCCAGGCCAAAAATAAAGGAAAATCCAAAGCTAAGTTCACCCCCAAGAAGTCAAAGAATCAGTCAGGTACAGATGTTATGGATTTACCGTGTGCAATCCACACGAGGAAAGATGAAGAGGGCAATTTAATATTGCCAAAGCATACCACTCGACAGTGCCGTTTGCTGATCCAACAATTCAAAGAGAGCCAGTCGACCGAAAAAGAACCTGAAAAGGAGGATGAAGAAGATAAAGAAGAGTTTCCTGAGGTCAATGCCACTCTGTTGATTTTTGCTGATGTTGAGAGCAAGAGTCGACTGAAAGTTATCAACAGGGAGGTTAACATGGCGGTTCCCTCTACCCCCACATATCTCAAGTGGTCTCAGACTGCTATCACGTTTGATCAGTCAGATCACCCTGCGCATATCGCTACCCCCGAGCGGCAAGCGCTGGTGGTGGACCCAGTTGTGGGGGGCACTCGACTCCGCAAGGTTTTGATGGACGGTGGGAGCGGTCTGAACATCCTATATGCAGATACCCTCAAGGGGATGGGCATTCCGATGTCCCGACTCAGTGAAAGCAACATGTAGTTCCATGGCGTCATCCCTGGGAAAAAGGCCCGTTCACTCGGTCAAATAGCGTTGGATGTTGTGTTTGGTGACGATAAGCATTTTCGCAAGGAAAAATTGACATTTGAAGTGGTGGACTTCCAGAGCGCATACCACGCCATCCTTGGTCGTCCGGCTTATGCCCGTTTCATGGCCCGTCCATGTTACGTGTATCTCAAGCTGAAGATGCCCGGACCCAAGGGTGTAATCACAGTCACTGGCAATCGACAGAGGGCTGAGGAGTGCCTCCAGCAGGGCTCCAAGATCGCCGATCATCAGATGGCTATGGTTGAATTGGAAGAATACAAGAAAAATGCTGATCCTTCCGACCTGTTGCGCGCTAAGAAGCCTGCTTCTGAGTCAGCTTTTCAGTCGGCAGGAGAGGTGAAGAAAGTGAAGATTCACGTGACAGATCCAACTGCTGCCCCGACCAACATCTCGACGACACTCGACAGCAAATAGGAAGCCGAGCTCATCCAGTTCCTCCATGAGAACTGGGACATCTTCGCATGGAAGCCTGCTGACATGCCTGGTGTACCCAGGGAACTGGCTGAGCACCGATTGAGAGTTGACCCGAAGGCCAAGCCTGTGAAGGAGCATTTGCGTCGGTCGGCAACGGAGAAGCAAAAAGACATCGGCGAGGAGGTGGCTCGTCTCTTGGCGGCTAAGTTTATACGTGAGATTTACCACTCCGAGTGGTTATCGAACGTCGTTATGGTCCCTAAGAAGGACAAGTCACTCCGCATGTGTATTGATTTCAAACATATCAATCGGGTCTGCCCAAAGATCATTTCCCACTCCCCCGCATTGATCAGATTGTCGACTCAACTGCGGGGTGTGAGCGTCTATCTTTTCTTGATGCTTACTCTGGTTACCATCAGATCCGTCTGTTTGGTCCGGATGAAATAAAGACAGCCTTCATCACCCCTTTCGGGTGTTTCTGTTATATCACCATGCCTTTTGGTTTGAAGAACGCTGGCGCTACTTTCATGCGCATGATTCAAAAATGTTTACTCGATCAGATCCCTCGGAATGTTGAAGCATACATGGATGACATTGTCGTCAAGTCTCGCAAAGGTTCCGACCTGTTGTCTGACTTAGCTGAAACATTCGCCAATCTGAGGAGGTATGATATCAAGCTAAATCCAACTAAGTGCACTTTTGGCGTTCCTGGTGGCAAATTACTCGGTTTTCTCGTTTCCGAAAAGGGAATCGACGTTAATCCTGAAAAGATCGGTGCCATCACCCGAATGAAAAGCCCTGAGCGTGTGCACGATGTCCAGAAGATCACAGGTTGCTTGGCAGCATTGAGTCGATTCATTTCTCGTCTCGGTGAGAAGGCATTGCCTTTATACCGACTGATGAAGAAGTCTGATACATTCGAGTGGACTCCTGAAGCTAAAGCAGCGTTTGTCGAGCTCAAAGCTCTACTTTCCACCCAGCCGGTGCTTGCTGCTCCGCACAGTAAAGAGCCTTTGCTGTTGTACATAGCGGGCACTAATCAGGTCGTCAGTACAGTTCTCACTGTCGAGAGGGAAGAGGAAGGTAAAGCTTACAAAGTCCAGCGTCCTATTTATTACATCTCTGAAGTGTTGACTCCTTCAAAGCAAAGATATCCACATTACCAGAAGCTCGTATACGGTATATATCTGTCAGCTAAGAAGGTTGCACACTACTTTCAAGATCACTCAGTTTCAGTCGTCAGTGATGCTCCGTTGTCTGAGATCCTCAACAATCGAGATGCAACTGGTCGAGTGGCCAAATGGGCTATTGAGCTCCTTTATTTTGATATCAAGTTTGAGGCGAAAAAAGCAATCAAGTCTCAAGCCCTCGCTGATTTCCTGGCCGAGTGGACTGAATAGCAGCAGCCGATCCAAGTTCACTCGGCACACTGGACCATGTTCTTTGATGGTTCAAAGATGCTGAATGGGTCTGGTGCTGGCATAGTATTGGTGTCTCCAAAAGGTGACAAACTCAGTTACGTCTTGCAGATTCACTTTGATTCCTCCAACAATGAAGCTGAATATGAAGCACTCTTGTACGGGTTGCGTATGGCCATTTCACTCGGCGTCCGGCGCCTGATGGTATATGGCGACTCTGATTTGGTGGTCAATCAAGTGATGAAAGAGTGGGATGTCAGGAACCCCGCTATGACTGGATATTGCAATGCAGTAAGAAAGCTCGAGAAGAAATTCGAAGGTTTGGAACTCCATCATGTTCCCCGAGTGAAGAATCAGGCAGCTGATGAGCTGGCAAAGATTGGATCCACTCGGAAGCCTGTCCCCAGCAATATATTTCTCGAGCACCTTCATTCTCCTTCGGTGCAGGAAGATCCCTTCACTGAAGAGCCCCCGCAAGCAAAAAGCGCGTCTGATCCGACTGAAGTCGATGTCCCAGCTGTCATTGATCTGGTCATGGAGATTTTAGTGATCACGCCCGACTGGACTGTACCCTATATTGCGTACATTCTTAGGAGAGAACTCCCAGATGATGAAGATGAAGCTCGACAGATAGTCCGCAGATCCAAGGCTTTTACTGTTATGGATGGACAACTCTACAGAGAAAGTGTGACTGGCGTAACTCAGCGGTGTATTTCTCCTGAAGAAGGTCAACTGATTTTAGAGGAGATTCACTCGGGAACTTGTGGTCATCATGCGTCCTCTAGGACGATTGTTGCCAAAGCTTACCGAGCTGGTTTCTTCTGGCCACGCGCCAATGAGATGGCTAAAGATATTGTCGATCACTGTGAAGGATGCCAGTTCTATTCGAACCTGTCACACAAACCTGCGTCCGCCTTGAAGACTATTCCACTCGTCTGGCCGTTTGCTGTATGGGGCTTGGATATGGTTGGACCCCTTAGAACAGGCCAGAGTGGATTCACTCACTTACTGGTTGCAGTCGACAAGTTCACTAAGTGGATTGAAGCTAAACCCATCAAGAAGCTGAACGCTCGCACTGCTATCAAATTCATGAAAGAGATAACATTCCGGTATGGAGTCCCCCACAGTATCATTACAGACAATGGCTCTAATTTTGACTCGGAAGAGTTCAGATACTTTTGCTCCTCTCAAGGCACTCGGGTGGATTACGCATCCGTTGCACACCCCCAGTCTAATGGTCAAGCTGAGCGGGCTAATGGCCTTATCCTCCAAGGACTGAAGCCTCGGCTTATGCGAGATCTTGATCATGCTGCTGGAGCTTGGGTCACTGAATTGCCGTCTGTTCTGTGGGGCTTGAGGACGACTCCTAACCGGTCGATTGGGCGCACTCCTTTCTTCCTTGTGTATGGAGCTGAAGCCATTTTGCCAAGTGACGTCCTTCACAATTCTCCCCGAGTGGACCTTTACTCTGAAGACGAAGCTGAGCAAGCAAGACAAGATGGGGTGGATCTCCTAGAGGAAGAACGCGAGATGGCCCTGATCCGGTCGACTGTATATCAACAAGACCTTCGCCGCTTCCACGCGAGACACGTCAAGAGCCGTTCGTTCTGCGAAGGTGATCTGGTGCTCCGAGTGGATCAGCAGTGACCCCACAAGTTGGCCCCGGCGTGGGAAGGCCCATTCGTCGTCACCAAGGTGCTGAACAATGGAGCGTACCACCTTTTCAACTTGAAGAAGAATATCGATGAGCCGCGCGCCTGGAACGCGGATTTGCTTTGGCGCTTTTATACTTGATGACTGAGTTGTTTTGATGTAATAAGGGTACTCCAGACGATGTCTTTGTTAAGCTATGACTTCCGCAGTCTATTGTCGATTCCGATCGCACAACTTCGCCTAAGTTCAAAAATTACTCCGAGTGAAGAGCGATCCTCTCCCTCGGGGGCTTAGCTGCGAACCAGTTTTCGCCTAAGTTAAAAACCCTTCCGAGTGTATAGCATTCAATACACTCGGGAACTTAGCTGCGAACCAGTCTTCGCCTAAGTTTAAAAATTACTTCGAGTGAAGAGCGATCCTCTCCCTCGGGGGCTTAGCTGCGAACCAGTTTTCGCCTAAGTTAAAAACCCTTCTGAGTGTATAGCATTCAATACACTCGAGAACTTAGCTGCGAACCAGTCTTCGCCTAAGTTTAAAAATTACTCCGAGTGAAGAGCAATCCTCTCCCTCGGGGGCTTAGCTGCGAACCTGTTTCGCCTAAGTTAAAAACCTTTCCGAGTGTATAACATTCAGTACACTCGGAGACTTAGCGGTGAACCAGTCTTCGCCTAAGTTTAAAAATTACTCCGAGTGAAGAGCGATCCTCTCCCTCGGGGGGCTTAGCTGCGAACCAGTTTTCGCCTAAGTTAAAAACCTTTCCGAGTGTATAGCATTCAATACACTCGGAGACTCAGCTGCGAACCAGTCTTCGCCTAAGTTTAAAAATTACTCCGAGTGAAGAGCGATCCTCTCCCTCGGGGGCTTAGCTGCGAACCCGTTTTCGCCTAAGTTAAAAACCCTTCCGAGTGTATAGCATTCAATACACTCGGAGACTCAGCTGCGAACCAGTCTTCGCCTAAGTCCAAAATTACTCCGAGTGATAAGCAACCCTTTCACTCGAGAACTTAGCGGCAAAACAGTTTTCGCCTAAGTTCAAATCCTTCTGAATAGTGAACAGACTTAACCACACAAGAGATCAGAAAGCAAAATGCAGATAAGTTCAGAATCTTAAGCGCGGTTAAAAAGTTGTTCGCGCAAAGGAAAGTACTCAGGCTTAAGGCCTGAAGGAAATTTTAATCGGTTACACCATCACTCAGCATACCGAGGCAAATAAAGTTTTAACTGAAAGCAAAGTACTTTTTCAAGCTCCGGTAGGGCTTGAAGGCTCGACAAAGGTATCCAGGTCAATTCCGTCGGTGATCCGAGTAGCTTCTTCGATGAAAGTCTCCATGAAATCTTCAAATTGAAGTTTCTTCGTGTTGATCACTCGGAGGGCCTTTAGTTTGTCTTCCCTAGCCTCCTTGCAATGAACCCTGACGAGTGAAAGTGCCACATCGGCACCACAACGAGTAGCAGACTTCTTCCACGCCTGCACTCGACTTGGAATTTCATTGAGGCGAGTCATCATGCACTCGAGGTCAGTCTGGAGGGAGTCTTCAGGCCATAGTTCCTTGTCGACTCTTTCGAATGCAGCCCTCAGCCGAGTGACATATCCCTGGACATTCTTAAGACGAGCTTCAAGTCGAAACATATCCATGGCCACGGCGTCTCCGACGAGTGATTTCGTGGGGTCCAGATTGGGCTCGATCTCTTCGGTTTCCTTCTCAAAGTCTTGACAGAATTCTGCATGAAGAGAAAGGGAAAAGGTGATCACAATGTCGTTCTGAAGAAATCAAAGAAATTCATTCGACAGAAGAAAGCCACCTTCAAGCATGCTGAACATTCTCTTCGCGAAGTCTCCTAAGTGTTTCTCCAGAGCACTCTTTCCCTTGGTCTGCACTTCAAGTTTTTTGATCCAGTCGGATCGTTCCTGCTTGAGTTTGGTGTTCTCTTCTTCCAGTTTTCTGGCTGCGGCAAGTTTCTTCTCAGCAGCTTCAGTTTTCTCCTTCGCTTCCTTCTGAGCATCAGCAAGTGATTTGTCCTTGTCCTCGAGCGCCTTCTTCATGGTATCTAAAGAAATAACATTGTTGAGTCGCGCTCGGAGACGACGGTTCTCATCACGTACGTCTGTTCGAGTGGATTCACTCGGTTCAAAGGATGGAAGATGAAAGTGATAATACAATTGATCGACAAGGATTACCTCCCAAAGTCTTCAATTCAGTCTGTGCACGGTCCAGGTTGTTGTTCGTTAGCTCCAGATCCAGCAGAAGTCGATTCTTTTCTTTTTCCAGCTCGACGTACTTGGTCCCGAGCCCACAGGCTTTCTGAAATCAGCAAAGAAGGGGTTCAGTCAACATAAATATTTCTCTACTCCTGAATGGAAAAGTACAAGTGCAGTCGACTGAAAGGCGGCCCGCCGCCCCACCCCACAACCCTATACAGCGTCATATCATGGTTGATGGAAATGATGTCCATGAAACCTGCAAAACAGTTCTTAAGACTACTCCCCATCGTAAACGATCGGCAGTAGTCTCGGGGACTACACCCAGTGGGTGCACTCAGCGTGCCCCCACTGGACAGGAAATCACTCGACCAGGTCCGCCCTGTCCGAGTGTATGTAAAACAAAATAAGAAGCAAGCAAGCGAACATTGTCTCTATTAGGCCCCCGCCGATGCAAGCACTCGACGGCGGTCTCGGGGACTACACCCAGTGGGTGCACTCAGCGTGCCCCCACTGGACCTACTTTTACTCGACAAGGTCTGTCCTGTCGAATGGAAAACAACTTTCAAACCGACTCTAAGACCCCTGCCGATGCCTTCTTCATTCGACAGCGGTCTCGGGGACTACACCCAGTGGGTGCACTCAGCTTGCCCCCACTGGACCAGAAACTACCTGATCTACTTGCGAAGAAAACACCTAGCGGGTGTAAAATCAAGACGGACAGGAACTCAATCGGAAATGAACTTACAATAGCACTTACTCGGACGTTGGCTTGAAGCGCTGAGCCGGCATCATAGGCTAACTTGCTGGCTTCATACGCCTCCTTTGTTCGCAGCATCATCTGCCCAGCCTGAATCATGGCTTCCTTGGCAGCTCCAGTTTGGTCCTCCGGGACGTGCTACAAAGGGTATGCGGGTGTCGAATGAGTTGGTGCTGTAACTGAGGCAGCAGGAGGTGCTTCAGATTGTCCAATAGGTGCTGAAGTCACCAGAGTTGAAGTGGCTGGCGGAGCACTCGACAGCGGGGCCACAAGGGCTAGAGGTGACGCAGCAGTCGACCCACGGGGCGTCTGTCCAGACGTTGTTCTCCGAGTGCATATGCGTGGAGCCCCCAGAGGCACAGCTTCATCCTCCGTTCCTCGCTGCAGCTCCTCGTGATCTTCCAGTTCGATGACTTCGTCAGCTATCAATCGGCAATTTTAATCAAGTCACTCGACGATTATTCTTCAAAAAACAGAGTAGAGTGTGGGTTTGTTATACCTCGTTGGGAGGTGGACGCATCAGGAGTGTCCACTTCCATATGGTCCCCATCATTTCGCTGGGGCGACGTCACAGAGGTAGAAGCTCTGGCGAATAAACTCCACTCGGTCAGCAGAGACATGAAGTTCCACAATCACAATTGCGGGAAAATAAACACTCACGTTGAGGCAACAGGCACAGCAATTTGATACGAGGCAGGGCCTTCCGAGGTTTTGGCGCGTCCGGCTTCAGCTGTTTCGCAGCTTTTTCGGTCGACCCCGATGTTGCGGCACGGTCACGCTTTGGGTTCCTTGTGTTCGACGCCACAGTTTTGCTCGGGGCGACCTCTGGGTCTTCCTGCTGCTTGGTACGACGCTCGGTGCGCGAAGGGACCTGAGCCTCGACCTCACCTTCCTCCAGGTCGTCGTCGCTGCTCTCGCTGTCATCGGCGTAATCGCCGTCTGCGCTGCCATCTACGCTCCCTTCCTCTTCGTCAGGCTGTTCTCCATTGGGCACGGGCGAGTACATGTTCGTGAATTCCTGCGAGATCCAAGCTTCAAAGTCAGTCGACTGAAAATCCAGACACTCGACAAAATATTAAAACAATCGACAGAGATATAACTCACCAGGTTCGTCGGTGGGTTCAAAGCAGAGAAGGGCGGAATTCGCTTGGCTCCCTCGGGATTATCACAAGCTCCGGTGATGCTCCTGAGCCACTGAGAAACAGTCTCGTCGGAAACTTCCTCAGGGTGAATCCGAGTGGTATCCTCAGGGCCTGAATAATGCCACATGGTGTGATCCCGGGCTTGGAGAGGCTGGATTCGTCGACTGAGAAACGTTTCAAGGAGATCCAAGCCAGTCACTCCGCCGCGGATCAGATCAGATACAGCGTTCACTAGGATCCCTACCTGGATTTTCTCTACTTTTGTCACGTACAATGGTTTGGGGGTGGTGTTGACACCTGATTTTGGCACGATGCAAAATGCAGTAAAGGTGGACTCAAGCGAAAAGCTTGCCGGTTTTGAGTGCTTGCCGAAGACCCAAACAGAGGCAGGAGACGGCCCGGCAAGGAGGCGATCCGGCAAGGAGACGGCCCGGCGAGGAGGTGATCCGGCAAGGAGACGGCCCGGCAAGGAGGCGATCCGGCAAGGAGAAACTTTGAAGTCTGGGCCATTGCCATCCGATCTCATCTCGAAAGCCGAAATTGTGTTCGAAGTACTGGGATTTTGTATCCAGAACACTATTCGGCTGATTACGCCCTCAAGATGATCTGATATGAGAAAACTTTATACATGAATTGTCTTCGTCTCGTCGAATCGGTCAATTTTCATATAAAAATCGTCTCAATCCGAGTTCGTATGCAAAAGTTAGAGCTATCTGAATGCAGTCGTGTCAAGAGGCGAAATAAGACGCGGAAGACCAGACACGTCTTGGCGAGTGTCTGATGCAAAGCGTGAGCAATTATCCATTCAAGATGGCCTCGAATCGAAAAACGTTCAACATGAAAGTTGTTCGTAACGTTGAAACGGTCAACTTTGCTTTTGGGAACATTTTCATCCGAGGTCGTTTACTGCCAGAAAAAAGACCCGCAAGGCACAGCCAGAAAGCTTGCCGGGATGGAAACCTTGCCGGGGAAACCTTGCCGGGATGGAAACCTTGCCGGGGTGTGAAAGCTTGCCGGGATGGAAACCTTGCCAGGGAAATCTTGCCGGGATGGAAACCTTGCCGGGGTGTGAAAGCTTGCCGGGATGGAGACCTTGCCGGGGTGAAGCTTGCCGGGGTGGAAAGCTTGCCGGGAAAAGCTTGCCAGGGTGGAAACTGTCAAATCCGACCAGAAGCTGAAGATGGGATCAAATAATTATCTAGATGGCCTCAGATGAAAAAGTGTTCAACATGAAAGTTGTTCGTAACATCGAAACGGTCAATTTTGCTTTTGGAGTCATCATCATCCGACATAGTATACGACCTGCAGAGACGCTACAAGAGTCGGACGGTCCAGTCAGCTGCATAACCGAGTCCGACTCGAAATTAAAGATGACCCCGTGGAGTATTCAAGATGGCCTTATTTGGAAAAGTGATCAACATACGGATTATTTGCCTCGTCGAAGCACACAAAATTCGTGTTTGAACCATCTCCATCGGAGGTCATGTGCAGATTCCACGGCCCACGCAAGGAGCAAGACAGAAGATTGGACCAGATTCGGGCTGAATCCGAGCGGAACCAGAACTAGGACTCTAGGACGTGAATTGATGTAATTTTCTTGTAAGGAAAGCCTAGATGAATCCTTTGCTTGTACGGGAAGTCCAGCCGCCTCTTATATATGTTGGGGGTGACGGCCGATTGAACAACACACAATCGAACAAATCAATCTATACTACTTTTTCACCTACGTTTTGTCTCCTACCCTCGTATCTTCTTCCTCGTTCTTCGTCGTTCTTCGTGTTGGAAAGCTGCGAACTCCGAGGCCCTAGGGGCGAGCGAATCGACCTAGGGCAGCCCATTGCCGCCGTGCTCCCTGACGGGGTCCCTCCCGGGTGCGCGGGGTTTCGGGTCTTCAAAAGCGTCCTCCGGTTGTCTTGCGTATCGCGCTGCCGGTAGGACCTCCCTCGATGTGAGTTGCGGTGCATCACCCCCGGCGTCGAGGGTACGCGTGACGCGTTTGTGTGTCAACACACTTTTTGGCGACTCCGCTGGGGAACTTTGATCCATCATGTCCAACCTTCCCAAGCCCTCGGAAGTTGATGCCGATAACATCATCAAGCCCAATCTGGAGGAGTTATCGACTGAGCATCGCCAAGCTTATGAGGAGTACAAGAAGGCGCGTGAAGAGAAGGAGTTGCAGGAGTTCCTTGGAAATTTCAAGAAGGACCGCCAAGGCAATATCACTCCGGTTGGAGAAATCAAGTTCCCTCCTCTTCAAGCCGATCAGGTTAAACCTTCTGTAAGTACTACCTTTTCTCCTGAGCAATGGGCTGAAATTGAGAGCCGTATTTCTGATAGCAATAATCTGGTCTATCAAGCTTTCTTAGAAAATAATAATGCTCAGAATAATATGCCTAATATGCCTGCTAGTATGGGAAACCCAAATTCAGCTTTGCCTATCTCATCGGCACCCCCCATGCCGATGAATTATTTTCCCACCCATACCAATCAAATTGTGGCTGCACCGCTTAATCCTTTTATGAATATGCAGAGTTCGGTGGCAACGCCGAACCAAACCTTACCGATACTTGGAAACATTGCTAGATCATTGCCGAACTATGGTTCGGCAAACATGCCACAATTTGTACCCATAGTTGCTAACCCTAATCCTCCTATGCCAGTGCCACAAGCTTCATCGTCTACTATGGATGATGCTTTAGCTAATTTAGAGAGGAGATGCCTAAAACGCTTCGAGAGAATTTTGGTGTTGAATTACCTAGGAATCGGATTTATCAAAAGCCGTATCCTGAGTACTTTGATGCAATTCCGTGCCCTCAAGGATATAAAATTCCAGATTTTGTTAAGTTTAATGGAGAAGGCACGAAGACCACGTGGGAGCATGTTAGCCAATACCTAGCACAATTGGGTGAAGCAGGCTCGATAAATGAATTGAAAGTGCGTTTATTTCCTTTCTCATTAACTGGTACTGCATTTTCATGGTTTTCTTCTTTGCCGCATGGCTCTATTCGTGTTTGGTCACAACTAGAGCAAAAATTTCATGATCATTTTTATAGCGGCGACAATGAACTTAAGTTGTCACATCTTACATCGGTTAAGCAGAAGCATGACGAATAGGTCTCCGATTACGTCAAGAGATTTAGAGAGACAAAGAACCGGTGCTATAGTTTAGTGATAACTGAGAGAGACTTGGCTGATCTTGTGCTCAATGGTTTGAGAACTCATATTAGAGAAAAGCTAGAAGGCTATGAATTTATAAGCATCAACCAAGTCTTACAGACGGCTTTGGCTCATGAAAGCCAAAGCAAGGACCTCAAAGAAGTGCATAGATACAAAACTGATCGTCCTAAGATGAATATGGTTGAATCTGATAGTGATCATTCGGACGATGAGGGTGATATTTATGCTGCTGAATTTGTTTGGCCCTCGAAGGCCAAACCTTTTACTTGTCATGATTTAAAGCCGATTCATAAGAATCGCGATGATGAAATGAAGTTCACTTTTAACATTGCTAAATGTGATAGAATATTTGATGCTTTGCTACAAGCTAAGATTATTAGAATATCTCATACTTTACCGTCGTTTGAAGAGCTGAAACGGCGTGCTTATTGCAAGTATCATAATTCTTTTTCTCATGCTACTAATCATTGCAATGTTTTTCGACGACAGATACAATCGGCCATTAATGACGGACGATTGAACTTTTCTGAGATGCAAGTTGATAAGCAGCCCTTCCCAATGAATACTCTGGATTTGGAGGGGAAAAAGTTACTCATTCGGCCGGAGGTGGCCGAATCTGCTAATAAAACTAATGTTGTCATTGGTGAGCCCAGGAAAAACAAATATGACGACAAGGTCCTAGGAAGGCAAGTGGTGCTTGACAAGCAACCCGATGGTGGGGAGATAATCAAGATCACCGTCAAGAATCCTACACTCGGGGGGCAACCGCAAGAGCAAGAGAATACCCGTGTTAAGTTTGTCAAGCCCAAGAGTCCGGAAGTTAGCAAGTGGAAGCTGAATGAAGCCAAAGTGCAGCGCAAGAAAATCAAGCCAACTTTTGATATGTTGTTGTCCAAGTATGCTAATCAAGCGGCCGGTTCTAGCTCTAACCGGTCATCATATTTGAAGCGCCCAAGATCACCTCCAAGACAAGAATTGCAACATCGCACAAGGCCATATGGGTCATGGGCACCAGGACTGTGGATGGCGCCACCTCCCTATGCACCATACCACGTGGGAGGATTTAATGGAGGATGGGGGCAGCCCCCAATGGCCACTTATGCTTTTCATCTAGGATGGGCAGAACCAAGGAGGCCTATACGTGAGAAGTTTTCTTATCCCACACGAGGCCATTTGAACAAAGGAGTCAATCGGCCAATGCAGAATAATCAAGGAAGGATCAATAAGCAAGTGTGGCGTGCCAAGTCACCAAGTGCAGTGGTCGAGTCTGGAAAGGGCAAAGAAAGAGTTGATGCCGGTTCACTCATCTTGGGCACTAAGACATTCACTATACAACAGCCGATTGTGCGGAACAACCCTACTGAGCCGATACTTGCTATCGCACCAAAGCACTCGGCTAATGGTCATGAAGCTAGTACAAGCAAAGCCAAGTTCAAAGATCCAAAGTACATGCAGCCTAAGTGGTGTCCTCCAGGGCTAACAAAAACACAAAAGAGGAAACTACAGAGGTTAAGGAGTCATGAGATGGCAGAACAGGAGGCCGAGAAGCAAAGAGATGAGTGGTTCAATGACGTTCGGCCCATGGTACCTACAGAACAAGTATGGGTGCCTAAGCAAATACAAAGTACGGTGGTTTCTACATCTGTCACATCAGCACCTGTACCACCAAGGAAGGACGATGCTACTGCTGTTACATCGTCTACAACGCCTATTGATTCCGTTTCGCCCGAACAGATTTCTGAATCAATGAAGAGGGCAAACCCAGACCCGGCAAGCCCAACACCGGCAAGCCCAACACCGGCAAGCCCGGCACTGAACACGCCCGAGGAGGAGGGCAGCGTGGTAGATTGTGAGCCTACACCGGTGCATGAAGGTATGGATATCAACATGGTCTTTTACTTACCCGCTGAGTTTCGTGCTATAGATGAAGAAGGGGAAGTGGCTCAGCTAGATTTTGGCCCTAAGAATGCAATATTTGAGAAGCCAAAAGAGCCGGTGACACACTTGAAACCATTATACCTCAGAGGCCATATCAATGGATCACCCATTACTCGAATGCTTGTTAATGGTGGTGCTGTGATGAATCTCATGCCTTATTCAGTCTTCAAGAAATTGGGTTTGCCTGACGAAGGATTGATGAAGACCAATATGGTGCTTAATGGATTTGAAGGCAAAGAGAAAACCGAAGCCAAAGGTGTGATGTACGTGGAGCTTACGGTTGGGAGCAAAACTTTGGCTACTGCATTCTTTTTCGCCGAGGTACAAGGTAATTATAACGTCATCCTAGGCCGTGATTGGGTTCATGCAAACCAATGCGTGCCATCCACTATGCACCAGTTTTTAATTCAGTGGGTTGATGATGAAGTGGAAGTCATTCACGCGGATAATTCGGCTTGCGTTGCTTTGGCTGATGCACCGGTAGATTGGCAACACCCCAATGCTGCTTGCTTGACGGGACGGGACTTGTCAAAATTTGATTTTCTCAGCGCTACCAAAAGCGGTTTTGTCCCCGTTTCTCTAAAGCCGGTTGGTAGCAATCGGCTTCAAAACATAATGTATTTAAATGGGTGCTAACTCTGAGTGGTTGCAAAAATGGCTTGCAGAATATCGGTCCAATGGGAACGGTATGTATGAGTCTGTAGAGGAGTTAGATGATATGGATAAACTTGGACAAGGTTTTACGTCGGCCGATCCATTAGAAGAAATAGATATTGGAGATGGTTCAATTCCTAGGCCGACACTTGTAAACAAAAATTTGAAAGCCGATTGTAAAATCAAGTTAATCGAGCTATTGAAAGAATATGTTTGTTGCTTTGCATGGGAATATCATGAAATGCCAGGTTTAAGCCGAGAGCTAGTGGAGCATCGGTTGCCTATAAAAGCCGGTTTTAGACCGTACAAACAATCGGCTAGAAAGTTTAATCCAAGAATATATGACTGGATCAAGGAAGAGATCGGTCGTTTGCTTAAAGCTAATTTTATTAGACCTTGCAGGTATGCCAAGTGGATTTCTAATATTGTGCCAGTGGAAAAGAAAGGCTCCGGCAAGTTGAGGGTGTGCATTGATTTCAGAGATTTGAATAGAGCTACACCCAAAGATGAGTATCCTATGCCTATAGCCGACATGCTTATTAATGATGCTTCTGGACATAAGGTCATTAGCTTTCTTGATGGCAATGCGGGGTACAACCAAATTTTTATGGCCGAAGAGGACATGTCCAAAACGGCTTTTCGGTGCCCCGGTTTTCTTGGTTTATTTGAGTGGACAGTGATGACCTTTGGATTGAAGAATGCCGGCGCCACGTATCAGAGGGCTATGAATTTGATTTTTCATGATTTACTCGGCGTTGAAATCTATATTGATGATATTGTTGTCAAATCGGATGCTTTTGAATCTCACTTGGCCGATTTGCGTTTAGCTTTTGAGAGGATGAAAAAATATGGACTGAAGATGAATCCTTTGAAGTGTGCTTTTGGCGTGTCGGCTGGCAAGTTTTTGGGTTTCGTTATTCATGAAGATGGCATAGAGATTGATCCCAAAAAGATAGAAGCTATACAAAAAGTGGAGGCTCCAACATGCAAGAGAGATATGCAAAAATTCCTCGGCAAGGTTAATTATTTGAGGAGGTTCATAGCCAACTTGTCTGGGAAGGTTGATGCATTTACTCCTATACTTCGGTTGAAGAATGATGTTGATTTTACTTGGGGGGCAAAGCAGCAAGAAGCATTTGATATGATCAAGAATTATTTGTGCACTCCTCCGGTGATGAAGGCGCCCAAGCATAGAGATCCCTTTAGACTTTACATTGCAGCCGAGGAAGGTGTTATTGGTGCTGTTTTGACTCAAGAAACCGAAGGAAAAGAGCATGCTATCACTTATTTGAGCCGACGTCTATTGGATGCTGAGACAAGGTATACATGTATTGAAAAATTATGCCTATGCTTATACTATGCTTGCACAAAATTGAGACATTATCTAGTGCCAAGTTCTTGCATAGTAGCTTGTCAAACCGATGTCATTAAATATATGTTGCATAGACCAATTCTTAGTGATAGAATTGGTAAATGGGCTTATGCTTTAATTGAGTATGATTTGGCTTATGAATCTCTAAAATCCATGAAAGGCCAAATTGTTGCTGATTTTATCGTTGAGCATCGGATTAATGACGAGCAAGATATTGATATAAACCTTGTCTCGTTAGTACCATGGAGATTATATTTTGACGGTTCAGTTTGTAGCAACGGCCAAGGTGTTGGTATTTCTTATATATCTCCTCATGGTGCTGTTTTTGAAGCCTCATGCCGCTTAGAATATTTTTGCACAAATAATCAAGCCGAATATGAAGCATTGTTATTCGGCTTAGAGATGTTGCTGGCCATAGGTGCTACACATATTGAGGCTTTTGGTGATTTGTTATTAGTAGTGCAACAAGTATCCAAAGTTTTTCAATGTTTAGACGAATCACTTAATGTTTATCTTGATAAATGTCTGGATATAATTTCTACTTTGGATCATTTTAGCATTGCTCATATATCTAGACATGATAATTGGAGAGCAAATGAGTTAGCACAGCAAGCATCTGGCTATCATGTCAATCATGGCATGTTTCATATCTCTCAAGAGCCGATGTCTTGTCTTGCTAATATAGGGGAGGCCGAACCAGAGCCCACTGATTCGGTCACTAACAATAAACCTAGTGAAGGTGAAAATCATGATTGGAGAAAGCCCATTATTGATTACTTGTGCAATCCGAGTGGAAGGGTGGACAGGGCTGTTCGGCGCATGGCTTTCAAATATATAATAAGAGACGATGGTCTTTATTGCCGAACGGTTGAAGATGTTCTTTTGAAGTGTTTGGACGAGGATAAAGCAAGAGTTGCTATGGGAGAGGTTCATGAAGGAATTTGCGGTACTCATCAGTCGGCCCCCAAGATGAAGTGGTTGTTACGACGTGCTGGATTTTATTGGCCGACGATGATCAATGATTGCTTTAGGTATTATAAAGGATGTGAAGCTTGTCAAAAGTTTGGTGATATTCAGTTAGCTCCCGCTGCTATGTTACATCCTATTATCAAGCCGTGGCCCTTTAGAGGTTGGGGATTAGACTTTATTGGAGAGATTCATCCTTCATCTTCAAAGGGGCATCGGTTCGTGTTGATGGCAACTGATTATTTCACTAAGTGGTCTGAAGCAGTACCTCTCAAGAATATGACGCATACGGAGGTAATTCAATTCATAAGTGAGCACATTATTCATAGATTCGGTATTCCGCAAACATTAACTACGGATCAAGGTTCATCTTTCATGTCTCATCAAGTTAGAGAATTTGCCGAATCATATAAGATAAAGTTGCTCAATTCCTCCCCGTATTATGCTCAAGCCAATGGACAAGCTGAGTCTAGCAACAAAATTTTGATCAAGCTCATCAAGAAGAAGATTGAAGATAATCCAAGAAGGTGGCATGAATTATTGTCCGAGGCTTTGTGGGCGCATAGAATCTCAAGGCATGGTGCGACGAAGGTAACTCCATATGAGCTCGTATACGGTCAAGAAGCCGTTTTACCGGTAGAGGTGAATTTGAATGCTTTGAGAATAGCCAAACAAAATGATTTATCGGCGGTGGACTTTTATAACTTGATGATGGACAACGTTGATGAGGTTGCCGATAAACGTTTGACTGCATTAAAAGCCATAGAAAGGGACAAGTTGAGGGTAGCAAGAGCTTACAATAAGAAGGTCAAGTTGAAGAATTTTCAGATTGGTGATCTTGTGTGGAAGGTGATTCTACCGATTGGTTCAAAGGACAGAAAATTCGGGAAGTGGTCTCCAAGCTGGGAAGGTCCTTTCAAGATTGCAAGAATTGTTCCCGGAAATTCATATTTGGTGGAATCCATGCAAGGAACATTGCTACCTCGAGCTCTCAATGGCAGATATTTGAAGAAGTACCACCCAAGTGTGTGGCAAGAAGCCTAAATAGGCAATGGCCGATATATAATTATCGCCCTAAGCACATATTAATGGCCGATGGAGTGTTGACATCGTCCTTAGAACAAGCCTAATGCAAATTATTTTTCGGCACACAAGTTTTGCCGAAAAACAGTGGGGCATGTGTTGACACCTGATTTTGGCACGATGCAAAATGCAGTAAAGGTGGACTCAAGCGAAAAGCTTGCCGGTTTTGAGTGCTTGCCAAAGACCCAAACAGAGGCAGGAGACGGCCTGGCAAGGAGGCGATCCGGCAAGGAGACGGCCCGGCGAGGAGGTGATCCGGCAAGGAGACGGCCCGGCAAGGAGGCGATCCGGCAAGGAGAAACTTTGAAGTTTGGGCCATTGCCATCCGATCTCATCTCAAAAGCCGAAATTGTGTTCGAAGTACTGGGATTTTGTATCCAGAACACTATTCGGCTGATTAGGCCCTCAAGATGATCTGATATGAGAAAACTTTCTACATGAATTGTCTTCGTCTTGTCGAATCGGTCGATTTTCATATAAAAATCGTCTCAATCCGAGTTCGTATGCAAAAGTTAGAGCTATCTGAATGCAGTCGTGTCAAGAGGCGAAATAAGACGCGGAAGACCAGACACGTCTTGGCGAGTGTCTGATGCAATGCGTGAGCAATTAGCCATTCAAGATAGCCTCGAATCGAAAAACGTTCAACATGAAAGTTGTTCGTAACGTCGAAACGGTCAACTTTGCTTTTGGGCACATTTTCATCCAAGGTCGTTTACTGCCACAAAAAAGACCCGCAAGGCACAGCCAGAAAGCTTGCCGGGATGGAAACCTTGCCGGGATGGAAACCTTGCCGGGGTGTGAAAGCTTGCCGGGATGGAAACCTTGCCGGGGAAATCTTGCCGGGATGGAAACCTTGCCGGGGTGTGAAAGCTTGCCGGGATGGAGACCTTGCCGGGGTGAAGCTTGCCGGGGTGGAAAGCTTGCCGGGAAAAGCTTGCCGGGGTGGAAACTGTCAAATCCGACCAGAAGCTGAAGATGGGCTCAAATAATTATCTAGATGGCCTCAGATGAAAACGTGTTCAACATGAAAGTTGTTCGTAACGTCGAAATGGTCAACTTTACTTTTGGAGTCATCATCATCCGACATAGTATACGACCTGCAGAGACGCTACAAGAGTCGGACGGTCCAGTCAGCTGCATAACCGAGTCCGACTCGAAATTAAAGATGACCCCGTGGAGTATTCAAGATGGCCTTATTTGGAAAAGTGATCAACATACGGATTATTGGCCTCGTCGAAGCGCACAAAATTCGTGTTTGAACCATCTCCATTGGAGGTCATGTGCAGATTCCACGGCCCACGCAAGGAGCAAGACAGAAGATTGGACCAGATTCGGGCTGAATCCGAGCGGAACCAGAACTAGGACTCTAGGACGTGAATTGATGTAATTTTCTTGTAAGGAAAGCCTAGATGAATCCTTTGCTTGTACGGGAATTCCAGCCGCCTCTTATATATGTTGGGGGTGACGGCCGATTGAACAACACACAATCGAACAAATCAATCTATACTACTTTTTCACCTACGTTTTGTCTCCTACCTTCGTATCTTCTTCCTCGTTCTTCGTCGTTCTTCGTGTTGGAAAGCTGCAAACTCCGAGGCCCTAGGGGCGAGCGAATCGACCTAGGGCAGCCCATTACTGCCGTGCTCCCTGACGGGGTCCCTCCCGGGTGCGCGGGGTTTCGGGTCTTCAAAAGTGTCCTCCGGTTGTCTTGCGTATCGCGCTGCCGGTAGTTCCTCCCTCGACGTGAGTTGCGGTGCATCACCCCCGGCGTCGAGGGTACGCGTGACGCGTTTGTGTGTCAACAGGTGGTAGGTCGATCCAAGGTGAAAGGGGGAAGTCCAGTCGACATATTTGGTGATGCAATGTCCTTGCAATAGAACCATGTCGACTGCCAACCCCGAACAGAATCAGGAAGGGTCATAGAGGGGAATGCACTCCTACCTCTCTTTTGGACCCCTAAGCCACCACACAGTTGGATTACATTGGTTTTGCTATCACTAGGATTGGCTTTCTTGACGCATTGGGATCTGACAGAGAATATGTGTTTGAACAAACCCCAATGTGGAGGACAGCCCAAGAAGCATTCGCACAAAGTTATGAAACAGGAGAGATAGCCAATCGCATTCGGAGGAAAATGATGGAGCTGCGCCCCGAAATAGTTCAGGAAACTACGGATGAACGGGTGGGGTGGCATGGAGAAACCTCGCTCGACGTGGGTGAGAAGCAGAACTCGCTCACCGTCACATGGCTCCGGCTCGGTCTCCCCCTTCGGCAACCTCCAAGACCCCTCAGTTATCAACCCGTCGTCGACGAGATTTTGCACATCCTCCGCCGTGACCGTCGATTGGAGGAAATCCCCCTGGATCCACCCCGGCGGCGCCGTCGACCAGGCGCCCGACGGTTTCTTCGCCTTGGCTCCTCCCTTCTTGGCGCACTCGAGCTTCTCCGTCTTGCCCTTCGTCATGGTGGCGGCGGTCGTCGGAGCGGAGCTGAGCAGATGAGGAGGAGTAGAAGAGCAGATTTGGGGGAAGAATATTGTACCAGCACCGGCGTCGTCGCCTCTTATATCCGCCCGTGTGAGTCACTGACCTGCGGGCCCACCAGATCTCTGGGTATCCCGAATTCAGAGGAGGCGCGGTACGTGGCGATTTTGGCGGCGCGGTAATCGAGGCGTTGTGTCCCCACTTGCCTTTACGGTTGCGTCATCTCCGCTCGGCGCGCGTTTATCCAATTTTCGAATCCCGTAAAATCCGGACCCGACGGAGCGAACCGTCATATCAGAAGACTCTGCAGACCACTCGAACCTGATTTTGAGCTTAGTTTCACTCGGACCAGATTTCGAGCTCAGTTTCACTCGGACACATTTCAAGACAGAATCGATCAGGGTGAATGACAAAGGTTTCAATCGGCGCAGATTTCTAAGAAGCCTCAAAATACACTCGGGATTTTTGTGTCTTGTCAGAACCTGCATTGACTCCTTTTCCACTCGAACCCCGATCCATTCGGGGGCTAATTATGGGGATATGTACCTAGGGTAGGGTCATAGGCCTGACCTATCTGCCCTACCTAAGGACACTGCCCCAGAAAGTTTAAGGGCTACAAGGAGATCTCCGACTGAAATCACCAAGGCATACAAGTCACTCGACAAGATCCACTCGGAGATTACCTTTTCACTCGACGGGTACCATTCACTCGGAAGAACCGGGAGACAGTCGACCGCAGAAGACCAGAAGCCACCCCAGGGAGGCCAACGGGCAGGTGTTCGTCCATACCATTAATAGCATTAATTACGTACGTTACCAGTAACGTACGCCTTTATAGCCACGATCTGACCCTTAGATGCCGGACACTTATGAGGGGCAGCGCACTCTATATAAGCCGCCCCTCCCCTCTGGCACAAGGGTTCGCACCCCCTGTAACGATACTTATATTTCACTCGACAAGAGCTCCCGAGCACTGAGACGTAGGGCTTTTACCTCCACGAGAGGGGCCTGAACTCATACATCCGTGTGTACACCCTCGTTGTAGCTGGGACTCTGCCCTCTCCTTACGTACCCCTACCTTCTACTATCAGGCTCGTTCCCACGACAGCGGCGGTCACTGGGCGTCGGGGAGAGGGAGGGGAGGGATGAGGGAGGGAGGGAGAGAGGGAGAGGACAGAGAGGTGGGGGACGGCCGTTATTAGGGCGTCGCCTTTGCCGTCTGCCAGCCTGCCTTTGCCGTCTGCTGGCGGACGGCAAAGAACTGACCTAAGCGGCGCAAGGGCCAGATGGGCCCAGCTGGCCCTTTGCCGTCTGCCAGCTGCCCTTTACCGTGGGCCGTTTTTTTGCCGTCCGCCCTGCTGGACCTTTGCCGTCAGTTGGCTGACGGCAAAGAACCAGCCTATGGCAAATTCATTCTTTGCCGTCAGCTCACCCTTTGCCGTCAGCTTTCTGCCAGCAAACGGCAATGACTTTCTTTGCCGTCCACGGGCTGACAGCAAAGAGTTGGCTGACGGCAAAATCCCTGATTCCAGTAGTGAGTGTCACACTGGCACTTCTCAGATTTAAAGCAGAAAGTGGTCTATCAAACAAGGCCTTCACAGAGTTGTTGAGTCTTTTCAAAGACATTGTTCTAGAAGATAATGTGCTCCAAAAAAGCACGAACAAAGCGACGAAAGTTGTTTGTCCATTAAAGTCTAGAAGACACACGCTTGTGTGAATGATTGTATGTTGTACCGCGGTGACGGCAAAGATTTGTGTTCATGTCGCATATGCAAGCATGTGTGATACAAGCACAGGAGAGCAAAGGACAAGTACAAAATGGACGCAGAGATCAAGATTGGAATCCTATTCAAGGTTGTTTGGTACTTGCCTATAATTCCAAGGTTAAAGCGTTTGTTTGCAAACCCTAGAGAGGCAAAGAGGTTGTGGTGGCATCATGATGAGCGAACTGTGGATAAATATATGAGGCACCCAAAAGATGGGGCTCAGTGGGAACAAACCGAGGACAGATTTAGAGATTTTGCAAAGGATCCTAGAAATATATGGTTAGGGGTGTACTGACGGATTTAAACCATTTGGCAATATGACCACCCAACACAGCACTAGGCCGGTGCTTCTATGCATATATAACCTTCCTCCTTGGTTGTGTATAAAGAAAAAATACATCATGATGTCGATGATTATCCAAAGGCCCGAAGCAACCTAGAAATGATATTGACATTTACTTTCAGCTACTGGTAGAAGAACTGCTAACATTGTGGGAGCCAGGTGCGAAATGTTATGATGCCTACGCAAAGGAGTTTTTCTGGCTACATGTGTTACTGGTGCACACCATTCCAGATATGTCGGCGTTAGGCAACACTTCAGGCAGAAAACAAAGGGACCAGTAGGATGTGTCACATGCATCGATAGGACAGCGAGTAGATTTCTTTCCAACTCACGCAAAACCGTGTATTGTCGTCATCGTAGGTTCTTAAGAAGAGATCACCCTTACCAAAAAAGGATAACTGAATTTGATGGTACGGTAGAGAAAGCAATAGGCCCAAGACCCTATGATGTGAAAGAAGTCCACAACATGGTTACAAAAATTAAAGTTGTGCTTGGCAAGAGATCCGGTTCGACGTAAAAAAACACCCAAAGACCAAGTGTTTAAGAAGAAATCGGTGTTCTGGGAATTACCTTACTGGGAGTTCCTAAGTTTACGTCACTGCATTGATGTCATGCACGTAGAGAAGAATGTTTTCGAAAGCATCCTTGGTACTCTGCTCAAGATTAAAGGAAAAAAGAAAGGATGGTGATGGTGCACGACTCGATATGCGTGGTGATCAATGAGAATGCATGAATGAAGTAGAAGATGATGACAAATTGCTCCACCTACACCAGAGTTACAATCTCACTACAGCAGAAGTAAAAGAGTTCTTCGACTTTTTGTTGTCAATTAAGACACCCTCTTCCTACTCCGCAAACATCAGAAGTCTCGTGGATGACAGCTTGGCTAAAAAGAAGTTGTCTCACATGAATTCACATGATTGCCACGTAATGTTGACACAAATCCTCCTGGTGGCCATAAGGAATATGATGGACACATACATAAGAAACACACTGATTGATCTCTGTGATTTCTTCAACAAACCATGATGGAAGGTGGTAGATATTGAAGAGCTGGATCGTATGCAAGCTGATATTGCAAGAATATTGTCAAACTTAGAGATGTTCTTCCCACCATCATTCTTTGATGTCATGGTCCATCTCACTATGCACCTTGTCGACGAGATAAAATATTGTGGTCCTTTGTTTCTTCAAAACATGTATCCCTTCGAGCGGTACATCGGAATATTGAACCACTATTGTCGGAACCGATGTCATTCACAGGCAAGCATCCTACAAGGTTATACCGCAGAGAAGGTGGTTGAGTTTTGCACAGAATACATGAAACAAAGACCTATAGGTGTGCCCCTCCATCGCCACGAGGGAAGGCTGGATGGTAAGTCGGTCCTTGCTGGCATCCGGATTTGTGCACCTGGAGAATTGGCCGATCAAGCCCTGTCGGCGTCCTGGGAATGGGGGTACCCAAACCTGCCTGCCTACGGCCCAGGGCGTGGCCCACTTCGACAGCCAGTACGGCCTGGCGCGGCATCACTCAAGACAAGGCTCTCGTGAGAGCCCCACCCTCGTGAGGAGGATGACGCCAAGACCCCCGGAGGGAGGAGGCCTCCCCAGGTTGCCTCCCGAGGGGCGGAGATCTCTATGCAGCGCCCGGCCTCGCGAGGTCGGGGTGACGCAAGCCAGGCCAAGTGGGCGCCAGCGGGCACAGAAGAGACAGTTTCCTCTTTGGTGCAAAGGAGGCAAGGGCGTACGCAGGTTCCCGAGGCATCCCACCAAAGGTTTCCATTCTGGTGTAACAAGACCAAGCCGACGAGCTCGGCAGGACGGATGTCACCGGCGAGCCCACCTCCGCATCACCACCAGCTACTTTGTAGCCGAAGACCACCTTTCTTCGGGATAAGATGTACCTTCTGTCCCCTTTCGAATTTGTCCGTTGTGGGATCCCTTGCCGCCAGTGCGATAAGGGAAGAGGACCCGGGCCATTATAAATAGAGACTAGGCTGCGCCGTAGAGGGGGACGGATCCGAAACCACCCGAGCGCCCTCGCGCGATTGCTCACAACTGTACCAGTTCATCCACAAACCTCCTCGTGAGGCAATCCACCAAAATTAGGAGTAGGGTTTTATGCTTCGCAGCGGCCCGAACCTGGGTAAATCCACGTGTTAGCCTTCTTCCCCGCGATTGAGTGGGTTCGATTCGGCCGGGTTGTGGAGCCGTGAGCTTGAAGCCGAAGCTGGTTGGGATCTTCGCACATGCCCCTGAGTTCGAACCTCTTTGGGTTTTGCGGAGCCCGAAATCCAACATTTGGCGCTCTAGGTAGGGGTCGTGTCGAAGTCCTTCCCCAAGCTTCGCCTCCTCTTCGCTCCGCCACTCCGATGGCTGACGCCCGCCGATCCCGCGCCGAGCGCCGAGCTGCTCGTGTCGCCCAGACAGCGCCAGCGGTTCGCTTCGCCGCGCGCCGATCCGCCTCTCCTGCGGCCGACGTCGCCATGGGCCCAGACGCCCATGAGCAGCAGGACTCGTTGCAGCCGGTCACCGCACGGCACGATGGCCGCACTGCTACCCCGTCCATCGTTCCAGCCACTGGGTCGTCCTCCCACGCTCGCCCCGGGCAGGCACACGGGCCAGCCTCACTGCTCATGGCTCGCGAGCTGCTGCGCTACCGCCCTGCCCCCAACCGCTACGATGACTGGCTCGGGTGCATCGTGGAGCTCGTCAGCGTCGCCGGCGACGCCCAGGCGCTCTCCTACTCGCTCCGTCCCCCGCCCTCTCTGGCGGGCGATGTGGGCCATGGTGCGCCACCCCCTCCTCCCCAGCGCGACGCCGACCCCGAGCCCAGGTGTGAAGCGCGCCCGCGCGACCAGCCGCGTGGGCCACCAGCGTCACGACCGTGCGCCTCTGGAGGCCGCGCCGCAGGAACACCAAGACCGGGCCCCTCCCGTGCGCGCGGCGCCCATGGGTGCAGTGGGGTGCCGCGCCATCACCCCAGAGCTGCGTCGGGTTGGCTGGCCCAGCAAGTTCAAGACGGACCTACCTCCTCGCTACGACGGCACTCCTGACCCCGCGGAGTTCCTACAACTCTACTCACCGAGCATTGAGGCGGTCGGTGGAGACGACAAGGTCATGGCAAACTGGTTCCCCCTGGCCCTCAAGGGTGGTGCGCTCTCCTGGCTCCTTAACCTCCCGGAGGGGTCGATCTCCTCCTGGGACGAACTTTGCGAGCGCTTCGTCACCAACTTCCAAGGCACTCGCGACTGCGCCCTCGCCGTTACTGGCCTTGCGTCGCGTGAAGCAACAACCAGGCGAGACCTTGCACAAGTACATACAATGTTTCACGACTGTTCGCCTCAAGATCCCGAAGGCGTCAGACGAGGCCATCATCTCGGCGTTTACCGACGGCGTCAGGGACGTCAAGATGAAAGAAGAGCTTGCCATCCACGACGACCTATGCACGGCCTGGAGATGTTCAACCTGGCCAACAAGTGTGCAAAGGCTGAGGAGGGCCGCCTCTCCCTCCTCGAGCTTCCGGAGGCGGACCTCGAGGACAAGAAGACCAAGGCCAAGGAAACGAAGCACAAGGCCCCGGGGTGCTGGCGACAGAACCTTAGGCGAAGTGCAGTCGAGATGAGGAGCCCCCCAGGGGTGGACGACCATTCTGCATTTTCCACTACACCAACAGCCACAACACCAATGACTGCCATGAGCTCAAGTAGCTCCACGATGAGCACTTCGGTCGTCGCCCTGGGCGCGGGGACCGTGGCTATGGTCACGGCGGAGGCCGCGGTGGAGGCCGCTGGGACAGTCGAGACCCGCGTCAGGATTGGCACGACCAGCCTCGGGAGGACCGCTGGCGCGACGAGGCTCATGAGGGGCCCCGCCGCGACCAGCCTCGTGAGGCTTGCCCTCGTGAGGCCGGCCTCCCCCCACTGCCGCCGCCACCCAGGAGGAAGGAACAAGACAGGCAGGATGACGGGGCTGGGGGCTTCCAGGAAGCCAGGGCAATCGCTTGCATCCTGGGCGGCGCTCAGCCCCCTGCATCGAAACGGATCTTCAAGCAGTTCTCGCGGGAGGTGAACGCGGCTCTCCCAAAGCTTGAGGCTGTGCGTCCCCTCAGGTGGTCACAGTGCGCCATCACCTTCGACTCCAAGGATCAACTCAGGTGCTCGGCCATGGCACACGCCCCCCTTGCTGTGCACGCCGACCATCAGCAATGTCCTCGTCACCACGACCCTTATCGACGGTGGCGCTGGGCTCAATGTCCTCTCCATCGAAACATTCGAGACGCTCCAAGTGCCCTATGACCAGCTCATGCCAGCCAAGCCTTTCTCAGGGGTCACCGATGGCTCCACTGTCCCCATCGAGCAAGTGCGGCTGCCGGTCACCTTCGGTAGGCATAACAACTACCACACCGAGCTCATCAACTTCGACGTCGCTCACATCCACCTCCCGTACAACGCGATCCTTGGGTACCCTGCCCTCGCCAAGTTCATGGCAGTGACTCAGCATGGCTACAACATCCTCAAGATGTTGGGGAGTGGTGGCATCATCACCGTCGCCTGTGATGAGAAGGATGCCGTCTGCTCCCTCGAGCGCGCCTACCGGGCCGCAGCGGCAGAAAACTCTGACGACGAAGGTGGCATCCTGCCTCCTGAGGATGTCCCCAGGAAGAAGAAGCTGCTCCTCTCCAGGGGGTGTCAGGGGGAGGAGGCCTCCAAGGACGGCGCCTCAGGCTTCGCACCCGGAGCCAGGGCTCCTTCCCCCCTCGCATAGGAAGGCCCGCTCGGCGCCTCCCTCGGGTCGGGCTCGGGGGCTTCCATCTGGAAGGCCACCGATCTGACCAGTGAGACGAGGGAGGTGCTCGGGCACCACATGGAGGCGTGCTTCGACGCGCGCCCACTCAAGCAAGGAGCATGGCGCGAGGCGCCAGGTTCGCGGGAGTTAATCGCCAATGCGATCGAGGAGCTTCACGAGGCGCAGGCCATGCGAGGCAGGTGTCACCCCGCACCACCTATCGCAGCCACCGTCCCCGGCTCGGGCGGCATGATGCGCGTCTGCGTCGACATACCATGCATCAACAGGGCCGCGTCCCAGGGCCTCTTCTTGCCGTCGCGCATCGGCCGTAGTGGGGGCTATCCATGCAACTACATCCGCATGCCCTTTGGCCTGGTGAATGCGGGTGCCATGTACCAGCGCCTTGCCCAGGCCATGCTCGCGCCCTACGAGGTCCGGCGCCACGCGGTCCTGGAGGAGGTACCGGGCCCTAGCGAGGCCCCCGAGCCTCCGGAGACGTCGGGCTCATGAAGGCTAGGCTCCAACGACCACCTCGACGCTTCAGCGGTATCGCTGCCAGGTGAATTTTTGGTTCGTCCCAGGTAACTTTTTGGTTTGTTCGGATTGAGGGCGCCCATCAGGCTGCATTATCCTCAGGCGGTTAGGGCCCGTCCCTGCAGCCGCGTCGTTTGCGCATGTATCAGAACCTCTTATGCACTTGATAAATTTCCTAAGTATTCCAACCTGCATGCTCGGTGCTTCGCCACCATGAATGTCGCCGCGCCCTAACGATCCCGCCTCCGACTGCCTCGTGATTAAGGGATGGCACGACGTTTGTGCTCGGGTCCGTCCCTGCAGCGTTGACAAATCCAAGCGGTCAAGCTCTGTCTCGCGGGCCAGCCTCGTGCACGTCACCTCTCGTGGCCCTTGGTGCTACGTCCTCGCATGAGCTAATCGGGAGTGGGTGAGTCAGGGCGCGCGGCACGGTTCCTGCAACCACAGTCGGCATTTCGCCGCCGTGGGAGCTGCGCGCCAGGTGTTTTCCCCTCGGGTTTGTCGCATGAGAAGACTAGGCACGGCGTCTGTGCAAGGGTCCGTCCCTGCAGTGTCGATAAATCCAATGGCTGAGCTCTGTCTGGCGGGCTGGCCCCGCTCACGTCACCTCCAGGGGTCCTTGGTGTTTGGCCTTCTCATGCGATGGCCCTCGGAAATTCATTCGGCGCAGGTTTCTCCAAGATATATAGGACTTGCAATGGCACCTCCTACCGGAAGATTCAGGCGCAACCCGCCTTTGAGGTAGGGCCTCGTGAGACCCGCGCTGGCTCACGGGTGCCCAAATACACCTCCAGTTCTACCGTACAGTCCACGCGTACGAACTTAATGGGCTGTACACGCCCGGGGGGCTCAGGAGCCAAGCCCCCCTTCCCACGCCCAAGTGGAAGCCCCATGCTCCGCACTGGCGGACGACACTGTCGCTCAGCGGCTATGCCCACGCAACATGGAAGCCCCATGCTCCGCGCTGGTGGATAAACAACTAAGGGTGCCCTAGCGGCTACACCAACCTTAGGACGGCCCCTCACGGCCCCGTCTTGCAGCATTCCCCTGGGATGCCCGCGCGAGGGGGCTGCACGGGGGCTACGATCAGGCCGGGCCTGGCGCGCGCCACCTCTCCAGGTCCCTGATACCTGGTCTTCCCGCGTCCCTCCCAGGCAAATGCTGGCGAGGAAAGGTATGTGAGCAACTCGTACGTCAAGGGGGACCCCTGAGTATCGCGACTCAGGGGCCTCACTGGTCACGTAGCCCCTCACCCCTTGGTCTCGTCCTGGTGATCCGGACGCTCCAACCGCGGTTGAGGTATGCGCGGGATCGGGCCCTGCCGACGCAGAGCTCAAGGCGCTCCAAATCTCCAAATCAACCCTGTCGTTGCCATGTTCCCTTCATGACGGCTGCTCGCACGTTAAGGGGGACTCCTGAGCATCGCGACTCAGGGGCCTCACTGGTCACGTAGCCCCTCACCCCTTGGTCTCGTCCTGGTGATTCGGACGCCCCAACAGCGGTTGAGGTATGCGCGGGATTGGCCCCTGCCGACGCAGAGCGCTACAGCAAACAGGAAGGAAGCAAGGCGAGTAAGGAAAACACATAATTTAAACAGTCATTACAAGCATTGAGTGTCTCCGAAAACGCAAACAAGTCTAACGCCTCCGCGAAGCACGATGGATGTTGCAGGAAAGGACCTAGGACGAGGAGCTGACATCGCTGCATGCCCCTACCGCGGGGAGGTTGTCGTCGACATCGCTGCCGTTGTCGTCATCATCATTGACCTTCGCAGCTGCAGGAGGCGAGGGAACGGCAACACAGGCAAACTTCTTCATCAACGCCTCCACGGCGCCCTCCACAGCCGTCGCCGTAGTGGCGCGAACCCCAGGATCAACCGGGCGAATCACGACGCCGAAGTCGAAGCCCGGCTCACGAAGGTAGAGGTGACTGAAGACGTGCGTCGCGGCCGCGAAGAAGAGGTCATGGCACTCACTCTTCAAGACGGTCTCCACCCTGGCAATGGCACCCTCAAGTACCTCGGCGAGCTTGGAAGAGAGCCCCGCGAAATTGCTCTCAGGAGCTACCAAGGGTTCCGCAAATCCCCCCCGGCAGATGGAGTGCAGCGCCTGACGGAGCCTGAGCTCGACGGAGGGAAGGGTACCGCGCTCCACAACCCTTCTCTTCTCAGCCGCAGCAAGGGCCTCCTCCCTGGCGTCCAGCCGAGCCTTCTCCGCCGCTACTTCCTCCTTCAGCTTGTCCAAGCGCTCGCGCTCCATGGATTGGTCGTCCACCGCCTGGGACAGTGCGGAGTCGCGGTCGGCAAGCTTGGCCTCGCAGGCCTTGAGGTCTTCCTCCCGCTGGCGGAGCTGTTCCGCGAGCACAGTTTTCTCCTCCTGAAGAACCTTCAGGCTGGCCTCCACTTCACTGCAGCGCTCCGTGGCAGATGTTGCATCGGCCAGCGCCGGGTCGCGGGCCGCCTTGGCTGACGTGGCTTCCTTCCTGCTCTCCGCAGTAGTGGCCTTGGCTTGGTTCAAAACTGCCATGGCGGCGGCGGCGGCCTGGAGCCACCCAAAAAGGAGCCCCAAGCGCTCCCGCGCAAAGCGACTGTCGGCGCTTTGGAGATCATCCCGGACTTGATCCAGAGCGGCGTAGGCCGCCTCCAGGGTGCCTGACCCGACCAGAAGGCCACAACTCGGAGGCGCCAGGGTCTGGCCCGGAGGTGGCGTCTGCGCAGCAGCGGGCGCCGCCCCCAGGGAGGCAGAAGCATTGCGGGCTGAGGGCACCGGAGGCTGTGGCACCACCTCGGACAAGGCAAGGACGGACGGCCCCTCGGCCAGCCGGCCCTCGGGGACTGGCCTCTCCGGCAGAAGCACCGATGCATCCCCTGCAGGCGTTGGGGGCTCCGCGGCCGCAACAAGGAGTGTCACCCCGCGAGCCTCACGCGCATGCCTCGGGGGCTCCACGGCCGCGACAAGGAGAGTCACCCCGTGAGCCTCCTCACTCACGATGTCCGGCCCCTCATCAGGCGTCGGCGGGGTGCCAGGAGCTGGCATCGCATCGGAAGGCACCTTCGGCTTGACGCCCGCCTTCTTCTTCTTCATCTTCAGCATGGCGGCGCTCCTGGTTACCAAGCGAAGAAGGGACCGTGAGCACGCGAGCCACCTGCGGGCAGCCAAAGGAAAGCAGGGTTACTTACTCGTCAACGTCAACCCACTTCCTCTTCTTCTCCACCGCGGCGAAGGTGGGGGAGCCCTCGCCTTTCTCCGGGGAGGCACCACCGTGCAGGGAAGCGGAGGCGTCGCCCATAAGGGCCGTGGCCGGAGAAGCCGTACCCACCCCGGCCGCGGCCACCTCGCCCGCAGGCTGCGGCTCGGGCAGGGACGAGGCAGGCGTCTCAGTCACCTTACTGGCACGAGGGGGCACTCCGGAGGAGGCCCAGCCGCGCGCTTCCTCGAGGTCGCCCGACCGGCCGTCCGCTCGGCCCGAGGAGTGGGTCCCGACCCCCTGAGGACCCTGGCGAATCGTGAAGGACTTGCAACCAGGGGTTCGCCAACATCGTCGTCGTCTTCGAAGCTGCGGAGGAGCACGCTCCGCGACGGATGGGACACCTCTTCTAGATCGTTATCCGCGGTCTCCTCCGAGTCTTCCTCACCCGTGGTGTCATCGGAGGACACCGTCACTGGGGAACCAGGGCGCTCGGCCAGAGAGAGCCCTAGCTCGTCGAAGGTGGGCATGGCGGCGACCAGATCGGCCTTGTCGTTGCGGCAATACAGTGGGGCATAGGCCTCGGGGAGGTCCCCGGGGTCGCCGTTGAGCAGGGTCGCCACGGCCCTGTTCAGCTCCCCATTGGTCAGGCGAGCGGATCGGAGCCTGATGCCATCCCCATCACCCTGGTAGTCCCATATGGGCTTCGAGTGAGCCTAGAGCGACGCCAGGCATTGCAATAGAAACTCCTTCACTATCATCCCCCCGGTCAGCTTCCTGGCGCTGATGTCTCGGGAGATCTGCTCTAGGACGGGCTTAGCCCGGGGGTCGGTGAGCTTCGTGGAGCCCCCACGCAGGAGTCTTCTCCAGCAGCCCCTTCGGGAGCTCCATGTGAGAGTTGAGGCCCTGGACATCCAAGAAGACCCAGCGGTGCCTGAAGTTCTCCACCTTCTTCCCGGCCTTCACGAGCATGTTCCCGCTCTGGACCGCGGCGAAGGAGACGCATGCCGACCGCTGAGCGCCGTCGTGAAGCCGCCAGCTGAAGAAATGACGGAAGAGGGCTACTGAAGGCTTCACGCCTACGAAGGCCTCACAGTAAAAGGCGAAGACGGACAAAAGCAGGATGGAGTTGGGTTGGAGATGGAGGGCCTGGATCCCATAGTGCTCGAGGAAAGCGGTGAAGAACCCTGAGAAGGGCAGAACGAGCCCGGAGAAGATGTTGTGGAGGAAGAAAGGATAGACTGACTTGGCCAAGTTGTGCTGCTCCGCGGAGCCGCACCATATCAAGGTCTGTCCCCACTCATTGGTGCCGTCCGCCGTCGACGGAAGCACCGGGGCAAGGTCCCGGTCCTTGGCTATGGCAAACTCCGAGAGCGCCGGCGGGGTGGAAGCAGAGGCCGAGCCTTGAGCTTCGGGCTTTGACTTGCCGGTGGGCGCCATCGAGAGGTCCTTGAGGACAAGAGAGCAAGGGGGAGGAAGGCGCAACGCTGAGATCTGGAGGAGTTCTCACAGAGGATAGGGATCTGGGCAAAGGAGCAAGAGCACAGGGAAGGTAAGCAATAATGGCTCGACACCGGGAGTCAGGCTTTTATCGGTTCGGGCAGTTGCCGAGGGAACATGGGAGCGGAGGCGTCCGCATCCAACCGTGCACCACGCGCCAGGCCAGGCCCGCTGGCGATTGGGGACCGCGGCGCTTTGGGCCATCTTCTTCGGCTTCACCCCGAAGCCAACTCGAGCGCGCCTTCGGCCCGGGGGCTACTGTCGGCGTCTTGGGAACGGGGGTACCCAGACCTGCCTGCCTGCGGCCCAGGGCGTGGCCCACTTCGACAGCCAGTACGGCCCGGCGAGGCATCACTCAAGACAAGGCCCTCGTGAGAGCCCCACCCTCACGAGGAGGACGACGCCAAGACCCCCGGAGGGAGGAGGCCTCCCCAAGTTGCCTCCCGAGGGGCGGAGATCTCTATGCAGCGCCCGGCCTCGTGAGGTCGGGGGTGACGCAAGCCAGGCCAGGCGGGCGCCAGCGGGCACAGAAGAGACAGTTTCCTCTTTGGTGCAAAGGAGGCAAGGGTGTACGCAGGTTCCCGAGGCGTCCCACCAAAGGTTTCCATTCTGGTGTAATAAGACCAAGCCCACGAGCTCGGCAGGACGTATGTCACTGCCGAGCCCACCTCCGCGTCACCATCAGCTACTTTGCAGGCGAGGACCACCTTTCATTAGGATAAGATGTACCTTCTGCCCCCTTTCGAATTTGGCCGTTGTGGGATCCCTTCGCGCCAGTGCGATAAGGGAAGAGGACCCGTGCCATTATAAATAGAGACTAGGCTACGCCGTAGAGGGGGACGGATCCGAAACCACCCGAGCGCCCTCGGGAGATTGCTCACCACTGTACCAGTTCATCCACAAATCTCCTCGTGAGGCAATCCACCAAAAGCAGGAGTAGGGTTTTATGCTTCGCAGCGGCCCGAACCTGGGTAAATCCGTGTGTTAGCCTTCTTCCCCACGATTGAGTGAGTTCGATTCGATCGGCCTGTGGAGCCGTGAGCTTGAAGCCGAAGGTGGTTGGGATCTTCACACACGCCCCTGAGTTCGAACCTCTTTGGGTTTTGCAGAGCCCGAAATCCGACAAGCCCATTTGACGGTACAGCTTAACAGCCCGATACTCGACGCTTATGGTGCAGCACACAGGAAAGAGATACGACAAAGAAACTTATCCAATCTGCTTTCATCAGCTGCCGAGACAAATGCACACAATAAGGACTATGTAAGATGGCTGAAGGATCGTTTGGCATGCGGATCCGATCATGACCTTGCATCATGGTTGGCACAAAAGCCATCAACCACGATTATGAAGTACCAAGCATACGACATAAATGGCAACACGTTCTACACTAAGGAATGTGATGGTAAGACCTCGTATCAGAACAGCTTTGTTCGAATAGAATGCCTAACTCTAGACGAAGATGATAAACATGTATACTATGGAACCATCAAAGAGATTTGTGAACTTAACTATGTGCAAATGAAGGTGGCATTATTCAAGTGCAGATGGGTCCCTCTTGGTAGCGTAAAGGTTGATGCTTACTGGAAGACATATGTTAACTACAGAAATATGGCATATCACAAGGACCCATTTATTCTTGCCAGTGATGCTACCTAGATTTTCTATGTGCAAGACTCCTTGCATAAGAACTACCATGTAGTGATGTATGGGAATTAAGTCAACAAAAAAATCATCAGAAAACCTAAGTTCATTGGGGGTCAACTAATGATAGCGATCACCCCATGTACATGGGAATTAAGTCAACAAAAAATAATCATTATGTCTATTGTACTGAATTGTTGCATGTACTGAATCGTGAGCGATGTGTATTGAGTTTGTTCTATTAGAAGTTTCGCATGTACTGTATTGCAAGGTATGCCTGACCTTCTATTGATCTAGATTAATATGTTTTCAACCCTAGCAGTGAATTTGAACTATTTATGATCATATAGCATATAACTAGAATGCTCAATTGATATCACTCTGGTATGTATGAACGGAACATGTGCAATCTGGTTTACCAATCGCACATGGTTCATTCACTAAATCCGTGTGCCTCCCAAACCATGGGTGATGACCCCTAATGCGCGCAACGTGAGTCGTGCGTTATGATTGGCCAAAACCCAAGCCACACGGATCATACGTCTACACCGTAGGATGCACCCAGATCGAACGGTAGTCCTTATCCCTCTCATCAACACACGTAGTTGCAGTTGGGATTTGATTTATATGCACTAAATGCCCCGTAAATGCTAAAAATGGCTTAAATATAGCCAATGAGCCCAAAAATGCGCCAGAAAATCAAACCTGGCATATAATGATGATTGCCTACCGTGGGAAAAAATTGAAGGAGACGCGATGAAGACACCATCGATTGGAGTTCGATTTGCCACTTCTCCCTTTTGAACTATGATTCTTCTACTGAGATGTTATGGTTTCCAAGGAGCCATCATCGTAACTTGTGCCAAGTTTACCAAAAAAATTCACGGGTTCTCTAGATCACGCCATGATGACACACCGATTTCTGTGATTTTCTGAGTCCATCTGCATTTCCTGTAATTAAATTACTGACATGCCTTGTGTAGGTGGACGCATCTCCTAGACGAAATGTTTAAAAATTATTCTCATTCCTTGGACAATGACAAAAATCACGCAAAACGACACACAAATGATTTGCAAGAGCTTCTTTGCCAGCATCCACATGTAGTTCATGTTGGTATTTTATTTATATGCACTAAATGCATGGTAAATGCAAAAAAATGCCTTAGATATAGCAAACGAGCCCTGAAATTCATCAGAAGATCAATAATAGGAGTACAATGATGTTTGCGTACCATGAAAAATTAATTGAGGCAAAACGATGAAGTCGACACCGCTTGGAGTCCGAAATGCCAACTCTATTTTTGGAAACTACGATCCTTCTTGTGAGATGCCATGGTTTCCAAAGGGGCGGTCATCACAACTTCCGCCAGACATTACCAAAAAAATCCACGAGGTATTCACATCATGCCACCGTGACACACCCATTTTCATGATTTTCGGAGTGCGTCTGCATTTACTTCAATTAAATTACTAACAAGCCCTACGTTGGTGAAAAAATGTATTAAAATTAGCAAACGAGTCATGAAATGCGACATAAAATCAGTACACAGGTTAAAAGGTGATTGTGTACTGATGAAAATAATTCGAGGAAACATGATGAAGTCACATATTCATTTGAAATGAAAATATGATTGTTGTGCATAAACAAATAGCACATGGTTCATTCATTAAAGCCGTGTGCTTCCCAAACTGTGGCTGATGACACCTAATGCACGCAAAGTGAGTCATGCGTTCTGATTGGCCAAAACCCAAACCACACGGATCGTACGTATGCACCGTAGGATGCACCCAAATCGAACGGCAGTCCTTATCCCTCTTGTCAACACACGTAGTTGCAGTTAGAATTTGATTTATATGCACTAGATGCCCCGTAAATGCTAAAAATGACTTAAATATGGAAGACGAGCCCAGAAATGCGCCAGAAAACCAAACCTCACGTATAATGATGATTGCCTACCATGGGAAAAAATTGGAGGAGAGGCGATGAAGACACCATCGATTGGAGTTTGATTTGCCACTTCTCCTTTGGAACTAGATCCTTCTACTCAGATGCTACGGTTTCCAATGAGCAATCATCGTAACTTGTGCCAAAGTTTACCAAAAAAATTCCATGGGGTCTCGAGATCACGCCACGATGACACACCAATTTCCATGATTTTTTGAGACCATCTACATTTCCTGTACTTAAGTTACTAGCGTGCCATATGTAGGTGGACGCATCTCACAGCCGAGATGTTTGAAAATTATTTTCATTCCTTGAACAACGAATGAAAACACACAAAGTGACACATAAATGATTTTTAATGCCTTCTTTGCCAGCACCCACATGTAGTTGCAGTTGGGATTTGATTTATATGCACTAAATGTCCGGTAAATGGAAAAATGGCTAAAAAATATCAAACGATACATGAAATGCGTTACAAAATCAATACTAGGGCACAATATCAAAGTTGTCACATTTTCATTTCAAACGAATTTATGTTGCTTGTGCACACGGGTTACTATACGAAACTGTTTGCATATGCCTTTTCGCGGGGCGCACGACGCTCTTTTTTCACCATTTTCACCGAAGCCGCCAACATGCCCCCCACCCGCGCCCTCCCTTGTTTTGCTCAACAGTCTGCATATTCTACTCAAACCCCATCGACAGCTCCCTCCCGCCCCCCATATGCACACCAGAACCCATTCTGGTGCCGTCGTGGCTCAACCCGGCCGTGTACCCGCTTCCCGGCGTCGACCCTACCCTTTACTTCTATTCCGAACACGTGGCTGCCCGCGCCTCGCCGTCTTCATTTGCTCGCTAGCTGCCCTCGAGCATATCGATCTTGTACCCTCTCCTCTCCTGCCGGGTTTCAACAAAAAATCTGTCAGTTGCTTCCCTCCATCGCGGTGAGGTCAATTATCTCGCGATCCCTTTTCCTATTTGGTTTGGTTTGTCCGCAAATTGGTTATAAAATAATGGAGAGCGTACTTATTTTCATCATCTACCTTCTAACTACATATAAGTTATATTTGTTACAATTTGTTATTGTCGAGTTACATATCATGTGCGCATGAGTCACACAAAATGAATAGATTAGCCGTACATTTCCAAATTATCACATACCATGTTTAGATAGCTTGCTGCCAGGCTGTTATCTTTAATTTATGCTTATCCCCTTTTCTGAATTTCGCATGTGTCCTCTATAGATGCCGATTAGGAGCGACAATAGTCATACTTCTGCCGATGTATCTTCATCTGAGTCCAAAACCAACATGTCTGCAACAGATGATCGTGGATCAAGAAATGAGGAACGGGATAGAGCTGCCACAATCACCCTTTCGGTCAAGAGATGAAAGAATGCTCCAAGAAAGCCCACACACCAGCCTAAAGGTGTATATGAAGTAGCTGACATTGATTTGAAGTCTTGCGATCCAACTAAACCAAATAAAGCACGCACGAGGTTAAACAGTGTGTGGATTTATTGGCAGGGCAAGGCTCAACATTAATCTGCCAAGGTTTTGGAAGGCTGATACAAAAACATGGCATATGATAGTCTGGGAGATCATGGAGCACTTCAATGTTCCCGAGGAGTGGAGAGAGCAGGTGGAACACGCTGCACTGAAGAAGGCCAAGGATGCTTGGAGAAACTGGAAGCATGTGTTGTACAAGAAGTACTTGAGTCAAGGCAAGGACCCAATCCCCTCCTACCCCCAAATTACAAAGGAAGATTGGACAAAATTCAAAAGGGTCAGGACCAGTGAAGAATTTATTAAGAAGAGTGTCATGCAATTGTAACTTCAGAAGAAGAACACACACACCCACCGTATGGGTGTGGTAGGATACTACGGCATGAAACCGATATGGGATCAGGAGGATACAAAAGCAGTAGCTGCGGGTGGCAAACCGGCATTTAGTGAAATTAGGGGTATTTGAGATAGCGACTACTTGCGGGCACATGCAAAGAGGCATGAAAACGGTTCTTATTACTTTGAAATCTCAGTAGACGAAGAACTATATAATGTGATGGTAGAGGCTTCCAAAAACGCTGGAAGGTTGTACGGGAACTCGGGGCCATGTGACATTCTATCTGAGGCTCTGAATACCAAAGAGCCCCCCTGGCCATGCGAGGGGTATTGGGGTCAATGTCCCACAATAGAGGGCTTTCTCACTAAGCAAAGAAGAGAGGCTTAGAATGAAAAAAGCTAGAAGTGAAAGTAAGCGGAATCAGTTGTACGGAAGGTTTAAGAGGGACATGTATCCTGAAATTCGAAAAGAGGTTGAGGAGTCATTTATGCAGCAGAAGACACTAACTGTTACAGCCCGAGACCGACGCTCCAGATGTCTTCCAGTTATTTCGAGTTTCGTCGTGTAATTTATTTGTTTGTCACATTCATCATCGCATGATTCGCATCATCTACATAGCATAGACACTCTGTCACCATCAATTTTTGAACCTTGCATCTGTTCATAGTTGTCGGTTCTCTCTGTTCTTGCCGTTGACCGTTTCATGACCAACCACACATGCACGCGCCCGCGGCATCGTTAAAAATATTTTTTAGAAGTGCGTATAAATCATTCTTGGAATGAGTTGAAAGTTGGCGTGTGGTCTAAATATATTGTAGGTAGACCGTCTGTCAAATTTCATCGCATTCGAAGTTCGTTTGATACGCGAACCGTTAAACATATAGCGGCACAATAGCCGGTCTAAATCGCAAACGTTTTCAGTTTCTAAAACTCCATTGCCATGCCGCAAACCTCTCTCTTCTCAGCCCAACCCCCTCTACACAACCACCTAGCCCACCTAGCCTATCCCGCTATCCGGAACCGTCTGATCGATATCGAACTGATTGAAAACGGAGCAAAAATCCCCTAACCTAGCTACCCTTGCTATAAAAGGAAGGTCCTCCCCTTCCTAAAAGAGAAAACCCTAGCCTCCCCTAACCTCCATCCGCCTTCACCTCGAAATCCGCACCAAGCCAGCCTCCCACCGCCACTTGGCGGCGCCCCAACGGCCGGGTCGCCACCTGAGCCGGCGCCCCTGCCAACCAGACGCTGCCACGTCACCCACGGCTCCCTAGCCACTGCGTCCCGCTGGGCCCAGGCCAGGCCCGCCCAGGCCCAGGTCGCCCGCCCAGGTGCCCGAGCCAAGCACCGCCTAGCTCCCGCCGGTGCGCTCCACTGTCGCCACACCTCGCCACCACCTCGCGCCCATCGTCGTGCCACCGGAGCTCACTGTCGGTGACCGCCCGACCGCGCCGCGCCCACCTAGCCCCACCTCTCCAGTGTCGCCCAGCCTTCGGCCAGCCCTGGCCCGAGCTCCCCGCCACCATCTCCGATGCGTCGAAGCTCTGCTGGCCGCATCTGCACGCTGTCATGGCCCCCCAGCCCTCGCCGACCGCCGCCACAGCCAGATCCGGGCCACCCCCGCCCCGGATCTGCCACCTCCGGCCCGCCCTTGGTCTCCTACGGCGACCTCCGCGCAGCCACCGCCATGCACGTCGCCGGCCTCCTGTGCCGCAGATCGGGACGGGCCCATCCGGAACCAGCCGGGAAGGCCCGAGCCCGCAAACCATCGGTCACGTGGACCGCTCCATCCCACACCACGTCGTCCGATTTCACCCGAGGTCGATTTTTTCTTCTAAGTCCCTAAAACTGTCAGTTTCACCATCATATAGCATTTTGTGATGCTTGTATTAGCCAAACTGTGCATCGTATGAACATGTGTCATATATGAAAAATTATCTACTCTTCGTGATCTACATGATGGCATCATTTGCACACATATTAGGAGTCATTTACTTGCTGTAATCTCTGTTGCAAAAGTGCATCTCATCGTAATTTGCAAAACTGTTATTTTATTTAAACTTGCGTGGATGATTGCATCAAATCTACAGGTCCTATGCATATGATTCTTACATGTTAATTGGTCTATGCTATGTATACTTTGATGCCATGCCATTGCTTGCCATGTAAAACATCTATAGCAGTTTGTTTGTTTCTCTAAAGTGGCCTTCGTGTTAAAACTGTTAATCTGTTAATGATAAGTTCCGTTTTACGAAGTTCATGTTAAGCAAACCATGCCTCCTTTGAGTTTGTGCCAATGGAGCAATTTGTAGTATGCTATGTCTACTTGCTTATAGAATCTTTGACATGCCTAGTAATGCTTGTTATGCTACTGTTATTGCCATGCAAACATGCCTAGTAAAAACTGTTGTTTTGGATTTACTAAATTTCACCAAGTCTGGAATCTGGATTAAAACTTAGCTTTTTGTCTTGGTGATTGCCATGGATTCATAGCTCTTTTGCAAATGCCCATGCGGGATGAATTGAAGTGCATGTTATGGTCTATGTAGATGTGCCATTTCATTCCATGAAATAGCCTTGCCACATACTTGTTTCTTGCTGTCAACATGCCTACCTTACAAAAACTGCTGCTCATGTGTACTCTAATTTTCACTAAGTCTGAGATTCTGCTTATTTAAGATTGCCATGTTGTGTTGATACGAGCCATGTTTCTGTGCATATTGTGATGATGCTTGTGTGGAGTTATTTTTAGTACAACATGTCCAATACCATGCTGTAGATTTTCATACCATGATAAGCCCTGTAGCATGTAGTTTTCTTGTTGTCAATATGCCTTCAGGTTAACACTGTTTGTGAAAAACTGGTATTTTCTCCAAGTCCCTAAATGACATGTTTATAGCCGTGTTATGAGCTTTTTACCATGTGATCCATGACTATTTTGAGTATGATTCCTTTTGATGAAATTAATTGTATGTTACATGCTACTGTCCCATGCTTAGTTTGTGCATTTTAGGTTATTATAGCTTGTTGTTTTGATGTGTGCAAATTGCTATGTTGCTGTTTTGGGCAGATTATAACTAAAGCTTGTGTTGATTGTTATTGTTGAACCGTGGCTCTGTTTTGAACATGTTGCACATAAAACTAGCTTAGAATTCCATGTAGTTTCATAATACGTTGTTGCATCCATGATTTAAAATGGTTACGGTTGTTGTTTGCATGCATTTTGCATTCATGGCATATTTATCTTGTGTTGGTCATATCTTTTAGGCCGTAGCTCCATTTTAAATGATCTATATATGTAAAATGCCTAGAATGACGAGTAGAATCACAGGGTGCGTTTTGTTTTCATGTTCAATAAATATAAAACATGGTTAGTTCAGATTTGGACCAATTTCGAAATTAACATATGGGGTCCTTTCGGAAATACTATAAGTTGTTTCCGACCTCATTTAAAATGCCTAGATAGGTAGTTTAATTATGCTTCACCTCTTGCCATGATAAACAACATTTAAACGTGCCATGTAAATAAACGAGACTGAACTAAATTATTCAAACGCGGAGTTTCGTCAATATGCAACTCATTGCAAATTGAACTTCACTTAATGTGTAGTAGTTGATTGTTGTGCTTTGCCATGCCTTGCATATTTAAACTTGACATTCATCATCATTGTTTGCGCATCATATCATGAATATGTTGTGGTGTTTACCGTGTCATTTGCTTGTTTTCGGATTGCTTCTTCTCGATAGAGGTCCGAAAGCATTTCGGAGTGTGAGGATTCCTTCGACTATGTTGGTTCGTCTGCTTGATGGATTCGTTCTTCTTCCAAGCGGGATTTCAGGCAAGATGATCATTTCCCTGGATATGACTACTATCATTGCTATGCTAGTTGTCTCGCTTCTGTCGTTATGTCTCGTTACCTACCACTTGAATGTCAAGCCTCCAAACATTTCCATGATAAGCCCCTAACCTCCACCTTCCTAGCAAACCATTGTTTGGCTATGTTACCGCTGCTCAGCCCCCTCTTATAGTGTTGCTAGTTGTAGGTGTAGGTTGTTTCCATGTGACAACATCGATATCTTTGGGATATCACAATATTCTTGCTATTTAATTTAATGCATCTATATATTGGTAAAGGGTGGAAAGATTGGCCTTTTGCTTGGTGTCTTGTTCCACTCTTGCCGCCTTAGTTTCTGAGTACCGGTGTTATGTTCCATATTGAACGCTCCTAACATGCTTGGGGTTGTTATGGGGACCCCTTTGATTTTCGTTTTGGCATAAAACTCTTCAGGCAAGGCCCAACATTGGTACTACATTTGCCTAATAACTAATAAAATTGCATAGGGACCCCCGACACTTGACGTGGCTTGAGACTGCGTCGGTATTTCCCCAAAGAGGAAGGGATGATGCAGCACAGCGACGTTAAGTATTTCCCTCAGTTATGAAACCAAGGTTATTGAACCAGTAGGTGGATCACCACCACCCAATAAGCAGCACCTGCACACAAATAACAAATACTTGGAACCCGGCGCGAAAGAGAGGTTGTCAATCTCTCTACGGTAAAAAGATAGATTAGGTTGTGATAGATAGGAGAGATAGATCTCTCAAGAACACAAAATAAGAAGAGCAAATAAAAAGTGAAGCAATATGTTTTTGGATTTTTGGTTTTGTAGAACTGAAACAAAGAGGAAAAAAGATAGATCGGAAAGCAATATGTTGGAAAAGTAGACCCGGGGGTTGTAGGATTCACTAGTATCTTCTCTCATGAGTATAGCACACGGTGGGTGAACAAATTACTGTTGGGCAATTGATAGAAGATCAAATAATCATGACGATATCCAAGGCGATGATCATTATATAGGCATCACGTCCATGTTAAATAGAACGACTCCTGCCTGCATCTACCACTGTTACTCAACACATCGACCACTATCCAGCATGCATCTAGTGTATTAAGTTCATGGAAAAATGGAGCAATGCAATAAGAGCGATGACATGATGTAGACAAGATCTATTCATGTAGGAATAGACCCCATCTTGTTATCCTTAATGGCAACGATACATGCATGCCTTGCTGCCCCTTCTGTCACTGGGAAAGGACACCGCAAGATCGAACCCATCACAAAGCACCTCTTCCCATGGCAAGAAAAATCGATCTAGTTGGCCTAACTAAACCAAAGATTCGAAGAAGAAATACGAGGCTATAAGTAATCATGCATATAAGAGATCAAAGAAGACTCAAATAATATTCATGGATAAAAACTGATCATCAACTCAAAATTCATCGGATCCCAACAAACACACTGCAAAAGTTTACATCAAATAGATCTCCAAGAGACCATTGTATTGAGAATCAATAGGGAGAGAGAAAGCCATGTAGCTACTGCCTACGGACCCGTAGGTCTATGGTGGACTACTCACGCATCATCGGAGAGGCACCTCTGAAGAAGATGAACCCCTCCGTGATGGTGTTTAGATTGGATCTTGAGGTTCTAGAACTTGTGGTGGCTGGAATTGTGTTTCGTCAACTCCCCTAGGGTTTAATAAATATTTAGGAATTTATAGGCATCAGAGGCGGTGGAGGGGGACCCCGTGGAGGGCACAACCCATCAGGGCGCGCCGGGGACCCCCTGGCGCGCCCTGGTGGGTTGTGCTCTCCACAGCCCACCTTCCTGGCTCTTCTTTGTCCCTATGGGTGTCTTCTGGTCCAGAAAAAATCTCCAAAAAGACTCGTCGCGATTTGACTCCGTTTGGTACTGATATTCTGCGAAGTAAAAAAACAAGCAAAAACAGCAACTGACACTTTGGCACTATGTCAATAGGTTAGTCCCAAAAAATGATATAAAGTTGTTATAAAGTGATTGTAAAACATCCAAGAATGATAATATAACAGCATGGAACAAGCAAAAATTATAGATACGTTGGAGACGTACCAGCATCCCCAATCTTAATTCCTACTCGTCCTCGAGTAGGTAAATGATAAAAACAGAATTTTTGATGTGGAATGCTGCCTAACATGTTCATTTCATATTCTTTTCTTTTGTATAGCATGGACATTTGGACTTGTAGATGATTCAAAGCAATAGTCTAGTTTTAACATAATGACTTCAATACTCAAGCATGCCAACAAGCAACCATGTCTTTCAAAATATCAACACTAAAGAAAGTTATCCCTAGCCCATCATGCTCAATCATTGATCCATTCATGAAACACACTCAAATATTAGCTATACCCAATGCTCAAGTATGATCATAGTGCCCCCTAGTTGGTGCTTTATAAGAGAAGATGGAGACTCAAAGTAAAAATGAAAATGCATAAAGTAAATAGATAGGCCCTTCGTAGAGGGATGTAGGGATTTGTAGAGGTGCCAGAGCTCAAGGTTTTAAATTGAGAGAGAGAAAAAATTGGGTGGCATGCTTTTCCTGTCAACAAAAACGACAAAGTAGCTCACAATACTTTCCACGCTATATATCATAGGCGGTTCCCAAACAGAAGATAAAGTTTATTCCTTGTTCCACCAAACTTTCACATTCTATGGCGGGCCGTATCCACGATTGCCTTCCATACCAACACTTTACAAGGAATTTATTATTTGACAACATAAAGTAATTTTTTTTCTTTTTCATTTTGGGAATGGGCATCCCTATTACTGCCGCACTCTCGTGCAATGACAAGTGAATAAACACTCATCTTGAGAATAACACATCTAGCATGCAAAAATATTGGACACTCCCCACCGTTTCATGAGCGGTACGAGCACACAAAAGAGAAAATTTATTATGAAAATTTAGAAATGGCACATACAAATTTGCTTGGAACGGCATGGAAATACCGCATATAGGTAGGTATGGTGGACTCATAAGGGAAAACTTTGTTTAAGGGTTTGGATGCACAAGTAGTATTTCTACTTAGTACAAATGGATACTAGCAAATAGATTGAGAAGCAAACAAACCAAGAAATGAAAATTCACATAAGTGAGCATTGAGCATAACTAACACTGAATAATGCACCACAAGTAGGATGTAATTTCCTTGCATAACTATTGAATTTCGTACTTGCATAGGGAATCACAAACCATAACATCAATATTCCTACTAAAGCATAATTACTCACTAACATGACTCACATATTACTATCATCATGTTTCAAAACTATTACAAGGAATCAAGTTTACTTTGTCCAATGATCTTCATGAAAGTTCTTATTATATCCTCCTTGGATATCTATCACTTTGGGACTAGTTTCATATATTGCCATTGCTTTTTTGACAAGCTCAAACAAATCTAAGTGAAGCACATGAGCATAAAGATTTCATATCTCAAAAAGGTATAAGTGAAGCATGAGAGGATTTCTTCAAAATTTATTAACTATCAAATTAATCTAAGTGAGGCATGAGAGTATTTCTACAAAAATTTCCAAGCACACTGTGCTCAAAAAGATATAAGTGAAGCACTATAGCAATTCTATAGCTCAAAAGGTTTAAGTGAAGCATAGAGAGCAATTCTAACAAATCATAGCATAATTTTGGCTCTCCCAAATAGGTGTGTACAGCAAGGATAAAAATGAAAAACTAACAAGAAAATCAAGCAAAGATACAAGACGCTCCAAGCAAAACTCATGATATGTGACGAATAAAAATATAGCTCCAAGTAAAATACCGATGGTTGTTAGAAGAAAGAGGGGATGCCACACGGGGGCATCCCCAAGCTTAGTTGCTTGTTTCTCTTTGGAAATATTTTGGGGGTGCTGTAGCATCCCCAAGCTTAGGATCTTATCACTCCTTATTCCTTCATCCATCGTGATCTCACCCAAAACATGAAAACTTCAATCACACAAAACTCAACAAAATTTTGTGAGATCCGTTAGTATAATAAAGCAAATCACAACATTAGGTGCTGTTGCAAACCTATTCATATTTTGTTATTGCATTATACCTACTGTATTTTAACTTTACCATGGCTCATACCCTTTAATATAACCCATAGATTCATCAAAACAAGCACACAATGCAACGAAGACAAAATCTGTCTTAAACAGAACAGTCTGTAGTAATATGTACTCTAACCATACTTATGTAACTCTAAAAATTCTGAAAAGTTAGGACACCGTAAAGAATTTGTATAGCAGCACTTTGTTAAAAATTTCAGCTCAAGATCAGGTTCCAGAAAAAAATGAAAATTCAAATACTGGACGAAAAGTTTCTGTTTCAGATTCAGCATTGCTTCTACTCATCTTATGAATCATCCTAAAGGCTCTACTTGGCACAAACACTGAATAAACCATAAAACACAATTATAACAGAGGCATAATTGTGTCAACACTCAAAAACATAAAGGAAAAAGAAAAAATAAATTTATTCATTGGGTTGCCTCCCAACAAGCGCTATCGTTTTACGCCCCTAGCTAGGCATAACGCATAGATTCAAGTATTGTCATCTTTGGTTTTGGATCCATAGGATGCCCTCATGATTGATTCATATGCTGGCTTAATTCTTGTTCTAGGGAAGTGTTCCATACCCTTTCTTAGTGGAAATTGAAAATGAATATTGCCTTCTTTCATATCAATCACGGCACCTATAGTGCGTAAAAATGGTCTACCAAGTATAATGGGACAAGACGGATTGCAATCAATATCAAGCACAATAAAATCTATGGGCACATAGTTCCTATTTGCAAGAATAATAACATCATTAATTCTTCCCAAAGGTTTTTTAATATTACAATCCGCCAAGTGCAAATTAAGAGAGCATTCTTCAATATTGGTAAGACCAAGCACATCACATAGAGATTTCGGAATCGTGGAAACACTAGCACCCAAATCACATAAAGCAAAACACTCATAATTTTTAATCTTGACCTTAATGGTAGGTTCCCACTCATCATGTAATTTTCTAGGAATATAAATCTCCAACTCCAACTTTTCTTCAAAAGATTTCATCATGGCATCAACGATATGTTTAGTAAAAGATTTATTTTGCTCATAAGCATGGGGTGAATTCAACATGGATTGCAGCAAAGAAATACATTCAATCAAAGAGCAACTATCATAATTAAAGTCTTTGCAATCCAAAATAGTGGGCACATCACTAGTTAAAGTTTTGACCTCTTCAAACCCACTTTTATCAAAATTTTCATCAAGATTTTCACCCTCCAAATTATTGGGACGCCTTCTAGCTAAAGTTGACTCTACTGCAGTCCCTTTATCATCAATCTTAATATTACTAAATAAGGAATCAATAGTGGAAACACCAATCACTTTAAGATCTTCATCTTTTTTATCCTCTAGAGAGATCGGTTTGGCGGCCATTTGATTTATTAAAGTAGCTTGTGCATCGGAGATTTTACCAAGCAAATGTTTAGCATGAGCATACTTAGATTGGAGATTACAAACTTCTCTACTAATATCATCAAGGTGTTTCGTTATGGCATCTAGCACGGTAGAGTGTTCTCTAAGCTCATCGGTAAAATACTTATTATGCTCAAATTGCGTAGCCATATATTCGTTAGTACTCTTCTCAATTTCAAGCAAGATATTGGGGTAAGGAACATCATAGTACTTTCGTTGAGGCATCATGACTAAGCAAACAAGACATCTGACAAGAAAAAGGCAAACGATAAAGAGGGCGAATAAAACGACAAATTGGTGAAGTGGGGGGAGGAAAACGAGAGGCAAATGGCAAATAATGTAATTGCAAGGAGATGAGATTTGTGATTAGGAACCTGGTAGATGATGATGGAGTCTCCTCGGTGCCAGAGATTGGCACGTAGAAGAGACCGCTTCCTCCCTGGCAACGGTGCCAGAAATTCCTTTGACGTGGCTTGAGACTGCGTCGGTGTCGGTGTCAAAACCAGCGGATCTCGGGTAGGGGGTCCCGAGCTGTGAGATTAGGTTCGATGGTAACAGGAGACGATGTTTACCCAGGTTCGAGACCTCCTATGGAGGTAAAACCCTATGTCCTGCTTGATTGTATTGATGTGTATGAAGATTACAGAGTCGATCTACCTCGTGATCAAGTTTCTAAACCCTAGGTGAGTTGACCCCCCCCTCTACGAACTAAACCTCTGGCTTATATAGACACCAGGGGTCCCTAGGGTTACACATAGTCGGTTACTTGTCGAAGGAGTAAACCTGCCTATCCTACCATCTTAAGCTTGAAGGGCACACCACGACTTCTTAGGTTTCCTCCCTGGTCACGGGGTATTCGGTCAGTCCGATCCTCCAGCGAGAGGCCCACGAGTCCGGCCCATATGGAACAGGACGGTAGTCCGAGGACCCCTTAATCCCGGACTCCCTCAGTAGCCCCCGAACTAGCCTCCAATGTCGAGGTATGTTGTCCGGATGGTCCTGTGCACCAAAGTCTTCGGCTTGCGAGGCGAGTTCTTCTCCCTCTCTATGCTCGGTAAACAATAATCCGGCCCTGGTTGTCGAAATGTCGCAGGGCCCGCAGCATTAACTCCGCCGCCCCTCGATTCGGGTGTGCCAATGGGAGACGGGCGGCCCAGCAGCCTTTACTGGATTGCCTTTCATGTAAGCGGAGGGGAGGAACTGCCCATTTAAGCAAATGGAATAGTGGTCTAGGCAACTCCTTCCTCTTCCTCACAACCGAAAAGCCTCCAAACGACAAAGCTAAAAAATATGGCGAGCGTCCCTAGCTCCTCCTCGCATCCTCACGGCCCCCTTCCCGGAGACTGGGCAAGTTGTTCAGTGTCTCTCCTCCAGCTACGCAACCTTGAGACCCAGGGCTATCTTCCCGCCTTGGATCTGGCGTTTACCCGCGCCGGATTGACTTCTTTTAACGGCGAAGCCTTCGCAGAGAATTTCCCTGTTCCACAAAAGGGAGAGCGGGTATGTTTCGTGCCCTTCCTCCTACGGGGCCTAGGCTTCCCCATTCATCCCTTCTTGAGGGGACTATTGGAATTCTACGGAATCCAACTCCATCAACTCACCCCTGGATCCATCCTGCATATTTCGGGCTTCGTCGCCCTCTGCAAGATGTTCTTGGGCTGTGAGGCCCACTTTGATTTATGGAGGAGGTATTTCTGCCTTGTCCCCCGTACCCAAGGCGGGACAATTCGGGAAGTGGGTGGAGCCAAATTATGGCGTATAGCCAGGACAGGGTATCCCATGGGGACTCCGAAGAAAGAGCCCGAAGAATGGACCTCAGAATGGTTCTACATCGAGGACGTCCCCCAATTTGATCCAGCTCGGAGGGGTCTGCCCGAATACTCCGACGCTCCTTTGAGGAAAAGGTTCAACAGGCGACCGAAGAGTCCATCCCAAGAGGAAAGTGCCGAAGTAAAATGCCTAGCCGCCCAAGTGAGGTTACTAGTCCATAGTAAGCTAACCATCATTGACGTGATGGCAGCTGTCATCACTTGATGTGTTCAACCCCTTTAGCAAAGGATTCACCCCTTGTGGCATTACAACGGGACAAGCGACACCACCCACTCCCAACGGCAGGGTCCTGCCAATCAGGTGGCAATGGCGGCCATACTAGCCGAGCTCTTTAAAGGAGAAAAAGAAGATTTTGCTCGACTGTCAGCCAAGGAAGGCTACTCGAGTCATAACCCCATCGAATGGGTAAGCCTTTAGCTTTGTTTTCTGAGTTTGGATACTTATGTATAACCCTACTGATCGAAACTTTCAATCTGTTCGAACAGAGCTGGAGGCGCTGGGTCGAGACAGTTAGCCGTCCGACGCCTCAAACAGAAAGTTATTCTCATGACGACGATCCCGGATTCCACAATGATCCAGAGCTGTCAATTGAATACGAGGACGGGGTCTTTTACCAGGAGAGCCTTGACGGCTCCAAGGTGGCTCTTCTAGCCGATCACCATGGGCCACTTCCTTCTTCCGCCACCGGTAAAAAGAAAGTCTCTTCCCGTAAAGGGCGATCGACCACTGCCAGGCCGACGGTGCCGATCCCTATTCCCAAGGGTCGTCGGTCCACGCATCGGGCGTCGTCAATGGCAGCAGGGCCCGTACCGAGCAACAACAGAAATACTCCCCACGAGCCATCCGTGGAGACCACCTTGGCCGTGCATTCCACCAAGAGGTATGTTATCTAACCGTCCGGCCCGGCCGTCATCGTGATTGCATTAGGAACTCACCAAATCTTGTGTTGAAATACTCAGGAGATGAGTACAGCCACCTCCTTCCGGGGACGTCGCCGAGGAGCCAGGCAACCATCAAAGACCAAGGTCTTCTGCTCAGGCCGAACTTAATGCGAAGGCCCCGGCGACGGACCAGCCCCCTGAAGATTCCGGAGACGTCTTGGTAACCAACTCCGAGGTAGAGAGTGTGATGAATCACCGGCGGCGAAAGGAAGCCATGCGCCACCAAGCGTTTTCCGATCAAGAGTTTAATGCCCTAAGTTTGGTGGATGCATACATCGGAGCCGCCCAAGCTGGGCTTGAGGGAGCCGCTAAGCTGATATCGTCCAGCCTAGAGGTGAGTAATCGGTTTTAACAACCGAACACACATATTAATCCAGTAGCCCCCGAGCCTTGATTTGGCCGGAACGACCGAGTTAAGGATCTGAATAATGTTTCACTGGTAATGCAGGCTTCAAGGCAACAAAATGAGAAGTTGGCCGAAGAACTCGAGGTGAGCCGAACACAGGTAGAGACCGTGAAGTCCGAGCTTGAGCAAGTGAAGAATTTCACCCGAGAGGCGCACGGTGAGTATGTCAATTTGCCGGATTTATTCGACATTCCCATACTGATAAGAGAGTACTTTATAGCAGCTGAATCCATATATAGGGCAGTTGCAAAAGGATTTGGATGCGGCCCGACAATCTCAGGTATGCCGAATCTCAACAAGAGGCTGGCCACCGTGTGCTGACCCAAAGTCTTGAGGAAAAGAACCGGCTTAAGGCGGAAAACCAGCGGCAAGCCGAAGAACTTGAAAGCTTGAAAACCCAATTGGCTCAAACCCAGGAAGAGAACCAGAGATTGCATAAGGGCATATTCTGTAAGTACATTTATATCTTCGTAATTCCGAAATTACCTTTGTTATATTGTGAGGGACATGCTTCGTCTTGTGTCTAGGTCTCCTGACCGGGCGTCCCGAGGAAGAAATCGGATTATTCAAAGGGAACTTACTGAAGGATTTGTCCATCGTACATGAGCAGGCTCGGAAAGCCATGAAGAGCATGGCCAAAGCACTCTGGCCTGCCGAGGCGCCTCCAGAAGGCATGTCCAAGCTAGCTGACCGGTTTAAAGGAGCCCGATGATGTTTTGAGTTATGGAAGACATCGGCTTGTCGAGAGGGAGCGCGGGAGGCGTGGGCGATGGTTAAAACCCTCTTTACCAAACTTAACCCAGAGCATATGGCTCGGGTTGGGCCGGTAGGGCCGGATGGGCAAGAAGTGCCGCTTCACTTGGTTTACAACCAAGTGATGCCCGCCGCTCGTCATTCGCAAGAAGATTGCGCCATGGATACTTTAATAGATAACCTTGACCGGCAGCCAGGTGTTTGATTCTATGTAACTATGTTCTTTAGATCAAAAACTGCTCCGTCTATGTTGTAAACGTTGTCTTAACCGGCCATCGGCTTCGGCCTCCCATGCTAAGAGCTTGGGAGTGTTCCGGATCAAATGTCATTCGATAAAAGGAACTTATTTTCTGGGAACCAGGCAATCCGTCCATGTGGTGCGAATAGACAGAACGTGCATAGGGAGATATGTTATATTACTGCTTAACGTAAGAAACATCTTCTGAAGAAAATAGTTCCTCTATCGGTACCTTCCTTCAGGTTGCTACGTAAATCGTAGATATCATGGCCGTATACTACTAGTATGCGGAGAATGGCTTCCTTGGGAAAAATAATCCCAGGCAATGGTGATATCCACTACGAGTTTTTTTACTTCTGTCGTGGCCGACCAATTTTCCTCTTAAGATAGCTAGCTTTTGGCTTCACCCGTCTGAGGTATGTATTCGGGTGATACGATCGTAACAATCGCAGAGGTGCTCACTTTACCCTCTAGCCGAACAATCGGGAACGTAGAGGATAAGCACAGGAGCGAGGCAACCCAGCTTGGTCAAAATCTTAGGTCCAATTGATGCATATATTGGCTTAAAGACGATTAGGGAAGTGTGCATGCACAATACATGTGAGCCAGTCCACCAAATATATGATTATCGGCTTCTAGAAGAAGCCCCCACGTGACTTTTTTGGATAGGACATTTAAAGATGTATACCAAAAAACTTAACACAACCTCGGTTTAGCCGAACACATGGCTGGGAGATGATATCCGATCCTGTAAAGCTGAGAGGGAAATGAAAGAGTACGAAAGAAAAAGGAAAAAGAAACAGAAATGTAAGAAATATGACGACACCGATCTAGCCATAAAAGCGCCGAAGACGAGCTGTGTTCCATGGGTTCGGTTCGAGGCGATTGTCCGGCGGGTTGCGGAGGCGATAAGCCCCTCCTGTATGTTGGAAATATGCCCTAGAGGCAATAATAAAATGGTTATTATTATATTTCCTTGTTCATGATAATTGTCTATTGTTCATGCTATAATTGTATTAACCGGAAACCGTAATACATGTGTGAATACATAGACCACACCATGTCCCTAGTGAGCCTCTAGTTGACTAGCTCGTTGATCAATAGATGGTCATGGTTTCCTGACCATGGACATTGGATATCATTGATAACGGGATCACATCATTAGGAGAATGATGTGATGGACAAGACCCAATGCTAAGCATAGCACAAGATCGTGTAGTTCGTCTGCTAGAGCTTTTCTAATGTCAAGTATCATTTCCTTAGACCATGAGATTGTGCAACTCCCGGATACCATAGGAATGCTTTGGGTGTATCAAACGTCACAACGTAACTGGGTGACTATAAAGGTGCACTACAGGTATCTCCGAAAGTGTCTGTTGGGTTGGCATGAATCGAGACTGGGATTTGTCACTCCGTGTGACGGAGAGGTATCTCTGGGCCCACTCGGTAATACATCATCATAATGAGCTCAATGTGACTAAGGAGTTAGTCACGGGATCATGTGTTACGGAACGAGTAAAGAGACTTGCCGGTAACGAGATTGAACAAGGTATAGGGATACCGACGATCGAATCTCGGGCAAGTAACATACCGATGGACAAAGGGAATTGTATACGGGATTAATTGGATCCCCGACACCATGGTTCATCCGATGAGATCATCGTGGAACATGTGGGAGCCAATATGGGTATCCAGATCCCGCTATTGGTTATTGGCCGGAGAGGTGTCTTGGTCATGTCTGCATGGTTCCCGAACCCGTAGGGTCCACAGACTTAAGGTTTGGTAACGCTAGAGTTGTAATGGGATTTGTATGTGGTTACCGAAAGTTGTTCGGAGTCTCGGATGAGATCCCGGACGTCACGAGGAGTTCCGGAATGGTCTGGAGGCAAAGATTTATATATGGGAACTCCTATTTTGGCCACCGGAAAATGTTCGGGATTTTTCGGTATTGTACCGGGAAGGTTCTAGAAGGTTCCGGAGTGGGGCCCACCTGCATGGGGGGGCCCACATGAACGTGGGTAGTGGGGGCAAGGCCCCACACCCCTGGTCAAGGTGCACCAAGATCTCCCCTTAGAAGGAATAAGATCATATCCCAAAGGGATAAGATCAAGATCCCTAAAAAGGGGGGATAACAATCGGTGGGGAAGGGAAAGGATGGGATTTCTTTCCTCCCACCTTTGCCAACGCCCCAATGGACTTGGAGGGCAAGAAACCAACCCCCTCCACCCCTATATATAGTGGGGAGGCGCATGGGAGCTGCACCCCTTGCCCTTGGCGCATCCCTCCCCCCTCCTACACCTCCTCCTCCTCCGTAGTGCTTAGCGAAGCTCTGCCAGAGAACCACGAGCTCCACCGCCACCACGCCGTCGTGCTGCCGGAGCTCTCCCTCAACTTCTCCTCCCCCCTTGCTGGATCAAGAAGGAGGAGACGTCCCCAGGCTGTACGTGTGTTGAACACGGAGGCGCCGTCCGTTCGGCGCTTGGATCGGATCTTCCGCGATTTGAATCGCCGCGAGTACGACTCCATCAACCGCGTTCTTTGCAACGCTTCCGCTTAGCGATCTTCAAGGGTATGAAGATGCACTCCCTCTCTCTCATTGCTAGCATCTCCTAGAGTGATCTTGGTGACACGTAGGAATTTTTTAAATTATTACTACGTTCCCCAACAGTGGCATCATGAGCTAGGTCTATGCGTAGATTCTATGCACGAGTAGAACACAAGTAGTTGTGGGCGATGATTTGGTCAATTTGCTTGCCGTTACTAGTCCTATCTTGATTCGGCGGCATTGTGGGATGAAGCGGCCCGGACCGACTTTACACGTACGCTTACGTGAGACTGGTTCCACCGCCTGACATGCACTTGTTGCATAAGGTGGCTAGCGGGTGTCTGTCTCTCCCACTTTAGTCGGATCGGATTCGATGAAGAGGGTCCTTATGAAGGGTAAATAGCAATTGGCATATCACTGTTGTAGCTTTTGCGTAGGTAAGAAACATTCTTGCTAGAAACCCATAGCAGCCACGTAAAACTTGCAACAACAATTAGAGGACGTCTAACTTGTTTTTGCAGGGTATGCCATGTGATGTGATATGGCCAAAAGGATGTGATGAAATATATGTGATGTATGAGATTGATCATGTTCTTGTAATAGGAATCACGACTTGCATGTCGATAAGTATGACAACCGGCAGGAGCCATAGGAGTTGTCTTAATTTATTGTATGACCTGCGTGTCAATCAAAAATGCCATGTAATTACTTTACTTTATTGCTAACCGTTAGCCATAGTAGTAGAAGTAATAGTTGGCAAGACAACTTCATGAAGACACGATGATGGAGATCATGATGATGGAGATCATGGTGTCGTGCCGGTGACGATGGTGATCATGCCGCGCCCTGAAGATGGAGATCAAAGGCGCAAGATGATATTGGCCATATCATGTCACTTTATGATTTGCATGTGATGTTTATCATGTTTTTACATCTTATTTGCTTAGAACGACGGTAGCATAAATAAGATGATCCCTCACTAAAATTTCAAGAAATGTGTTCCCCCTAAGTGTGCACAGTTGCGAAGGATCGTTGTTTCGAAGCACCACGTGATGATCGGGTGTGATAGATTCTAACGTTCGCATACAACGAGTGTAAGCCAGATTTACACACGTGAAACACTTAGGTTGACTTGACGAGCCTAGCATGTACAGACATGGCCTCGGAACACGAGAGACCGAAAGGTCGAACATGAGTCGTATAGTAGATGCGATCAACATGGAGATGTTCACCATTGATGACTAGTCCGTCTCACGTGATGATCGGACACGGCCTAGTCGATATGGATCATGTATCACTTAGATGACTAGAGGGATGTCTATCTGAGTAGGAGTTCATTAAATAATTTGATTAGATGAAATTAATTATCATGAACTTAGTCTAAAATTGTCTTTACAATCTATCTTGTAGATCCAATGGCCCACACTAATGTTGCCCTCAACTTCAACGCGTTCCTAGAGAAAACCAAACTGAAAGACGATGGAAGCAACTATACGGACTGGGTCTGTAACTTGAGGATCATCCTCATAGCTTCCAAGAAAGCATATGTCCTTGATGCACCCCTAGGTGACGCACCCATTTTCCTAGCAACTCAAGACGTTATGAACGCCTGGCAGTCGCGTAGTGATGATTACTCCCTGGTTCAGTGCGGCATGCTTTACAGCTTAGAACCGGGGCTCCAAAAGCGTTTTGAGCAACACGGAGCATATGAGATGTTCCAAGAGCTGAGAATGGTTTTCCAAGCTCATGCCCGGGTCGAGAGATATGAAGTCTCCGACAAGTTCTTCAGTTGTAAGATGGAGGAAAATAGTTCTGTCAGCGAGCACATACTCAAAATGTCTGGGTTGCACAACCGCTTGTCTCAGCTGGGAGTTAATCTTCCGGATGACTCGGTTATTGACAGAATCCTCCAGTCACTTCCACCTAGCTACAAGAGCTTTGTGATGAACTTCAATATGCAAGGGATGGAGAAGTCCATTCCTGAGTTATATTCGATGCTGAAATCAGCGGAGGTGGAGATCAAAAAGGAACATCAAGTGTTGATGGTGAATAAGACCACCAGTTTCAAGAAAGGCAAGGGTAAGAAGAACTTCAAGAAGGACGGCAAAGTAGTTGCCGCGCCCGGTAAATCAGTTGCCGGGAAGAAGCCCAAGAATGGACCCAAGCCTGAGACTGAGTGCTTTTATTGCAAGGGAACCGGTCACTGGAAGCGGAACTGCCCCAAGTACTTAGCGGATAAGAAGGCCGGCAACGTCAAAGGTATATATGATATACATGTTATTGATGTGTACCTTACCAGCGCTCGTAGTAGCTCCTGGGTCTTTGATACCGGTGCGGTTGCTCACATTTGTAACTCAAAACAGGAGCTGCGGAATAAGCGGAGACTGGCGAAGGACAAGGTGACGATGCGCGTCGGGAATGGTTCCAAGGTCGATGTGATCGCCGTCGGCACGCTACCTCTACATCTACCTTCGGGATTAGTTTTAAACCTCAATAATTGTTATTTAGTACCAGCTTTGAGCATGAACATTGTATCTGGATCTCGTTTGATGCGAGATGGCTACTCATTTAAATCCGAGAATAATGGTTGTTCTATTTATACGAGAGATATGTTTTATGGTCATGCCCCGCTGGTCAGTGGTTTATTTTTATTGAATCTCGAACGTCATGTTACACATATTCATAGTGTGAATACCAAACGATGTAAGGTTGATAATGATAGTCCCACATACTTGTGGCACTGCCGCCTTGGTCATATTGGTGTCAAACACATGAAGAAACTCCATGCAGATGGACTTTTGGAGTCTCTTGATTATGAATCATTTGACACGTGCGAACCATGCCTCATGGGCAAGATGACTAAGACTCCGTTCTCCGGAACAATGGAGCGAGCAACCAACTTGTTGGAAATAATACATACCGATGTATGCGGTCCAATGAGCATTGAGGCTCGCGGTGGCTATCGTTATGTTCTCACCCTCACTGATGACTTAAGCAGATATGGGTATGTCTACTTAATGAAACACAAGTCTGAGACCTTTGAAAAGTTCAAGGAATTTCAGAGTGAGGTAGAGAATCAACATGACAAGAAAATAAAGTTCTTACAATCTGATTGTGGAGGAGAATATTTGAGTCACGAGTTTGGCACGCACTTAAGGAAATGTGGAATTGTTTCACAACTCACGCCGCCTGGCACACCTCAGCGTAATGGTGTGTCCGAACGTCGTAATCGCACTCTATTGGATATGGTGCGATCTATGATGTCTCTTACTGATTTACCGCTATCATTTTGGGGATATGCATTAGAGACTGCCGCATTCACTTTAAATAGGGCACCGTTTAAATCCGTTGAGACGACACCGTATGAATTCTGGTTTGGGAAGAAACCTAAGCTGTCGTTTCTGAAAGTTTGGGGATGCGATGCTTATGTCAAGAAACTTCAACCTGAAAAGCTCGAACCCAAATCGGAAAAGTGCGTCTTCATAGGATACCCTAAGGAAACTATTGGGTATACCTTCTACCTCAGATCCGAAGTCAAGATCTTTGTTGCCAAGAATGGATCCTTTCTAGAGAAAGAGTTTCTCTCGAAAGAAGTAAGTGGGAGGAAAGTAGAACTTGATGAGGTAATTGTACCCCCTCTCGAACCGGAGAGTAGCGCAGCGCAAGAAAATGTTTCTGTGGTGCCTGCACCGACTAGAGAGGAAGTTAATGATGATGATCATGAAACTTCGGATCAAGTTACTACTAAACTTCGTAGGTCCACGAGGACACGTTCTGCACCAGAGTGGTACGGCAACCCTGTCCTGGAAATCATGTTGTTAGACAACGGTGAACCTTCGAACTATGAAGAAGCCATGGTGGGCCCGGATTCCAACAAATGGCTTGAAGCCATGAAATCTGAGATAGGATCCATGTATGAGAACAAAGTATGGACTTTGGTGGACTTGCCCGATGATCGGCAAGCCATAGAAAATAAATGGATCTTTAAGAAGAAGACTGACGCGGATGGTAATGTGACCGTCTATAAGGCTCGGCTTGTCGCTAAGGGTTATCGACAAGTTCAAGGAGTTGACTACGATGAGACTTTCTCACCCGTAGCGATGCTGAAGTCCGTCCGAATCATGTTAGTAGTTGCCGCATTTTATGATTATGAGATCTGGCAAATGGACGTCAAAACGGCATTCCTTAACGGTCTCCTTAAGGAAGAATTGTATATGATGCAGCCGGAAGGTTTTGTCGATCCTAAGAATGCTGACAAGGTATGCAAGCTCCAGCGCTCCATCTATGGGCTGGTGCAAGCATCTCGGAGTTGGAACATTCGCTTTGATGAGGTGATCAAAGCGTTTGGGTTTATACAGACTTATGGAGAAGCCTGTATTTACAAGAAAGTGAGTGGGAGCTCTGTAGCATTTCTCATTTTATATGTGGATGACATATTGTTGATGGGAAATGATATAGAACTTTTGGAAAGCATAAAGGCCTACTTGAATAAGTGTTTTTCAATGAAGGACCTTGGAGAAGCTGCTTACGTATTAGGCATCAAGATCTATAGAGATAGATCGAGACGCCTCATTGGTCTTTCACAAAGCACATACCTTGACAAGATATTGAAGAAGTTCAATATGGATCAGTCCAAGAAGGGGTTCTTGCCTGTATTGCAAGGTGTGAGATTGAGCACAGCTCAATGCCCGACCTCGACAGAAGATAGAGAAAAGATGAGTGTCATCCCCTATGCCGCAGCCATAGGCTCTATTATGTATGCCATGCTGTGTACCAGACCTGATGTGAACCTTGCCATAAGTTTGGTAGGGAGGTACCAAAGTGATCCCGGAATGGAACACTGGACAGCGGTGAAGAATATCCTTAAGTACCTGAAAAGGACTAAAGATATGTTTCTCATTTATGGAGGTGCCGAAGAGCTCGTCGTAAAGGGTTACGTCGATGCTAGCTTTGACACAGATCCGGATGACTCCAAGTCACAAACCGGATACGTGTATATTTTGAATGGTGGGGCAGTCAGCTGGTGCAGTTGCAAGCAAAGCGTCGTGGCGGCATCTACATGTGAAGCAGAGTACATAGCTGCTTCGGAAGCAGCGCAGGAAGGAGTCTGGATGAAGGAGTTCATCACCGACCTAGGAGTGATTCCCAATGCATCGGGCCCGATGACTCTGTTCTGTGACAACACTGGAGCTATTGCCATTGCCAAGGAGCCCAGGTTTCACAAGAAGACCAAGCACATCAAGCGCCACTTCAACTCCATTCGTGGTTACATTCAGGATGGAGATATAGATATTTGTAAAGTACATACGGATCTGAATGTCGCAGATCCGTTGACTAAACCTCTTTCACGAGCGAAACATGATCAGCACCAGAACTCTATGGGTGTTCGATTCATCACAATGTAACTAGATTATTGACTCTAGTGCAAGTGGGAGACTGTTGGAAATATGCCCTAGAGGCAATAATAAAATGGTTATTATTATGTTTCCTTGTTCATGATAATTATCTATTGTTCATGCTATAATTGTATTAACCGGAAACCGTAATACATTTGTGAATACATAGACCACACCATGTCCCTAGTGAGCCTCTAGTTGACTAGCTCGTTGATCAATAGATGGTCATGGTTTCCTGACCATGGACATTGGATGTCGTTGATAACGGGATCACATCATTAGGAGAATGATGTGATGGACAAGACCCAATCCTAAGCATAGCACAAGATCGTGTAGTTTGTCTGCTAGAGCTTTTCTAATGTCAAGTATCATTTCCTTAGACCATGAGATTGTGCAACTCCCGGATACCATAGGAATGCTCTGGGTGTATCAAACGTCACAACGTAACTGGGTGACTATAAAGGTGCACTACAGGTATCTCCGAAAGTGTCTGTTGGGTTGGCACGAATCGAGACTGGGATTTGTCACTCCGTGTGACGGAGAGGTATCTCTGGGCCCACTCGGTAATACATCATCATAATGAGCTCAATGTGAGTAAGGAGTTAGTCACGGGATCATGTGTTACGGAACGAGTAAAGAGACTTGCCGGTAACGAGATTGAACAAGGTATAGGGATACTGACGATCGAATCTCGGGCAAGTAACATACCGATGGACAAAGGGAATTGTATACGGGATTAATTGGATCCCCGACATCGTGGTTCATCCGATGAGATCATCGTGGAACATGTGGGAGCCAATATGGGTATCCAGATCCCGCTATTGGTTATTGGCCGGAGAGGTGTCTCGGTCATGTCTGCATGGTTCCCGAACCCGTAGGGTCTACACACTTAAGGTTCGGTGACGCTAGAGTTGTAATGGGAATTGTATGTGGTTACCGAAAGTTGTTCGGAGTCTCGGATGAGATCCCGGACATCACGAGGAGTTCCGGAATGGTCCGGAGGTAACGATTTATATATAGGAAGTCCTATTTTGGCCACCGGAAAATGTTCAGGATTTTTCGGTATTGTACCGGGAAGGTTCTAGAAGGTTCCGTAGGGGGGCCCACCTGCATGGGGGGACCCACATGAACATGGGTAGTGGGGGCAAGGCCCCACACCCCTGGTCAAGGCGCACCAAGATCTCCCCTTAGAAGGAATAAGATCATATCCCAAAGGGATAAGATCAAGATCCCTAAAAAGGGGGGATAACAATCGGTGGGGAAGGGAAAGGATGGGATTTCTTTCCTCCCACCTTTGCCAACGCCCCAATGGACTTGGAGGGCAAGAAACCAGCCCCCTCCACCCCTATATATAGTGGGGAGGTGCGTGGGAGCTGCACCCCTTGCCCTTGGTGCAGCCCTCCCCCCTCCTACACCTCCTCCTCCTCCGTAGTGCTTAGCAAAGCTCTGCCGGAGAACCACGAGCTCCACCGCCACCACGCCGTCGTGCTGCCGGAGCTCTCCCTCAACTTATCCTCCCCCCTTGCTGGATCAAGAAGGAGGAGAGATCCCCGGGCTGTACGTGTGTTGAACGCGGAGGCGCCGTCCGTTCGGCGCTTGGATCGGATCTTCCGCGATTTGAATCGCCGCGAGTACGACTCCATCAACCGCGTTCTTTGCAACGCTTCCGCTTAGCGATCTTCAAGGGTATGAAGATGCACTCCCTCTCTCTCGTTGCTAGCATCTCCTAGATTGATCTTGGTGACACGTAGGAATTTTTTTGAATTATTACTACGTTCCCCAACACTGTAAGTACTTCGTCAATTATGAATGGGCCCTCCCACTTAGGATTGAGTTTATGCTTCTTCTTCTCTGGGAGTGGTAAAATGAGTTCGCCCACATTATATGCCTTCGCTCTAACCTCCTTGCTTTGGTAGCGCCGAGCCTGCTGTTGGTAGAAAGTAGAGCGGGTCCAAGCTATATCGCTCTCTCCTTCCAAGGCGTCTAAGTCATCCTGCCGATCTAACTCGGCCTCCTTTTCTTCGTACATACGCACCTTAGGTGCGTCATGAATGATATCGCAGGGAAGGACTGCTTCTGCCCCGTAGACCATAAAAAACAGTGTGTATCTCGTTGATCGATTCGGGGTGGTACGCAGACCCCAGAGAACGGAGTCGAGCTCCTCTACCCAATTGTAGTCGGATTCATGAAGAGATCGGACCAGTCTTGGTTTGATGCCACTCATGATGAGGCCGTTGGCCCGTTCGACTTGTCCATTGGTCTGCGGGTGATACACTGAGGTGTAATCGAGCTTAATGCCCATGTTTGCGCACTAGTCCTTCACCTCCTGGGCGGTGAAGTTGGATCCATTGTCCGTTATTATGCTATGCAGGACACCATAACGGTGTACCACGCCGGATATAAAGTCGACTACTGGTCCGGACTTAGCTGATCTTACTGGTTTTGCTTCGATCCATTTGGTGAACTTGTCGACCATGACCAGTAGATTTTTATTTTTCTTGGTCCCCCCTTTAAGTGGTCCGACCATATCTAGCCCCCAGACCGCGAAAGGCCAGGTGATCGAAATGGTCCAAAGAGCTGTCGGGGACATATGGCTTTGATTTGCGAATAGTTGACATCCAACACAACATTGGACGAGCTCTTGGGCGTCCGCTCGAGCGGTGGGCCAAAAGAATCCGGCTCGAAAAGCTTTGCTTACTAAGGCTCGTGCTGCGGCGTGGTGGCCGCCCATGCCTGCGTGGACTTCGGCCAAAAGTTGTCTTCCTTCTTCCTCAGATATGCACCGTTGGAGTATCCCGGTAGTGCTTTTCTTATATAACTCGCCCTCGTGGACCTTATAGGCCTTGGAGCGCCGAATTATGCATCTTGCCTCCGTCTGGTCGTCGGGGAGTTCTTGGCGGAGAAGGTAGGCGAGGAAGGGCTCGGTCCATGGTGCTATTACTGCCATGATCTCATGAGCCGAAGGCATTTCTTCAATTATGGATCCGCCGATGATTTGCTCATCTTGTTCGTTCATGGGAGGGACAATCTCTTCCATACTTATGGCTCCAGCGCCATTATTCTCGTCCTGCCATACCACCGATGGCTTAAAGAGCCGTTCAAGGAAGTCATTTTTTGGGACGGGATCGCGCTTGGCCCCCATAAGGGCAAGTATGTCAGCGGCCTGATTGTTGTCTCTAGCGACGTGGTGGAATTCGAGTCGCTCGAACCGTGCGGATATTTTAAGGATAGCATTTCTATATGCTAACATCTTTGGGTTTTTAGCATCGAATTCGCCGTTGATTTGAGAGATGGCGAGGTTAGAGTCTCCCCGTACTTCAAGCCGTTTTATGCCCATCAATGCTGCCATCCGAAGCCCGTGCAATAGTGCTTCGTATTCGGCCGCATTGTTGGAATCGGCGTACATGATCTGCAACACGTATCAGACGTTGTCTCCCGTGGGAGATGTGAGGATAACTCTAGCCCCCAGTCCAGCCAGTGTCTTGGATCCGTCGAAGTACATCGTCCAATGTGAGTATGTGCTATATTCCCTGGGGAGCTCAGCCTCTGTCCATTCGGCAAGGAAATCGGCCAACACCTGAGATTTAATAGCTCATCGTGGCTTATCACTAGTAGAAAACATGCCATTAGTCCCGGTTGGGAAGGGCCTTTAGTCCCGGTTCCCCAACCGGGACTAAAGTATAGAGACTAAAGGGTCAAAGCCTGTAGTCCCGGTTGGCTACGAACCGGGACTAAACCCTGGCCACGTGGCCGGCAGCGCGCGCCAGGGCATGGGGTCCTTTGGTCCCGGTTGGTAACACCAACCGGGACTAAAGGTTTAGCGGTTAAGGCTTCATTGTTTATTTTTCCTTTTCATTTTGTGTTTTCCATTTAATTTTGTCCTCTAATTCAACATGATCACTTGCATCCATCCACTTTAATCAAATATATGTCATATAACTCATCATCATCTTACTCATCTAACAACTCATCATCATCTTAATCATACCAAGTTAAAATCTCATAAAACAAAAAAACATCATAATACTAATCATCCTAATCGATCATGCAAGTTAATATAAACCAGAAAAACTTCTCTCTCATAGGACCTACTCCTCCCTTCTAGGTAAAATGACATAAAATAGAATAACACCTATGTCTCCATGATGAAGCAAAGATATCAAACGGTCTCCAACTTGTGGCTTGCGATCCTTCTTTATTTGTCCCCATGCTTCAATTTGGAGCCGTCTTGGTGGTTTGCGCTCAGTCGAGTATGCAAAAGAGAACTCGGGCTGGAAGGGGCTTTTAATTGTCATATTACCTTTGCCATGCATCAACGGACGCAGAACTTCATTTGGTAGTTTCTGTTGAAGAACATAATAGTAGCCTAGTTAGCAATGTAATCAATACCATTTACGCAACAGTAGTGTACTTAATTAGCAACTCTTACCAAGATATTTCGGCGAATGTCATCCACCCTCAACCTATGCACTAGTGTCCTGTACAATGTATAATTTGGGCCAGTTCCCAAATTATACGGGAAGATCTCCCTACCAACTAGGACACCAATAACAAAGTTGATAAGATCATCCTTCTCCTCCCAAGTTAGATGTGATCCATAAGTGTAGTGTGTCGTGTCAATTATGTTCTGTGTTTCACTCGAGGAAACGAAATAAGCTGTAAATTATAAATTAACAAATTTAGTATGGATGAACACCAACTTATTTTAAATATAGAATGCAAATTATTTGACAAATATGCATGGTTGACAAACTCACATGGAGGTAAAACAGGAAGCATATCAACATACACCCAAATGTCGATGTTACCTTCAATATGATCTTCAGGACGAAGATCGAAGGTTACTTCCATATCCTCCAGAAATCCATATGCCTTGCAAAGAGCTTCCCAATTTGAGCACGCTAATTCTGTGTTATTAACTGCATTCATTACTTTGACCAGAAATGTGTGACCATGTTTAGTCCTCAAGTTGGCTCTCCTCGTCTCGAAACTCTCGTGCTCTTCGAAACCGAGCCTCTCCAAGAAATACCGTCTTGCATGACAAGGGATGAACTAGTCGAATTGTATAAAACAGAAATTACACGTTGAAGTAAAGAAACAGAAGTCATGCCTAATTACGAAAAAACAGTTGTCATCGTTGCGTACCGTAGAAATATCGAAGTCCTCGTAAAGCTTCATGGTGAAGAACCTGCCGTCTCGTAGCCCAGGCTGGTCGCAAAGACCCTTATCTTCGCTGCAGAGTTCACACGCTTGGATCCTATCGTCGTCATCAGACAACGACATTTCCTGTGTTCATGATTCAAAAATTGATTATTACTTTCGGTCTGTCAAATATAAAACAATTAGAATGCATTCAATAAGCAGAACCGGAGATATGCAAATCAATACAAGGCAATGCAACAATATGATCATATAATATCACTAATACATCATCGAATAATAGTATCACTAATACATCATCGAATAGTATCACTAATACATCATCGAATAATATCACTAATACATCATCGAATAGTATCCACTAATACAGATATAGTTGGCGTCTCGCGGCGCAGGCGGTGGACACCCAAAGAGAAGGAACTATGACAGGATCATAGCTCGGGTGAGATCCCTGAAGAACCTCCCAGGTATTGGAGAACCTGGCATCCAACGCAGCCATGTAGCGTCGGACGTGCTCGTCCTCCTCCCTAACATGGCCACGTATCACCTCCGCGGGTGCTGGCTCCCTCTGCACCGACAGTGGTCCACGCGACCGCCACCAAATAACCTCCGGGTCGATGACGGGACCCTCATTCCTCACCAAGTTCCGCGCCCCGGAAGGCAGCACCTCCCAGTGCCAGCCCGGCGGAGCCCAGTCCCGGACATGGCGCCTCTCAAGCAGGTGGTTGCCGCCAAATCGATGACGAGGATGAGGGATGGGCATTGTCGACTCGATGGCTACGCTATGCAATCGATTCATCGGTTAGGAAAGATGCTTTATATGCAATATGTCAATTAGCAAATCAGCAACATCTAAACATTTAAAACATACATTTAAACATACATACATTTAAACTAATAAAATGTATAAACTCCCCCAACGTTCGGTAAATTCTTTAGTACCTATGATTATACGTACAATGCTATAAACTCTTAGGGGCAAATTTAAACTAATAAAATGTATCATTTATTTTAATTGCGTCAAAGTGACATATTATTCTAGTATTATCAATTTTTTCTAACATACACGTATACAAATCAATATATCTAACATACAAATACTATAAACTCCTAGGACTCCTGATTTTATCTAACATACACATATATACACATACAAATACATATATACATCTAACATACACATACACATCAATTTGGAGGGCGGAGGACGGATCGGGCTTACGGCGTGGAGGAGGAGAGCGGCGCCGGCGGAGCTGACGGCGACGGCGTGGAGGAGCGGCGCTGGCAGAGCTGAGGGCGACAGCGTGGAGGAGGAGAGTGGCGGCGGAGAGTCGGCGGAGGTGAGGGAGAGGATCGGTGGAGCTGAGGGCGACGGCCGGCGACTGGGAGGAGCGGCGCCGGTGGAGCTGAGGGCGACGGCGTGGAGGAAGAGAGCGGTGGCGGCGCGTGGACGAACGGCGCCGTCGATCGAGGGCGCGGGCGGGGTAGCCTGGCGGCGTCATCGAAGCGAGTGAAGACGGAGTGAATTTGGGGGAGGAAGGAGGCGCCGCTATATAGGGAGGACTCTTTAGTCCCGGTTGGTATCTCCAACCGGGACTAAAGACACTTTAGTCCCGGTTGGTATCACCAACCGGGACTAAAGGTCCTCCCTTTAGTCCCGGTTGGTGATACCAACCGGGCCTAAAGAGGCCTTTTCGGCGGCCCAAAATCGCGCGGGAAGGGACCTTTACTCCTGGTTGGTGGATCCAACCGGGACTAAAGGTCTATTTTCTCTTTTTTTTTGTTTTTCTGTTTTTATATTTGGAATAACTGTTTTTATATTTGCAATAACTGTTAGAATATTTATATTTTTTTAATGAATCTTTTTGCTTTAGGTCAAAACAATTACAAACTTTCTTTTAGTGCCAGTAGTTTTCAAATTTAAATAGTTTAAATTTGAATTCTTTTGAAATTTTTGTGAATCACTAGTTTGTGAATAACTTTAGTTTAAAAATAGATTTTGGAGTGATTGTTTTTGCTGTTGTTTAATATTAGTATGTTTTATCATTATGTTAAATTTTGGAATTTTTAGGATATTTTAAATAGGTGTTTTAATATGAACCAGATTATGTTTAACTCTTTTTAGTTTTATACCTTCATTTGTTTTAATCAAAATCACTATTAATGAAATCTGAAAAGGTTGAAACTTGGCATGGTATCATCATTTCACCCACATAGCATGTGCTAAAAAGTTGAGAGGGTTACGGCAAAAACTGGATGCACTTCGTGTACAAACTGGACCATCTCCTTCGAAGTATGAGGGTTGCGGACGAAAACTCATATGTTACAAAGGCATTTTATTTTTTTTAACTTATTTCAACTCCAAACTTTTTGTGCATTCAATATGAACCATCAGAAGCCACATCCTCAAATTTCAACCCTTTCTAACTTCATTTGCTATTTTTCATCCATTTAATGAATTGTTTTGAGCTAAATGACCCTGAAATTAAAAAGCACCACAAATGAACTCTGAAAAGGTTGAAACTTGGCATGGTATCATCATTTCACCCACATAGCATGTGGTAAAAAGTTGAGAGGGTTACAACAAAAACTGGATGCACTTCATGTACAAACTGAACCATCTCCTTCGAAGTATGAGGGTTTCGGACGAAAACTCATATGTTACAAAGGCATTTCATTTTTTTAACTTATTTCAACGCCAGACTTTTTGTGCATTCTTCGTGTACAAACTGAACCATCCCGGCTACTATTACTAGAGAAGAAAAGTGATGACGGTGCAGCCAATCACATCCCAGAGTGGGATCTTGGGGTATAAAACTTTTTCTTCGCGTGTGTCCCTTGATTATTGCGCCGTAACCATGGACAATCTTCATCATTTAACATGATGCTTGGGTCAGTCATCAATGTGAAGGGAGGAATTTCATCAAACTTTTCATAATCTTTTGACATGTTTGTCTTGTCCTCCACTCCCACGATGTTTCTTTTCCCAGAAAGAACTATGTGGCACTTTGGCTCATCGTATGATGTATCCACTTTCTTATCTTTCCTTTTCCTCGGTTTGGTAGACATGTCCTTCACATAGAAAACTTGCGCCACATCATTGGCTAGAACTAATGGTTCGTCTGTGTGCCCAAGATTGTTGAGATCCACTGTTGTCATTCCGTAGTGCGGGTCTACCATTGCCCCTCCTCCAGTCAGATTGGACCATTTGCACCAGAACAAAGGAACCTTCAAATCACCTCCATAGTCAAGTTCCCATATCTCCTCTATGTAACCATAATACGTGTCCTTTTCCTTGGTGTTTGCCGCATCGTCAAAGTGAACACCACTGTTTTGGTTGGTGCTCTTTTTATCTTGGGCGATCGTGTAAAATGTATTCCCATTTATCTCGTACCCTTGGAAAGTCAATATAGTCGAAGATGGTCTCTTGGCCAACAAGTACAAGTCATCTTCAACATTGTCATCATTCATGAGATGTGTTCGCAACCAACCGCTGAAAGCCTCAATGTGTGTACGTTGAATCCAGGGGTCAGACTTCTCCGGGTTCTTCGAGCGTATAATATCCATGTGTTCCTCGATATATGGGGTGACCAAGGTAGAATTCTGTAGAACTGTGTAGTGTGCTTGCGCCCAAGAATGCCCGTCTGTACATATTATTGATTTTGGTCCAAGCGTGCCTTTTCCACGCAGTCTCTCCTCATGCCGCGATTGAGGAACACCAATCGGCTTAATGTCAGGAATAAAGTCAACACAAAACTCAATAACCTTCTCTGTTTCATGGCCCTTGGAGATGCTTCCTTCTGGCCTAGCACGGTTACGAACATATTTCTTTAAGAATCCCATGAACCTCTCAAAGGGGGAACATATTGTGTAGAAATACAGGACCCAGAATGGCAATCTCTTCGACTAGGTGAACTAGGACTTGCATCATAATATTAAAGAAGGATGGTGGGAACACCAGCTCGAAACTGACAAGACATTGGACCAAATCATTCTGTAATCTTGGTAGGATTTCCGGATCGATTACCTTCTGAGAAATTGCATTGAGGAATGAACATAGATTCACAATGGCTAATCGAACATTTTTTGGTAGAAGCCCCCTCAACGCAACCGGAAGCAATTGCGTCATGATCATGTGGCAGTCATGAGACTTTAGGTTCTGGAATTTTTTCTCTGTCATATTTATTATTCCCTTTATATTCGACGAGAAGCCAGATGGGACCTTCATAATGAGCAGGCATTCAAAGAAGATTTCCTTCTCTACTTTGGTAAGAGCGTAGCTGGCAGGACCTTCATACTACTTTGCATGCATGCTGTCATTTTCGTGCACACGTTGCTGGTCCTCCAGTGCCTCCGGTGTATCTTTTGTCTTCCCATACACGCCCAGGAATCCTAGCAGGTTCACGCAAAGATTCTTCGTCACGTGCATCACGTCGATTGCAGAGCGGACCTCTAGGACTTTCCAATATTCTAGCTCCCAAAATATAGATTTCTTCTTCCACATGGGTACGCGTCCCTCAGCGTCAGTCGGAACAGATTGTCCGCCAGGACCCTTTCCAAATATTACTTGTAAATCCTTGACCATATCAAGTATGTCATCACCAGTACGAAGGATGGGCTTCTTCCGGTGATCTGCCTCACCTTTGAAATGCTTGCCTTTCTTTCTTAAGGCACGCTTGGCTGGAAGAAATTGACGATGTCCCAGGTACACATTCTTCTTGCATTTGTCCAATTATATACTTTGGGTATCATCTAAACAGTGCGTGCATGCATGGTATCCCTTGTTTGTTTGTCCTGAAAGGTTACTAAGAGCAGGCCAATCATTGATGGTTACAAAGAGCAACGCTCGCAGGTCAAATTCCTGCTGTTTGTGCTCATCCCACACACGTACACCTTTTTTATTCCACAGCTGTAAAAGTTCATCAACTAATGGCCTTAGGTACACATCAATGTCATTGCCGGGTTGCTTAGGGCCTTGGATGAGCACTGGCATCATAATGAACTTCCGATTCATGCACAACCAAGGAGGAAGGTTATAGATACGTAGAGTCACAGGCCATGTGCTATGCTTTCTGCTCTGCTCCCCGAATGGATTAATGCCATCTGCACTTAAACCAAACCATAAGTTCCTTGGGTCATCTGCAAAGTCCAGCCACTCTCTCTCGATTTTTCTCCACTGCGACCCATCAGCGGGTACTCTCAACTTCCCATCTTTCTTACGGTCTTCTTTGTGCCATCGCAACGACTTGGCATGCTCTTTGTTTTGGAACAAACGTTTCAACCATGGTATTATAGGAGCATACCACATCACCTTGGCAGGAATCCTCTTCCCGGGGCGCTCGCCCTGAACATCATCAACAGGGTCATCGCGGCCGATCTTATATCGCAATGCATTGTATACCGGGCATGCATTCAAATTCTCGTACTCACCGCGGTAGAGGATGCAGTCATTAGGGCATGCATGTATCTTGTGCACCTCCAATCCTAGAGGGCAGACAACCTTCTTTGCTTCGTATGTACTGTCGGGCAATTCGTTGTCCTTTGGAAGCTTATTCTTCACTATTTTCAGCAACTTTTCAAATGCCTTGTCAGCAACACCATTCTCTGCCTTCCATTGCAGCGATTCGAGTGTCTTACCGAGCTTTGTGTTGTCATCTTCGCAATTTGGGTACAACCCTTTTTTGTGAGCCTCTAACATGCGCTGCAACTTCAACTTCTCCTTTTCATTTTCGCAGTTTCTCTTTGCATCAGCAATGGCCCGACCAAGATCATCAGCGGGCTCATCTGATGCCTCAGCTTCTTCTTCTTCATTCTCTTCCCCCATTGTAGTACCATCATATTCAGGACACCCAGGATAGTTGTCGTCATCCTCTTCTTCTTCATTCTCTTCCATTAGAACCCCTCTTTCTCCGTGCTTGGTCCAACAATTATAGCCGGACATGAAACCGGACGTAAACAGGTGGACGTGACTCTATTTTGAGCTAGAGTAAGTATTATCATTCTTACACACACCACATGGACAACACATAAAACCATCCCGCTTGTTTGCCTCAGCCGCACGCAAAAAACTCTGCACGTCATTAATGAACTGGGGAGAGCGTCGGTCAACGTACATCCATTGTCGGTTCATCTTCATTACACAACACCGAGAAGACCAAATTAATACAAGTTCATACATAAAGTTCATACACACTTATTCTCATAAAACAACATAAAAGTATCTAGCTAAAACATTTTAAATGCAACAACAAATGCGATCAAAATCGCAACTAAGGTAAAAATTGATCCAACAGCATAATGATACCAAGCCTCTTTATTAATGGCATATTTTCTAATCTTTCTAGTCTTCAAGCGCATTGCATCCATCTTGATCTTGTGATCATCGACGACATCGGCAACGTACAACTCCAATTTCATCTTCTCTTCTTCAACTCTTTTCAATTTTTCTTTCAAATCCTCGTTTTCTTTTTCAACTAAATTTAACTTCTCGACAATAGGGTCGGTTGGCATTTCCGGTTCAACTACCTCCTAGATAAAAATATCTATGTCAACTTGATGGGCATAATTGTCATTAACATGAAATGCAACAAATAGTTATAAAAGAGAATATACCACATCTGAATCGTAAACCGGACGAGGGCCGATGGGCACGGATATCATAACCATGGCACTATATATAAAAACAATCATACAAGTAAGAAAACTATGCAAGTAACTATCTAAATTATACAAATACGATTTTATTTATAAAAATGATAAGAACACAAGAAGAGGCTCACCAAGGTGGTGCCGGCGACGGGACGGTGCGGTCGATCGACGGTGGTTAGGACGGGGACGGGAAGGCACACTAAGTAAACCACACCTACACATATGAAAACTAAGGAGTTAATTTGAGCTCAAATTGCATATAAATCAAAAAAGCTATCACATAATTACATCCAAACTAAAACCCACAAATCACAATACTTATAAAGCATTGCACGAGCTGATCTAGCAATAAGAGATGAAAGGACAATGTTGCTAACCTTTGTGAACACTTGGATGGATTGGGGTGCCTCAAATCTTGACAAATCTTGGCAAAAATGGAGGGATGAGCTCGAGCTAGGGGAAGAAACAGAGAGGGGAGTTCGAATGGAGAAAACAGAGAAATTGAGTCGGGCTGGACGAAGGGTTTATATAGGGAAAGCTTTAGTCCCGGTTGGTTAAACAAACCGGGACTATAGGTCAATCTATAGTCCCGGTTTGTATCACAAACCGGGACTAAAAGGGCTCGTGGGGGCCCCAGGCTGACACCAGCCTGCCACCACCCCTTTAGTCCCAGTTTGTGATACAAACCGGGACTATAGGTCTCGAATGAACCGAGACTAATGGGGCCCGTACACCCCGACCGCTCCTAGCCTTTGGAACCGGGACTAATGGACACATTAGTCCCGGTCCAAAGCCAAACCGGGACTAAAGGTTGAAACGGAAGGCCTGTTTTCTACTAGTGTATAGGCGATTTTGAAAGGAAGTAGTTCGATGGCCCATTTGGCTATGCGGCCGGTGGCGTCCCTGTTATTGATAATATCGTTCAGGGGTACTTCGGATGCCACCGTGACCGGACATTCTTGAAAGTAGTGTCTGAGCTTTCGTGATGCCATAAACACCGTATAGGCTATCTTCTGGTAGTGTGGATATCTGGACTTGCATGGCGTTAGCACTTCTGACACATAGTAGACTGGTTTTTGCACCCGGAATTTGTGACCCTCGTCCTCTCGTTCGACGACGAGCACCGCACTAACCACTTGATTGGTGTCCGAGATGTACAGTAACATTGGTTCACCTGCGCCTGGCGCCGTGAGTATGGGGTTGCTGGCCAGCGGTGTTTTAATTTCCTGTAGTGCAGCCATTGCTTCATCGGTCCACTCGAAGTTTTTGGTCCGTTTCAGCAGCCTATAGAGCGGTAAAGCCATTTCAACAAGGCAGGAGATAAAGCGGCTCAGAGCCGCCATGCAGCCCGCCAGTTTTTTGGACGCGGATCTTGGCAGGATTCGCTTCTATTCCTCTATGGGAAATAATGAATCCGAGCAGTTTACCAGTGGGAACTCTGAAGACGCATTTGTCCGGATTGAGCCGTATATCGTATTCCTGCAGACTAGCAAAAGTTTGCATGAGGTCGTCTATCAGCTGGCTGATGTGTTTGGTCTTAATGACCACATCGTCCACATATGCCTCGACTGTTTTACCGACTTGCTTTTTGAGACATGTCTGAATCATACGTTGGTATGTAGCACCTACGTTCTTTAGCCCGAAAGGCATCGTGTTAAAGCAGAATGGCCCATAGGGGATGATGAATGCAGTTGCAGCTTGATCGGATTCCTTCATTTTGATCTGATGGTATCCGGAATAAGCATCAAGGAAGCACAATGAGTCGTGTCCGGCTGTGGCGTCAATGATCTGGTCTATGCGTGGTAAGGGGAAGGGGTCCTTGGGGCAAGCTTTATTAAGGTCTTTGAAATCGACGCACAGCCGCCAGGATTTATCCTTCTTCGGTACCATCACCAGGTTTGCCAGCCACTCAGGGTGTTTGATTTCCCTTATGAATCCGGCCTCCAGCAATTTTGCTAGTTCTTTGCCCATGGCTTGCCTCTTGGGTTCGGAAAATCGGCGTAGGGCCTGTTTGATGGGCTTGAAGCCTGCGATTATGTTCAGGCCGTGCTCTGCTAGCCGTCGTGGGATTCCTGGCATATCTAAAGGATGCCAGGCAAAGATATCCCAGTTATCTCGTAAAAATGCTCGCAGTGCTTCATCCACAAGGGGGTCCAGCTGAGCTCCAATGGACGCTGTTTTATTGGGGTCCGTTGGGTGTACCTAAAATTTGACGATTTCGCCTGCAGGTTTAAAGGACGTGGGTTTGGGACTCTTGCTAAGGACCACATCATCCTTGTCCACAGTTGACCGGAGTGTGGCCAATTCCTCTGCTGCAAGGGTCTCGGCTAGTGCCTCGAGGGCGAGTGCTGCTGTTCTGTTTTCAGCTCGAAGTGCTGTATGCGGGTCGCTTGTGATTGTGATCACCCCGTTTGGGCCCGGCATTTTGAGCTTCATATACCCGTAATGTGGTATAGCTTGAAATTTTATGAAAGCGTCACGCCCCAACAGAGCGTGGTAACCATTGTGAAAGGGCACGATATGAAAGAGAAGTTCTTCAGATCTGTAGTTCTCGGGCGTGCCGAATACCACGTCAAGGGTAACGCGTCCGGAACAACATGCCTCTTTCCCAGGGATAATCCCACGAAAGGTTGCTATGTTCGATACGGGACCGGTCAAACTGCATTTTTTCCAAGGTATCCTCGTAAATGAGGTTTAAACCACTGCCACCGTCCATTAGCACCTTTTGTAATCTGAAACCATCAACGATGGGGTTGAGGACCAGTGCGGAAGGTGTTCGGCCGGGGCGGGTGATTGGTTGATCGGCCTCTTCGAAGGTGATCGGTGTGTCTGTCCATGAATTCGTTGCTGCCACCTGATAGATTTGTTCGAGTTCTCGAAGAGCTCTCTTCATTTTATTCCTTGAGTAAAACGTTTCGTAGATCATCAGGATCTCGGCGTTGCATTATTTTGGCGTTGTTGAGCCTCTGCCTGGAGGTAGGGCCTCGAGGATGGCCTCCCCGCTTTTTGCTACCTATCTGACGACCCAACAGGCTCTAAGGCTGTGAGTCAGGCTTGTGTTCAGTAATACAGAGTGTATGGGGCATGGCTTGTCTAATAGCCCATCAAGGACAGATCTGACTCCCGTAGGGGGTCTATTCTTTTTCTCAGCGGGTTCGTGTTCGGCCGGCCGTTTCGGAGGTATCCGCTTTTTCCGAGCTCCTGTAGGGTGTTCGGCAGGAACCGGATCCGAAAACAAACGTTCAGCTTGCCAGGTGCTTTCCATGGCGCAATATTTTTGTACTAGGTCTGATAGCTCGGTGAAGTCATGAATGTGACGACGGCCTAGGGCATTGAGGATTCCTTCATTGTGGCAATTCTGCCTGAAGGTTGCTATTAGCCCCTGGCCACTAGAGTCTATTACTCTGTCTTTAATAAGGAGGAATCTAGACCAAAAATGTTGGACTGGCTCCCCTGGCTGTTGTTTAATTTCCCACGAGCCCGGTAACCTGGGCTTTCCTGTGCTTGAGGAGTGCTCGACTTGGGTGGTGGGCGGGGAAAATTTTAGTTTCTCGCCGGGATGTGAGTTTGGGCTCACGGCGCTTGCCTCCCGTGTCATCGCGGGATCCGGCTTGGCGAGTTCGGAGTCCATATTATAAACGGGACCCCTCTGCGCGGGTTCTAGGTCGCGTGCTAGGTCAGTGGCCGATCCCGAGCTATCTTCGGCGGGGTTTCTAGGTTCCGGATTGTAGGAGAGATCCTGACGGTCGGAAACCGGGATGTAAACAATTTTTAGTTCTGGTGGTTGAGAGGGTGAGCCTCCGGCCGGACACTCAATGGTGGCGACTAAGTGGGTGATCGATGGGGCATGAATCTCCCTATCGTCGGGTTTAAACCCGATCTGGTCGTAGATTGAGCTTTGGCCGTCGGTCACGCCCATGGTTCGAATCTGACTGATGACCCACAAGTATAGGGGATCTATCGTAGTCCTTTCGATAAGTAAGAGTGTCGAACCCAACGAGGAGCAGAAGAAAATGGCAAGCGGTTTTCAGTAAGGTATTCTCTGCAAGCACTGAAATTATCAGTAACAGATAGTTTTGTGATAAGATAATTCTTAACGGGTAGCAAGTAACAAGTGTAACAAAGGTGCAGCAAGGTGTCCCAATCCTTTTTATAGCAAAGGACAAGCCTGGACAAACTCTGATATAAAGCAAAGCGCTCCCGAGGACACATGGGAATTTCTGTCAAGCTAGTTTTCATCATGCTCATATGATTCGCGTTCGTTACTTTGATAATTTGATATGTGGGTGGACCAGTGCTTGGGTGCTGCCCTTACTTGGACAAGCCTACCACTTATGATTAACCCCTCTCGCAAGCATCCACAACTATGAAAGAAGTATTAAGATAAATCTAACCATAGCATGAAACATGTGGATCCAAATCAGCCCCTTACGAAGCAACGCATAAACTAGGGTTTAAGCTTCTGTCACTCTTGCAACCCATCATCTACTTATTACTTCCCAATGCCTTCCTCTAGGCCCAAACAATGGTGAAGTGTCATGTAGTCGACGTTCACATAACACCACTAGAGGAGAGACAACATACATCTCATCAAAATATCGAACGAATACCAAATTCACATGATTACTTATAACAAGACTTATCCCATGTCCTCAGGAACAAACGTAACTACTCACAAAGCATATTCATGTTCACGATCAGAGGAGTATTAATTATCATTAAGAATTTGAACATATGATCTTCCACCAAGTAAACCAACTAGCATCAACTACAAGGAGTAATCAACACTACTAGCAACCCACAGGTACCAATCTGAGGTTTCGAGACAAAGATCGGATACAAGAGATGAACTAGGGTTTGGAGAGGAGATGGTGCTGATGAAGATGTTGATGGAGATTGACCCCCTCTCGATGAGAGGATCGTTGGTGATGACGATGGCTTCGATTTCCCCCTCCGAGAGGGAAGTTTCCCCGGCAGAACAGCTCCGCCGGAGCCCTAGATTGGTTCTGCCCAAGTTCCGCCTCGAGACGGCGGCGCTTCGCTCCGACAGCTCTGTTCTGATTTTTTCCAGGTCAAAACCCTCCATATAGCAGAAGATGGGCACCGGAGGCCTGCCAGCTGGGCCACAAGCCACAGGGGCGCGCCCCCCTGGCTTGTGACTGCCTGGTGGGTCCCCTGATGTATTTATTTCGCCCAGTATTTTTTATATATTCCAAAATAATTCTCCGTAGATTTTCAGGACTTTTGGAGTTGTGCAGAATAGGTATCTCAGATTTGCTCCTTTTCTAGTCTAGAATTCCAGCTGCCGGCATTCTCCCTCTTCATGTGAACCTTGTCAAATAAGAGAGAAAAGGCATAAGTATTGTACCAAAATGTGTAATAACAGCCCATAATGCAATAAACATCAATATAAAAGCATGATGCAAAATAGACGTATCACCGACCAAGCAACTCGTTTAAGAATGAGGTGTCAGCGGGGTCCATGTCACTTGAGCGCATGGGGCCGATCCGCAGCGCCGTTGTCCAGGGTCGCTCGATGACGCGCCCGTGTTGTATTCGGCCGCGGCGGATCTGGGCATATCATCAGGGTTGGGCATTATGGCCGACCCAGGGGATGCGGTCACCTCGGCGGTGGGGCTTGCTGCCTCCGGCGTTAAGGCGTCGGGGCCTGCGGGCTCTTCCATGAGAGCTGAGAGCTTTGTTAAAACTAGATCTCCCCGGGAGTCGGCGACGAACTCGAGGTTCCCGAATCTGACTTCCTGACCGGGGACGGAACTTCCGACCTGGCCCAGATGGCCGGCCGGATCGGCGTGCGATACGATGTTGCAGAACGCGAAAATCTGACCAGGAACAAAAACACCCTGGCTGCGGACTTCATTGCTGATGATGAGGGGAGCCATCGATTCCTCTTTCGATCCCACAGTGGAACTCTCAATGAAAGCACCAATGTCGGTGTCAAAACCGGCGGATCTCGGGTAGGGGGTCCCGAGCTCTGAGATTAGGTTCGATGGTAACAAGAGACGATGTTTACCCAGGTTCGGGCCCTCCTATGGAGGTCAAACCCTACGTCCTGCTTGATTGTATTGATGTGTATGAAGATTACAGAGTCGATCTACCTCGAGATCAAGTTTCTAAACCCTAGATGAGTTCACCCCCCCCCCCGCCTCTACGAACTAAACCTCTGGCTTATATAGACACCAGGGGTCCCTAGGGTTACACATAGTCGGTTACTTGTCGAAGGAGTAAACCTGCCTATCCTACCATCTTAAGCTTGAAGGGCACACCACGGCTTCTTAGGTTTCCTCCCTGGTCACGGGGTATTCGGTTAGTCCGATCCTCCAACGAGAGGCCCACGAGTCCGGCCCATATGGAACAGGCTGGTAGTCCGTGGACCCCTTAATCCCGGACTCCCTCAGTCGATATTTCCCCAAAGAGGAAGGGATGATGCAGCACAGCGACGGTAAGTATTTCCCTCAGTTATGAAACCAAGGTTATCGAACCAGTAGGAGGATCACCACCACCCAATAAGCAGCACCTGCACACAAATAACAAATACTTGCAACCCGACGCGAAAGAGAGGTTGTCAATCTCTCTACGGTAAAAAGATAGGTTAGGTTGTGATAGATAGGAGAGATAGATCTCTCAAGAACACAATATAAGAAGAGCAAATAAAAAGTGCGGCAATATGCTTTTGGATTTTTGGTTTTGTAGATCTGAAAACAAAGAGGCAAAAAGATAGATCGGAAAGAAATATGTTGGAAAAGTAGACCCGGGGGCTGTAGGATTCCCTAATGGCTTCTCTCATGAGTATAGGACACGGTGGGTGAACAAATTAATGTTGGGCAATTGATAGAAGATCAAATAATCATGACGATATCCAAGGCGATGATCATTATATAGGCATCACGTCCATGTTAAGTAGACCGACTCCTGCCTGCATCTACCACTATTACTCCACACATCGACCGCTATCCAGCATGCATCTAGTATATTAAGTTCATGGAAAAATGGAGTAATGCAATAAGAGCAATGACATGATGTAGACAAGATCTATTCATGTAGGAATAGACCCCATCTTGTTATCCTTAATGGCAACGATACATGTGTGCCTTGCTGCCCCTTCTGTCACTCGGAAAGGACACCGCAAGATCGAACCCATCACAAAGCACCTCTTCCCATGGCAAGAAAAATCGATCTAGTTGGTCTAACTAAACCAAAGATTCGAAGAAGAAATACAAGGCTATAAGTAATCATGCTTATAAGAGATCAAAGAAGACTCAAATAATATTCATGGATAGAAACTGATCATGAACTCAAAATTCATCGGATCCCAACAAACACACCGCAAAAGTTTACATCAAATAGATCTCCAAGAGACCATTGTATTGAGAATCAAGAGAGAGAGAGAGGAAGCCATCTAGCTACTGCCTACGGACCCGTAGGTCTATGGTGGACTACTCACGCATCATCGAAGAGGCACCTATGAAGAAGATGAACCCCTCCGTGATGGTGTTTAGATTGGATCTTGAGGTTCTGGAACTTGCGGCGGCTTGAATTGTGTTTCGTCGACTCCCCTAGGGTTTTCTGAATATTTGGGAATTTATAGGCATCAGAGGCGGTGGAGGGGGGTCGCGTGGAGGGCACAACCCATCAGGGCGCGCCGGGGGCCCCCTGGCGCGCCCTTGTGGGTTGTGCTCTCCACAGCCCACCTTCCTGGCTCTTCTTTGGCCCACTGGGTGTCTTCTGGTCTAGAAAAAATCTCCAAAAAGTTTCGTCGCGATTGGACTCTGTTTGGTACTGATATTCTGCGAAGTAAAAAACAAGCAAAAACAACAACTGGCACTTTTGCACTATGTCAATAGGTTAGTCCCAAAAAATGATATAAAGTTGTTAGAAAGTGATTGTAAAACATCCAATAATGATAATATAAGAGCATGGAACAAGCAAAAATTATAGATACGTTAGAGACGTATCAGCACCCGCGGAAAATTAATCAACCCTCGGGCCAGTGCTCCTCATGATTGTTGGTCCAAACTAGAGTCGTGTGTGGGCCAACTCGGGGCAACTCGGGAGATTTCTATCAGGCCACTGTACGATGTGCTCATCCGGTCGTGTCCTGAGAAGGAGATACGCGGCTCCTATCGGGTTCGTCGACACGTCTGGATTTGTTTTACCCTTCTCGAACATCTTGTGCACCGGGATTCCGAGGATACTTTGGGCTATCTCGAGGTTGAGGTATTCCACCGCAGCTTGTGGCTAGTTTGTGACGGATGGGTTGGAGCACCCCTGCAGGGTTAAATATTTCTGAGAGTCATGCCCACGGTTATGTGGCAATTTGGAAATTTTATAATATCCGGTAATAGAAAACTTGAAGTAAACCTCAATTAAAATACACCAATCGTGTGCGTAACCATGACCGTCTCTTTTTAGGGAGTTTGAAAAGAGAACATGGTGGGGCTATGTTTGACTCGTAAGTAGGTGTTCAGGATCACTTCTTGATCATTACTAGTTCACGTCTGTTTATGCATAGATCACTCTTCTTATTCTTGTACTCGTAAGTTAGCCGGATATATGCTTAGTGCTTGATGCAGCCTCACCACTTAACCATACCTCACCCATTAAGCTTTGCTAGTCTTGATACCCTTGGAAATGAGATTGTTGAGTCCCTGTGGCTCACAGATTACTACAATGATAGTTGCAGGTATAGGTAATGCGATTATTTGACGTGAGAGAGATGCTTGTTTGATTTGGAGCTCTTCTTCTTCATCGATCATAGGATGGGTTCCAGGTCGGCAGCCTAGGATTAGCAAGGATGGATGTTGCTTTTATCATTTGATTTCATCCATAGTAGGACCCTGCTCTTCTGTATGGTGATTGAATGTATTGTTGTATTTGAGATGATCATGATTTAGCTTGTGGCGAGTTTAAGCCAATTCCATATACTCATCTCCTCTTTACATGTACTTGTAACGATATCCATTCTTCGAAATGACGAGATGCGCTTATAACCCTATCGAGTCCCTCGAGCCAAAATAAGGATAGGAATGCATCTTGGGATTTAAACTAACACTGAGAGATAGCCAGGAGACGTAGGGGGATGTGGGCATGGATGATGGCACTTATTGTATGGCAACACCGCACAAGAGTAGCTGTGCATTACCTGACCCCAGTGACACTGAGGCTGCAGCTGGACACGATGGTGCTATATCTGATCTATATGGACAGGAGGAGAGTGAAGGCCGTGCTTACACATTATGAAGGTACTTTAAAATGTGCAACAGCGTGGGTTTACAACCCTGACTTGGACGGGGCACTCTTGTTGGACAATGTGCCATTGAAGCCGGGGTGTGTAAAGTGCTACGTGACTGAAATAAAGCCTGGATTCGGTAATTTTGCCCTGAAGAATGTCCTAGGGGACCCTGATGAGCAGAGGACCTTGGAAAAAACACAGTTAAATCATATCTAGTGCCCACGGAAAGAAATAGACTTCCTGGATGAGATCCCTCCATCCCCCCCGCCCCAAAAGCAACCAATGTCGCCCTCGAACTGGTGACTCTCTTCTCGCTACAACAGATATTGTGTGACTCCCCCGATGAAAATACTAGACATAATCCGATGTCCGAGGCATCAACATGTGATCAGCCCGCCCGACTTCCTGCCGTACAGGCCAGGTCATCGTTCGCTCCTGAACAGCCTATGGCAAGGCCTACAACTGTTGAAGACGCATCATCCGTTCAGATGCCAGCCACCGAAGCAGAAAGGGCGGACACATCAGTACTGCATGCTCAGCAGACAAACCCGGTGGAACCGCCTGCTAAGCAGTCTGAAAGTCCGGAACCGCGTGCTAAGCAGTCGGAAAGTCAGGAACCACCTGCTCATTAGTCCAGCGGTTCGTAGTCGCCTGATAAGCATATCGATGTGTCGGCACTGCCTGCTCAGCAAACCAACGCATTGTCACAGCTGCATCAACACACTGACACATTGGCACCAGCTGCTCAGAAGCACGGCATAGCTTCAACGGCTGGTCAGCTTCCGTCGCCCCTGCTACTATAGCTCAGCAGTCCGTCACAACAGCACCATCTATTCAGCAGTCCATCGTACATTCATTGGCTGCTCAGCAGCACGTCGCTCATGTAACCGGACGTCAAACAAGAAGTGCTTCAGCTAACAAGAGGAAAGAGGGCACGGTTGCACACACGAAGATGGGACCCCAAAACCGAGGAGGGATGGGAACAATAGCCTCCTACTACAAAGACTCACCGCCCATAATCAAATTAACAACATGTTTTTCGAAGGGATGGGTAATCCCGGTTCTGACGCCATGCCCGATGAAAATGTTGAAAAGCTACTTTCTAGTAAGAAAGAAGACCCATTTGAAGCATGCAAATACAAGCATGGCCAGCCATTTCTTGTTGGTGGATACTTTTAGGAGTGCAGTTCTAGTTGTCGCGAGTTACATAAATATTGCATGGACAGAATGTCAGAAAGAGAAGATCGTAACATTCTGGAAGTGCACTAAGACAGTAGGCATTTCTCTCACCTTGTCGGTACCATCAGTGTCGAATTCGAGGACTTTCATCTCTTCTTCAACTTCTATGAGCTTGCTGCCACTCTTGTCAAATGCTTGATGTTGTAAGTACTTCACAAACTCTAATCAACTTCTCCATACAAGGATTTAAATGGGAAAAAAGCTAACTGTATTGTATTCCTTAGGGGATTGACAGCGTAGAGATCAATAAGGGTGCATGCGTATTTCATAGATCCTAATTTAGCAAACGGCATTTTGTTCCATAATAATGATACATGCAAGGATTCCATTGTACATGTCGCCAATATCTTGTGCCAGTTACAGGTAGGAGAATTCTTCATGTGGCCATATCATGAATGGTAAGTTAAATATACAACCACGCATACATTGATTGTCTTTCAGTTTTTGATATAGTTCATAAGTTCAAGGTTTTCTTAAACTATTGCCATCACTGGATCTTGGTGGTCATTGTTCCAAAACGCAACACAGCTTACTACCTAGATTCTCTCAGAGAGTCAAATAAGCCTCAGGATCTGAATCATCTTCAGGATTTCATGGATAGGTATTGAATTATTTGATGTTAATATGTTGTATTCATATATGGTTCAAGAATTGAGTATGTGAAAATTCATCTTCATTTGCAGTGTATTGTCAAGGAACATAACTTTAGGAGGGAGATGGTTCGACCGCCAACTACCTCTGCAGCACGAGATCGTTTCTCTGCTAAGACAATGAAATCCGTTATTTTCAGAAAATGCCAGTGAGATATTCAAGTTTCTAAGTAAACCTCTTTCTATTTCTCTCCAAAGAAAAAAAGACATAACTTAAACCGGTTAGGTTGTTCCTAACAGGGCAAATACATGACTAATATTGTACAAAACAATTTAGTGTCTTCAACAACAAGAAGGGGCCAACCTATGTGGATACTACGTTTGCGCACACATGATGAACCTATGCAGACATGTTGAATGTTGTGCCGATGCTGACAATATAGAACCAGTAAGTCTGTTTCTTAATTACTATCTTCTACTCCACACGTATGTCACATTCTGATCTAAAAATCCTCCAGTTGATCATTGGACCGATGACCTCTGAACCATTCACCACAGATGAATTGTTGTGTGTTAGGAAATTTAGCAGCACCTTCTTTGTGAAACACTATATCAAGCCCAGTCCAGACTGTGAAGATTTTAGCATTCCTCTCTCCCAAGAATAAGTATGCATTCATATGGTGTTATCATCTAAACATATACGCATGGATGCATTATTTTCCATGTGATCATGTCTTCGTATTTCATACACTATGATTATGTACTGCATATGTCCATACATGTGTGAAATTCAGCTAGCATTTGTTCAATTGCATATTGTCGCGAATTTCAATGAATTTTCTTCCGGTGGACACTATTTCTTCAATTGCATACTGTGGCGAATTTTGATGAAGGTTCTTCCTGTGGACACTATTTATTCAATTGCATACTGTGGCGAATTTTGATGAATGTTCTTCTTGTGGACACTACTTATTCAATTGCATATTGTGGCGAATTATGATAAATGTTCTTCATGTGGACACTATTTGTTCAATTGCATATTGCGGCGAATTTTCTATTCGCGGGGTGATTCAAATGCAATATTTTACAATAACCTGGCCATTTAAGCGCACACGGTTCAAGCAACTAAGCGTGTGCGATCCAGAATTAAAAGCACACGTAACTCATAGCGCAACCATCTGTGATCTACAGGAAAAGCACACGAGATATAAACTGAAATGTTGGTGATACATAAGAAATCACAGACGATTTGCAGCACTTCTGCGTGTGCGTAGGAGCTCCTCAATCGTTTGCAATAGCACCTTATCTCACATGTGAGCCAATAGGAAACCGTGCCCGATGCAAAGACAATCCCATGTGTAAATTGTTCGGGAAACGTGTGCAATGATATCATGCATGTCAGACGCTTGCCAGAGAAAACTCGTGTGCGATGATGCAGATATCACACACAGTTTCTACGATGGCCCATGTGGATTAGGTAATGTTTCGCAAACGGTTAAAGGTCAAACACCAATTGTTTTCCATGAGCAATTAGACGTGTTTGACTCATGATAGACGTGTGTGATTGATCCCCAATCCCACACGTATGCCCAAAATATAGTGTGTGTGATATGTTCCTACATCGTACACGGTTATATTTGGCAGAGCGTCTGCACCATCGGCCACCATTGCCGATGATTATTCCATGTCATGTGGGATGGACCCCCCTATCGCCCACACAAGCAAGGCAACGGTTTAAAACTACGTCGAGGAAAGGGGTTAAAAACCGTTTGTATAGCACGTCATTGCACCAGTGTCATGAGCAATCCTATCCACGTTTCTAGCCATATCGTCAACTTTATGCAATTTTTCTTCTACCATAGTGCTGAAAATCTTTTGAGAACTAATGAATACTTTAATGTTGTTCTCAAGATCAATAGATATCCTATTATTATTGTTGGATGAATTTCCATAGGAATTACCATAAGAGTTTCCATAATTATTAAAGGAATTACCGGGATACGGCCTAGCATTGAAATTACCTCTATAAACATTATTGTTGAAATTATTTCATGAGAAAAAGTTCACATCAATAGCATCATTACTTTGCTCAATCAAAGTAGACAATGGCATATCATTAGGATCAACTTGAGCATTCTTGTTTGCAATCATATTCATAAGGGCATCCATTTTATCACTCAAAGTAGTAATTTCTTCGATGGAGTTTACCTTTTTTCTAGTTGGAGCTTGCTCGGTGTGCCATTGAGAATAATTTGTCATGATATTGTACAGAAGTTTTGTAGCCTCTCCTAATATCACCTCCAGAAAGGTACCACCTGCAGTAGAATCTAGAAGATTTCTAGACACAAAGTTCAATCCAGCATAGAAATTTTGTATAATCATCCATAAGTTTAAGCCATGAGTGGGACAATTTCTAATCATCATTTTCATTCTCTCCCATGCTTGTGCAACAAGTTGTTGCTCATGTTGTTTAAAATTCATAATGTCATTTCGGAGAGATATAATCTTAGCGGGAGGAAAATACTTGGCAATAAAAGCATCCTTACACTTATCCCATGTTCCAATTCTATTGCGAGGCAAGGATGAAAACCAAGTTTTAGCTTTATCTCTTAGTGAAAAAGGAAATAATCAATTTAACCACATCATTATCCATGTACTTTTTCTTTTGCATGTCACATAATTCAATAAAGGTATTAAGATGCGAAGCAGGATCATCGTTAGGACTTCCCAAAACTTGTTCTTTCATAACAAGATTTAGCAAAGCGGCATTAATATCATAAAACTCCGCACTAGTAGCGGGTGGTATAGGAGTACTAATGAAATCATTATTCTTAGTATTTGAGAAGTCACACACGTTAGTAGTATCTTGAGACATGGTGACGAAACATGAAAACTAGCAAGCAAACAAGTAAACTAGACAACTAAGCAAACAAGCAAATCGAATATATTTTTGTATTTTTTATTTTTATATAAAGCAAAATATAACAGAAAATAAAAAGTAAAATATAATAGCAAATAAAAAGTAGAACAAGTGAATGATAATTTTGTCGGCGTTTTGGGACTGGGGGTACCCAGACCTGCCTGCCTGCGGCCCAGCGCGTGGCCCACCTCAAAGGCCCGGTACGGCCCTACAACAAGCCCCCCAAGTCAAGGCCCTCGTCAGGAGGATAACGCCAAGACCTTCGGAGGAGTGGCACCCCTTCGGGCCGCCTCCCGAGGAGCGGAGATTCCTATGCAAGTACCCGGCCTTGTGAGGACGGGGTGACGTGGGTTCTGACGGCCAAGCCAGGCGGGCACCAGCGGGCGCAGAGCGAGGACGGTTTCCTCTTTCGTGCTAAGGAGGCAAGGACGTACGCGGGTTCCCAAGGAACCCCCCAAAGGTTTCCTTCCCAGTGCAAGAGGACCAAGACCACAAGCTCGATGGGGCGGATGTCATCGTCGAGCCCACCGCTGCGTCACACCTGGAAGCTTTGTAGGCGAAGACCGCCTTTAGTCGGGATAGGATGTACCTCTTGTCCCCTTTCAAATTTGGCCGTTGTGGGATCCCTTCCCGCTAGTGCGATAAGGGAAGAGGACTGTAGCCCCTATAAAGAGGGACAAGCTCCCATCGTAGAAGGCAGGTTGGATCATATCCAGTTCATCACACCAAGTGCCCTCGCGAGGCCACACAACCACTGTACTAGTTCATCCTCAACCTCCTCGAGAGGCCAATCCACCCCAAAGCAGGAGTAGGGTTTTACACCGCAAGGTGGCCCGAACCTGGGTAAATCTCTGAGTCCATTTCCTTCCCCGCTCACACTTATTCGACGTAGCTAGGCCGTAGGGTGACAAGTTGAGACTCCTAGCCGGTTGAGATCTTCGCACACGCCCCAGTGTTTGAACCTTGTTGGGTTTTGCGGAGCCCCGATTTCGACATTTGGCGCGCCACGTAGGGGCGTGTCAAAATCTTCCTCCGGTTCCTCCCCGTCTCCGCTCCGTCACCTCAATGGCCGACGCCTGCCGAGTTCGTGCCGAGCGACGGGCCGCCCACGTCGCCCGGACGGCGCCCATGGGTCGTGGCGCCCCGCGCCGCTCCATCCCCCCGCCAACCGGCGCTGCTACCGGTCGGGCTGCTCAAGGGCAGCAGAACTCGTCGCTGCCACCCCCCGGGTAGCATGGCGGTCGTGCTGCTTCCCCGACCCCAGCTTCCGCCACGGCATCGACCCCCCGCGCTCGCCCCGGGCCAGCAAGCGCACATGCCACGCTGCTCAAAGCGCGTAAAGGGCCATGCGGTCATTTCGTCGCGTGTCTAGTGGCCCCCGGGCCTCGCACGGTCCCTTGCATCCTCGGCAGGTCGCGGGCACCTGCGTCCGGTCACCACGTCAAGCAGCTCCTCCGCCAGGTGGGCGCAGCTCAGCCGCGGTCAGAGGCCTCGCGGGGTAAGATGAGGCCGGCGACCGACATCACCTTCGACTCCAGGGACCATCCCTGGACTACGGTTGCCACTGGCGTAGTCCCCATGATGTGCACCCCCACCATCAGCAATGTCGCGGTTACCAAGACACTCATTGACGGCGGCGCCGGCCTCAACATCCTCTCTGTAGAAACCTTCGACATGCTACACGTGCCCTATGACCACCTTGCGCCCACCAGGCCCTTCTCGGGGGTGGCACGAGGCTCCACCGCCCCTTTGGGGCAGTTACACCTCCCGGTCACTTTCGGCACTCGTGACAACTACCGCACCGAGATGATCGACTTTGACATGGCCCACATCAGCCTCCCATACAACGCCATCCTGGGGTACGCGGCCCTCGCCAAGTTCATGGCAGCTATGCACCCCGGCTACAACATCATCAAGATGCCGAGGAGCAGCGGCATCATCTTCGTGGCCGGGGACACCAAGGATGCGATTCAAGCCCTCAGGCTCGCCTACAAGACGGCGGCGGCCACATGCCCAGGCATCGAGGGCGCCGCCTAGGCCTCGGGGGCTGGGGCGGCCCCACGCCTCGACGATAAGGGCAACACTTCCACTCCTGGGGCTGCAGCGGCCCTAGGCCCCAGTGCCGAGGGAGCGGTGCAGGCCTTGGAGCCCGCGCCCATGAAGAAGAAACAACTCTTTTCTCAAGACCGAGCTGAGACGAAGCAGGTGTTTGTTAACGGCGGAAGCTCAGGCCCCACCTTCACCATCGGCATTGGCCTTCCCCCGGAGCAGGAGAAGGCGTTAATCGACTTCCTCTGAGAGAATAAGGACGTGTTCGCGTGGGAGCCGACTGACCTGGTGGGCGTCCCGAGGGACGTGATCGAACATCACTTGATGGTGTGCCCTCACACACGCCCGGTAAAACAGAAGGCACGGCGATAGGCGCAAGAAAAGCAAGCTTTCATCGTCCAAGAGGTCCGCAAGCTGCAGGAAGCTGGCGTTATTCATGAGGTGCGGTACCCTGATTGGTTGGCCAACCTTGTGGTTGTCCCCAAGAAGGGTGGGAAAGAGCGCATGTGCATCGACTTCACGAGTCTCAACAAGGCTTGTCCGCGGGACCCCTTCCCGCTCCCGCGGATCGACTAGATCGTGGACTCCACCGCCGAGTGCGATTTGCTGTGCTTCTTGGATGCTTTCTCAGGCTACCATCAAATCAAAATGGCAGTGGAAGACGTCGAGAAGACGGCGTTTCTATCCCCGTGCGGCGTATATTGCTATACATGCATGCCCTTCGAGCTGCGAAATGCCGGCGCGCCCTTCCAGCGGCTGATGCACATCACCCTTGGGCAACAGCTCGGGAGGAATGCCGAGGCATACATCGACAACATCGTGGTCAAATCGCGGGAGGCGAGGACCTTGATCGAGGACCTGGAAGAGACATTCGCCAGCCTGCATTGGGTGAACCTAAGGCTCAACCCGGAGAAGTGTGTTTTCAGGGTCCCATCCGGCAAGCTGCTCAGTTTCTTGGTATCGCACCGGGGGATCGAGGCAAACCCAGAAAAGATCAAGGCAATTGAAAAGATGAGCCCGCCTCAGACCCTCAAAGAAATGCAGAAGCTGGTGGGCTGCGTGACCGCCTTGGGACGTTTCATCTTCAGGCTCGGTGAGCGTGCCCTCCCCTTCTTCAAGCTCATGAAGAGGAAGGGCCCTTTCTAGTGGACCCCAGAAGCAGAGGTGGCTTTCCAAGAACTCAAGCAGTACCTCACGAACCCTCCCGTCATGGTGGCACCCTGCGTTCGCGAACCTTTGGTGATCTACTTGGCGGCAACCCCCCACTCGGCCAGCGCAGCGCTCGTGGCGATCCGGGAGGAGCATGTCGGAACAAGCGTGAAGAAAGGTGGTTCGCAAGAGGCCGCGCAGCACTCGCCATCTCAGGATGGCACTCCCGAGGCCCTTGTCGCCTCACTGACTCATGAGGCACCTGAGTCCTGCAGGCCCCCTAGGGAGCAGGGTGGCGCCGATGCTTCGCGATTCGTCAAGCACCCGGTGTACTACGTCAACACCGTGCTACGGGATGCGTGCGCTGTTACCCCATGCAGCAGAATCTCCTGCACGTGCTCCTCGTTGCCTCAAGGAATCCGCACCATTACTTCCAAGGCCACCCCATCAAGGTCGTCTCTGCGTACCCGCTGGAGAAGGTGATGCGTAACCCCAACGCTGCCGGAAGGGTGGCGGAGTGGAACATCGAGCTGCAGGCCTTCCATCTGGAGTTCAGCACAACCAGGGTCATCAAGGGCGCGGCCCTCGCTGACTTCGTGGTGGAATGGACGGATGCCCCCGACCGGGGGCTGGATGAGGGCCAGTCCCTCGCGCCCGGCGATGAGGCGCCTGACGGCTGGGTCATCCACTTCGATGGTGCCTTCGCACGACAAGGCGCGGGGGCTGGAGTCATACTCATCTCGCCGACCCAGGACAAGCTCTACTACGCCGTGCAGCTCTGCTTCCATCATGGCGAGAAGGTCTCCAACAACATCGCGGAGTACGAGGGCTTGATTGCGGGCCTCAGGGCCGCCACGGCCATGGGGGTCAAGCGCCTCACCGTCAAGGGCAACTCCCAGCTCCTCATCAACTTCTCCAACAAAGAGTACAAGCCGAAGGACGAGCACATGGAGGCGTACTTGGAAGAGGTATGCAAAATTGAAAAGCACTTCCAGGGCTTGGAATTGCAGAACGTCCCGCGCGGCAGGAACAAGGAGGCGGATGACATCGCCAAGAGGGCGTCGCGCTGCGAGCCTCAGGAGCCCGGTGTCTTCGAGGAGAGGCTCTTCAAACCATCAGCGGCACCACTGGCTGCAGGCCTGGCGTCACCTTGGGAGGAACTGCCATCGGCCCCGCTCTCAGGCGCCCCGGCCTGCGGACCGGCCTCGGGAGCACGTTTGCTCCTGGCGCTGGAGCCCCAGGCCACCGACTGGACCGAGGAGTTCAAGGCATACCTGCTCAACGGGGACCTACCAGAGAAGGAGGAGGACGCGGAGCACATGGCTCGCCATGCCACTGCCTACTGCCTGAGGGACGGCAAGCTGTACCGCAGGCGCCCAAACGACATCTCGCTGCGATGCATATCCGAGGAGCAGGGGCGTGAGCTGCTGGCCGATATCCACGGTGGCGACTGCGGGCACCATTCCTCATCTCGCACCCTTGTTGGAAAGGCGTTTCGCAGCGGCTTCTACTAGCCCACGGTGCTCAACGACACCACCGAACTGGTTCGATCCTGCAAAGCCTGCCAGTTCCACGCCAAGAAGATTCATCAACCTGCGCAAGGCCTCCAGACCATCCTGCTCTCCTGGCCCTTCACGGTCTAGGGGCTAGACATACTGGGTCCTTTCCCTCGGGTGGCCGGAGGCTACCGCTACCTCTACATCGCCATCGACAAGTTCACCAAGTGGGCGGAGGTCGAGCCCGTGCGCACCATCCCCGCCGGCTCTGCGGTCAAGTATATCCGAGGCCTCGTGAGCTGCTTCGGTGTCCCCAACCGTATCATTACTGACAATGGCTCACAGTTCACAAGCAACCTCTTTAGGGAATATTGTGCTCAACTTGGGATGTAAATATGCTACGCTTCGGTGGCATACCCGTAGAGCAACGGCCAGGCCGCGCGCGCCAACGCGGAGGTCCTGAGGGGCCTCGGGAGAGGAGCTTCAAGAAGAAACTTGAGGCCTGCGGCAGGGGTTGGCTCGGTGAGCTTCAGTCCGTGTTGTGGTCTATCCGCACCACTGCGACTAAGCCCACCGGCGAGACCCCATTCTTCCTCGTCTACAGAGCCAAGGCGGTCCTTCCGCACGAGGTCAAGCATCACTCCCCGCGGGTCTTGGCATTCGACGAGGAGCGTCAAGATGCCACGCGGGGGACAGACCTTGTGCTCGGGGAGGAGGCCTGCCGCCAGGCCTCGCTCCGCGCAGCAAGGTACCAGCAGGCGCTGCGGCGATACCATTGTCGCAGCGTCCGGTCCAGGACCCTCGAAGTTGGAGACCTAGTCCTGAGGCGGGTCCTCTCCAGGGAGGGCTTGCACAAGCTCTCGCCCATGTGGGAGGGCCCGTTCAGGGTCGCCCGCGTCTCCAGGCCTGGCACCGTGCGCCTGGAGACTCAGGATGGGGTCCCCATCCAGAATGCCTGGAACATGCATCATCTCCGCAAGTTCTAGCCGTGACACTCTCACATAATAATGAGTGGGTTGTATACGCCTGGAGCCCCCCGAGGACGCGGAGGGGTTCCCACCCACGCCCAAGTGGAAGCCCCATGCTCCGCGCTGGCGGACGACACTGTCCTCCAATGACTATGCCCACACCTAGTGGAAGCCCTACACTCCACGCTGGGGGGAAGACGAAGACTAGCTATGAGGTGCCGGACGCGGCTGTTCTTTGCTCTCTTTTGTAAACCGAATTTGCCGTCTTTTGGAATGAAGTTTGAAACTTTCGCGTCTTATTTGAAAAAATGGGGTGGGAACCTTCTTCTTGCAGCATTTTCTTGCTTTGAGTTCTTTCTAAGGGGATTTGGCACCTGCCAGCTCTCTCTCGCGCGCCCCGCGAGCGGGGGCTGGGCACAGTACGTTATGCAGGCACCGGGCCGCGCACATACCTTGCCAAAACCTTGGCATCCTAATCCTCGCGCGACGCTCTCGAGGCGAGCTAGCGCACAATACAACCTCCGGCCCCCGGCCTCAGGAGCACCCATCTCCTGGCCTCGTCGGGCATCATGACCCGGCACACCGGCGGTGATCGGCCCTTGCAAGGGGGCTCGGGGGCTCTGCATCTAAGGAAAGAAGCTCCGGAGGGATACACCCCCACGACGTAAGAGCCTACCGCGGGTGGGTCAAGCCAAGCTATCCTAATCACGGCGGGCCGAGACATTCTAGTTTGCAGCGACATAAAAACTGGGTTGCGAGAAGAAAAATGCTAACATAAAGGCGCAAGCGACGTAGTTCATTACACCCCCCGCGGGGCCCTTCATGTTTTTTCTTTTTGTACAGGAAACAAACAGCAAAAGATGGCCTCCCGATGACCGCCACTCCTGAGGCCTGGCGCCTGAACCGCTCGCGCTCAGTCAGAGTCCTCCTCCTCCTTGACGGTGGCGCGGCGGCTTGGCGGCTCGACGGCCTTCGGGGCAGGGGCGCAGCGCCGCGACGGCTCGCTGCCCTCCTTGGTCCGGGCCCGTCGGCATGGCGGCTCATCATAATTGTCATCGCTCGAGCTTCCCCCAGAGGAGGCGTCACAGCTGCTAGAGGTGCCCCGTCCGTCGCCATGGGCAAGCTCACCGCCGAGGATGCCGCCACCGCGGTGGTCATCGTCGGCGGAGAAGTAGTCGCTGTCATCGCCGTCACCCTCCGGATAGCACCCCAAGCGCCTACCGTCTTCCCCGAAGATTTTGACGAAGAGCGTCGCCGCCCCGTCGTACTTGAAGTAGAGGGTACACCGCCCCTGCAGGCCGCGGGCGCGGGCGAACGCCTGCCACCCGCGGGTCAGGAACACGTAGCCCACGGGGGTGACCTCGACCTCCACCCACGAGGCTCGGCTGCAGCAACTGCCGGCTTGCAGCCATAGGCCGGCGGGCCCTCCGGCTGGCAAAGCCCCCGCGAAGAAGCGCGGAAGTTGGACCTAGGAGACGGCTGGCCTCTCCTCCCACACCACGAACTCCTAGACTGCGTCGGCCGAGTGAGATTGCGAGCGGGGTGGCCGGGCATCAGCTGCATACCTTCCTCCTCGACCGTGAGCGCCATGGCTACCGCTGCCGCCTACGCGAGAGGGGGCCCTCCCGCGGCTGCCAGAGGCGCGCCGGCCCGCGCCGGAGTACGCCCGCGTCCTCGAGGGGCCACCATCGGCGTCGTTGTGTGCTTGCGGGGACGGCCGTGACCCCTCTTGGGCGGTGGCAAGCCCGGTCCCTCCAGGCGGCCCTTCCCCTTCTCGACAGCAGAAAACCTCCTCACTCGTGTCATGGTCGTGGAAACGGTGGACTGAGGTGAGGAGGCAAGAAGATGAAGATGGGCTAGGGGGGCTCCGCCCCCTCGCCCATTTATAGCCGACCGGAGGCCAACCGGCGTCTCTCCGCATGACGGGCGATGATGGCTCCATAGCACGTGCCAGCCCTTTTCCATTGGGGCGGTTACCAAGGCGACGTGGGGAAGTGGAGGCGTCCGCGCCCCCTCGTGCGCCATGCGTCAGGCCAGACCCGCAGGCGATTGGGGCCCGCGGCGCTTCGGCCTCCCTTCTCCAGCTTCGCCTCGAAGCCAGCCCGTGCACGCCTTGGGCCCGGGGGCTACCGTCGGCGTTCTGGGACCGGGGGTACCCAGACCTGCCTGCCTACGGCCTAGCGCGTGGCCCACCTCAAAGGCCCGGTACGGCCCTGCAATAGGCCCCCTAAGTCAAGGCCCTCGCGAGAGCCCTCGCCTCGCAAGGAGGATAACGCCAAGACCTCCGGAGGAGTGGCACTCCTTCGGGCCGCCTCCCGAGGAGCGGAGATTCCTATGCAAGTACCCGGCCTCGTGAGGACGGGGTGACGTGGGTTCTGATGGCCAAGCCAGGCGGGCACCAATGGGCGCAGAGGGAGAACAGTTTCCTCTTTCGTGCTAAGGAGGCAAGGACGTACGCAGGTTCCCAAGGAACCCCCCCAAAGGATTCCTTCCCAGTGCAAGAGGACCAAGACCACGAGCTCGGCAGGGCGGATGTCATCGCCGATCCCACCGCTGTGTCACACCCGGAAGCTTTGCAGGCGAAGACCACCTTTAGTCAGGATAGGATGTACCTCTTGTCCCCTTTCAAATTTGGCCATTGTGGGATCCCTTCCTGCCAGTGCGATAAGGGAAGAGGACCGTGGCCCCTATAAAGAGGGATGAGCTCCCATCGTAGAAGGCAGGTTGGGTCGTATCCATTTCATCACACCAAGTGCCCTGGCGAGGCCACACAACCACTGTACTAGTTCATCCTCAACCTCCTCGAGAGGCCAACCACCCCAAAGCACGAGTAGGGTTTTACACCGCAAGGTGGCCCGAACCTGGGTAAATCTCTGAGTCCATTTCCTTCCCCGCTCACACTTATTCGACGCAGCTAGGCCGTAGGGTGACAAGTTGAGACTCCGAGCCGGTTGAGATCTTCGCACACAGCCTAGTGTTCGAACCTTGTTGGGTTTTGCAGAGCCCCAATTCTGACAAATTTGTGTGAAGGTACTTGATAAGAATTTGGTGATACTCCCCGGCAACGGCGCCAGAAATTCTTCCTGCTACTTGTAAACGTCGCTGGGATTTTCCCCGAAGAGGAGGGGAGGTGCAACACAGTAGAGATAAGTATTTCCCTCAGTGAGAACCAATGTTATTGGACCAATAGGAGGACCACGCAAATTCCCGTCTTCAGAACCTACACACAAGAGCATGCACTTGCACCCAACGCGGACAAGAGGATTGTCAAGCCCGTTGAACTCGTTACTTGCAAGAGATAAGTAGTGATAGATAGATAATATAAATATAAAATAAAATAACAGTAAATAAATGGCAGCAATATTTTTGGTGTTTTTGTAATAATATATTTTGTGAAGACCCGGGGGCATAGTGTTTGCTAGAGGCTTCTATCTCGAAGAAAGCATACGGTGTTTAAACAAATTACTGTTGGATAATTGATAGAAAAGCGCATAGTTATGCAATATTTATTCACGGCAATGATCATGTATATAGGCATCAGGTCCATAAACAAGTAGACCGCCTCCTGCCTGCATCTACTACTATTACTCCATCCATATATCGCTATCCAGCATGCATCTAGAGTATTAAGTAAAAACAGAATAATGCTTGGAGCAAGATGACATGATGTAGACAAAGTAAATCTAAGCAATATGAATAAACCCCATCATTTTCCTCTTAATGGCAGTAATACAATACGTGTTATGTCCCCTTCTGTCACGAGGATTTAGCACCGCAAGATAAACCCATCACAACGCACCACTCCCACTGAAGATAAACCAATCTAGTTGGCCAAACCAAATTGATAGATCGGAGAGCAATACAAAGCTATAACAATCATGCATATAAGAATCCAGAAAAGTCTCAATTATTATTCATGAATAATCTGAACATAAACCCACAATTCATCGGATCCCAACAAACACACTGAAAAGAAGGATTGCATCTGATAGATCACTGCGGGAACCACGGTGAACTTTGTATTAAAGATCATAGAGAGAGAGAGAGAGAGCCATCTAGGTACTAGCTATGGACCCGTAGGTCTGTGGTAAACTACTCACACATCATCATGAACGCAGCCAGGTTAATGTAGAGGCCCCCCGTGATCGATCCCCCCTTTGACAGGGCACCGGAACAGGGCTCCAGATGGCCTCCCGTCGGAGCAGAGAGTTGTGGCAGCAGAAAAAGTATTTTGGCTGTCTCTCGGGCGTTTCCCCGATTTTAAAGAATATATAGGAGTGGAATTAGGTCGAGAGGCTGCAGGAGGTGGCCCCAAGCCATCAGGGTGCGACCACCCCCCTGGGTGCGCCCTGTTTGCTTGGCGCCACCCCGTGTGGCCTCCGGTCTCGCTTCGAAGCTTCTAGGTCTTATTTTTGTCCAGAAAAAATCATCAAAAATTTTCTGGGTATTTGGACTTCGTTTGGTACAGTATTCTTGAAAGGCCGAAAACAAGTAGAAAACAACAACTGGGACTAGGCACTAGGTTAATAGGTTAGTGCAAAAATAATATAAAATAGCATATAAAGTATCCAAGAATGATAATATAGTAGCATGGAACAATCAAAAATTATAGATACGTTGGAGACATATCAGGCTTGTCATGTCCGAGCTGTCGGGCTAACCATTCGTCTCGGATGTTGTGCCCAAAGGTGGCGATGGCCTCGGCGTCGGGGCAGTCGACGATTTGGCACTTCTTAGTTAAGAACCGATTCCAGAACTTTACAGCTGACTCGCCCTCTTTTTGGATAACATGGCTGAGGTCATCGGCATCCGGGGGCCGAACATAGGTGCCCTGAAAATTGGACCTGAAGGCGTCCTCCAGCTCTTCCCAGTTTCCAATAGAATTTCTGGGCAGGCTATGGAGCCAGTGCCGTGCTGGCCACTTAAGCTTGAGCGGCAAGTATTTTATGGCATGAAGATCATCTCCTCGGGCCATATGTATATGCAGAAGGAAGTCTTCTATCTAGACGGCTGGGTCTGTAGTGCCATCCTATTGGTCGATGTTGATAGGTTTAAACCCCTTTGGGAACTGATGTTCCATGACCTCGCCTGTGAAACAGACTGGGTCTGCGGGAGCTCGGTGGTGGAATGTATCATGGCGGGGATTGGCAGAGGTCTGTTCCCTTCCTATTTCCCGAGCTCGACCTTGCATGTCTATCCAGGCATCATATCTTTCCCGGCCTGTGGGTACGTGATCCCGGGCTTTGTAAATTGATCGGGGAGGTTATCTGTTCATGCGTATCTTAGATCGCAGGTCATACGGCTCAACCGGATCCTTATCATGTAGGCGTGGACTCGTTGGGGGCTCTTTATAAGCCCCTGTGGGCCGATCTTCTCCTCTAGGGGGGTGGTCAGCGTGCTCGACGTAATGGTGACCGAGGGGGTCAGATTCGACGCCCTCGTCCTTGAATTCGGGCAGAAGACGCCGTTGTGGAAACGATTTGGCCGTCGTGCTCTATTCCTCCAGATCGGCTTCGGTTGCGAGTACTTTCTCCCATTTGTCGTTAAGGGTGGCTTCATGTGAATACAGCTCCTGCTGCTTCCACTTCATGCTTCAAGCAGTGGCGGCTAACCGACGTTGGAAACATACATGCTCGGATGGGTCCTCGGGTACCTCAAACTCGAAGGGTCCGAGGTTGTGATCGTCCCTAGATTCTGGCATGTAGCAACCGTTCATTCCGTTGTCCTTCCATCTCCTTGGCCTTGTCTCCTGAAGGGGTTTCCATGTGCCCGTTCTGTTGTATGGGCTCGATATGCTTGTTCTCGCCGGTATTGGGGGTGGCGTCGTCTTCTATAGCGTTAGTTTTGTTATTGCTTACATTGATACCTTTGGGCTTCCTCTTCGGACGGTGGCGTTTGGAACTCCCCTTAGGCTTCTGGTCGGGGTCCTCCTTGGGAGTGTCGACCATGTAGACATCGTAGGTAGATGCGGCGGCCCACTTCCCTATCCGGGGTATGGCCATGGGCGAGTTTGGTATGTATATGCCGAGATCTTCCTCGTCCATACTGAGGGCATCGTCGGATCCATAGTCAAGCGTGTCGGTTAGATCTTCAACAGTGGCGAGTAGGTGGGTGGTGGGTGGGATGAAAATTTCCCGATCGTTGGCTTTACAACCGATCTGATCATAAACTGCACATGAGATTGCCAGGTTCTGGATCCGGTCCAGTACCTCGTTTATCTGCGAGAGCTCTTCTGCATCCAAGACATGGCGGTAGGTCGGGCTGACATGCAAAAGTTTGTTTGGTCCACTCGCAGTTGCCCCATCACCCGAGGCTTCATTGGCCAACTTGAGTTCGAGGACCGGGGTGGACTCTTCGGGGATGGCCACCGGATTCGAAGAGGAGTTCGGCTCCAGGTGATTGCCTGAGGAGGCACAGACGGGTGAGGGAGTCCGGGATTAAGGGGTCCTCAGGCCGTTGACTTATCTTCTGTGGATCAGCCCAGTGGGCCGCCCTGTGGCATCCGTGGGAAGGCCAGACTATAGTATGACCCCATGCTTAGAGGGGAAGGTTCTGAAGACTTGGTGTGCCCTCCAAGTAAGAATGGGGGTACCTATGCCCGGATGGAAACCGACCATGTGTAATCCTAGGTACCCCTGGTTTCTATATAAACCAGGGGGCTTAGCTCGCAGAGGAACAAGTCAACTCATCTAGGGTTTAGCTCATTTGATCTCGAGGTAGATCAGCTCTGTAACCATCATAATCATCAATACAATCAAGCAGGACATTGGGTTTTACCTCCTCACGAGTGCCCGAACCTGGGTAAACATCGTCTCCTTCGTCCCCTATTAACCATCGATCCTAGATTCATAGTTCGGGACCCCCTACCCGAGATCCTCCTATTTTGACACCGACATTGGTGCTTTCATTGAGAGGTCCGCTGTAAGATCGCCCGTGGATCGATGGCTCGCCTAATCACCAGCGAACAGGTCTGTAACGAGGACATCTTCATCCCCGGATAGATTTTCGCATTCTGTAGCATTGTGCTGCATGCTGACTCGACTGGCCATCTAGGCTAGATCAAAAATTTCGCTCACGGTCAGGAGATCAGGTTCGTGGGCCTAGAGTTCACCACCGACTCCCGTGGCAATCTGTTCCTTGCCGGGCCCTCGGTTTTGTCCGACGGGCCCAAAAGTCCCGAAGCTTTAACTTCGGGCCCTCTATCTGGCTCTGCCCTCAAGCCTATCCCCACCGGAGGACCAGCCTTGAGCTCGGATCTGCCGATAGCACCTGAGTACTAGGGTCGGGTCCTTGCCGAACACGCCCATCGCGAAGACGCCCTGGAGTTTAGCTCCAAGGGACCCCAGGAAACTAATCCGGTCGACCTCTCGTGGTTGAACGAGGCTCTAGACCAGATCCAAACAATGACAATCGAGGACGATCCAACCTCGACCCACGATCCGGTCGATCTAGAGGCCAGTTACAAGGAATTTTACGGCCCACCCGCCGCCCATTTAGTAGCCACTATCGAAGACTTAACCGACATGTTGGACTACGCCACTGAGGAGGCAGAAGACATGGATGAAGAGACTGGCGCCCCTGCCCCTATGACTGTCGGGCGGTGGACAGCCACCTCCACCTATGATGTCTATATGGTGGACACCCCTAACGATAGGGACAACCACACCCCCAAGAAGAACGGCGAAAAAACCGGCGAAGCATCTAAACACCGAAAACAACGCAAACGATCCAAGACCAACAAGGGAAGGGAAGCCATCATAGGCACCGGGTTAACTAACATCCTGGAGGACCTCGGTGACCTTGAAGCCCCTGAGGAGCCGCTAGAGAACCCGGGGAGGCTCGAGGATCAACACGACGCCGAGGACCTCAATAATTCTGAGGACGACGACTACCTCCCCCCCCCCCCCCCCGCCGAGGAGGAGGAAAGCCTCGAAGCCAAAGACTTCATCGTCCCTAAAAACTCTGAGGATCAAGAACGATTCAGGCGGCAGCTCATAGCCACCGCTCAGAGCCTGAAAGCAAAGCAGCAGTAGCTCAAAGCCAAACAAGACACCATCAATAATAGATGGATGAAGGTCCTGGCAGACGAAGAAGGGTTCGGCATTGAGCGGCTAGATCAAAACAAGAGTTACCTGCGCTGGCGCCTGCTGTCGTAGTTCAACGACGAGGCCTTCGAGCCCGAATCTCCCAGGCGTGCCCAGCACGACCAGTCGGACCGCCCCCCTAGAGGACAGGATACGGCGGCTGGATACGCCGAATACTGGCCCACGTCACCTCGCAGGAGAGGAAAGGGGCCAGCACAGCCTGAGGATCGGTATGATCTACGGCAGGACCTGGACTATAGAGCAGGTCACACTAGATCCATTTATGGATCCAGGGGATACTCTTCCGCTAGACGGGATGGTTACCAATCGTGGCTCGACCGCCACCACAGAAACCAGGAACAATACCGGACCCAGACATCAGCTGACTTTCGGCGTGACGTAGCACGAATCAGAGGTGCCGCACACCCACTGTGTTTCACAGACGAGGTAATGCAGCACCAGTTCCCCGAAGGGTTTAAACCCGTCAACATAGAACCATATGACGGAACGACGGACACGGCCATGTGGATTGAGGACTTCCTCCTTCACATTCATATGGCCAGAGCCGATGATCTCCATGCTATCAGATATCTACCACTCAAACTGAAAGGACAAGATCAGCACTGGTTAAACAGTCTCCCCGAAAACTCCATTGGGAGTTGGGAGGAGCTCGAGGACGCCTTCCGATCTAACTTCCAATGCACTTATGTCTGGCCCCCGGACTCTTCGGATTTAAGCAACGTCGTCCAGAAAGCCGGTGAATCAGCCAGGCAATTTTGGAATCTGTTCCTGACTAAAAAGAACCAGATCGGCGATTGTCCGGACGCCGAGGCAATAGCCTCGTTCAGACACAACATCTGGGACGAATGGCTAGCCCGCGAGCTCGGCGAGTTTAAGCCGAGAACAATGTCCGCCCTCACTTCACTTATGACCCGCTTTTGCGCGGGCGAGGGCAACTGGTTGGCTCGTCGAAGCCACAATCCCGAACACCCAGGCACCTCTGAAGTTCGAGACCGTAACGGGAAGCAAAGACGCAATAAAAACAAATGCCGCCATAGTAACGGCGACTCAGAAGACACGGCCATAAACTCCGGTTTTTGCAATTCCAAATCCGGACAACGGAAGAAGCCCTCTAAAGGGAACAGGGATGGACCTACGGCTCTGGACAAAATCATGGATAGGCCCTGCCAGATCCACGGCACACAAGACAAGCCGGCTACCCACACCAACAGAAATTGTTGGGTATTCAAACAGGCAGGCAAGCTCGTGGTCGAGGAGCAGAGCAAGGGCCCGCGCAGCGAGGATGATGAAGAGCCTCGCGGCCCACACCATGGCGGTCAAAAGCAATTCCCTCCTGAGGTAAAAACTGTGAACATGATATATGTCACACACATACCAAAAAAAGGAGAGGAAACGCGCCCTTCGGGAGGTCTACGCCGTAGCCCATAGCCCCGAAGTTTAACCCATGGTCGGCTTGCCCGATCACTTTCGATCGTAGGGATCACCCGACCAGTCTCCATCATGGAGGCTCGGCCGCCCTTGTACTAGATCCCATCATCGACGGGTTCCACCTCACTAGAGTACTCATGGACGGAGGAAGTAGCCTTAACCTGATTTACTCAGACACGGTGAAAAAGATGGGAATTGACCCTTCAAGAATTAAACCCAGCAACACTACCTTCAAGGGAGTCATCCCTGGCGTCGAAGCACGCTGCTCGGGCACCGTGACGCTGGAAGTTGTGTTCGGCTCTCCCGACAACTTTCTCACGAAGACTTGATCTTCGATATAGTACCCTTCCGCAGCGGCTATCATGCACTGCTTGGCCGTACAACGTTCGCTTGCTTTAACGCCATTCCCCACTATGCATACATGAAGCTCAAGATGCCTGGACCCAAGGGGGTCATCACCGTCAATGGCAATACGGAACGCTCCCTCCGGACTGGGGAACACACAACGGCTTTAGCAGCTGAATTCCAGTCCGGCATCGAGGCACCAAGGCCCCAACCAGATGACAAGCTGCGATGGGTGAACAAGCGGGCTCGAGCGCGACCCGATCTCCCGGACCAATCCCCTGCTCACCACAAATAGGGATACGCCCCGCATAGCAGGGCCCCGCTACCCATCAGATACGTACCTAGAAGGCACAATTTCGCGCTTAAAATGCCATGGGCAGCTGGGGGAACACACTATCAAAACTGAATGGTCGGCTCGACCGAACTACTCTCAACACAGCAGGCGCCATCCAGGACCTGGCAAGCATCAAGATCACGCATGTCACGGCGATTCTACATGTACCTCTCTCAAAGGTACATTCGCCGATAGAAACTGCCTTTAAAGGAGCACATAACCCCCCAAGGGCAAAGAAGCGGAGGTGCATTGGGACATGTCAAGGACATCAAGCCACCTATCAAGGACCCCGAGTGAACCTTACCTTTGTAGAAATTTGTTTCTAAACAAAATACCTGTAACAGTTGTGTCCGCAACATGAATTGTAAAAATTCATCATATATAAAGATCATCTTTTACGGTCTGTTTATGGCGTTTTATAAAGTGTTTTCCCACTTCACGCCTCTGGAAACAAAACTGTTCGGTACATGTTAGATGCAATCCGCTAATAGACCGTGGGCTTGACTAAAAAACTCGCCCCAAGCATCGTCTCGGCATTAACCTTTATATGTCCGACGTCTCGGATTTTGCGTTATATGAATTGGTTCCAAATTATGTCTTAGGTCAAAGGTTGGGTTGCCCGGCTCCTGTGCTTACCCTCTTACATTCCGCTCATTCGGCTAAAAGGGTAAAGGGAGAACCACTGCGATTGTATTTCCAGCTCGCCTGGTCAAGTACCTCGATGGAGAAAGCCGAAAATCGACTGTCATAATAAGCGAGAACCAGTCTGCAATCCGAGCACAAGTGTCAAACTAAAAATCGATGGTGGTTATCCCATGTCATACGAGGGGTTTGTATCTTCGCAAACCATGTGGTAATGGTTTTTCACCTCGGTACACCCGAATATCACAAAACACTGGGGGCTAGTAACCAGCCCCCGCAGTCAAGCTCCTTCAGTTAAGTGAAAGCACTAAAGCCACATAGTCTGATTGCCTTGTCCCCCCCCCCCTCTCGCACCACTGCCTCTGGGTTCCGATAATTCGGCTAAGGATAAAATTGCGGAGGACGGAACACCTCTTGTAATAATTACATAGGGGCTAAAGCCGACGACTGGCAACTTTCAGTTTCAAAACAGCCACACAGGAGTCAAAATAATCCAAATATCAAAAGCATGATAAACCATGCATACGCATTATAAAACGAAGTGTTCATCGGACATACAATAATGTGTTCATTCGTAAATTACATCCTTGGGGCATTGGGTCTCTACCAACCGAGCACCCTCCATCGCAGCAGTGAAGTACAGCTCGGGGCGCATATGCTCCTTCCCAGGCGGCAGGGGCGCAGTAGCCATCTCGAGCGGCTGCATCCCCGGCCAATGTGTCATGGTCCTCGCAAAGGCCATCCACTCTCCCTCAATGAATACGAAGCACTTCATGACCTCAATGCGGGAGGAGGCATCGCAAAGCTTCTGCACCAGGCCGAAATAACTACTCGGTACTGGCTCAGCAGGCCACAACCGAATGCAGAGGTCCTTTAAGGCCGGCTCCGCCATTCTATGCAGCTCCAATAGCTGCTTCATTTGATAACTGAGAAGGGGACGGGGCTCGGGGGTCTGAAATTGCGCCCAGAACGGTCTCTGATCCGCATCCCCGTCCCGAGTCACAAAGTGCTTGGCCGCGTCCGCTGCACTCCTTGGGAGATCCGTAAAGGCGCCTGAGGAACGCCACAACCGTGTAAGACGGGAAAACCTGTTACCACCAAAGGCACATTGAAGTAAGTACGGCTTACCATCCGCGATCGTCCTGACTTGGCGAAGTTCTTCTTCAAAAGACCGCCTATCTACACGCTCCAATTTAAGCTCGGAGGACAGCGTGGACAGCTCGGCCGCTTGGTTCTTGGTCTTCTGCTCAAGAGCCTCGCACTTAGTGCTTGCATCTTGGAGCTCTTGCTGCACCTCGGCCACTCGAGCTTCGTGCTTGTCGCTGGCAACCTTCAGGGAGCTCAATTCGGCAGCCGCTTGTTCGGCCGCCATCCTATGATCGGCGGCCTCTTGCTTGGCCCTCTCCAGCTCAGCCTTGAGGTTCTCGACCTTGGAAGTCACGGCTGCAAATACAATGGGAAGCCAGATTTCAAGAATGAAAACCCGAAAACCTCAATCAAGGAGGATGATAAAGGGTCTTCACGATATAATTCCAACTTACTTTGCATTTCATCAAACCATTTGTTCAGGCGGTCAAGCTCCTCGTCGGAGCTCTTGAGCTTCCGGTTCAGCTCGGCCAGTTCCACGTCATTGATAGCCGCCACCAAAGACGAAGCCAACAAAACAAACTTGTGTAAGACACACTTCCGAGCTGTTGGTCCTAGACCCCTTCGCCAAATCATCTCTGGAACCAATCAATTTAGAAGGGACTCGGATTGTTTTGCCCGAGACCTTAGGTTCTCTGATCCCCGGGTAAGTTTTTCAAACTCACCCACGGCTCGGGGGCTGTTATACCTATACGGAATAAATAAACCTCACAAATAAATTTCTTTTAGAGAAAAGAGCATTACATGGCTTACCTTGAAGCCCGCCAAGAGACCGCCGAAGGCCTCCTTCAGTCCGCTATGAACGGACTGAATGCGTTGCAGAACCGCACCCATAAGGGTGCGGTGATCTTCGGCGAGGGAGGAGCTACGCAAGACCTCCTCCATCATGGCTGGCCACCCGGCTGTGGCTGGCCCCGTCACGGGCGGCACCGGTGGTGGCACTTCTGCTCCCCCTTCCTGAGAGGGCAGAGTCGTCGACATCGGAGGCTGGGAAGTCTTAGGAGCCGTCTTCGAAGGGAGCTCCGATGAGTCGTGGCCTCCCTCTTTCCTTGCCAGGAGGGGCTCGACCTCATGGTCTTTGGTCACCGAGGTATGAGCCTCGATCATGACCTCCTCACCCCCAGTATTCGGCCTGGGAGGGGCCCGGCGGGACATCACCTCCATGGACTCTTCAGGGGCCCGAGGGAGAGAAGTGCGGGACGCGGTTCCGCTCTCCGCCAGCTCGGCTAGCGGGGGATCTCCCTCGGAGACCTGTTCGGTCGGGAGATCGCGGGCCGGGCTGCAAAAGACGTCTGTTCGGTCAGTAATAGAAACTTTATGTAAGTATAACGTGAAGTATTCGGATTCGGTACCTTTGTGCCGGGGGCTTGACCCTGGGGGTCCTTCGAGGGATCCTCTCGAAGGCCTCGGATTCCTCTTCGGAATCCGGGCCGACATCGGGCAGGACCACTTTGGCCCTGCAGGGTCTCTTTGGGGAGGGGGGAGTTGGGTCCTCCTCGACATCCACAGATGCTGCCCTCTTCCTTGTCTGGGGGGGGGGGAATCGATTTCCCCCCTTCCTCCGTCTGCTCCTCCTCGTGAGCGGAGGAGGCCTAGGTCTCCCCGGACCTAGCGTCCAGAGGGCCTCTTGCACGAAGACCTTCTCGGGTCTCCTTCTTCCCGCCCTTCTTCATCTTCTCCTTCTTCTCTGGCACCGAATACGGCGCCACGACCAGCATCGCCGTCAACATGGCCGGTCTGGGGGCTTCGGGCAGCGGGGCAGGACCATTGATCCACAGGGCCTTGGCCAGCCAGCCCTATGGAGACAAGGAGGGAGAAGTTAAAATCCTTGCTAAGAGATTGATCTCGAAGATAAAAATAGAAACTTTACCTTGAGAGGAGGGTTTTCGGCGTCCAGGCCGGTGTCTTCCTCCTTGGCCGGCCATTCCTCCTGAGGCTTGAACAATGCCTTCCACAGCTTCTCCCGAGTAGTGCGGTAAAGCTTGCGCACGGTGGGAGGGTCATCGGACTTATAGTCCCACATTGGCGTAGCCCGGAGCTGGCAAGGGAGGAGACGGCGGCGGAGCATGACCTGGATCACGTTGGTCAGTCCGACGTTTGCTTCTAGCATCTGCGCGATGCGATCCTGCACCGCTTTCACTTCCGTGGCCGGCCCCCAGTAAAGGCCCTTCTTGATCCACGAGGTCAGCCTCGCGGGGGGTCCAAATCTGAATTCGGGAGGGGCCACCCAGTCTGTGGCACGTGGTTCAGTGATGTAGAACCACTCCTTTTGCTAGGCCTTGACGGTGTCGATGAAGGTGCCCTCCGGCCATTGAACCCGTGGGAGCTTGCTGATCACCGCCCCTCCGCAATCCGTGTGATGGCTGCTTACGGTCTTCGGCTTGACGTTGAAGACCTTTAGCCATAAGCCGAAATGCGGCTGGACCCGTAGAAAGGCCTCGTAGACGATAATGAAAGCCGATATGTGCATGATGGAGTTTGGGGGAAGATCGTGGAAGTCCAACCCGTAGAAGAACATCAAGCCCCTTACAAAGGGGTGCAGCGGGAAGCTTAGTCCCCGGATAAAGTGGGGAATGAACACCACCCTCTCCCCGGGCTTTGGCATGGGTACTACTTGACCCTCTTCGGGGGCGCGGTGGACAACGTCGACTGGGAGGTAGCCGGCGTGCTTCAGCTCCTGGATGTCGTCCTCGGTGACACACGAAACCTCCCACTTGCCTTGCGAGCCCGAGCCAGCCATGGCCGCACTGGGTGAAGGGGGAGGGGTGTCTTGGAGGGGGCTGGAAGAAGACAAGATTTGTGCGCTTGGAGCGTGGGAGGTTTGAGAGAGCGAATCTAGGGAGCGTGGAGAGGCTTTCGGGATGTTTTTCTCCCTTTTATGGAAGGCCGTAATACCAAGCGTCCTCTTACTGCGCCGCGAGCTGCGTCATTTCCCAAAGCAACCGCTCCATTACGCGCGCGTGGGATAACCCAAATCATTGATCATATCCCGTAAAAAATGGGGCACGATCTTCACTTCGATTAGACGTGCCAATAAAAGGGCGGCCTCGAACCGCGAATTGAGTTTTTGTAACTGGTTAAGTGGTCGCGGCTTGTCTTAGCCTTTCGTCAGGAAAGTTTTCAGGAAGGGCACTATTCATACTCAGGCGTTTGGCCTTCGAATCTAAGCAAGGTATATTCCGAAAGCAGGGTGTCATCGGTGGCCGAGCTAAGGGTGACCGAGCATGAAGGGAAGAAAGGAACTCGCCCCGCAAAACGGACACTCTGGACGAGCGGAGCAGCTAAATGTTATGAAGACCGGCGTTGGAGGCAAGTTAGGGGGCTACTGAGGGAGTCCGGGATTAAGGGGTCCTCGGGACGTTGACTTATCTTCTGTGGATCAGCCCAGTGGGCCGCCCTGTGGCATTCGTGGGAAGGCCGGACTACAGAATGACCCCATGCTTAGAGGGGAAGGTTCCGAAGACTTGGTGTGCCCTCCAAGTAAGAATGGGCGTATCTATGCCCGAATGGAAACCGACCATGTGTAACCCTAGGTACCCCCTGATGTCTATATAAACTAGGGGGCTTAGCTCGTAGAGGAACAAGTCAACTCATCTAGGGTTTAGCTCATTTGATCTCGAGGTAGATCAGCTCTGTAACCATCATACTCATCAATACAATCAAGCAGGACATAGGGTTTTACCTCCTCACGAGGACCCGAACCTGGGTAAACATCGTCTCCTTCGTCCCCTGTTAACCATCGATCCTAGATTCATAGTTCGGGACCACTTACCCGAGATCCACCGGTTTTGACACCGACAACAGGGTCGGACGCAATAGGACCAGGTCTATCTCTGGGGCAGTTTCCGTAAGGAGGTCGGACCCATGGGTTAGATCGGAGATCGGTTCCGTGGTGTTGACTGATAACCCACAAGTATAGGGGATCAGTTGTAGCCTCTTTCGATAAGTAAGAGTGTCGAACCCAACGAGGAGCTAAAGGTAGAACAAATATTCCCTCAAGTTCTATCGACCACCGATACAACTCTACGCACGCTTAACGTTCACTTTACCTAGAACAAGTATGAAACTAGAAGTACTTTGTAGGTGTTGTGGGATAGGTTTGCAAAATAATAAAGAGCACATAAATAAAAACTAGGGGCTGTTTAGATAAATAAATAATTACGTTAGTATAGCGAGTGTGGAAAAGTGATGGTAGGAGTTGCGGAATTGTCCCTAAGCAATTGACTACGTTACTAGACCGATAGCAAGTTTTATGTGGGAGAGGCCACTGCTAGCATGTCATCCCTTACTTGGAATTCTATGCACTTATGATTGGAACTATTAGCAAGCATCCGCAACTACTAACGTTCATTAAGGTAAAACCCAACCATAGCATTAAGATATATTGGTCCCCCTTCAATCCCGTATGCATCAATTTCTATGCTAGGCTGAAGCTGCTATCACCCTTGCCCTCCAATACATAGTCATATCAACATACAACTAACCCTATGGTGTGATTCACGCGTGTGCTCATATGATGGGCACCAAAGGACAGCAACATAACCACAAGCAAATTAAACAAATCATAGCAATTCACCAATCACCGATAGGACAACGGATCTACTCAAACATCATAGGATAGCCATACATCATTGGGAAATAATATATAGCGTTGAGCACCATGTTTAAGTAGAGATAACAGCGGGGAGAAGAGGTGTTGGACCGCTGCATAGAGGGGGAGAGAGTTGGTGATGACGGCGGCGAAGTTGTTGGTGTAGATCGCCGTCACGATGATGGCCCCGGCGGCGTTTCGGCGCCACCGGGAGAGAGGGGAGAGAGCCCCCCTCCTTCTTCTTCTTCCTTGTCCTTCCCCCTAGATGGGAGAAGGGTTTACCCTCTGGTCCATGGCCTCCATGGCGGCGGAGGGGCGAGAGCCCCTCCGAGATTGGATCTCTCTCTCTGCTTCCTTCTGTTTCTGCCTTCTCAGATTCTGGCCTTTCACCGTTTCTTAAATTCCCGGAGATCCGTAACTCCGATTGGGCTGAAATTTTAACACGATTTTTATCCGGATATTAGCTTTTTTGCGGCGAAAGAAGGGCACCAACCTCCTTACGGGGTGACCACAAGGGTCCAGGGCGCGCCCTACCCCTTGGGGCGCGCCCCTATGGCTTGTGGGCCCCTCGGGTATCGTCTCGCGTTGATTCTTTTTCCCAAAAATCACATATATTCCAAAAAAAATCTTCGTAAGTTTTTATCGCGTTTGGACTTCATTTGGTATGGATATTCTGCGAAACAAAAAACAAGCAACAAACAGGAACTGGCACTGGGCACTGGATCAATATGTTAGTCCCAAAAATAGTATAAAAAGTTGCCAAAAGTATATGAAAGTTATAGAATATTGGCCTGAAACAATCAAAAATTATAGATACGATGGAGACGTATCAGCATCCCCAAGCTTAATTCCTGCTCGTCCTCGAGCAGGTAAATGATAAAAAAGATAATTTTTGATGTGGAATGCTACCTAGCATAATCTTGATCATATAATATAATCATGGCATGAATATTAAGACACGAGTGATTCAAAGCAATAGTCTATCATTTGACATTAAGACAATAATACTTCAAGCATACTAATAAAGCAATCATGTCTTCTCAAAATATCATGGCTAAAAGAAAGTTATCCCTATAAAATCATATAGTCTTGCTATGCTCCATCTTCATCACACAAAGTATTAAATCATGCACAACCCCAGTTTTAGCCAAGCAATTGTTTCATACTTTAGTATTCTCAAACTTTATCAACTTTCACGCAATACCTGAGCATGAGCCATGGATATAGCACTATAGGTGGAATAGAATATGGTGGAGGTTGTGGAGAAGACAAAAAGAAGGAGATAGTCTCACATCAACTAGGCAAATTAATGGGCTATGGAGATGCCCATCAATCGATATCGATGCAAGTGAGTAGGGATTGCCATGCAACGGATGCACTAGAGCTATGAGTGTATGAAAGCTCAAACTGAAAACTAAGTGGGTGTGCATCCAACTTGCTTGCTCACGAAGACCTTGGGCAATTTGAGGAAGCCCATCATTGGAATATACAAGCCAAGTTCTATAATGAAAAATTCCCACTAGTATATGAAAGTGACAATATAGGAGACTCTATCATGAAGATCATGGTGCTACTTTGAAGCACAAGTGTGGAAAAAGGAATAGTAGCATTGCCCCTTCTCTCTTTTCTCTCATTTTTTTTTGTGTTTTTTTTGGTGGGCTTCTTTGGCCTCTTTTTTTATTTGGGCTTCTTTGGCCTCTTTTATTTTTTGTAAAGTCCGGAGACTCATCCCAACTTGTGAGGGAATCATAGCTTCCATCATCCTTTCCTCACATGGGACAATGCTCTAATAATGATGATCATCACACTTTTATTTACTTACAACTCAAGAATTACAACTCGATACTAGAACAAAATATGACTCTATATGAATGCCTCCGGCGGTGTACCGGGATGTGCAATGATCTAGCGTAGCAATGACATCAAAAAACGGACAAGCCATGAAAACATCATGCTAGCTATCTTACGATCATGCAAAGCAATATGACAATGATGGTGCGTGTCATAATAAACGGAACGGCGGAAGTTGCATGGCAATATATCTCAGAATGGCTATGGAAATGCCATAATAGGTAGGTATGGTGGCTGTTTTGAGGAAGGATATATGGTGGGTGTAATGCACCGGCGAAAGTTGCGCGGTACTAGAGAGGCTAGCAATGGTGGAAGGGTGAGAGTGCGTATAATCCATGGACTCAACATTAGTCTTAAAGAACTCACATACTTATTGCAAAAATTTATTAGTCATCGAAACAAGGTACTACACGCATGCTCCTAGGGGAAGGGTTGGTAGGAGTTAACCATCGCGCGATCCCGACCTCCACACAAAGGATGACAATCAATAAATAATTCATGCTCCGACTTCATCACATAACGGTTCACCATACGTGCATGCTACGGGAATCACAAACTTTAACACAAGTATTTCTACCAATCCACAATTACTCACTAGCGTGACTCTAGTATCACCATCTTTATATCGCAAAACTATTGCAAGGAATCAAACATATCATATTCAGTGATCTACAAGTTTTATGTAGGATTTTATGACTAACCATGTGAATGACCAATTCCTGTTGACTCTCTAAATAGATATAAGTGAAGCATGAGAGTTTAATTCTTTCTACAAAAGATATGCCCACGCTCTAACAAATATAAGTGAAGCAAAAGAGCATTCTACAAATGGCGGTTTTCTATCTGTAGAGAAACAGGAAATCCAAACTTCAAATGATATAAGTGAATCACATGAAGCATTCTATAAAGCCATACTCAAAAGATATAAGTGAGGTGCAAAGAGCCTTCTATAAATCAACCAAGAACTTTCTCATACCAGCATGGTGCATTATTAAAAGAAAAATAAAAAGCACACGACTGTCTGGGGGATTACCCCCGGGTAGGCTGTGGGAGGCGACTCAACATTTTAAAAAAACATTGGGGCGGCCCTCGCCCCGGTCTGGCTACCGGTCCGGCTGGCTACCCGGTCCGACTGGCTCCCCGTCTGGCTAGCTACCCGGTCAGACTGGCTACCCGGTCCGGCTGGCTCCCCATCCGGCTGGCTACCCGGCCCGGCTGGCTACCCGGCCCGGCTGGCTACCCGGTTGGCCGGCTCCAAAGTTGGCCGGCTCCATGGTTGGCTGGCTCCTAGTTTGGCCGGCTCCCCGGTTGGCCAGCTGCTCCAGCTGGCTCCCCGTCCGGCTCCCCGGCTGGCTCCCTGTCCGGCTGGCTACCCGGTCCGGCTGGCTCCCCGTCTGGCTAGCTACCCGGTCCGGCTGGCTACCCGGTTGGCCGGCTCCTAGGCTGGCCGGCTCCCCGGTTGGCCGGCTCCTAGGCTGGCCGGCTCCCCGGTTGGCCGGCTGCTCCAGCTGGCTCCCCGTCCGGCTCCTCCAGCTGGCCGGCTACGAGAAGTCAACCACAACGTCCTGTCGGACACGACGTGAGGACACTGTAGCCTGCATCATGCATCACTTCACTGCGCTCCTATAGTGGTGCACTGTAGCCTGCATCATGCGTCATCTCACATGTCTCCTCCAATAGTAGATAGTTGGCCAGTGGGCCACCCCTTGTCCCCTGGGCCTCCCTATATAAGAGGCACCAGGGGAGCTCACTCCTGGCCATGAAGCCTCCAAGGGCAGCCACACACACACACACGTGAGAGCTCCTTGGAGCTCACACTCTCCAAGCTCTCTCTCATTTCTCTCATGCCTACACACATACACACATACGAGGCAAGAAGCCTCATGGCTCTCCTCTCCCATACAGCTCCAGGAGCAACTCTGTACTGCAATACATCTCATATATAGACATGCAAGAGTAGGGGTATTATCTCTCCGGAGAGCCCCGAACCTGGGTAAACCACCGTGTGCTGTTGCCCTATCCCGTCCAGGATCTCCACTGCAGCCTTGCTCTCACCTCTTAAGCCATCCCATGGCATCTGCCGTCCCGGGGCACCCCCCATGAGCAAACGACGACAGTTGGCGCCCACCGTGGGGCTAGCTGGTGCTGGAACCGCGGTCCGGGCGGGACCCTCTTCGCCATGACCACCGCAACACCGGCCTCCCCGGCACCCTCGTCGCCGTGTCGCTGCACCGTCGCGGCGCCCCCGACACCGGCCTCCCATCGCCCCTGCGTCGCTGCGCGGCCTGCGCCGTCCGCTCGCCCGCGTCGGCGCGCCTCCTCCGACGCCCCCGCGCCACGCCGTGCCCACCCTCGGCGCGCCCGTCCACCTCTTCTAAAGCTCACCATGCGCACGCAACGCCGGCGAGTTACCACCTCGGCTCGTCGTGTCGGCCTCCTGGTCCTTCCCGTACCGGCTGGCGGCCGCTTCCGCCGCCTCCTCTCCCGGCGTCGGCATGGGACGGAGCCAAATCCCAGTCACGGCGTCACTCCTGCTGCGGCTCCCATGCGGGTGGCCCGCGAAGCTCCTGAAGAAGCTCAAACAACGCCTTCTATGGCGCCCTCGTGCTGCGTCGCTCCCCTACAGCCGAAGCTCCGCGTCGCAGCACCGCTCCACAAGCCGGTGCTGCTCGGCACGTTCGCCGTGGCCTCCCTCACCACAATACTGCTGCTGGTGATGCGCGGCGCGCCGTCCTCAGCCTCGTCCGAGCAGCTCCTCGCCTCCGACGGCCCCCTGCGCTCCTCGCCTCGCTCCCGAGGAGGCGCACGCCTTCTGCGCCCGCGCCCGCGACGAGTCCCTGCCCTCCTCGCTCCTCCGCCTCAGCCTCGTCCGAGCAGCTCCTCGCCTGGCCGGCCCCCGTGGCCCCAGCCGCTCCTCTTCCCGCGCTCGTCGTCTCCGGCCACGCACGGGCAGCCCCGCGCCCAGGTCCTCCCCATCGCCTGCGCCGGCTCCTCTGCGCCGCCTCGCCCCGCGCCTGCTCCGCCTCCACCCCGCTCCGACCTCCCGGTCGCTCCGTGCCGCACCCACACCCGGTTCCCGCGCCTCCGCCTCCGCCCTGCTCCGTCTCTGGGCCGACCTCAGGCTGCCGCTGCTCGCGGCCGGTCCTGCCTGGCGTCCTGCGGTTCCGGCCGGGCCCCACGCCCCTCCATCCAAGAAACAGTCGCCCAGCGACGTCACCGGCAACGGGCATGGCGCCCCTCCGGGACCTCCAGGGCCACAGCGCCGGCTGCCTCCGCCCAGCTCAAGGCCGCGCCTACACGCTGCGGCGCTGCTCCGGCCTCCGCCTCTGCTCCGACGCATGCCGCCACTCCCGGCTACGCGTCCGCGCGCCCGCTGCCGCACCGCGCTGCCGGCTTGCCGCTGCGGCTGGCCACCGCCGCTTCCGTGTTGGCCAGTTTGTACGCCCCGCCTCCCCGCGCGCTCCGGCTCCGCCCCCGGCCGCCCGCCGGCTCCAACGTTAGCCGGGGCGCCGGCTCCGGCTTCAGCCCGGGCGCCGGCCCCGCCCCTATCACCCGACGCCTCCGCCTCCCTGCGCCTGCGCGCACAGGCCGGCTCCCGCTGCCCTCCCTTGCGGGCCGGCTCCCGCTGTCGCGCCCCGGTCCTGGTTGCGGCCTGCTTGCGCCCGCGCGCACCGGCGGCTCCCGCCGCTCTCCCTCGCTAACCGGCTCTTGGGCAAAAAAGAAAAGCAGGGGGGACCGGCCAGGAAAAGAAAGGAGAAAGTGGGCCGGCTAGAAAAAGTGGAGCCGGTTGAAAAAAAAAGACACCTGTGCCCGCATCCCGGCGTCTCCACTCGGTCAGCTGAACTACGCCGCCTGTCCGGCCAGCCTGCCCGCCTGCTTCGACTCCGGTCCGGCTGGAGAACCGCCTCAACGCCCGGACGGTCGTGTCCGACCGACTGGCACGCCATCGACCGCCGAGGCTTCGACGGCCACACCCAGCGGGTGCGCCGGCATGCCGGCGTGGCCCGCTCACAGAACGCCGTGCCCGTTGTCATCAACAACCGCTTCAACAAAACAGTTACACCCAGCGGGTGCGCCGACGCGCTCCGCTGGCAGTAAGTCGCGTCGGCTGTCTTCAACAACAACCGCCTCGCCGGCACCAAATACCAATGTGAGCTCCCCATCGACCATCCTCGTGCCACGCACAAGCATCGGATACCTCTAGCATCCCTTGGAGGCAATCTCCGCATTTATTTCAGCAACTTTGCTGTTCACCCCGGCGCTAGCAAGTCTCACCCGGGGCCGGCCGCTTGGCCCGATACGTTCGTTCCCACGAGACGGCTTAGTAGCGTGTACGGTACCGAAGGCCCACTCTTTGTCTCAGCTACAGATCGCACCGCGACTGTCCGGCTAGCGAGAGCACAAGTTGGAGGTCACCCCACGCGAAAAGCGTCCCAGGAGAAAACGGTTTCGGGCAACCCGGTCATTTCACTTATGAGTATCTGCTCGGTCGAGTCTGCTCCCAGAGTCCGAGTACTGTACACTCCACTCTGCGACCCACTCTTCGCCTCAGCTACAGACCGGCTCCCGGTTGTCCAGCTAGCAAGAGCAAAAGCCAAAGAGCGGAGAGAACACGAAAAAGACTGAGGGGGGCTCGGACGAAACCGAGTCGGCACCCTCTGCATAAACTTGCATTGCCAAAATCAGATATTTGACACATATGCCTCGACTAAACTCGTCTTTTGCACGATCATTTCCATGAGGAACCTCCTCGCTCGGAGGCTACTCCCGGTAGGGCCCCGTGCCCATCAGCCAGCGGACCCCGCATCCGCGCCCGGCAGCGCCTCGCGCTCGATAGCCGGCGGACCCCGCATCCGCCCTCGGCAGGGCTCCACGCCCATCAGCCGGCGGACCCCGCGTCCGCGCCCGGCACTGCCTCGCGCTTGACAGCCGGCGGACCCTGCGTCCGCCCTCGGCAGGGCCCCGCGCCCATCAGCCGACGGACCTCGCGTCCGCGACCGGCAGCGCCTCGCGCTCGACAGCCGGCGGACCCCGCGTCCGCCCCCGGCTGGGTTCCGTGCCCATCAGCCGGCGGACCCTGCATCCGCCCCCGGCTGGGCTCCGCGCCCATCAGCCAGCGGACCCCGCGTCCACGCCCGACAACCCTGACGCCACCGTCTGCTTCAGCAACAGCAAAGACCCTCCGCCCGACTCTTCGAGTCGCCCGAAGGCTCAGAGGCTACACCCAGCGGGTGCGCTGGCGCGCCCCCGCTGGAAACAGCCAGCCGGTGGACTCCACGTCCGCGCCAGGCAGGGCCCCGCGCCCGTCAGTTGGCTGACCCAGCGTCCGCGCCTGACGTCCTCAACGCCACCGTCTGCTTCAGCAACAGCAAAGACCCTCCGTCCGACTCCTCGAGTCGCCCGAAGGCTCGGAGGCTACACCCAGCGGGTGCGCTGGCGCGCCCCCGCTGGAAGCATGCCGCGCTGTCCCCGGCCCGCAATCAACCGTCATCAACAACTTCTGCAACGAGAACGACAATGGCGAAAACCATCCGCCCGACTCCCCAAGTCGCCCGGAGACTCGGAGGCTACTGTCGGGGGGATTACCCCCGGGTAGGCTCTGGGAGGCGACTCAACATTAAAAAAAAACATCAGGGCGGCCCCCGCCCCACGGTCTGGCTACCCGGTCCGGCTGGCTACCCGGTCCAGGTGGCTACCCGGGCCGGCTGGCTACCCGGTCCGGCAGGCTCCCCGTCTGGCTGGCTACCCAGTCCGGCTAGCTCCCCGTCAGGCTAGCTACCTGGTCCGGCTGGCTACCCGGCCCGGCTGGCTACCCGGTTGGCCGGCTCCAAAGTTGGCCGGCTCCATGGTTGGCCGGCTCCTAGTTTGGCCGGCTCCTAGTTTGGCCGGTGCTCCAGCTGGCTCCCCGTCCGGCTAGCTCCCCGGCCGGCTGGCTACCCGGTCCGGCTGGCTCCCCGTCTGGCTGGCTACTCGGTCCGGCTGGCTACCCGGTTGGCCGGCTCCAAAGTTGGCCGGCTCCTAGGCTGGCTGGCTCCCCAGTTGGCCGGCTGCTCCAGCTGGCTCCCCGTCTGGCTCCCCGGCTGGCTCCCCGTCCGGCTCCTCCAGCGTCGGACACGACGTGAGGACACTATAGCCTGCGTCATGCGTCACTTCACTGTGCTCCAATAGTGGTGCACTGTAGCCTGCATCATGCGTCATCTCACATGTCTCCTCCAATAGTAGATAGTTGGCCAGTGGGCCACCCCTTGTCCCTTGGGCCTCCCTATATAAGAGGCACCAGGGGAGCTCACTCCTGGCCTTGAAGCCTCCAAGGGTAGCCACACACACACACGTGAGAGCTCCTTGGAGCTCACACTCTCCAAGCTCTCTCTCATTCCTCTCATGCCTACACACATACACACATACGAGGCAAGAAGCCTCATGGCTCTCCTCTCCCATACAGCTCCAGGAGCAACTCTGTACTGCAATAATCCTCATATACAGACATGCAGAAGTAGGGGTATTATCTCTCCGGAGAGCCCCGAACCTGGGTAAACCACCGTGTGATGTTGCCCTATCCCGTCCAGGATCTCCACTGCAGCCTTGCTCTCACCTCTTAAGCCATCCCATGGCATCTGCTGTCCCGGGGCACCCCCCGTGAGAAAACGACGACAACGACGCTCCAAGATTTACGCATATCATGTGACGAATAAAAATATAGCTCCAAGTAAAATTACCGATGGTCGTTAGAAGAAAAAGGGGATGCCTTCCGGGGCATCCCCAAGCTTAGTTTCTTGGGAGTCCTTGAATATTACCTTGGGGTGCCTCGGGCATCCCCAAGCTTCGTCTCTTTCCACTCCTTATTCCTTCATCCATCGTGATCTCACCCAAAACTTGAAAACTTCAATCACACAAAACTTAACAAAACCCTCGTGAGATTTGTTAGTATAATAAAGTAAATCACCACTTTAAGTATTGTTGTGAACTCATTCCAAATTCATATTATCATTATATCTACTGTAGTCCAACTTCACCATGGTTCATACCCCCTGATACTACCCATAGATCCATCAAAATAAGAGAACAATGCATAGAAAACAGAATCTGTCAAAAACAGAACAGTCTGTAGTAATCTGAACATCTACCATACTTCTGTAACTCCAAAAATTCTGAAAAATTAGGAAAAAATAAAAAATTTGCATATCAGTACTGTTTAAAAATTTCAGAAACTTTTGACATTCCAGTAAAAAATGTAAATTCACGCACTACAGCCAAAGTTTCTGTTTTTTCACTGCACACACCAAACAAGCAATCTAATCATCCTAAAGGCAAATCTTGGCACATTATTTTTATAATACAAGGGATTTATTCAAGGGGGTAATTATTTTTGTTGAAAAGTTTCTGTAATTAAGATTCACAAAGTTTCCGTGAGCATGAACAAAGTTCAAGGAGCTCCCCCACTTCAACGGTGCTCGTCTTTCTTACTTTCACTTCCCTTTTTGAAAAGTTTTAGGTTCCCCGCTTTATTTTTTTGTTTTTAAACTATATATAAAAGCACACAACAGAATAAAATGATTCTCTAAAACTTCCGGGTTGTCTCCCTGGCAGCGCTTTCTTTAAAGCCATTAAGCTAGGCATAAAGTGCTCAAGTAATGGATCCACCCGGATCCCAAGGTATATCAAAGCCAATTTTAATTAACAATGATTTGTAATTTAGTAGTGAGCACAAAGTAACATATATCATGCAAAAACGAAGTCTAACTCTCTTCCTATGCATCGGCATGTCATAAAAGAACAATTCATGCACACAAAGTAAAGGCCAATGCATAGTATAAACAGTTTCTTGCAATTTTATCGTATTGGAAACATAGAGAGGCGGAGATGTAGTTCCTCTCTCATAATAATTGCAAGTAGGAGCAGCAAGCACATGCATATTATATCTATCAAAATCATCATGTGTAATAGTAAAAGGCAACCCATCTATATAATCCTTAATAAGTGCAAACTTCTCCGATATAGTGTAGTTGGGAGAATTCAAAAAGATAATAGGACTGTCATGTGTGGGTGCAATAACAACAATTTCATGTTTAACATAAGGAACTATAGCAAGTTCATTTCCATAAGCATCATTCATATTGGTATCATGGCCACAAGCATAGCAAGCATCAAGTTCATCAAAAAGGGATATTTCAAACGAATCCAAGGGATCATAGCAATTATCATAGCATTCATCGTTCGGTAAGAACGAAGGGAAATTAAACAATGTATGAGTTGAAGAGTTACTCTCATTAGAAGGTGGGCACGGGTAGCTAATCTGCTCTTCCTCCTTTTGTTCTTCGCTCTCCTCCTCATCTTTTTCATCCAATGAGCTCACAGTGTCATCAATTTCTTCTTCCATAGATTCCTGCAAAATATTAGTCTCTTCTTGGATAGCGGAGACTTTCTCAATAAATTGATCAATATGGGCATTATATTCATAATTGGCATAACAATAACGAAGTATAGCCAAATTTTGAGATCGGTAAACAGCATCATCATAATCTTCATACTTTTCAAACAAAGCTTCAATTTCATAAGCACCCTTAAAAGCAACAAACTCTTCTATTTGTTCCACATCATAGTAATCATATATACCATTAGCATAAGAAGCCAAGGTTTCATTATCATTAAATTTACATGAAAAGGGAAGGTGTTTAGCCTTCATCCTAGAGCAACAAGTAATATCATATCTCAAGCATAGATTCCAAGTATACCATTTCAACATATGAATTTGATCCCATAACAGTTTCCCTTTTTGAGTCAAGCGATAATCCCTAAAGTATTCACGTTGATCCAACGTATATCCCATTATCAAGTTGAATGGGGTTTTCTCAGGATTATCAAAGTAGTGCATAATATTTTCCACATAACGAGCATCGAGGGTTTTAGGAGGTTCCCCATCTCCATGAGTAGCAAGTACACCTAATTTTTTTGGTATTTCGTGTTCCATATCCATAGCTAAAGATAGTGAACAACTTAGAATAGCAAATAAAATCTACTTCGTGATAAAGCAAACAAGCACACACGAGAATATTCACCCCATGCTATTGCTCCCCGGCAACGGCGCCAGAAAAAGGTCTTGATAACCCACAAGTATAGGGGATCAGTTGTAGCCTCTTTCGATAAGTAAGAGTGTCGAACCCAACGAGGAGCTAAAGGTAGAACAAATATTCCCTCAAGTTCTATCTACCACCGATACAACTCTACGCACGCTTAACGTTCGCTTTACCTAGAACAAGTATGAAACTAGAAGTACTTTGTAGGTGTTACGGGATAGGTTTGCAAAATAATAAAGAGCACGTAAATAAAAACTAGGGGCTGTTTAGATAAATAAAAAATTACGTTAGTATAGCGAGTGTGGAAAAGTGATGGTAGGAGTTGCGGAATTGTCCCTAAGCAATTGACTACGTTACTAGACTGATAGCAAGTTTTATGTGGGAGAGGCCACTGCTAGCATGTCATCCCTTACTTGGAATTCTATGCACTTATGATTGGAACTATTAGCAAGCATCCGCAACTACTAACGTTCATTAAGGTAAAACCCAACCATAGCATTAAGATATATTGGTCCCCCTTCAATCCCGTATGCATCAATTTCTATGCTAGGCTGAAGCTGCTATCACCCTTGCCCTCCAATACATAGTCCTATCAACATACAACTAACCCTATGGTGTGATCCACGCGTGCTCTCATATGATGGGCACAAAAGGACAGCAACATAACCACAAGCAAATTAAACCAATCATAGCAATTCACCAATCACCGATAGGACAACGGATCTACTCAAACATCATAGGATAGCCATACATCATTGGGAAATAATATATAGCGTTGAGCACCATGTTTAAGTAGAGATTACAGTGAGGAGAAGAGGTGTTGAACCGCTGCATAGAGGGGGAGAGAGCTGGTGATGACGGCGGCGAAGTTGTTGGTGTAGATCGCCGTCACGATGATGGCCCCGGCGGCGTTCCGGCGCCACCGGGAGAGAGGGGGAGAGAGCCCCCCTCCTTCTTCTTCTTCCTTGTCTTTCCCCCTAGATGGGAGAAGGGTTTCCCCTCTAGTCCATGGACTCCATGGCGGCGGAGGGGCGAGAGCCCCTCCGAGATTGGATCTCTCTCTCTGCTTCCTTCTGTTTCTGCCTTCTCGGATTCTGGCCTTTCACCGTTTCTTAAATTCCCGGAGATCCGTAACTCCGATTGGGCTGAAATTTTAACACGATTTTTATCCGGATATTAGCTTTCTTGCAGCGAAAGAAGGGCACCAACCTCCTTACGGGGTGACCACAAGGGTCCAGGGCGCGCGCTACCCCCTGGGGCGTGTCCCTATGGCTTGTGGGCCCCTCGGGTATCGTCTCGCGTTGATTCTTTTTCCCAAAAATCATATATATTCCAAAAAAAATCTCCGTAAGTTTTTATCGCGTTTGGACTTCGTTTGGTATGGATATTCTGCGAAACAAAAAGCATGCAACAAACAGGAACTAGCACTGGGCACTGGATCAATATGTTAGTCCCAAAAATAGTATAAAAAGTTGCCAAAAGTATATGAAAGTTGTAGAATATTGGCATGAAACAATCAAAAATTATAGATACGACGGAGACGTATCATTGACGCCCGAGAGTTCCTCAGGTTGGACTGTGACTTGTCTCGATAGGACTAGGTCGCCGCGGGCGTTAGCAACGTAGTCCAAACTGGCGAACATGATGACATGATTCAGGGCAAAGGTGACGATACGGCCTAGATGGCCACTGGGGGCGGTGTGTAATACTACACTGCCGAAGGCAAAAACTGGTCGGGGACGAAAGCGCCATTGCAGCCAATGCTGCCATCGAACTGCAGATGAGCCATCGGTCCCGATGATCACACGGTGGGCTCTCAATTTGTCGGCACTCTGGGAATGGGGGTACCCAAACCTGCCTGCCTGCGGGCGAGGGCGTGGCCCACCTCGACAGCCCAGTACAGCCCGGCACAGGATCGCTCGAGAGCAAGGCCCTCGCGAGAGCCCCGCCCTCGCGAGGAGAACAACACCAAAACCCCAGAAGGAGGAGACCACTCCAGGCTCCCTCCCGAGGGGCGGAGATCTACGTGCAGCACTCGGCCTCGTGAGGCTGGGGTGACGCAAGCCTGGCCAGGCGGGCACCAGTGGGCACAGCAGGGGCAGTTTCCTCTTTGGTGCAAAAGAGGCAAGGACGTACGCAGGTTCCCAAGGCATCCCCCCAAAGGTTTCCATTCCGGTGCAACAAGACCAAGACCACGAGCCCCGCAGAACGGACATCACCGCCGAGCCCACCTCTGCATCACTACCAGCTACTTTGCAAGCGAAGACCACCTTTCGTTAGGATAAGGTGTACTCCTTGTCCCCCTTCGAATTTGGCCGTTGTGGGATCCCTTCCCGCCAATGCGATAAGGGAAGAGGACCCGGGCCATTATAAATAGAGGCTAGGCTCCACCGTGGAAGGGGACGGATCCAAAATGACCTGAGTGCCCTCACGAGGTTGCTCACCACTGTACCAGTTCATCCACAAACCTCCTCGTGAGGCAATCCACCAAGAGCAGGAGTACGGTTTTACGCTTCGCAGCGGCCCGAACCTGGGTAAATCTGCGTGTTAGTCTTCTTTCCCGCGATTGAGTGAGTTCGATCCGGCTAGGCCGTAGAGCTGAGGGCCTGGGGTCAAAGCTGGTGAGGATCTTCGCACACACCCCTGAGTTCAAACCTCTTTGGGTTTTGTGGAGTCCGAAATCCAACATTTGGCGCGCCAGGTAGGGGGCGTGTCGGGATCCTTCCGCGAGCTTCACCTTGCCTCCGCTCGCCGCTCCCATGGCCAAAGGGCACCGAGCCCGCGCTGAACGTCGGGCTGCTCGTGTCGCTCGGGCGGCGTCTGCAAACCACGCCGCCCCGCGCCGCCTTGCCCCCCCCCCACCCCCCCCCCGTTGACGGACGCCATCACCGGCCCGGCTTTCGGCAGGCGCCGGGGCATGCCACCTTCACCCACCGCGCAGCACGACATCGTCACCCTGACTCCCACCCGCGTCCGCGTCACGGCGTCGTCCTCCCGAGTTCGCCGCGACCTGACGCGCGAGCGAGTCGTGCTCCTCGTGGCCCGCGAACTGCAGCGCTACCACACCGCCCGCAACCGCTACAACGACTGGTTGTGTCGCACGGCGAGGCACGCCAGCATAGCCGGCGTGGTCCAGACGCTCCCTTACGGAACGGGCCTGGGGGCTCGTGTCCATGGAGCCCCTCAGCCAGCCGGCGCAGCGTCGAGGACACGCGGGTGCCCCTGGGAAGCGCGTTACGACACGCGCCCGCTAGGGGTGCGGCCCAGGGCATCAGGCACGCAGGGGTTCACCCCCGGCGCAGACAAAGATCTGTGGGAGACGCTGGCCGTGCGGAGTGGGCGTAGCCTCGCGCCTCCCAGCGCGCACGCCGCCCCTGAAGGGGGCAGCCGGCGACTCGTCTACACCCGCGCCCGGTGACTCGAGCACCTCCACGACGACCATACCGACGGGTGCCCAAGCCGCGAAGGGTGCGGCGACAACCACTACAACGACAAGAGGAGCATTCGTGACCTCGCGAGCGGCTCTCGCCGGGGCTGGCATGGGCAGCCTCGCGAGGGCAGCTGGCGGGATTGGTCTTGCGAAGGTGCCTGGCGTTGGCAGCTTCGTGAGGCCCTCCCGCTGGTGGGGAGCTACTCTGAGCAGGCGCCTGAGTCCCCAGACCGGGCGCCACCTGCCTGGGGACGGAGGGTGGAGCACACGCCCATGTCCGCAGGCCAGGCGCTCCCCGCCTGGAGACGGAGGGTGGAACACACGCCCATGTCCCCAGGCCAGGTGCTCCCCACCTGGAGACGGAGGGTGGAACACTCGCCCATGTCTCCAGGACGGGCGTCGCCTACCCAGAGACGGAGGGTGGAACACACGCCCATGTCTCTGGGCCAGGCCTCACCCGTCTGGCGGCAGAAGACCACGTACTCGCTCATGTCTCTAGGTCTGGCCCGGCCCGCCTGGGGATGGGAGGTTGAGTACCCGCCCGAGGCTTCCGGGCACCCCAGAGAGGCGCACTGGGGCACCGCCTCGGGCGCCAGCCTCGCGCTCGACGGAAGGACCCTGCGCCGAGCCTCACCCGCAGCGCGGGGGGCTGCGGCGCCACCACGACGACAACATCCGCCCCCGGGCTTCGGGACGCCCGAGGCCCTGTTCCGCGCCGGGCCCTTCCTGCAGAGAGCATTGGGGGCTCCTCCTGCGCTCGAGGGCCCGTTCGAGCCGACCCCGCTTCGCCACAACATGCTTGGGGGCAGGAAGTGGGCTCCATGTCCAGGAGGCATGGGGCTCCCTACGCACCCCCGGGCTCAACCCGTGACACTCTCACGTAATAATGAGTGGGCTGTATACGCCCGGAGCGCCCCGAGGACGCGGAGGGGTTCCCATCCACGTCCAAGTGGAAGCCCCATGCTCCGCGCTGGCGGACAACACTGTCCTCCAATGACTATGCCCACGCCTAGTGGATGCCCTATGCTCCGCGCTGGGGGAAGACGAAGACTAGCCTAGGTGCCGGACGCGGCTGTTCTTTGCTTCTTTTTTGTGTTCGAATTTGCCATTTTCTGGAATGAAGCTCGAGGCTTTTCAACCTTATTTGAAAAAAGGGGTGGGAATTTTTTCTCCTTGCAGTTCTCTGTCTTGAAGTTTCTTTTTCTGAATCGACACTGATATCCCACAAGTATAGGGGATCGCAATAGTTTTCGAGGGTAAAGTATTCAACCCAAATTTATTGATTCGACACAAGGGGAGCCAAAGAATATTCTCAAGTATTAACAGCTGAGTTGTCAATTCAACTACACCTGAAAGACTTAATATCTGCATCAAAGTATTCAGTAGCAAAGTAGTATGGAAGTAACGGTAACAACGGCAAAAGTGGCAGTAGCAGTGTTGTAGTGATTGTAACAGTAGCAACGGAAAAGTAACTTAGCAAAGATCAATATGGGAAAAGCTCGTAGGCAATGGATCAGTGATGGATAATTATGTCGGATGGCATTCATCATGCAACGGTTATAACATAGGATGACACAGAAGTAGCTCCAATTCATGAATGTAATGTAGGCATGTATTCCATATATAGTCATACGTGCTTATGGAAAAGAACTTGCATGACATCTTTTGTCCTACCCTCCCATGGCAGCGGGGTCCTAATGGAAACTAAGGGATATTAAGGCCTCCTTTTAATAGAGAACCGGACCAAAGCATTAGCACTTAATGAATACATGAACTCCTCAAACTACGGTAATCACCGGAAAGAATCCCAGTTATTGTCACCCTGGGGGATGCGGATCATAACTCGTAATAGGTGTCTACAACTTGCAAGATAGGATCAAGAACACGTATATATTCATGAAAACATAATAGGTTCAGATCTGAAATCATGGCACTCGGGCCCTAGTGACAAGCATTAAGCATAGCAAAGTCATAGCAACATCAATCTCAGAACATAGTGGATACTAGGGATCAAACCCTAACAAAACTAACTCGATTACATGGTAAATCTCATCCAACCCATCACCGTCCAGCAAGCCTACGATGGAATTACTCACGAACGGCGGAGAGCAACATGAAATTGGTGATGAAGGATGGTTGGTGATGACGACGGCGTCGATTTCCCCTCTCCGGAGCCCAAATCAGGCTCCAGATCTGCCCTCCCGAGGAAGAACAGGAGGTGGCGGCGGCTCCGTATCGTAAAACGTGATGAACTCTTCTGCTCTATTTTTTCTCCGTAAATAGGAATATATAGTAGTGGAAACGAGGTCGGAGGAGCCACTAGGGCCCCACAAGACAGGGGGGGGCGCCCCCTGGCTTGTGGCCAGGTGGTGGCTCCTCTCCGGTTGATTCTTTCGCCAATATTTTTTATTAATTCCAAAAATATTCTCCGTAAATTTTCAGGTCAATCCGAGAACTTTTATTTCTGCACAAAAATAACACCAAGGCAATTCTGCTGAAAACAGCGTCAGTCCGGGTTAGTTCCATTCAAATCATGCAAAATAGAGTCCAAAACAAGGGCAAAAGAGTTTGGAAAAGTAGATACGTTGGAGACGTATCAACTCCCCCAAGCTTAAACCTTTGCTTGTCCTCAAGCAATTCAGTTGATAAACTGAAAGTGATAAAGAAAAACTTTTACAAACTCTGTTTGATCTTGCTATTGTAAATATGTCTAACTTATGTTCAGATTTTCAGCAAAACATTATAGACTAATCACATTCACAATAACACTTAGGTCTCATGTTTAGTCATATCAATGGCATAATCAACTAGTGAGCAATAATAATAAGTCTCGGATGACAACAATTTTATCAAAATAATCATGATACAATATGACATAATGGTATCTCGCTAGCCCTTTCTGAGACCGCAAAACATAAATGCAGAGCACCTCTCAAGAACAAGGACTGACTAAACATTGTAATTCATGGTAAAAGAGATCCAGTCATACTCATACTCAATATCAACTAATAACAAAGCATACAAATGACGGTGGTGCTCTCTAACTGGTGTTTTTTATAAGAGGAGAATGACTCAACAGTAAAGTAAAATAGATAGGCCCTTCGCAGAGGGAAGCATTGATTTGCAGAGGTGCCAGAGCTCGAGCTTTTAAAACAGGGATGAATAATAATTTTGAGAGATATGCTTTCATTGCCAACATAACAACCAAGAGATCTCGATATCTTCCATGCTAGATACATTATAGGCGGTTCCCAAACAGAATAGTAAAAAATTTACTCCCCCTCCACCAATCGATCACACTCCACGGCGGGCCGAATCCACGGGTACCGTCCATACAAACACAATCCTGGGGGAGTTTTGTTTATTATATTTTGACTTAAATTTTCAGCATGGAACTGGGCATCCCGAATACCAGCCACTTTCTCGTGAATGATAGTGAATCAACATGTATCGTGAGAATAACCCACCTAGCATGGAAGATACTGACAGCCCCCGGTCGCCACATGAGCGATTTGGGCATAAAAACGGAATATTTATTTGAAGGTTTGGAGTATGGCACATGCAAATTTACTTGGAACGGCAGGTAAATACCGCATATAGGTAGGTATGGTGGACTCATATGGAACAACTTTGGGTTTATGGAGACAGATGCACAAGCAGTATTCCCGCTTAGTACAAATGAAGGCTAGCAAAAGACTGGGGAGCGACCAACTAGAGAGCGACAACAGTCATAAACATGCTTTGAGATTAACCAACATTGAATGCAAGCATGAGTAGGATATAAATCACCATGAACATAAACATCGTGGAGACTATGTTGGTTTTGTTTCAACTACATGCGTGAACATGTGCCAAGTCAAGCCACTCGAATCATTCAGAGGAGGATACCATTCTATCATACTACATCACAACCATTTTAATATGCATGTTGGCACTCAAGACAAACCATTATTCACTCTTAGCTAATTAAGCATGGCATGAGTAACTATAATCTCTAATTGTCATTGCAAACATGTTCAACCCATAATGAGCTGAATCCTGAACGATGAGCTAATCATATTTACAAAAACAAAATAGGTCGAGTTCATACTAGCTTTTCTCTATCTCAGTCATTTCATCATATATCGTCATTATTGCCTTTCACTTGCGCGACCGAACGATGTGAATAATAAGAGTGCACGTGCATTGGACTAAGCTGGAATCTGCAAGCAGTAACTCAAAGGAGAAAACAAGGCAATATGGGCTCTATGTAAGATAAACAATAATGCATATGAGAGCCACTCAACATGTCATAGTGGTCTTCTCCTCACGACCCAAAGAAAAGAAAAGAAAGAAAAACTATTTACACGGGAAAACTCCCAACGAGCAAAAGAAGAACAAGAAATCTTTTTGGGTTTTCTTTTAATGCTACAACTAAACAAACTAGAAGGTAAAGCTAGAAGTAATTTTTTTTGGATTTTCTCAAGTTTAATTAAACTCACAAGAAGAAAACAAAAAGAAGAAATAAACTACCATGGATGGTACAATGAAAAAGTATGAACACCGACAACTGGAATGAGTGTGTGAACATGAATGTAATGTCAGTGAGAAATGCGTACTCCCCCAAGCTTAGGCTTTTGGCCTAAGTTGGTCTAGGGCCATGGTTGGAAATAACCCTCTCCTGGATACTCCGGAGGATACTGAGGGTTCCACTAATTTGCGAGATCCTGTGGCTCCCACTGAAAAACTGGAGCCTGATATGGATCAAGGGCTGGTGCAGGCTCAGGTGCTGGGGGTTGCGACAGGCCCCAATATCTGTAAACGTCTCCGGGCATAATAGTGTACCTGCCTGAATGGATATTGAACAAAGAAGAAGCAGGCAAAGTAATGATCTCACACGTACCCTGACTAAATACTAAGTTGTAAAGCAGTAAAATCATGTGCTACCATACTATCATAATCTAAATGCCTTGTAGGAAGCAGCATTTCATCTTCCTCGTCAAGCCTAATAGGTATCTCAAAGTGTTTAGCTAAATGAGATGCATAGATACCTCCGAATATAGGGCCCTTCGAACGGTTTAAGTTCAACCGTTGGGCCACTATAACACCCAGACTAAAAGTTCTATCAGTAAGTAAAGCGTGGCGCAGGATAGCGAGGTCGGGGGCACTAAGGCTTCCACTCTCGCCACGACCAACTAAACATCTCCCCGCAAATAATGAATAATAGCGTAAAACAGGAAAATGTACACTAGCCGCTCTTGCCTTTGACACCCCTCTCTCTTCCCCTACAGTGATTGCGGCAATAAAATCCCCCATGTCTCTAGGACGTGGTTCACTGATGCTGCCCTCATGAGGTATTTTGCAAACATTGCAAAAATCGAAAAGTGACATTTCCTTAGGCACATCATATAAATGAAATTCTACCATGGGAGGATTCTTCCTAGGATAAAAATGAAAATTTTGCACGAAAGTATTAGTAAGTAGGAGATACTGTTCACACTTATCGTTGAGGAAGTCGGTGATGCCTGCATTTTCTACTAGATAATAAAAATCTTCATAAATTCCGGCCGCCCTGAAGAATGCTTCACTTGGCCATTCACATGGACGAACCTCCGCGGTACGAGGGATATTGTATTTAGGCTTCTCACTTTCTTTTTCTTTAGAACCCCGGCTTGAAGAGCCTCTTAACAATCTCCTCATCATCTCTTTCTTTGAAAATTAATTCTGAAATTTTTAGTGACTCCAAATAAAAGTGAACAAAACTCAACAAAACTCATAGAAACTACTCCCACAAGTGCCTAGAGGCCATATCATGCATCAAAAACTACTTGGGACCATACAAATTTGACATGCAAGCTCAAGAACAAGGTCACCACAGCAGCCAAAATTTGCAACATATAGAGCACTAGAGCAAAAACTAATTGGATCATTGGAGGAGTCACATACCAATGAACAATCCCCTAAAACAGTTTTGCAAATGGAGCTTTGAGCAAGGAGATCGAAAATGGCAGCAAGATGAGCTAGAACACGGGTTTGAGCAATGGTGGGATTTTTTCTAGATGAAGACGAAGTGGATGGGTGCTGGAATAAGTGAGGGGGCCCCACGTGGGACCCACAAGCCAGGGGGCGCGCCCAGGGGGGTGGGCGCGCCCTGCAGGCTTGTGGCCCACTGGTGCAGCCCCCTAATGCATACTCAGTGCCAAAAATTCTTAAATATTCTAGAAAAAATCATACTAAATTTTCAGGGCATTCTGAAGACTTTCATTTTCAGGTCATTTTTCTATTGCACGGATAAATCAGAAAACAGAGAAATAATAGCATTTTTACTAAATTGAAACTAAGGAACAAAGAATAAAAGTTGGGTACAAAAGGTATTGCTTTTGAAATTCATCCATCTCATGTTCATCAAAAAGAATCTATCAATAAGGTTGATCAAGTCTTATTGACAAACCTTTTTCGAATAACACGGAACCGGAGAATTTTCGAATAACACTAGGTTACCTCAATGGGGATATGCATGTCCCAAACAATAAGTATATCATATTTCTTCTTGGCAGTAGGGAGAGGGAATTCAAAACCTTCAATAATAATCGTTGAAACCTTTTCAATGGAATTCATACTATGAACTTGAGGTTGTTTCTTCGGAAAATGTACCGTATGCTCATTACCATTAACATGAAAAGTGACATTGCCCTTGTTGCAATCAATAACAGCCCCTGCAGTATTCAAAAAGGGTCTACCAAAGATGATCGACATATTGTCGTCCTCGAGAATATCAAGGATAACAAAGTCCGTTAAGATAGTAATGTTTGCAACCACAACAGGCACGTCCTCACAAATACCGATGGGTAAAGCAGTTGATTTATTAGCCATTTGCAAGGAGATTTCAGTAGGTGTCAACTTATTCAAATCAAGTCTACGATATAAAGAGAAGGGCATAACACTAACACCAGCTCCAAGATCACATAAAGCAGTTTTAACATAATTTCCTTTAATAGAGCATGGTATAGTAGGTACTCCGGGATCTCCTAATTTCTTTGGTATTCCACCCTTAAAAGTATAATTAGCAAGAATGGTGGAAATCTCAGCTTCCGGTATTTTTCTTTTATTTGTCACAATATCTTTCATATACTTAGCATAAGGAGACATTTTCAGAATATCAATCAAGCGCATACGCAAAAAGACAGGTCTAAGCATTTCAACAAAGCGCTCAAAATCTTCATCATCCTTTTTCTTGGATGGTTTAGGAGGAAAGGGCATGGGTTTCTGAACCCATGGTTCTCTTTCTCTACCATGCTTCCTAGCAACAAAGTCTCTTTTATCATATCTCTTATTCTTAGGTTGTGGGTTATCAAGATCAACAGCAGGTTCAATCTCCACATCATTATCATTACTAGGTTGAGCATCATCATGAACATCATCATTAATATTATCACTAGGCTCATGTTCATTACCAGATTGTGTCTCAGCATCAGAAATAGAAATATCATTTGAGTTTTCATGTGAATCTATAACAGGTTCACTATCAGCATGCAAAGTCCTATCATCATTCTTTTTCCTTTTATTACTAGAATGACCAGGCGCATCAGTATTAACTCTCTGAGAATCTTGCTCAATTCTCTTAGGATGGCCCTCAGGATACAAAGGTTCCTGAGTCATTCTACCACCTCTAGTCACAACTTTAACAAAATGATCATTGTTCTTACTATTCATCTCACTAAGCAAATCATTTTGTGCCTTAAGTACTTGTTCTATTTGAGTAGTTACCATGGAAGCATGTTTACTAATAAGCTTAAGATCATTGACAGTTCTACTCAAATAATCACCCAAGCGATCAAGCATGTAAGCATTATGTTTCAATTGTCTACTAACATAAGCATTGAAATTTTCTTGCTTCACAATAAAATTATCAAATTCATCCAAGCATTGGCTAGCAGACTTATTATAAGGAATATCACCTTCATCAAATCTACGGAGAGAATTTACCTCTACTACCCGTGTCGGGTTATCAAGACCATGTATTTCTTCAATAGGTGGTAGATTCTTAACATCTTCAGCTTTAATAGCTTTTTCCTTCATAGATTTCTTTGCCTCTTGCATGTCTTCAGGACTGAGAAATAGAATACCTCTTTTCTTCGGAGTTGGCTTTGGAGGTGGTTCAGGAATAGTCCAATCATTATCATTGCTCAATATATTATTCAATAGTAGTTTAGCTTGTTCAACAGTTCGTTCCCTGAAAACACAACCAGCACAACTATCTAGGTGGTCCCTAGAAGCATCGGTTAGTCCATTATAAAAGATATCAAGTATTTCATTTTTCTTGAGAGGGTGATCAGGCAAAGCATTAAGTAATTGGAGAAGCCTCCCCCAAGCTTGTGGGAGACTCTCTTCTTTAATTTGCACAAAGTTAAATATTTCCTGCAAGGCAGCTTGTTTCTTATGGGTAGGAAAATATTTTTCAGAGAAGTAATAAATCATATCCTGGGGACTACGCACACAACCAGGAGCAAGAGAATTAAATCATATCTTAGCATCACCCTTTAATGAGAAAGGAAACAACTTAAGAATATAGTAATAGCGAATTTTTTCCTCATGAGTAAATAGGGTGGCTATATCATTCAATTTAGTAAGGTGTGCCACAACAGTTTCAGATTCATAACCATGGAAAGGATCAGATTCAACCAAAGTAATTAAATCAGGATCGATAGAGAATTCATAATCCTTATCAGTAACAAAGATAGGCGAAGTAGCAAACTTAGGATCATATTGCATTCTAGCATTCAAAGATTTTTCTTTCCACTTGCATAGCAATTTCTTAAGATCATCTCTATCCTTACAAGCAAGAAAGTCCCTAGCTACCTCTCCTTCCATAACATAACCCTTAGGTATATCAGGCAATTCATATCTAGGAGAGCCAGGTCTAGCAGGTGTATCATAGTGTTTAGTTTCAATAATTTCATCAGATTCAGAAATATCATCAGTTTCAGCATTCACTCTAGCAATTTGTTCATCAAGAAATTCACCCAGTGGCACAGTAGTATCAAGCAGAGTATCATCATAAGCATCATGCATAGCGGAAATAGCATCATCAATTACTTGCGACATATCAGATTCAATAGCAGGTGGTGGTGTTGCAAATTTACTCATAACAGAAGGTGAATCAAGTGCAGAGCTAGATGGCAGTTCCTTACCTGTCCTCGTAGTTGAGGGGTAGATCTTAGTCTTAGCATCTTTCAGATTCTTCATAGTGATCAACAGATATAAATTCCAAGTGACTCAGAGAATAGAGCTATGCTCCCCGGCAACGGTGCCAGAAAAAGGTCTTGATAACCCACAAGTATAGGGGATCGCAGCAGTTTTCGAGGGTAAAGTATTCAACCCAAATTTATTGATTCGACACAAGGGGAGCCAAAGAATATTCTCAAGTATTAGCAGCTGAGTTGTCAATTCAACCACACCTGAAAGACTTAATATCTGCAGCAAAGTATTCAGTAGCAAAGTAGTATGGAAGTAACGGTAACAACAGCAAAAGTGACAGTAGCAGTGTTGTAGTGATTGTAACAGTAGCAACGGAAAAGTAACTTAGCAAAGATCAATATGGGAAAAGCTCGTAGGCAATGGATCAGAGATGGATAATTATGTCAGATGGCATTCATCATGCAACGGTTCTAACATAGGGTGACACAGAACTAGCTCCAATTCATCAATGTAATGTAGGCATGTATTCCATATATAGTCATACGTGCTTATGGAAAAGAACTTGCATGACATCTTTTGTCCTACCCTCCCGTGGCAGCGGGGTCCTAATGGAAACTAAGGGATATTAAGGCCTCCTTTTAATAGAGAACCGTACCAAAGCATTAGCACTTAATGAATACACGAACTCCTCAAACTACGGTAATCACCGGAAAGAATCCCAGTTATTGTCACCCTGGGGGATGCGGATCATAACTCGTAATAGGTGTCTACAACTTGCAAGATAGGATAAGGAACACGTATATATTCATGAAAATATAATAGGTTCAGATCTGAAATCATGGCACTCGGGCCCTAGTGACAAGCATTAAGCATAGCAAAGTCATAGCAACATCAATCTCAGAACATAGTGGATACTAGGGATCAAACCCTAACAAAACTAACTCGATTACATGGTAAATCTCATCCAACCCATCACCGTCCAGCAAGCCTACGATGGAATTACTCACGAACGGCGGAGAGCAACATGAAATTGGTGATGAAGGATGGTTGGTGATGACGACGGCGTCGATTTCCCCTCTTCGGAGCCCAAATCAGGCTCCAGATCTGCCCTCCCGAGGAAGAACAGGAGGTGGCGGCGGCTCCGTATCGTAAAACGTGATGAACTCTTCTCCTCTATTTTTTTTCTCCGTAAATAGGAATATATAGGAGTGGAAACGAGGTCGGAGGAGCCACCAGGGCCCCACAAGACAGGGGGGCGCGCCCTAGGGGGGCACCCCCCTGGCTTGTGGCCAGGTGGTGGCCCCTCTCCGGTTGATTCTTTCGCCAATATTTTTTATTAATTCCAAAAATATTCTCCATAAATTTTCAGGTCAATCCGAGAACTTTTATTTCTGCAAAAAAATAACACCAAGGCAATTCTGCTGAAAACAACGTCAGTCCGGGTTAGTTCCATTCAAATCATGCAAATTAGAGTCCAAAACAAGGGCAAAAGAGTTTGGAAAAGTAGATACGTTGGAGACGTATCAGACACCTGCCAGTCTCTCCCTCTCACGCCCCGCGAGCGGGGGCTACGGGCACGGTGCACACACCTTGCCAAGGCCTTGGCATCCTGGTCCTCGCGTGGCGCTCTCGGGTGAGCCAGCAGGCGCGTGTCGCCTCACCATCGCTTGGGGGCTCCAGCCACGGCCTGGCACGTCATCATGGAGCCCCGGGAGGGGCAAGGAATGGTATGGGATCCGCTCGAGCGTCAAGGGGGACTCCTAAGCAACGCGACTCAGGAGCCTCACTGGTCACGTAGCCTCTCGCCCCTTGGTCTCGTCCTGGTGATCCGGAAGCCCCAACGGCGGTCGAGGTACACGCGGGATTGGGCCCTGCCGACGTAGAGCGCCAAGAGGGCTCCCAAACCGCCTCGCTCGCAAGAAAAAAGAACCCCCTGGCAGGACCCCCAAGCTCCCCAGGTGCCACTACCAGACCTCACGGCGCAGAGGCCCGCCGCGGACGCGTCAAGCTAAGTACCCTAATCACGACCAATAGGAAGTCTCAATTAACAGTAATGCAAGGATCCGGATGTGCGACGGAAATGCTAAAGGCGCAAGCGCCATAATTCATTACATGCCCCGCAGGGCCCTCCATGATTTTTAATTGCAAGGAAAGAAAAGGAGAAGAAGGCGAAAGGTGACCCCCTCGAGGGCTGCCACTCCTGCGGCTCAGGCTCGGCGCGACCGCGCTCAGTCGGAGTCCTCTTCCTCCTTGACGGGCCCGTGCTGGCGCGCCGGCGTGGCCGCTTCTTGGGCGGGAGTACGGCGCCGTCGCGGCCTGCTCCCCCCCCCCCCCCCCCGAGGTCCGGGCGCGCCGACACGGTGGCGCGTTGTAGGAGTCATCACTCGGACTCTCCTCGGAGGAGGTATCGCCGTCACTAGAAGCATGACGGCCGTCGCCAAGGGCAAGCTCACCTCCAACAGCGCCGCCGCCGCAAGGGCGGCCACTTGCGGGAAGGCGATCGCTGCCGTCGTCGTCACCCTCCGGGCAGCACCCCAAGCGCCTGCCATCCTCCCCGAAGATCCTAACGAAGAGAGTCGCCGCGCCGTCGTACTTGAAGTGAAGCGTGAGCCTCCCCTCCAGGCCGCGGGCGCGGGCGAAGGTCTGCCACCCGCGGCTCAAGAAGGCGTAACCTGCGGGGGTAGCCTCGATCTCCACCCACAACGCGCCGCTGCAACAACCATCGGCTTGCAGCCATAGGCCCGCGGGCTCGCTGGCCCGCAACGTCTCCACGAAGAATCGCGGGAGCTGCAGCCAAGTGACCGCCGGTCTCTCCACCCACACCACGAACTCCTGGGCTACACCGGCACTGTGGGACCACGGGCGCGGTGGCCGGGCGCTCGCTGAGGGCCTCCCTCCTCGGCCACGGTCGCCACGCCCCCTGCCTCCGCCTGCGCCGGAGGGGTGCCTGCCCTGGCGGGGGTGCGGCCGCGCCCTCGGGGCGCCGCCGTTGACACCACGGTGTACTTGCGGGGATGGCCCTGGCCCCTCTTGGGTGGCTGTTGGTCCGGCCTCTCCTGGCGGGCCTTCCCCTTCTCGGCGGCGGAAAACCTGCTCACCGGCGTCATGGTTGAGAGGGCGAGGCCTTGAGCAGGGAAACAAGAAATCGAGATGGGCTGGGGGCTCCGCCCCCTCTGCCTATTTATAGCCGGGTGGAGGCCAACCGACACCCTTCCACGTTCCGGGTAATGATGGCACTGCTTCACGTCACCTCGTCTACCCCCGTCGGGTCACGTCCGCGCGGGTCGAGGGGAGAGAAGACACAGGGACTAGGCTGCATTCAAGGAAGGGCAATGATGGCCGCCGTTGCGCGCGGGCTTCGTATCAGCTTGACTCAAGGCGGTTCCCGAGGTCTTCGGGAAGTGGAGGCACCCGCGTCTCGTTATGCGCAACGCATCGGGCTGGGCCCGTAGGCAATTGGGGCCCGCGTCGCTCGGGCCGGCTCCTCCGGCTTCACCCCGAAGCCAACCCCAGCGCGCCTTGGGCCCGGGGGCCACTGTCGGCGCTCTGGGAACGGGGGTACCCAGACCTGCCTGCCTGCGGGCGAGGGCGTGGCCCACCTCGACAGCCCAGTACGGCCCGGCGTAGGATCGCTCGAGAGCAAGGCCCTCGCGAGAGCCCCGCCTTCGCGAGAAGAACAACACCAAGACCCCCGGAAGGAGGAGGCCACTCCAGGCTCCCTCCCGAGGGGCGGAGATCTCCGTGCAGCACTCGGCCTCGTGAGGCTGGGGTGACGCAAGCCTGGCCAGGCGGGCGCCAGTGGGCACAGCAGGGGCAGTTTCCTCTTTCGTGCAAAGGAGGCAAGGACGTACGCAGGTTCCCAAGGCATCCCCCCAAAGGTTTCCATTCCGGCACAACAAGACCAAGACCACGAGCCCCGCAGAACGGACATCACCTACGAGCCCACCTCTGCATCACTACCAGCTACTTTGCAAGCGAAGACCACCTTTCGTCAGGATAAGGTGTACTCCTTGTCCCCCTTCGAATTTGGCCGTTGTGGGATCCCTTCCCTCCAATACGATAAGGGAAGAGGACCCGGGCCATTATAAATAGAGGCTAGCCTCCACCGTGGAAGGGGACAGATCCAAAATGACCTGAGTGCCCTCGCGAGGTTGCTCACCACTGTACCAGTTCATCCACAAACCTCCTCGTGAGGCAATCCACCAAGAGCAGGAGTAGGGTTTTACGCTTCGCAGCGGCCCAAACCTGGGTAAATCCGCGTGTTAGTCTTCTTTCCCGCGATTGAGTGAGTTCGATCCGGCTAGGCCGTAGAGCTGAGGGCCTGGGGTCGAAGCTGGTGGGGATCTTCGCACACGCCCCTGAGTTCGAACCTCTTTGGGTTTTGCGGAGCCCGAAATCCGACACAATTAAAGCACCAATGTCGGTGTCAAAACCGGCAGATCTTGGGTAGGAGGGCTCGAGCTGTGAGATCAGACAGATGGTAACATGAGACGAAGAACACGAGGCTTTTACTCAGGTTCGGGCCCTCTTAATGGAGGTAAAACCCTACATCTTGCTCTTATTGTATTGATATTATAGATATTACAAAGTTGATATACCTCGAGATCGTGGATTTGTGGTTTAAACCCTAGGGGCATGATGTTGTGTATGAATATCCTCTACGGACTAAACCCCACGGTTTATATAGGCACCGAGGGCATCTAGGGTTACACGAATGTCGGTTATCACCTATGCACTATACACCAAACGGAATCCTTCTCCCTTGGAGCGCACGTCAAGTCTTCGGCCGAATCCTGGATGCACAGGCCTCATCTCAAAGCCTCTGAAATCCTTCCTCCAGGGTGGGCCCCCAGCTTGGCCCATTAGCTAGCCCACCTCGGCTGGGATCCCCTAGTCCAGGACTCCCTCGTGCCCTACTCATCCTCTCGGAGTCCGCGACCTGTCTATCGCCGGTGTATGTGAGATCAAAGATGGACGGGGACGGGCGACACTGTCCTCCTACCACATGTGCCCCCGACAGCCCGGTGGCGGCGTGTAGGAGACGTCGCTAGCGGCATTCTCGTCCTCGATCCCCAGCGCCGCCTTCGCGTCTGGCTGTGCCGGCTCTGCGTTGCGAGTGGCTGCTTGAGCACATGTGACCTCGTCGAGCACCCGCTCTAGAGCGGCATGAATGTGGGGAGCTGGCTTCGAGTGGCAAAGCTCACGGGCAAGGGGGGTTTTGGATGGGCCATGGTTGTCGGGCACTGATCGTGATAGCGGTCCGGACGCCGGCAAAACTCACCCCGCCCACCCATCCAGGCTGTTTCGATTTGCGGTAAAAAGTGTGTTCGAACCGGTCGGCAGACCGATACAGACCGCCTTGGATGGCAAAATACGTCCGGACCGAGCGGTCCGAATGGTTGCCGGCGGTTCGAGGGTTAGTGTTGGAGTTGCGTCGGTTCGAGGGTTGACGTTTGAGTTGCCCTAATGCGTAGTGCTTTGGTTCGTGTTGTCCTGTTACGAACGAATCGTAGCCAGGTGTCTCCTCCCTTCTTTCGATGCAGGAGCATCAATACCAAAACCACCAACTGATCACGAGTCCCAGCACTCTCATCACTCATTCATTAATCCCCACACAAGCTGCTCAAACACAGCGTCAAGCAAGCTACCACGGCAAGCCGCACGCGCGAACTCTTCCCCTGTAAACCCTCCCGCACAGCACTCAATCGCGCCAGTACAATTCCCACGTCACCGGCGCGTCCAAGAGAGCAGAAACCACGCCACCGCTTGCCTGCACGGATGTACACTATCGTTTAGGACAAAGATCGAATGCGCCACCCCACCGATCGCTTCCAACACTTGCATACTTGCATGCATGCATGCACACTTGGATGCCTGCCCGGCGTCGTGCTGGTCCCGTATTTCGTCATCAACTCGGTCGGAGACACCATGATAAGGTCGTCCAACGAATCCACCTCCATGTCTATCGATTTCCAGATGGGAAGTAGCTGGCGTGTTTTGTGCTCATTCTTAGCCGTAAATCCGCTGGATTTTTGCACTTAGCAGTAAATCCACTGGACCCGCAACAGCAGCAGCAGCATCGTATTCTCCAACAGGAAATCAACATCCTCCTTTGACCGCCCTCAGAATTCTCCAACAGGAAATCAACAGCAGCAGCAGCAGCACCATCTGGATGTTTATTTTGGATGCATCTTCTGCAATGATATGATTGCACCATGTGACCACCTCGGGTTTTTTTCTGACCCAACTAGGATCCGAAGGCCGAAGCTGCTGCTGGTTCTTTTTTTTTACAGAACCTTCTACTGCCTTGTTCTTACATTGGTTCCAACACTTCTGATCAAGGCACTGCAGCTTCAGCAAGTGAAAACGGCCACTGCTGCAGCAGTACATACATTCAATTATCTCATGAGCAGTAGACGGTGGTGGCGTCAGGAGATTGATTGCTCTTGGTTCCCAGCGTGTACAAAGGCGGCAGGTTGGTTGCACATGCTGCCCAAGTGACGCCACACGAGTACAGGAGACATTAGCTATCAGCCATCAGTGCCAGCTCCCCTCCGCGGCGGCCGCTTATTTTTATCCGGTGATTTGGTACTGATGCAGCTGGCCAAAGCTTGCACAAATGGCAACCCCAGCATGACATGACATGGCGACAAAGCCAAGGCAATAAAGCCCCCCAAAGAGACAAAGGAAGCCATCAAAACCGGCCTAACAACCCCATTGACACCAATTTATTTGACAGCAAGGACGAGGAGCATGCTGGGCTACAGGGGCCAGCCTGTGTGTCCCAGGATAACATGTGATGCTGTTCCATTGGATGCTCACAAGATGATGATGATAGGATGTACAGGGTCACCTTAACATATTGTATAATGTTTATTTTTATATATGGCAATAAAATAGACAACGGTATGAACCAACTCTCTGGACTCGACAACCTACCGGACAAAATTTCTTACAGATTGAATGAACAAATGTAACTGTACAAGGAAACACCTCTCTGGACTCATCAAGAACGCCAGCCAAATTGTATATTGAGCCTCAAAGCTGACTGTACGAAGCCCGATGATGCTTTGATGCACCTATAACGGAAGAGAAACTTTTGGGGGACAATATGGTGATGGAAAGCCTAGATGTCTCCAGATTGTACATGGACAGGAACAGGAAAGGATGAATATTGGTGCTATATGCATTTACGCTGTCGCAAGGGCATGGTAGCTAAGGGCGGATAAGCAGATGGATGAATTTGAGGATTGACTCTGCAGGTCGGAACAAGGCTCGGGAAATACTGACTCGGAGTATCCGGAAATGTTGGAGCAAGACCAGGAGGCAGAATGCGCTGAATCAGCTATGGTGAAATTGATATTGGAGAGGCAGATATTGGTGAAAGGATCGCCATCGATTCCTGACAAAACTCCTGCCACCGAGATGTTTGTTCCAACCATGTCTTTTAAGGTGATTCCACTTATCACCGGGAGCGCAGAAGGATCAAAATGGTCACCAGGATGGCTTGACCAATCTCCGGTGAACTCGATTGCAACATGGACATTTTCCATTTGGACATCTGATACTATCGCATCCCTTATATAACCACCACGGCCTGGTGCGGTCCTGAAGGAGATGCCTTTGGCTGAACCATGGATATGAAGTTGATCAACATGAACATCCGCGATCCCACCAGACATTTCACTCCCAAATGCAAGAGCAGCTCCCAGTGAGGCTTGCAGATCCACTCTACTAATGTGAATGTCTGAGGTTGGCCTTCCAAATGTAATGCCATAGTTGTCCCACCCACTTTTTAATGAGATGGCATCATGACCGACGCTAATTCTGCTGTTCTCAATGCACATATTCGAGCATGAATCTGCAGAGAAAACAATACATAAGTTATTCAAAATCTTTAGCCATGCTACTGCAGTAGATCAATGCTAGCAAAGAACCTGCAAATATAACACAAGCAATTTAAGGGAACACATAATGGAAACTCAAAACAACCTACTCGGTACAAAAATTAACACAAGCAATCAGGATAAAATATGTCAGATCGACGCTTGTATTTTATCCCGATTCTTTTCATTACCGAGTAGGTTATTTTTACTAACTCCTGGAACACATAATGGTAACTCCAACTAAGTAGCAAAACCCATTTAATTGTGGAAAATATATCTATGTATGTACATTTAGAATATTAATATCCAACCAAAAGCTAATAGATGGTTCAGATCAAATATGATGCATGGACTTTTACTAAAGTAGCAGCACATGAAGAGCGGTGTTACCTGGGACAATTCCATTGGTTAGTGGAGCATCCAATGCCGTCTCGATTGTGATATTGTGGATCGTTACATTGCTGGGAGGAAAAAAACATGTCCTTATACAATTTGCAAATACACGTCTCAAACACTAAAATGGGCTTAAATTTATCTGAAAGAAAATGTCAACATACCTGCAATAAACAGGGTGTATACCCCATGCTGGAGAATTTAAAAATGTCAAGTTTGAAATCACAATTTCTTCCGAATCCTCAAACTCCACAAGATGAGGGCGGCTATAGTTCAACTTATTTGAGCGAAACCAGTTCCACCATATCAAACCCTGACCATCTACGATTCCATTGTTCCCTGTAGAAAATATACTTTAAATGTGACTATGAATTGAATATACGAAAACAAATAACCAACCAAATAAAATTCTGATGGCTGACAGAAAAATGTATTTACCTGTAATTATGACATCAGTAACATTGTGCCCATTTATTAAGCTGCGATGCCTTGCACCCGGAAGATCAATTCCTTGGCCATATGATGGCAAAGGTTCCACAATTGGCCATTGTGTCACATCCTGCAGTGCAAATGCAAATTTATAGTCAATTACAAATACAATGAGTAGGGAATGAACTCCCGAGGTTAAAAAGAATAAATGAGGTGTAAATAAATATTTTCTTCCTTTTATACTAATTTATGCTGCCTATGTTATCCTATTTCCCATAATTTCAAACTTCAAAACAATGTAGTAGAATAAAACTCGACAAAATGTCCTCCATTCTGTGATGTCTATTATCTATTACAGGCAGGGAATTAAAATCAGCCAACATGATTAGAGAAGCAGCTTGACTTCAAAACAATGCAAGCGCAAATTGTCTTTCCTTGGTCGCTGGTCTCACATGGACAGCTATGTGTCACCATCTGTTGCCCTTTCTTATTAGGAAAGACAAAACCGATAGACAGATAGTCGAATATTAGGCTGCAAGTGTTTACTAAATTTTATATACACAGACCCCAAGTATAAGAAAATTCACAGTGATTTCCAAATATGCGCAAGACCAAAATAATGATTATATTCATAAGAAAACGTCTTTCCAAGTAAAATTAGAACATTGCATATGACCTCTACCTAGAGACATGTCAAATCGTTCCAACGACATCTTCCACCAACCATACATAAACGAACAAATAAGCAGACAGCTAAGAATATTGCAAGTTCCTAACAGTTATCAAAGTTAATGCAATTGAAAGCGATGGATAACCCCACATTCATGCAACGATGCCTAAAAAGTCAATTGATAACAAGAAAACATCCTAAGCTCCTACTGTGAGTGAACAGAAGCAGTAGGTATGCCACAACGATCCATGGAATAGGAGAACATCCAATCCGTGGAATCAGCAGAACTGCAGAATTCTGATGCTGATAGAATGATAAGACATTTATAAGTCACTAATGTGGAGAACAACCTTGATGCCGATGATGACAGCGTCCTTCTCCAGGAAGAGGGTTAGGTGGCTGGTGAGGTTGAAGCTGCCGGTGAGCCACCGCCCCTTGGGCACGTACAGCTGTGCGCCGCCCTTGTCAGCAAATGACCGTAGATAGAAGATAGCGTTCTGGAAGGGCACCGTATTGATAGTCAGGCCGTCGCCGACGGCCCCAAACTCAGTGATCGTCACGCTATGTGGCCGCGGCCGTCCGCTGTACCGCGGACATTGCGCCTCCCCCTGCGCGAGGCCAATTACGGCAAGCAGCGACGCCAGAACTACCTGCAAACAAACAGAGCAGCACAAGAACACGAACAAGTCAGTACTAGTTTGCACTACAACTCCATGAATCCAACACGAAGCTTCGTTTTTTTTTTCTTCAGATCAATCGGGAAAGCAAATTCGCAAGAAGCAAGAAACAGCGCATCGGATCGCAAGATCTCAACAGGAGGATCTCTAATTTGGGGAGGACACCAAGCGGCGGAAATCAATAACAGTGGGGGTGCCCTAGCTCCCCACGGCGCCGTGCAACAACCAAACTGAACCAATCCGGGAAGGAAGCTCCGCGAAGAGCACCTTCGCGGTCATAAAAACCACAGGAATTCCTTAACCCAAGCCGTGATTAAACGTACTTACTAGCCTCGCCATGAGTGTCCCTCCCCCTTTGCGGCAGAAGGGGGGAGAGCGGCGCGGCCAACCAGAGGGTAGGGCCCGAGAAGATGTAGCTCCGGGAACCGCAGGAGAGGAAGACGAAGGCAAGCAGCTCAGTAATTGGCTTCGGACTGAGAGAGATGAGGAGGAGGCGGTGGAGAGAGAGAAGAAGAAGCAGCAAGCCGCAGCAGAGCTGAAGTTTTGATGATTGGGTATGATACAGCTTGGCATGTACTATTTGTTTAGTCTTCTAGACTTTAGGCATATAAAGAAAAATGCAAAATCTCCGCTTAGGACTAGGAACAAAGAGGGAGGAGGAAAACTTGGGAGAAAGAGGAGAGGCTGACCAGTGACCAGCAAGCTCTTATGGCGATGGCAACGATGACGGTGGCGGGCATCCGACGACATGCTCTTCTAAAGGCTCACCGGCGACGTAGTGGGTTCACATCATCTCTCGAGCTTGGAGAGAGATTGCCTGATGAGGGTGTATACCACCGTCACTAGTGGTGACGATCATCGGATGAGGTCGACGACGAGGTCTGACGAGAAGGGATGAGAGAAGGAAGGTGGATGTGTAGCAAGAGAGAAGAGAGTCGGAAAAAAGGTGGACGAGAAAATAAAGGGGTCGAAGGAGAAAGAAAGACGACTAGCGACAAGATAATTTGCTTCCCGATGCCCCAAGGGATTGTCTTGCCATAACATCGTCCTAAATAATAAACTACTAGAGCTCATAGGCGAGACACAATTTTGTCGTATAATGCTTGAGCTGGAACTAACACGGATTTGATGTTTTAGTCTCAATACTATATGTATATAGCTTATTTTTTTTCTATTTTTTAACATTGGAAAGGTCCCAAAGGACCCATATCCAGAAGTTGGATTAAGTCAAAGCGGTGAACCTACATCTCATAAAACGACTCAATAAACATAAAACTACAATCCAACCACTTCGGCTCGGATCATGTCCCTCTCCTCCTATCCTCCTCGGGTGACCGACGTCCTCAATCTCCTCGATTCCGATTCGAAACATTTTGGCTAAACTAGCAGGGGTTCGCTGAGGCTATCAGGGAGAGGTGGTCCGTAGCTAGGACGAAACCATGTCGGGCCATTTCGGTTGTCGATTCCTGGCACTTTGTGCCAAACGAGCGAGGCAATTCATGAAGGGATAGGATGCCAACATTGGCGGGAATCTACGGGACCGTAAGAAAGACATACTTACCAATATTCAGGTGTTGCATATCCGAGCGAATTCTACGGGTCTTTTCCCTGATGAGTGATTGATTCAGTAAGGACTCAACGAACAACTATAATGGCCATCTACTATGACGAGGAATGCTACACGCGCCAGCGGGGTACCCAAAGATGGGTCCTCCAGGGTGACGCAAATATGGCTTACTTCCAGGTGGTTGCCAATGGATGTAGGCGCCGCAACACCATCCCCTGTTATGGGATGGAGATAACCTCCTGCAACGCCCGTCGAACATTCAGACGCATGTGGATGGTTATTATAAGGCCCTCTTCTCTCCTCCCCTAGGGAGGCATGTCTCTAGCTCCGGACATCTGGGAGGGGGGCCAGCTGGTCTCGGAGGTTGATAATGGGGCCCTCACGGACCCATTCACGGAAGAGGAGGTCCTAATGGGCATCAAAGGCATGGATCATGCTTCCGCACCGGGCCCTGATGGCCTGCCAGTAAAGTTCTTCGAGGTCTTTTGGAGCTTCATCAAGGAAGAAGTGATGGCGATGTTCGAGGAGTTCTATGTGGGCGTCCTTGACCTTTCCCGACTTAATTACGGGATTATCACACTGGTCCCCGAGGTGTCAAGGGCCTCAAACATCCGCTAGTTTCGCCTGATCACAGTCATTGACGTGATCTTTCGCATCATGGCAAAGGTGTACGCCAATAGAGTGACTCTTCTCGTGTACCGTATCACCCACCCTAACTAGTCGGCCTTCATCCAGGACGATTCATGTTGGATGGGGTCTTGGTGTTCCACGAGGTCAGAGTAAAACACCAGAAGGTGGTCTTCTTGAAGATCGACATCCGTAAGGCCTACAATACAGTTCATTGGTCCTTCCTTCGGGAAGTCTTGTTGTGTAAGGGCTTTGATGACCATTGGGTAACCTGGGTCATGGAGATGGTGTCCATCGGCCGCACCGCGGTGACATTAATGGTGATATAGGACCTTACTTCCCCACCCTCTATGGTGTGCGGCAAGGAGACCCTCTCTCCCCTTCTTGTTCAACATGGTGGCAGATGCTCTTGCGACCATTCTGGACAAAGCCAAATTGGTTGGCCATATCCACGTGGTTGTGCCCCCATTTGATAGGAAGGGGTGGGGTCTGTTGGAGATATGCCCTAGAGGCAATCATGTATGATGATATTTCTTATGTGTTTATGAATAAAGATAGTCATTGGACATTATCAATGATGTGTATCAGCAAGTACGTGACTTGTTTGTGGGACTACGCATTGTATGATGATAGTCTTAAAAGGTCCCTAGTCGAAAGGGTTGTGTGGACGCGCAGCTGACTAGACTAGCATATGACACGGTGGATGGCTTGGTCTCACTGGCCGTGGAGCATTGGATGCTAACCAGATAATATGGACTCGGAAGGATCTGGTCGGATTCGACATAGTCGGATCCAAGTCGAGATAAGGTCCGAGTCGGACAAACCCAAATATGAGACGTAGCGATATGTCATCTGTGAGTCTCTAGTACAACATACGTTCTATGTCCTAAGACCTTATCTGGCGCATGTACTCGGGATGGTGACAGACCTGCTTTGGGCTGACCAAACGCTACTCCGCAACTGGGTAGTTATAAAGGTAGGTTTCAGGCTTGTCCAGACCCATGTTGCGAGACATGGTCGAGCAAGATGGAATTTGCCCCTCTGACCAGGAGAGATATACTCTGGGCCCCTCGTGTGATCCAACCAAGATAAGCATGGCCATGTGACAAGGATTATGAGATAATATGGTTTGTGGTCGGCATCACTGGAATGAGAAAGAGGTCGGGCTAGTACAAGGATGACAGACACGCCTTGAGCCGACAACATATATCGTGTGGCAAAGGGAATAGAAATGTGATGTACAGGTTCACCTAACCAGCTTCATTGTCTACTTGGTGGTCGGCACGCCTTGCTAGAGGCCGCTACCAACCAAGCAGGTCGGAGGTGATCCGACCTACGACCAAGCCGGCTTGAACCTAAGGGGTCGCGCGCTTAAGGGAAGGAACCTACGAGGTTGGAACCGGGGACACTGGTCGGATGTGGTCCGAGCTGGACTTGGATCAAGACCGAGTAGACTTTGGGCTTTAGGATTCATCTGAGGCCCAAGAGTTGAGCCCGTGACGGATGCATATATATAGTGGAGGTGCGGCACACTCTTTCGGTTGATCTCTTCCGCGATGTCACTAGGGCTTTGCATGTGTTGCAACTAGCCACCTCCAATCGCCGCCGGTTGTATGATCGTACCTAGCAGTCCGCCGCACGACGTTCCTCATACACGCACGGATACCGTTAGAGGCGGTGCACTTGTGCCACTCCGGCGAACCCGTTCGTGGGATCCGATCGGCTACATGGGAGATCGATGAGGAGGAGACGATTTCGGAGTTGCGCTGCCTCAACTCTTATTCCGTTGCACGACACTATGTGTCTAGTGGTAACAATCCGTGATCCATTCTCGTAGCATGTTCCTGGATGTTCTGCGGGTAGGAATTTTTAATTTGCAGTCGACACACTCTACTGTAGAACCCAACAGGGTCTCCCTCCTACAATAAGTCGATGACAACATTATTATGGTCGATGGATCCTTGTTAGACATCACAAACCAAAAGTTCCTTCTTCTCTACTTCTAGCAGATGTCGGGGCTTACCATCAACTTTGACAAGAGCGAGGTGTAGGAGCGTCAGAGCATTGATGGCCGCCTAAACTACCCTTTGGGGCCTTTCCCTGCGTCCTACCTGGGGAACCCCATTAGCGACTCTCAACTTGCGGTGGCGAAGCTTGACTCTACCATCACCAATCTCCAAAGCTGAGTTGAGCCTTGGCAGGGAAGGTGGCTCTCTAAGGCGGCTAGGACGGTGTTGATTAACTCATCCCTGTCAAGGATGATCAGGTTCATTATGAGCTGTTATAGCCTTCATGAAACCCTGCATCATGTGATCGCCAAATATCAAAGTTCTTCTGGGATGGTGACGGGGACAAGCAAAAATATAATTAGGTGTGTTGGATTGACATTTGCAGACCCAAAAGACCAGGAAGGGTTAGGGATAATGTCATCCAAACGGATGAACATTGCCCTGCTACCAGATGGTTATGGCGCATTACAAATGGTGAGGGTGGCTTGTGGCTCGACATCATCAGAGCCAAATACTTGTGCGACCAACCTCTAGCTTTCTGCCAGAGAACTAGCAGCTCCTTGTTCTGGCAATCGATCATTCATCTACTCCCTGTCCTACGCATTGGTTCCTCGATCTCGGTGGGGTCTGGGATGTCGACCCATTTCTGGTTCGACTGTTGGGCAGGTGATACCCCCTTTGCCGCTAGATTTCCTGAGTTATTATCCATCTCTATGGACCCTCAGATTTTCGTCAAGGTGTCCCTTATTGACTTAGGCGCCTAGCTCTCGGGCGATCTTTCGCCCCACCGGAGCAAGATGCCTGGCTGGGGCTTCTCGAGTGTGTCGCCCTCCACCCTCCGGACATCGACCAGGCTCAGGACCGTATGTCCTAGCGTCTTGACTCGTCTGGTCGCTTCTCCACTAAGTTGTTGTACGGGCTATTGCGGCCTCTCCGAATCCCGAGCCTCTTGTGCAAATTTGGAACATTAGGCCCCCGCTTAAGATTATGATATTTCTATGGCAATGGATCCATGGTCTGGTACCTTCAGGGGTGGAGGTACTCAAGCACAACAGTCTTGATGATGAATTTGTCCGTTGTGTGAGACTATTGAAGATTCTAACAACATCTTTGTCTGTGTGACGACACAATTCCTCTGGAGTTGTTTCCGAGAAGTGGCTGGTGCGAGATGGTGCAACACCACTTCCCAGACCTATTCTAGGAACTTCAGGCATTCGCGTGAGGGTCCCTCCACACTAGGTGGTTATGCATTGGGGTTCTTGCGTGACTTTGTGGACGATTTGTAATAAGCTTGTGACTGAATGTGCCCCTCATCAGTAACCTACTGATGCTATCTACCAAATGTGTGGCTACTTGCAGCTTTGGAAGCCACTTAGCTCAACATGGAATGGGTACCCGCTACCGCGAACCAGGCGGGTAAAAACCCTATTAGGGTAAGTGTTTGGGAAAATTAAATACACATGGGTTTGCAAATGGTAAAAATGTACCCATCGGGTAAGCCGGGTACAGGTACGAGAATGCAATACCCATACCAGTGTACCTGCAACTCGCATATTAGTACATGAAATGCTAAAATATATGTGCTAAAATGTTGTAATGTTGTGTATATGTGCTGAATTTTTGAAATATAAATGTTTAAGTTCTGAAATACATGTGTTGAATGCTGAAATGTGGTATATATGTGGTGAAATGCTAAAAATATATGCTGAAATTTTGTGTTCTACACTCTGAAATGCCGAAATTATACATGATAAAATGTGAAATGAAAGGTGACTGAGATGGGTCTTTTTAACCGTCGGTATTACCCGCACCAGGCCTGGTACGAGTATGGGAACAATATGAAACATGAGGTATGGGTATGGGTACGGGTTTGGGCAAAAAAATGGGATGAGTGTGGGTTTGGGCAAACCTTACCCGCACCCAAACCTATGGGTGCCATGTTGACGCTTAGCCGCGGTTTGGAGGCATCAACATCTTCATTGTAGATCTTCGGGCGTTGGCTCTTCGTTTGGCGTCGCCTCTCCCACCTGAACCCGATTAGTCTCTTGCCTTCTTCGAGACCGTGACCGTGGCCGCTCCTTTTTGTGTGTGCTTTTTAGGTCTTGTTGAGTTGTGCCCTCAGCATAACCCATCCGTACTATGTTGTGTGTTACTTTGTGTTGTGTTGTGTGGTGTTGCTTTGTATGAACTCGCTTGGCTCTAGTGGTTTGCTTTATATATAAAGCGGGGCGAAAGCCTTTATTAGTAAACTATAACCCAATCCCGAAATATCCACGGAGGATCGTAGATCAAAAAGAAAAATTGCAATTGGGTCCTAATCTCAACTTCAACTCAGATTCGCCCCAGCCATCGACTAGGAGAAACCACTTGGGGTCTTCGGACCGCCACCATGTTTTCTCCAACAACAGAGACCCAGAGGAGGAACATATGTACTCTAAGGATGTCTCTGATAGCCTGCATTAGGCCCAAACAAGCGCGCGCGATGCAGTTTTTTCCCTTTTGGTTGCCTGCCTTGCACCAAAATTTTGGTCCATATGTACCTTAAAGCACCTCCGGGCCTGGCTGAGGAGGAACGCTCAAATCGTCCATTTTTTCACAGCCATGCCCGAGTGAGGCAACTCGAGTGGCGTGGGTGTCGGAGGCTGCACCCGAGGAGCCATGCTGGAGATGTCGTGTTTCTTCCCGAAGCATCACCATAACTCCCCTCACCCTTATCTCACCCCTCACTCTCCCCTCTCTCCACTCACACACCGGTGGTGACAATCAAAAGATCTGGATGTGCATCGAAGCAAAGATCTCGATGGCGAGCACCTACGTCGATCATCGGCCTCATCACCTCACTAGCAGGCAATTGTCAGTGACAGTAAACCATCCGTCTCGATGAAATTGATTTATCATGCCCGCATTCCATTTATGCATCGCGCAATAGGCATCCAATCTACCTCTTGGGTTCAATTTGGTACTCGATTTAGGCAAATACCAATGGGATTGAGTACGATTTTCATCATAGGGGGGGGGGGGTAAATCGAGCTTACATCCATTGACAACCATCCCAACAAGAACTACATCCTAGTTGCGGCGAGCCTGAAGGCACTTGGAGTGGCGGTAGCCTTCAAGCTTGTAATTCTCGACCTTCAAGGCTAGTGTACACTCGCCTAGCTCAGGCACCCTGACCACCATGTCCATCACTTTGCATTGCTAGCGTCTTGAGGCTCGACCGGTTCATCATTGGCAGCATCCACCATCTCCTCCTCGTCCTCCAGAATGATGATGGTCGGTGCCACTTTGATGGTTGACTAGTCATCATAGGCCCTGACAAACATGTACTTGGCCCATCTGGCTCTCTGGCCTAGATTGGCCAACTCAACTTCATCCACCGCCTGCCGTAGTATGTCCACTAACATAGCGCCTTTGGCTAGGTCAAGTATCAGCCTCTTCAACTCCATCTTTGTCACCTTCATAGCACAACATCTGCCTATTTATGCATCTCATCCACGCACATGAACTGAGAACACACCTCCATGGTCTTCGCGAACTTGGTGTGGTCACTGAGCAAGCACCCAAGGAGGAATGCCCTCCATCTAGGGTCGTTGGGGAAGGGGTTCATGGCGATGGAGCAGTGGAGTGGTGGTGAAATAGAGAGAAAGGGTTGTGGAAGAGGAGATGATAGAGGGGAGAGAGAGAGAGAGAGATGACTGGAACACTTTAGTGGGAGTGTGGAGGTAGATGAATATGGGCTTTGGAGAAATTTAGGTGTTTGGGATAAATGAAAGTTGATCTTTGGCAGCAGCTATGGTAATTTGGGTGTTGCATTTTGTCCCTTAATTGACCTCCATTCATCTTGTTCATAATGCAGATCGACCAGGCTGCTTTGGGGAACTCCAGAGGCAAGGAGGTGGTTGTGGCCGACAAGAAGGGCAAGTCGGTGTTGGAGCGCGGCAACATCCCCAAGCAACATAAGAACTATGTCCATTTCCATCGGGCGCTAGCTCAACCCACTTTTGCAAGGTCATCCTTGCACCCAAAGGTAGAGTGTGTGTCGATGCCACTCTAGTGCACCAAGCACTTGACCATCGTCCCAGAGGAATTCGTGCTGAGGACGAACATCGACTGTGCTTGGAGGGTGACGGTTTGGATAATCAACCGCAGGCTCACCCTTGATCAAGGTTGGCCCCCCTTAGATGTTGTTCACCAGATGGTACCTCACCACCTTCAAGATGTCGACTCCCAACAACCTGAAGGTGATCGTCTTCAACGATGAAGGCGTCGAGGTGGTGACCAAGTGCAAGAAGCACGAAGAGGCCTTTGACATTGATCCTCGGTAGCAAGTTATCTCTGCAAATTGCTGTGGGTTGTTTAAGACTGTTTGTCGTTTAACTACATATGTGACTCTGTTTAAGACTGGTTTATGGGTTAACGGTATGCTCGCTACTTCCTATATGGTGTGCTTATGTGTGTTTGTGTGCTATAACCTCGCCACTCCAACAAGAGGTTACTAGACCACATGTCTTGCATATAACCAAACAACAACACTTTGCATATGCCTAGAATACGCGTGCAACCAAACACCGCGTGTGCGTTTTTGCTCAGCCAAGCTGGAAGGGATTCAGGCAAATAAACTATGTCACAACATGGTTTTTGGCATGTTTCCACTTAGCCAGGCTGAGTCGGGCCACAAATGCAAAGTGCTCAATTTCCATGCACACTACCAAACGCACTCTAAGACAAGTTGCACCGACTCCGACAAGGCACTTCCAGGTTGGGAGGAAGAAGAGGACCGACGACAGTAAGCTTGACATGCCAAAGTTCCTTTGGGCTGGTCTGCAGCTAGAAGAATCACCAGCGAGGCTTTGAAGACCAGCCATCGGCCTCCTATAACAACTCCTCTAAGTGATGTCGGAGGCGTCAGCGTGCGACATAGCTTCACACTAATGAGTGTCGGTGATGATGAAGCACCTCTCAATCACTGGAATTAGGGTGTCCACTTATCTTGTACTTTGTGTGCACCACCCAGTGGCCACCGACGCTAAGAAGAATGGTGGTCCGACATCCTTTCAGGTACATCCACGAACATGGATCTTCGTTGTCAGAAGGATGGTTGTATGTGACTGACTAAGCTCGGATATGGCGGCGACACGCTCCACCTCGGCATGATGCGGTAGGCCAGTAAGGCACACCTAATCCTACACCTAGTATGTACAAGACTTTCCCTCACACCTCTCCCATCTCTAAACCCATAAGACTTTCCGCCAGAGAAGAAAGCGGATCGTGCTAGGGCCTCTTCCTCATGAGAGACACTGGGGGGAGAGGAGAAACTCTCTCTATCCAGCACCAGTCGATTATAGCTTACATATTGATAAGCATGAATTGGGAAACAAACCTCCAATGCAACTCACATGAATATCTGCAGATGGAGTGTCCTTTTTATTTTGTTCCATCACTCCATCAAGAAAGTAGCGACTAGGCACCACAACACCACTCAGTGCCTCTTTGATTCGAATGATTTCTAGAGGAGTTTGGAGGGATTGGATCCTTAGGATTTTTTTCATATGTTTGTCATTTGATTCGTACGATTGATTCCTATATGAATTTTTCCTAATGATTTCTTAGTACTTCCTCCGTCCGGGTGTATAGGGTCCATGGGTAGTTATAGATCAACCATTTGCCTAACTAAACATGTGTTATATGTAATCAAAGCCATGTCATGGAATTCATATGCAGATGTACTTTCTAAAAATATATTTTTCGTCACGTCCATATTTAGGTAGTTGAATCATCGACCTAAAACTATGCGCATATATGGGAAAATAGCTGGTGCACCGGAGCTTGTGGTGCTACCAGTGCACCGAACTCACATTGTGCTTTTAAAATGTTCAAAATATTCTGAAGAAAAATTAGCACACTCACACAACATCAATGTAGGTTTTCACAAAATACCAAGTCAAAATTCGAAACATAACTCGAAAAACAAAAATGACAAATTCAACACTGAATAGTACATAACATAACTTGGGCTTTAGATTTGGCCCATTATCACACTGATGTCAAATTTGTCATTTTGATATCTCAAAAAATATTTCAATTTTTTATACGAAATCTTATGACATCATATATTGATGTTGATTTTTTTCAGATTTTTTTAAACATTCTATGGCATCTGGTGCACGGATAGCACCACAAGTGCTGGTGCACCGGATATATTCCCATTTGTAAGAGCACATTTGTCCATGTGTGGTTTTGGTAATTGATGACAATCCCTATGGACTAATGGTTGCCTTGAGTTATATTCAAAGGATTTGTCCATAGGCACTTATTGAAGTCCATCTGTTGGTTTCAAGGAGTTTATATGATGACCAAGGTGGTATTCAAGGTTTTATCCAAAGATTGGTCATGTGAGAGTTGAGCTTATTGCAAGCATGTCTTGAAGAAGAAGACTATGTGAGCATTCACGTTTACCTTCAAGACATCATCGTTATGCAGAGAGAAGATAAGATGCAAGGGTTGATCAAGACTAAGTGAAAGAGTTAATCAAGTTGATCAACATACAATGCATACAAGATGTACCGAGAGGGATCAAGTGATCCCATGGTATGGTAAGGATTGTCCATTATGCTTTGTGTACTAACCCATGGTCTACGTGAGAGTTCTATGTGGGGTTAGGTATGTGTCCATGGGATTGCGTCAAGAGGAAGAACTCATACAACCCATGGAGGATGACATCAAGTGAAGATCGTCATCAAGTTTGCGATGTGCAAGTTCAAGTGGAGCATGACGAAGAGATCATGCTTGAAGCTTGTCATTCATTGTGGTGACAATGGACTTGTGAAGATGTGCCGAAGAGTGGCTCACCCATAGTTAAGTATGGGGGAGCAATCTACTAGTCTTCATTGAGCCGGCGCAATCAAGAAAGGTGGTCCATCTTGAGGAGGACAAGATCGTCATCATCTAGCTCAAGTGGACTATGCGCAAGGCAAAGGTTTGACCTTGATAGGGTTTTCTATTTTACCGGTCTCATGGTGGTAGTTGGGAGACCGGTTTATAGGATCGATAGTCGTACTATCAAGGGGGGCTCTCAAGTGAGTAGCTTGATCGTATCGTTCGTTGAGAGCTCAAACCATTGCATTCTTGGCATCATCATCTTTCTTGGTTCTTGGTTGGCTTTTCTCTATGTGAGTTTCAGAGCTTATGGTCATCTTCATGACAAGCTCGAGTTCATCGAAAACGGAGTCCATATGCATCTTCTATGATGTTTTCGATGTTGGTGTTTTTGTCGGTTCTTCATTTGATAGAGGTTTCACATCTCTATATCAATGGCATTGTTATACTGCCTCTCCTTATTATAACATGCTTGAGTTTGCTCAATTCGGAGCTCATATGCAAAAGTTATGGCAGTTTTAGTGCCAAAGCTGTTTTTCTCTGATCAGGCGGTAGTACCGCTCGGCACCAGGGTAGTACCGCTCGGGCGGTACTTCCGCTGTGTACTACCGCTGCTACTTCCGCTTATATTTTGCTCTCTGGATAGGTTAGTTTTCTGGGCGGTTCTTGAGCGGTAGTAGAGGGCGGTAGTACCGCCTGCGCGGTACTACTGCTCCTGAGTACCGCTGCTACTACCGCTTATTTCTGGGTTCTGGAGTCTTACTGCATCCCCAGCGGAAGTACCGCTGGGTAGGCCGGTAGTACCGCTCCGGCGGCACTACCGCCTAGAGGTTTCTGCCGTTTTGCATGCTTTTCGTGAAACTACCGCGCTAAGCAGTAGTACCGCTCAGCCGAGCGGTAGTACCGCTTGTGCACGACCTGTGCACATAACGGTTGGATTTGGGGAGGCCTATAAAAGGGAATCTTCTTCCCCATTGCTCCAAAAAAACCTCTTGAGCTCGTGTTCTTCCCCCATTGTTGACCTTCTTCGAGCTTGCTAACTCTCAATCCCTCCAATGATTCTTGCTAGTTCTTGAGGGAAAAGAGAGAGGAGATCAAGATCCACACTTCCACCAATCACTTTCTCCTCTATGTGAGGGGAACCCCTTGGATCTAGGTCTTGGAGTTCTTTGTGTTCTTCTTCGTTCTTCCTCTCATTTTCTTCCATAGCATTAGTTGTTGTGGTGGGATTTGGGAGGGAAGGACTTGGGCACTCGGTGTGCCCATGCCATTGCATTTGGTGCATAGGTTTGAGTTCTCGTGGAAGTGAAGTTTGAGAAGCTTATTACTCTTGGGTGTTTGAGCACCCTAGAGCTTGTTCCTCTTGGGTGCCTTGGCACCCTAGACGGTTGGTGGTGCCTCGGAGCTCAATCATAGTGGTGTAAAGCTCCGGACAAGCGTCAGGGTCTCCAATTAGGTTGTGGAGATTGCCCCGAGCAATTTGTACGGGTTCCGGTGACCGCCCCCAAGGGTTGCCATTTATACGGGTGCGGTGACCGCCCTCAAGGGTCCCTTAGTGGAATCACGACATCTTGCATTGTGCGAGGGCGTGAGGAGATTACGGTGGCCTTAGTGGCATCTTGGGGAGCATTGTGCCTCCACACCGCTCCGAACGAAGATTAGCATCCGCTAGGGTGTGAACTTCGGGATACATCGTCGTCTCCGCGTGCCTCGGTTATCTCTTACCCGAGCCATTTACTTATGCACTTTACTTTGTGATAGCCATATTGTTTCGTGCTATATATCTTGCTATCACTTAGTTGTTTATCTTGCTTAGCATAAGTTGTTGGTGCACATAGGTGAGCCTAGTTGTTTTAGGTTTTGTGCTTGACATATTAAACGATAGTTTTATTTCGCATTATTTCAAGCCTAAACCATAATTATTTTAAAGCGCCTATTCACCCCCCCCTCTAGGCGACATCCACGTCCTTTCACCATCCTATACATGCCGACGGAGGTAGTGCTACATTCCATACAAACTTCTAGCATCCACTCAAACTTAATAGAAAGAATATTTTGGTTTTCGCATGATAAATCATGTATTATTCAAAATGGTCAGACATTGCAATCCTATATTATTATTGTTCATCTATTTTTAAAATCATGCAAATCAAAGAGGCCCTCAGACATGCGGTGTGTGGAATAACATTTTTGCCATCCCTGTCTTATGCTTACCACGACATCCACCATATTTTTTAGTTTTTTATTTGAATTTATAAGTAGGTTATGTGTTTCCATGAATACTTGAGATGGTATATATGTTCATGGCGTACCGTTGTTCACACGTGAGATACCAACACGTAAATAAATGCATATTATGTAAAATAACTAATTATGGGTCATCGCCGACTTTGTTTACACTCCCATTTGTAAATATTCTTTTGTTTACTTCATGGCATGTCTTCCTAGAATGCCATTTGAATTTCGAGAATGGTGGATCAGTCGGTCTAAGAAGACATCTACTCCCCAGTTGAGCGCTTCGAATGGACATCACAATGAGGCAAAAGAGTGAAAAATACAAAAGATATTACATCAGAATGCTAGGAGCTCTGTCAATTTGATTAAGAGAGATTTTTTTTAAAGTTGGTCGGTTAATAAAGGAAATTAGGCCAAAAACCACCAAACAACCAGAAAAGAGAGAGAGCGAGGGAGAAAACCCCGTCAAAACTAACCCAAACATACCACCATCACCTAGCCTAGGTCTGGAACATTACATTCATGGCAGTGTCTAAATCGATGTGCAATTGCGAAAGTGCTCTTGTGAGCTCGAGCTCACATGCATCCTTTGCTACAGTACAATCCAAAAACATACTAAAAAATTTCAAAAAAATAATCTGAATTTCTTCTTCAACAAACATTGATGTGTTTTTCACATGCATGCACAAATTCGTGACAAAATGACATCCATGTAGGTGTCGGTAAAACAAACAAAACCGATGCTCCAAAATGCTTTCAAAAATAGTTTTAGCATGAATTTGATTTTTTGGCTGAGATCTCCACAAATGTCATACCATCATGAAAATTGGCATGCATGTGAAACACACATCAATGTTTGTTGTAAAATGATAAATTGCCTTTTTAGGTATAATTGCCTTTTTAGGTACAATTGCCTTTTTTTATGTATAATTTTGATTTCCTATGCATGGTGGTAGCTACACACCCTTAGGTATAATTGCCTTTGTTTTATATACGAGGTGTCGGGTTTCAATGGCAATGGCACAAGTGCATTTTTGTTGTATAGAAATGACCTTTTATCACTTCTCTTTGTCTTTTTTATTACCTTTTTGACATGTGTCTTTTCGTTGTGTAGAAAGGGCGTTTCTCACTTCTCTCGGTCTTTTTGCTTGCCTTTTTGGCATAATTGCATGTTTGCTTGCCTGGTCCAAAGTCATGATATTTCCGCTATATAGTTATTTTTCACAGTCCAAAATAATTTACCAAATGAATTAGAGATAAAAATTGGGGCCGTATGTAGCTACCACCATGGGTAGCAAATTATTTTCGCTATGTATATTATAAAAATAAATTCAACTTTTTTTTGATTTTTTAGCATTGTTTTTTTGAATTTACTATTCATCATGAGTGCGCGTGGAACCATGTTCATCAAATTCGTAAAGAGTCGACTTAATATACTAACAATGATTGTATCATGCCTAACGTACTGTACAAAGTATCGTACACCTTTGATAATTGTTAGTCTACTATACTAGTCTCGTAGAGTATAAACCTCAATGTCGTTGGGCCTACGAAGCAGCTGGGTCAATTATAGTGGCAAGTGGGGCTCTGATCTCTGTACGCAGGTGGGCCTAGTTGCCGCATGTGGCACTCTTCATCCCCAATTACTAGTATACCATATAATTGGATGATTAATTTTGGGTTCCTTTGCAGCTAAACATGACAAAGTTTCCCACTGATGATAACTGTTATGAATCATATGTGAAAGAAAATATCTGGAAAGATGGCACAGACTAAATACTAGCAGCTGTATTACTGATTTGGGTACTTCTTCTAGAGAGCCACCATTTGATTTTCTAATTTTTCCATTCCAATTATAATCTCGAAAAATAGTTGAAAAATCACGAAAGATTCAAACAAGATTCTTTTTGGTAGGATGAGTACATGATTTCAAAGTTTATATATACCTCGGGTACCCATGTACACTACGAAGGTATTACCTGTTCCGTGGGTGCCCTGACACCCCCTCCACAAATGCAAAAGCAAATTTATCTAGACTCCTTTCGTCTCATAATGTAAGACATTTTTTTAACACTAGGGTAGTGTTAAAAAAGATCTTACATTCTTCTCTAAAAAAAGCATCTTACATTATGGGACGGAGTAGTATTCGTTAGTCTAATCCAATCTGTATTATAGGGTTAAAATGATACATTGGCAATTTGTTATGGCTATGTTGACACCTGATTTTGGCACGATGCAAAATGCAGTAAAGGTGGACTCAAGCGAAAAGCTTGCCGGTTTTGAGTGCTTGCCGAAGACCCAAACAGAGGCAGGAGACGGCCCGGCAAGGAGGCGATCCGGCAAGGAGACGGCCCGGCGAGGAGGTGATCCGGCAAGGAGACGGCACAGCAAGGAGGCGATCCGGCAAGGGGAAACTTTGAAGTTTGGGTCATTGCCATCCGATCTCATCTCGAAAGCCGAAATTGTGTTCGAAGTATCCAGAACACTATTCGGCTAATTACGCCCTCAAGATGATCTCATATGAGAAAACTTTCTACATGAATTGTCTTCGAGGAAGACCTGCAAGGCACAGCCAGAAAGCTTGCCGGGATGGAAACCTTGTCGGGGAAACCTTGCCGGGATGGAAACCTTGCCGGGGTGTGAAAGCTTGCCGGGATGGAAACCTTGCCGGGGAAATCTTGCCGGGATGGAAACCTTGCCGGGGTGTGAAGCTTGCCGGGGTGGAAAGCTTGCCGGGAAAAGCTTGCCGGGGTGGAAACTGTCAAATCTGACCAGAAACTGAAGATGGGCTCAAATAATTATCTAGATGGCCTCGGATGAAAAAGTGTTCAACATGAAAGTTGTTCGTAACGTCGAAACGGTCAACTTTGCTTTTGGAGTCATCATCATCCGACATAGTATACGACCTGCAAAGACGCTACAAGAGTCGGACGGTCCAGTCAGCTGCATAACCGAGTCCGACTCGAAATTAAAGATGACCCCGTGGAGTATTCAAGATGGCCTTATTTGGAAAAGTGATAAACATACGGATTATTGGCCTCGTCGAAGCGCACAAAATTCGTGTTTGAACCATCTCCATCGGAGGTCATGTGCAGATTCCACGGCCCACGCAAGGAGCAAGACAGAAGATTGGACCAGATTCGGGCTGAATCCGAGCGGAACCAGAGCTAGGACTCTAAGACGTAAATTGATGTAATTTTCTTGTAAGGAAAGCCTAGATGAATCCTTTGCTTGTACGGGAAGTCCAGCCGCCTCTTATATATGTTGGGGGTGACGGCCGATTGAAGAACACACAATCGAACAAATTAATCTATACTACTTTTTCACCTACATTTTGTTTCCTACCCTCGTATCTTCTTCCTCGTTCTTCGTCGTTCTTCGTGTTGGAGAGCTGCGAACTCCGAGGCCCTAGGGGCGAGCGAATCGACCTAGGGCAGCCCATTGCCGCCGTGCTCCCTGACGGGGTCCCTCCCGGGAGTGTGGGGTTTCGGGTCTCAAAAGCGCCGGCCGGATTGTCTTGCGTATCGCGCTTCCAGCAGGCCTCCCTCGACGTGAGCTGCGGTGCATCACCCCCGGCGTCGAGGGTATGCGTGACACGTTCGTGTTTCAACACACTTTTTGGCGACTCCGCTGGGGATCTTTGATCAAGAATCATCATCCATCATGTCCAATCTTCCCAATCCCTCGGAAGTTGACGCCGATAACATTATCAAGCCCAATCTGGAGGAGTTATCGGCCGAGCATCGTCAAGCTTATGAGGAGTACAAGAAGGCGCGTGAAGAGAAGGAGTTGCAGGAGTTCCTTGGAAACTTCAAGAAGGACCGCCAAGGCAATATCACTCCGGTTGGAGAAATCAAGTTTCCTCCTCTTCAAACCGATCAGGTTAAACCTTCTGTAAGTACTACCTTTTCTCCTGAGCAATGGGCTGAAATTGAGAGCCGTATTTCTGATAGCAATAATCTGATCTATCAAGCTTTCTTAGAAAATACTAATGCCCAGAAGAATATGCCTAATATGCCTGCTAGTATGGGAAACCCTAATTCAGCTTTGCCTATCTCATCGGCGCCCCCCATGCCGATGAATTATTTTCCCACCCATACCAATCAAATTGTGGCTGCACCGCTTAATCCTTTTATGAATATGCAGAGTTCGGTGGCAACGCCGAACCAAACCTTACCGATAGGTGGAAATATTGCTAGATCATTGCCGAACTATGGTTCGGCAAACATGCCACAATTTGTACCCGTAGTTGCTAACCCTAATCCTCCTATGCCAGTGCCACAAGCTTCATCGTCTACTATGGACGATGCTTTAGCTAATTTTAGAGAGGAGATGGCTAAAAACTCCGAGAGAATTTTGGTGTTGAATTACCTAGGAATCGGATTTATCAAAAGCCGTATCCTGAGTACTTTGATGCAATTCCGTGCCCTCAAGGATATAAAATTCCAGATTTTGTAAAGTTTAATGGAGAAGGCACGAAGACCACGTGGGAGCATGTTAGCCAATACCTAGCACAATTGGGTGAAGCAGGCTCGATAAATGAATTGAAAGTGCGTTTATTTCCTTTGTCATTAACTGGTACTGCATTTTCATGGTTTTCTTCTTTGCCGCATGGCTCTATTCGTGTTTGGTCACAACTAGAGCAAAAATTTCATGATCATTTTTATAGCGGCGACAATGAACTTAAGTTGTCACATCTTACATCGGTTAAGCAGAAGCATGACGAATCGGTCTCCGATTACGTCAAGAGATTTAGAGAGACAAAGAACCGGTGCTATAGTTTAGTGATAACTGAGAGAGACTTGGCTGATCTTGTGCTCAATGGTTTGAGAACTCATATTAGAGAAAAGCTAGAAGGCTATGAATTTATAAGCATCAACCAAGTCTTACAGAGGGCTTTGGCTCATGAAAACCGAAGCAAGGACCTCAAAGAAGTGCATAAATACAAAACTGATCGTCCTAAGATGAATATGGTTGAATATGATAGTGATCATTCGGACGATGAGGGTGATATTTATGCTACTGAATTTGTTTGGCCCTCGAAGGCCAAACCTTTTACTTGTCATGATTTAAAGCCGATTCATAAGAATCGCGATGATGAGATGAAGTTCACTTTTAACATTGCTAAATGTGATAGAATATTTGATGCTTTGCTACAAGCTAAGATTATTAGAATATCTCATACTTTACCGCCATTTGAAGAGCTGAAACGGCGTGCTTATTGCAAGTATCATAATTCTTTTTCTCATGCTACTAATGATTGCAATGTTTTTCGACGACAGATACAATCGGCCATTAATGACGGACGATTGAACTTTTCTGAGATGCAAGTTGATAAACAGCCCTTCCCAATGAATACTCTGGATTTGGAGGGGGAAAAGTTACTCATTCGGCCGGAGGTGGCCGAATCTGCTAATAAAACTAATGTTGTCATTGGTGAGCCCAGGAAAAACAAAGATGGCGACAAGGTCCTAGGAAGGCAAGTGGTGCTTGACAAGCAACCCGATGGTGGGGAGATAATCAAGATCACCGTCAAGAATCCTACACTCGGGGGGCAACCGCAAGAGCAAGAGAATACCCGTGTTAAGTTTGTCAAGCCCAAGAGTCCGGAAGTTGGCAAGTGGAAGCTGAATGAAGCCAAAGTGCAGCGCAAGAAAATCAAGCCAACTTTTGATATGTTGCTGTCCAAGTATGCTAATCAAGCGGCCGGCTCTAGCTCTAACCGGTCATCATATTTGAAGCGCCCAAGATCACCTCCAAGACAAGAATTGCAACATCGCACAAGGCCATATGGGTCATGGGCACCAGGACTGTGGATGGCGCCACCTCCCTATGCACCATACAACGTGGGAGGATTTAATGGAGGATGGGGGCAGCCCCCAATGGCCCCTTATGCTTTTCATCCAAGATGGGCAGAACCAAGGAGGCCTATACGTGAGAAGTTTTCTTATCCCACACGAGGCCGTTTGAATAAAGGAGTCAATCGGCCAATGCAGAATAATCAAGGAAGGATCAATAAGCAAGTGTGGCGTGCCAAGTCACCAAGTGCAGTGGTCGAGTCTGGAAAGGGCAAAGAAAGAGTTGATGCCGGTTCACTCATCTTGGGCACTAAGACATTCACTATACAACAGCCGACTGTGCGGAACAACCCTACTGAGCCGATACTTGCTATCGCACCAAAGCACTCGGCTAATGATCATGAAGCTAGCACAAGCAAAGCCAAGTTCAAAGATCCAAAGTACATGCAGCCTAAGTGGTGTCCTCCAGGGCTAACAAAAACACAAAAGAGGAAACTACAGAGGTTAAGGAGTCATGAGATGGCAGAACAGGAGGCCGAGAAGCAAAGAGATGAGTGGTTCAATGACGTTCGGCCCATGGTATCTACAGAACAAGTATGGGTGCCTAAGCAAATACAAAGTGCGGTGGTTTCTACATCTGTCACATCAGCACCTGTACCACCAAGGAAGGACGATGCTACTGCTGTTACATCGTCTACAACGCCTATTGATTCCGTTTCGCCCGAACAGATTTCAGAATCAATGAAGAGGGCAAACCCGGACCCGGCAAGCTCGACAGACCCGGCAAGCTCGGCAGGCCCGGCAAGCCCAACACCGGCAAGCCCGGCACTGAACACACCCGAGGAGGAGGGCGACGTGGTAGATTGTGAGCCTACACCAGTACATGAAGGAATGGATATCAACATGGTGTTTTATTTACCCGCTGAGTTTCGTGCTATAGATGAAGAAGGGGAGGTGGCTCAGCTGGATTTTGGCCCTAAGAATGCAATATTTGAGAAGCCAAAAGAACCAGTGACACACTTGAAACCGTTGTACCTCAGGGGCCATATCAATGGATCACCAATTACTCGAATGCTTGTTGATGGTGGTGCTGTGGTGAATCTCATGCCCTATTCAGTCTTCAAGAAATTAGGTTTGCCTGACGAAGGATTGATGAAAACCAATATGGTGCTCAATGGATTTGAAGGCAAAGAGAAGACCGAAGCTAAAGGTGTGATTTACGTGGAGCTTACGGTTGGAAGCAAAACTTTGGCTGCTGCATTCTTTGTCGCCGAGGTGCAAGGTAACTACAACGTCATTCTAGGCCGTGATTGGGTTCATGCAAACCAATGTGTGCCATCCACTATGCACCAATTTTTAATTCAATGGGTTGATGATGAAGTGGAGATCGTTCATGCGGATAATTCGGCTTGCGTTGCTTTAGCCGATACACCGGTGGATTGGCAACACCCCAATGCTGCTTGCTTGACGGGACGGGACTTATCAGAGTTTGACTTTCTCAGCGCCACCAAGAGTGGTTTTGTACCCGTTTCTTTAAAGCCGGTTGGTGGAAATCGGCTCCAAGGTATGACGTATTTAAATGGATCCTAACTCTGAGTGGTTACAAAAGCGGCTTGCAGAGTATCGGTCCAAAGGGAACGATATGTATGAGTCTATAGAGGAGTTAGGTGATATGGATAAACTTGGACAAGGTTTTACATCGGCCGATCCATTAGAAGAAGTAGATATTGGAGATGGCTCAATTCCTAGGCCGACATATGTAAACAAAAATTTGAAAGCCGATTGTAAAGTCAAGACAATCGAGCTATTGAAAGAATATATTTGTTGCTTTGCATGGGAATATCATGAGATGCCAGGTTTAAGCCGAGAGCTAGTGGAGCATCGGTTACCTATAAAAGCCGGTTTTAGACCGTATAAACAATCGGCTAGGAAGTTCAATCCAAAAATATATGACCGGATCAAGGAAGAGATCGGTCATTTGCTTAAAGCTAATTTTATTAGACCTTGCAGGTACGCCGAGTGGATTTCTAATATTGTGCCAGTGGAAAAGAAAGGCTCCGGCAAGTTGAGGGTGTGCATTGATTTCAGAGATTTGAATAGAGCTACGCCCAAAGATGAGTATCCTATGCCTATAGCCGACATGCTTATTAATGATGCTTCTGGACATAAGGTTATTAGCTTTCTTGATGGCAATGCGGGGTACAACCAAATTTTCATGGCCGAAGAGGACATGTCCAAAACGGCTTTTCGGTGCCCCGGTTTCCTTGGATTATTTGAGTGGACAGTGATGACCTTTGGATTGAAGAATGCCGGCGCCACATATCAAAGGGCTATGAATTTGATCTTTCATGATTTACTCGGTGTTATACTTGAAGTCTATATTGATGATATTGTTGTCAAATCGGATGTTTTTGAATCTCACTTAGCCGATTTGCGTTTAGCTTTTGAGAGGATGAAGAAATATGGGCTGAAGATGAATCCTTTGAAGTGTGCATTTGGCGTGTCGACTGGCAAGTTTTTGGGTTTCGTTATTCATGAAGATGGCATAGAGATTGATCCCAAAAAGATAGAAGCTATACAAAAAGTGGAGGCTCCAACATGCAAGAGAGATATGCAAAAATTCCTTGGCAAGGTCAATTATTTGAGGAGGTTCATAGCTAATTTGTCAGGGAAGGTTGATGCATTTACTCATATCCTTCGGTTGAAGAATGATGTTGATTTTACTTGGGGGGCAAAACAGCAGGAAGCATTTGATATGATTAAGAATTATTTGTGCACTCCTCCGGTGATGAAGGCGCCCAAGCATAGAGAGCCCTTTAGACTTTACATTGCAGCCGAGGAAGGCGTTATTGGAGCTGTTTTGACTCAAGAAACCGAAGGAAAAGAGCATGCTATCACTTATTTGAGCCGACGCCTATTGGATGCCGAGACAAGGTATACATTTATTGAAAAATTGTGCCTATGCTTGTACTATGCTTGCACAAAATTGAGACATTATCTAGTACCAAGTGCTTGCATAGTAGCTTGTCAAACCGATGTCATTAAATACATGTTGCATAGACCAATTCTTAGTGGTAGAATTGGTAAATGGGCTTATGCTTTAATTGAGTATGATTTGGCTTATGAGTCTCTAAAATCCATGAAAGGCCAAATTGTTGCTAATTTTATCGTTGAGCATCGGATTAATGACAAGCAAGATATTGATATAAACCTTGTCTCGTTAGTACCATGGAGATTATATTTTGACGGTTCAGTTTGTAGCAACGGCCAAGGTGTTGGTATTGCTTATATATCTCCTCATGGTGCTGTTTTTGAAGCCTCATGCCGCTTAGAATATTTTTGCACAAATAATCAAGCCGAATATGAAGCATTGTTATTCGGCTTAGAGATGTTGCTTGCTATAGGTGCTACACATATTGATGCTTTTGGTGATTCGTTATTAGTAGTACAACAAGTATCCAAAGTTTTTCAATGTTTAGACGAATCACTTAATGTTTATCTTGATAAATGTCTAGATATAATTTCTACTTTGGATCATTTTAGCATTGCTCATATATCTAGACATGATAATTGGAGAGCAAATGAGTTAGCACAACAAGCATCCGGCTATAATGTCAATCATGGCATGTTTCATATCTCTCAAAAGCCGATGTCTTGTCTTGCTAATGTAGGAGAGGCCGAACCAGAGCCCACTGATTCGGTCACTAACAATAAATCTAGTGCAGGTGAAAATCATGACTGGAGGAATCCCATTATTGATTACTTGTGCAAACCGAGTGGAAGGGTGGACAGGGCTGTTCGGCGCATGGCTTTCAAATATACAATGAGAGACGGTGGTCTTTATCGCCGAACGGTTGAAGATGTTCTTTTGAAGTGTTTGGACGAAGACCAAGAGAGAATTGCTATGGGAGAGGTTCATGAAGGAATTTGCGGCACTCATCAGTCGGCCCCCAAGATGAAGTGGTTATTACGACGTGCTGGATTTTATTGGCCGACGATGATCAACGATTGCTTCAGGTATTATAAAGGATGTGAAGCTTGTCAAAAGTTTGGTGATATTCAGTTGGCTCCCGCTGCTATGTTACATCCTATTATCAAGCCGTGACCTTTTAGAGGTTGGGGATTAGACTTTATTGGAGAAATTCATCCTTCCTCTTCAAAGGGGCATCGGTTCGTGTTGGTGGCAACTGATTATTTTACTAAATGGTCTGAAGCAGTACCTCTCAAGAATATGACACATACGGAGGTAATTCAATTCATAAGTGAGCACATTATTCATAGATTCGGTATTCCGCAAACATTAACTACGGATCAAGGTTCATCTTTCATGTCGCATCAAGTTAGAGAATTTGCCGAATCATATAAGATAAAGTTGCTCAATTCCTCCCCGTATTATGCTCAAGCCAATGGACAAGCTGAGTCTAGCAATAAAATTTTGATCAAGCTCATCAAGAAGAAGATTGAAGATAATCCAAGGAGATGGCATGAATTATTGTCCGAGGCTTCGTGGGCGCATAGAATCTCAAGGCATGGTGCGACGAAGGTAACTCCATATGAGCTCGTATATGGTCAAGAGGCCGTTTTACCGGTGGAAGTTAATTTGAATGCTTTGAGAATAGCCAAACAAAATGATTTATCGGCAGTGGACTTTTATAACTTGATGATGGACAACGTTGATGAGGTTGCCGATAAACGTTTGACTGCATTAAAAGCCATAGAAAGGGACAAGTTGAGGGTAGCAAGAGCTTACAATAAGAAGGTCAAGTTGAAGAATTTTCAGATTGGTGATCTTGTGTGGAAGGTGATTCTACCGATTGGTTCAAATGACAGAAAATTCGGGAAGTGGTCTCCAAGCTGGGAAGGTCCTTTCAAGATTGCAAGAATAGTTCCCGGAAATTCATATTTGGTGGAAACCATGCGAGGAACATTGCTACCTCGAGCTCTCAATGGCAGATATTTGAAGAAGTACCACCCAAGTGTGTGGCAAGAAGCTTAAATAGGCAATGGCCAATATATAATTATCACCCTAAGCACATATTAATGGCCGATGGAGTGTTGACATCGTCCTTAGAACAAGCCTAATGCAAATTATTTTTTGGCACACAAGTTTTGCCAAAAAACAGGGGGGCATGTGTTGACACCTGATTTTGGCACGATGCAAAATGCAGTAAAGGTGGACTCAAGCGAAAAGCTTGCCGGTTTTGAGTGCTTGCCGAAGACCCAAACAGAGGCAGGAGACGGCCCGGCAAGGAGGCGATCTAGCAAGGAGACGGCCCGGCGAGGAGGTGATCCGGCAAGGAGACGGCCCAGCAAGGAGGCGATCCGGGAAGGGGAAACTTTGAAGTTTGGGTCATTGCCATCCGATCTCATCTTGAAAGCCGAAATTGTGTTCGAAGTATCCAGAACACTATTCGGCTAATTACGCCCTCAAGATGATCTCATATGAGAAAACTTTCTACATGAATTGTCTTCGAGGAAGACCTGCAAGGCACAGCCAGAAAGCTTGCCGGGATGGAAACCTTGCCGGGGTGTGAAAGCTTGCCGGGATGGAAACCTTGCCTGGGAAATCTTGCCGGGATGGAAACCTTGCCGGGGTGTGAAGCTTGCCGGGGTGGAAAGCTTGCCGGGAAAAGCTTGCCGGGGTGGAAACTGTCAAATCCGACCAGAAACTGAAGATGGGCTCAAATAATTATCTAGATGGCCTCGGATGAAAAAGTGTTCAACATGAAAGTTGTTCGTAACGTCGAAACGGTCAACTTTGCTTTTGGAGTCATCATCATCCGACATAGTATACGACCTGCAGAGACGCTACAAGAGTCGGACGGTCCAGTCAGCTGCATAACCGAGTCCGACTCGAAATTAAAGATGACCCCGTGGAGTATTCAAGATGGCCTTATTTGGAAAAGTGATCAACATACGGATTATTGGCCTCGTCGAAGCGCACAAAATTCGTGTTTGAACCATCTCCATCGGAGGTCTTGTGCAGATTCCACGGCCCACGCAAGGAGCAAGACAGAAGATTGGACCAGATTCGGGCTGAATCCGAGCGGAACCAGAGCTAGGACTCTAAGACGTAAATTGATGTAATTTTCTTGTAAGGAAAGCCTAGATGAATCCTTTGCTTGTACGGGAAGTCCAGCCGCCTCTTATATATGTTGGGGGTGACGGCCGATTGAAGAACACACAATCGAACAAATTAATCTATACTACTTTTTCACCTACGTTTTGTCTCCTACCCTCGTATCTTCTTCCTCGTTCTTCGTCGTTCTTCGTGTTGGAGAGCTGCGAACTCCGAGGCCCTAGGGGCGAGCGAATCGACCTAGGGCAGCCCATTGCCGCCGTGCTCCCTGGCGGGGTCCCTCCCGGGAGTGTGGGGTTTCGGGTCTCAAAAGCGCCGGCCGGATTGTCTTGCGTATCGCGCTTCCGGTAGGCCTCCCTCGACGTGAGCTGCGGTGCATCACCCCCGGCGTCGAGGGTACGCGTGACGCGTTCATGTGTCAGCAGGCTAGTGATAAGGTTGGCACCTCCTGTGGTCAAGCTCCAGTTCCGCCACTGATTACCATGAAACATATTTTTAGTTAATCATCATAACAGATTATTTGTCGGTCCTTATAACTCCAAACTCATAAACTTAAAAGACGAGTGTAAATTAGAAAAAGTCCATGTAAAATGAAGCCAGGTTCATCAGGATTGAACACAACCACGTGCTATTATGTACCAGCATCAATCATGGTCATATGCTGGCCACATGTAGATCTAGAAAGAAAACTCAAAACCATTCGGTTGCACAAGACTAAAATGGACATTTATGCCACTGATCATGTCCTGAAAATGCAGTCTGCCACGGAAGAGTTAAACCATTTGAACCTCTGTTTCAATTAAGTGATGTTTAACATAATAAACAAGCAAGAACATAAATTCCAAATAAGATCATTTCCTGGAGAATTAAGACCCTAGGGGACCTTGGACGTCTGCTCTGAATTTCCACAGAGGAGTAGTAGATCTTGTGCACATGGGTACCCGAGGTACATCAGTTAACGATTCACAAATATGGTGGTCGCCGTCTACAGAGGAAAATACGGTAGAGAATGTGCACAGTAGATGAGCCATTAATTTTGTCTTAGCTCCAAAAGCTTGAACCAATCAACGGTCTTTAGCAAAATCAGCGTATACTTCTAGGAATTAAGAAGTTAATAAGGCTAGAACCAACTAGTAGTTGAATGGTTAGAAAGATGGTGACATCTCCGGCTCACCAAGGATCAAACCATAGGTTTTTTACCGTTTTGGAATTTCATTAATACGGATTATGCTTTCAGTGTGTCGAGTTTCATATCGGCAATTTCGTTGTTTCATATCAGCGGTGTCGTTGAGAGAACGATTGATTTATTCGGTCCGGGCGTATGAGCGGTGGATCAAAATGGTGAGTCATGGGACATGGGACTTGCTCATGATTGGGCCCTTCGGGAGGAGACAATGCCCTACTCATGCCTCTAGTTGTTTGTATTGCTGAAGGGTTCACCGGAGATCAGGAGCATCCTTGGGGAGCTTCGGCGCCTAGGTTACAAGCTCTCCTGTTGAAGGCAGAGAGACGGATATGTGTGTGTTAGGTTTTTCTCTCTCTTCTACTAGAGCTTACATGCATGCCTTATATTTTTTGTCCGAGCTAGGGTTACACAATGAACCTCTTGGGCCGCGCCCAATATGGTTGGGAACATGAGCTTCCCATGCCTCTTCTTCCTTCTAGATCTCGAGTCGTCCTTTATCTCCCCTCGAGCCTTCCAAGCGGAGGTAGGCCGACATCATTCCCGTCGTCAGTAGCCCCTGAGTCTTGTGTGCCCTTCCTTTCGGGAAGACGTGTAGGGCTTCTTGATGTCCTGCAAAAAGGAAAGGGCATAGATGAATTAGAACATGGGAGCCAAGCAGCGCTCCTTTGGGTGGAGGCGTCATGGCGGTTTTTGAGCTACTCTGGATAAAACTTGATGGTATCCGACAACTCCTAATGGTTGGAATTTCGGTTACCGGCCCTTTATAGAGCATACTGACAGTACGTAGAACCGTCAGAACCCTCGTTAGGATGGCAAACGTGTCCGGAAGTACCAAATCGAAGGTCACACGGGGAAGTTACTCAGATTCGGGCCTCCGTTGAGGAGTAACACCCTACGTCCTACTTATGGTTTGTATTCATGACAGATTACCTCGTGCGAGGGTTATAACGGGGGCAGGGGTATGATATGTGACTACCAAGGGTATGTTTCTATGAGAGTAGATGGGCATGGTTGGCCCTAGGCCCCACCTTATATAGGTGATGTGGGCGAGGGTTTTACACATGATATAACTAATTTGGTCACCACCATCTTGACTTGTGGAGATGCTTCAACACCTATTCGGGCCCCGAGCCTTCCTCCTATGGTTGGGCTTTCTCCAAGCTTCCTGGGCCTCGAGGCGGGTTTGCTGTTGGGCTCCCAACTGAGAGGCCACCCTCGATGTATTACACCGTCAGTAGCCCCCGGGCATGTCTAGTGTTGGAATGTCTTGACTTCTGAAATCCATGCGGGCTCCTTATATCTCTGTGGCATGTTCTTTATGAGTCCGGCTTCAGGAGGGTCTCCGGCCTGGTAATTGTGCGGATTCCTAGGAGACCTCTTCTCGGATTTGAAGTGTCCAACGGAGGCTTCAAGGCTTCGGGCCTCCTACCACGATTTGTGTTGTGTCGAGGCCTCGGAGCTCCATGTTTCGTGCAAGGTTTGATTGCCCTCGGTGTCCCCAAAACGTCACAGTTCGAGCGTTGGTGAGGGAGCAACCTCGCGTGTCAGAACCTGACATCAAGCCCTTCACGTATTGAAGCATCACCGACAGCCCACATGTTGTCTTCATAACTATCAGGAGGACTATCGTCGCACCCGTCAGTTTTGCATTGACTGGTGCATCATGATGGATGTGTCTTGATTCTGCGCCCGCATCTCGCAAAATGGGAAACCGCACAAGAAGCGGAGCACGTGTTGCACCACTGAGCCCGTCGTTTCGGTTCTCTTGGGAGATATAAAAAGGGAAATGGAGAATTATCTCTCCTTCTCCTACCTCTGCCTCAAACCTACCTACTTTGCTTTTTAGACTCCACCGCTATTTCCACGCGCACACAACTCGCACCTTCCTCCTATTCTCCACAGTCCTCAAGAAATGGCCAAAGTCGGGATAGGGTGCGGCCGGTTGCATGCACAGAGTGCGGCCCAGGCCACTGTTGTAAAGCATAAGAAGAAGAAGGCGGCTGTCAGCGGAGCGTAGCAATATGATCGGAAAGTGTTTCCCGTCGGCCACCCACAACTATCATATGGAGGCGCTGGTGGTGGAGAAGTCATTAGCGGGGACTTTTGAGATGGAGATTGCTGGAGAAGGAGGCCTTGCCGGAGCCGACCATCGAAGAGCGGGTGTTGCATCAGGAATTCTTTGCTGAGAGCTTGGGTTCCCGCTGCACAGCTTTGTGCATGGGGCTTCTACGGATGTCAGTTGCATCACTTGACACCAAACATGATTCTTCATGTTGTGAGCTTTACCACTTTCTATGAGTGCTGCCTTGGGACGCCCCCCACTTCAAGTTGTTCTACTGCTTCTTCCGTGTGAAGGTGCAGAAGAATGGGGACGACGTCTCTATCCTCGCAGGGGTGAACTTGCACCTCTATCCAAAGAAGAAGTTTTCTAGGTCGCCTTCTCAAAATCGATGCGAGAGTGGCATAAGTCATGGTGCTATGCATTCAGTCAACAGGATGATCTGCCGGTCTTTTCTAATGAACCACCAAAGCATTTGGGATCCTAGATGCCTAAAGACCACCCATCAGGAAATACCCAAGAACTCATCGATGTCGTAGCCAGCCTGAAGGATCGCGGACTACTTGGGGAACACATCCTTAGGACTTGGGTGGAGCGCGACATGATACCACTCGCATCCCAGGCCTCCCCGATGTATGCCTACATGGGGCAGGAAGACCCGATGTGGGTTTGCGCTGAGGAGCTAAGCTAGAACGAGGTGTTGCAGCACATCAACATCTTGACGGAACTGGAGACGAAGGACGTCCCCACGAGGTCGTCATTGAGCCCTTCCATGCAGGAACCCACCGAGCAACTTAAACCGCTTGACTCATTATTCTTGGATTGTTGCTTCTCTTTCTTGACTACCTTTTTCCCCATAGGAGTTCACAACCTTCAGAGCTTTCTTGATGAGAAAATGTTTTGTCACTTGAGGAGTGAGTTGAACATCCTTGATGCTTCAAACTTTAGCTAGACACACTCGGTTGCATGCAAGGGCATGAACTTACATGATACTTCCATGATACGCTTGACATGTTATCTTATACCATGGAAATATATGCTCCCTTGTATTGCAACTAATCTTTTGTAGGTACTTGGAAGAACTTCGTTCCACAAGATTGCCATCAACTCTTATCATAAGCAATCTTGTCATGACCAAGTATCCACAACCCTTCTCGTTGATGGAAGGAAGAAGACAACTCAACCATATCCTTGACATATATTTGATGTGACCACAGTTGCTAATTCTCAATTGATATCATGTCAAATGGATATATCTTGTTCTTCCTTGCATGACTAACCCATGTAGGTGAAAAGAGAACCAAAACAAACAAGGATTGCTCCCAACTCAAGATGATCTTCATAAACATCGAGCATCCACAATAAGTTCTTCTACATGCTATGTCATCAACATCACTCAAAGGTGTGTACTCATATCCTTGAAAAAGCTTTACTCCAAGTCATGAGATAAAGCAACTCAAGTGATATGAAAACATTAAAATGCTTAATCGAAAAAATGGTAACCCCATTTTGAGCTTAACGATGAGTATGACCTATGATCAAGTATTCTTGCTTGACTCCTTAAGTCAATATACTCTAATATAGGTGACCTAGTCACCGCCCATCATCTAGATGAAGCCTCTAATGTGGTTCATCCTATATTTGCAAGATCTCTTGGTACCACTCAAATCTTCTCTAGTTGATATTTGTTTGTAAATTCATTTGAATTTCCTTTGCAAATCCTTTTAAAATTTTGTTGCAAGTTTTCTAAAATCATTTGAGATTTTCTAGAAGTTGCCAAGTTTCTGTTATATCCTCGGAGCCTCCGATTCAAATGACTCGGTTCTACCGATCATGCAGATAGGCTGCAAATACACGTCTCGGTTCCACCGACTTATTTGCCTCGGAGCCACCGACTTTGCTATCTTTTCTATCCTTTGTTAAACTTAGCAATTCTCCATTTCTTCGATGATCCCTTATTTAAAAAGGGGGGGGGGGGTAAACTTTATTCAAGGATCCCTAACTCAAAGGAGGAGAAGTCTTAAATGCTATCTATGATTCTCACTGTTCCATGAACCCTACATTTTATGACCCTTGTTCTCAAGGATCCCTTCTGACTCCATGATCCCTATGTCTGACGCTGTGTATGGAACTTTTTGGAAATTAATGCCAAAGGGGGAGAAATACCAAAGCTTCAATGCTGAGGGGGAGATACATGCTTCAATGCAAAGGGGGAGATACAATCAAGGGGGAGAATATCAAAGCTTATGCTTATATAGACAAGGGAAAATACCAAAGTAGGGGGAGAAACATCATTGTTATTGTTACCCAGTTACCCAAAGTGTTCTATCTTTTGAGGAGAAAGAAACCATTTGATACTCTTACTTGTTATTCTCATGTTAGACTTGTCTCACCCTTTCCAATCCCAATATCTACATGCTAAGATTCAGGGGGAGAGGATGACCTACTATTTCATATTCAGGGGAGAAAGCTCTAAATGATCTTGGAAACGTATCAATCATAAGGAATACTATCTTCTATATGTTCTCCACATCTTGGTACTATTGAGTTCTATTACTTTTTGATTGGTAGAATACTCTTGTGTTTCCAAACATTGTTTTCTCAAGTGCGTTTCTACTACTAGAATGCTCAAGAACTCAAGATAAGTGTATGCATCATATTCTTTGATCAAGATGATCTCTTGCTTCTTGCACATATTGTTTGCAAGAGTGAAGTCTTGAACAAGGATGTAACTCATTCACATATATCTAATGCATATAGCCAAGATACACATGACTCATCATATCCCTTCTACTATATGTGTGTCCATGCATTCCAAAGCAACTATCCTCAAAAGGATTGCACACATTTAGGGGGAGCAAGTTTTAGTCATGTGTCTCTCAAAGTCTTCATTATATCTATGCATATCTTTATTTGAAGCTTTGATTGTATGTTGTCATCAATTACCAAAAAGGGGGAGATTGAAAGCACATATGCTCCCTTGGTGGTTTTGATAATTCATGACAACATACATTGTCTCTTGGACTAACATTTCTACCTAGTTCATTTTAGGTTTAGTCCACAGAGAGTGTTGGCAAAAGGATTGTGAGGAGATTGCCCAAGATGCAAGGAATAGGATTGGCAAGCTTCAGCTAGAAGACTCTCTTTTTACTTTGTGAGAAATCACTTTGAGTCCATAGGAAAGCCAATACTATTAAAAGGGGGTAAGGTATTGTTGGTGAACAAATTGCTCCACGTGCACAAGTGCTAGCCATCAAAAACACCCACAAGCTCTCCCAAAAAATACTCTGTCTAAACCCAACTTCACAAAATCAGTGCCACCAACTTTTCATTCGGCCCTACCGATTTTCTACCCATGACAGAACCCTAGCCAAATCCTAGCTCTTCGGTACAACCGAGACTGCATCGGTGCAACCAAGTTTCAGTGACCAACCTTCTGGTGTCCCAATTCATAAAATCGGAATTTCCGAGTTTATGCTTCGGTCTCACCGAGTTTTGGGAACTGCCCTCGGCCACTGGTTTCGGTACCACCAAGAGTTCCATATCGGTCTCACTGAGATTCTGAAAGTTGCCACATTTTTGACATATTGGTAGAACCGAGTTTTGCTTCGGTTTCACCGAGATGGCCAATTAGGTTGTAACGGTTGGATTTTTAGAGATGCCTATATTTACCCCTTCACCACCTCTCACTCGCAAGAGAAGCACTCAGAACTATTCCATACTTGCCCCATCCAGTTTTCTGAGAGAGAACCAACTACCCTTGTGTTGAGATCAAGATCATCCACTCCAACCATATGGATCTTGATTTTTAGCCTCCCCAAGTTGCTTTCCACCCAATCAATCTCTTCTACCAAGCCAAATCTGTGAGAGAGTGATTGAGTGTTGAGGAGTCTATCATCTTGAAGCACAAGAGCAAGGAGTTCATCATCATTATCAAGCCTATTACCTTTTGGAGGGTGGTGCCTCCTAGATCGGTTAGGTGTTGCTTGGGAGCCTCCTACTTTGTGTTGTGGAGTTGAACCAAGAAGTTTGTACGGGCAAGGAGATCGCCTACTTCGTGAAGATCTACCCATAGTGAGGCTAGTCCTTCGTGGACGAAAGCCGTTATGGAATAGTCAAGGTTGCTACTTCGTGGACCCTTATGGGTGGAGCCCTCCGTGGACTCTCGCGATCGTTAACCTCCGTGGGTTGAAGACTCCATAAACGTGGATGTACGATAGCGCCACCTATCGGAACCACGGGAAAAATCCTTGCATCTCCAAATTGCGTTTGATCTTCCTATCTCTACTCTCTCTTACATGTGCTTGTCTTACTTTCCGCTGCCATATGATACGTCTCCAACGTATCTATAATTTTTTATTGTTCCATGCTATTATATTATCTGTTTTGGATGTTTTATATGCATTAATATGCTATTTTATATTATTTTTGGGACTAATCTATTAATCTAGAGCCTAGTGCCAGTTTTTGTTTTTTCCATGTTTTTGAGTATTGCAGATAAGGAATATTAAACGGAGTCCAAACGGAATAAAATCTTCGGAATGATTTTTCTTGGACCAGAAGAAACCCAGCAAACTTGGAGATGAAGGCAGGAGAGCCGCCGTGTGGCGACAAACCACAGGGGCGCGCCCCCCTGGCTTGTGGCCCCACGGCAGCCCTCCTAACCCTATTCTTCGGCCTATAAATTCCCAAATATTCCCTGGATACCAAAGAGAGCCACGAAAATACTTTTCCGCCGCCGGAAGCCTCTGTTCCTGTGAGATCCAATCTTGGAGCCTTTTCCAGTAATCTGCTGGAGGGGGATTCGATCACGGAGGGCATCTACATCAACTCCATTGCCCCTCCGATGATGCGTGAGTAGTTTACCATAGACCTTCGGGTCCATAGCTAGTAGCTAGATGGCTTCTTTTCTCTCTTTGTTCTTCAATACCATGTTCTTCATGATCTTCATGGAGATCTATCCGATGTAATACTCTTTTGCGGTGTGTTTGTCGAGATCCGATGAATTGTGGGTTTATGTTCAGATTATCTATGAATATTATTTGAATCTTCTCTGAATTCTTATATGCATGATTTCATATCTTTACAAGTCTCTTCGAGTTATTGGTTTGGTTTGGCCAACTATATTGGTAATTCTTGCAATGGGAGAAGTGCTTAGTTTTGGGTTCAATCTTGCGGTGTCCTCACCCAGTGACAAAGTAGGGGTAGCGAGGCACGTATTGTATTGTTTCCATCGAGGATAAAAAGATGGGGTTTTCATCATATTGCTTGAGTTTATCCCTCTACATCATGTCATCTTACCTAATGCGTTACTCTGTTCTTCATGAACTTAATACTCTAGATGCAGGCAGGAGTCGATCGATGTGTGGAGTAATAGTAGTAGATGCAGAATCGTTTCGGTCTACTTGACACGGAAGTGATGCCTATATGCATAATCATTGTCTTGGATATCTTCATAATTATTCGCTTTTCTATCAATTGCTCGACAGTAATTTGTTCACCCACCGTATTATTTTCCTTCATGAGAGAAGCCTCTAGTGAAACCTATGGCCCCCGGGTCTATTTTCCATATTATATTTTCAGATCTATAAACCAAAAATACCAAAAATATCTTTCTGCAATCTTTTTACTTTTAGTTTAGTTTTTGTTTTAGCAATCATATCTATCTATCTCTATCAGATCTCATCCTTGCAAGTAACCGTGAAGAGATTGACAACCCCTTTATAGCGTTGGGTGCAAGTGTTTGATTATTTGTGTAGGTACATCCATTGGTGACTCACTTGTATCTCCTACTGGATTGATACCTTGGTTCTCAACAACTGAGGGAAATACTTATCTACTTTGCTGCATCACCCTTTCCTCTTCAAGGGAAAACCAACGCATGCTCGAGAAGTAGCAAGAAGGATTTCTGGCGCCGTTGCCGGGGAGATCTACATCAAGCCTACCAAGTACCCATCACAAACTCATCTCTTGCATTTACATTAGTTGCCATTTGCCTCTCGTTTTCCTCTCCCCCACTTCTAAAACGATTTTCCAAAAAGATTTGCCTTTTTTTGCCTTTCTTCCGTTCGTCTTTTCGTTTGCTTTTTGCTTGCTTGTGTGCTAGATTGCTTGCTTTGTCACGATGTCTCAAGAGAATACCAAGTTGTGACTTTTCCAATACTAATAATAATGATTTTATTAGCACTCCGATTGCTCCCGCCACTAGTGCGGAATCTTATGAAATTAATGCCGCTTTGCTTAATCTTGTTATGAAAGAACAATTTTCCGGCCTTCCTAGTGAAGATGCCGCATCCCATCTAAATACTTTCGTTGAGTTGTGTGATATGCAAAAGAAGAAAGATGTGGATAATGATATTGTTAAATTGAAGCTATTTCCGTTCTCACTACGAGATCGTGCTAAAACTTGGTTTTCATCTTTGCCTAAAAATAGTATTGATTCATGGAATAAGTGTAAATATGCTTTTATTTTCAAGTATTTTCCGCCCGCTAAGATCATCTCCCTTAGGAACGATATAATGAATTTTAAGCAACTTGATCATGAGCATGTTGCACAATCTTGGGAGAGGATGAAACAAATGATTAGAAATTGTCCCGCGCATGGTTTGAGTTTATGGATGATTATACAATTTTTTATGCGGGATTGAATTTTGCTTCTAGGAATCTCTTAGATTCCGCCGTGGGTGGTACTTTTATGGAAATCACATTAGGAGAAGCTACTAAACTCCTAGATAATATTATGGCAAATTACTCTCAATGGCATACCGAAAGATCTCCTACTAGTAAAAAAGTGCATGCTATTGAAGAAATAAATACTTTGAGTGAAAAGATGGATGAATTGATGAAATTATTTGCTAGTAAGAGTGATCCTATTGATCCTAATGATATGCTTTTGTCTTCTTTGATTGGAAATAATAATGAATCTATGGATGTGAATTTTGTTGGTAGGAACAATTTTGGTAATAACGCGTATAGAGGTAATTTCAATTCTAGGCCGTTTCCTAGTAATTCCTCTAATAATTATGGTAATTCCCACAGCAATTCTTATGGAAATTATAATAAGTTGCCCTCTGATCTTGAGAATAATATTAAAGAATTTATTAGTTCGCAAAAGGGTTTCAATGCTATGATTGAATAAAAATTGCTCAAGATTGATGATTTGGCTAGGAACGTTGATAGAATTTCTCTTGAGACTGATTCTTTGAAAATTAGATCTATTCCACCCAAGCATGATATTAATGAGTCTTTAAAAGCTATGAGAATTTCTATTGATGAGTGCAAGGAAAGAACCGCTAGAATACGTGCTAAGCGTGAATGGCTTGAAAAAGTGTGGTCTCATGATAATATTGATGAAGATCTTAAAGTGATTGATGTGACTCCTATTGAATCTTTGTTTTCCAATATAAATCTGGATAAAGGAGGGACTGGAGATAAGTCAACTTTAGTTAAAAGGCGTCCCAATGATTCGGAGTTTATAGATTTTGATGCTAAGATTGATAAAAGTGGGATTGAAAAGATCAAAACTTTAGATAGCAATGAACCCACTCTTTTGGATTTCAAGGACTTTAATTATGATAGTTGTTCTTTGATTGATTGTATTTCCTTGTTGCAATACATGTTGAATTCTCCTCATGCTTATAATCAAAATAAAACTTTTACTAAACATATCGTTGATGCTATGATGAAATCTTTTGAAGAAAAACTTGAGTTGGAAGTTTCTATACCTAGGAAGCTTTATGATGAGTGGGAACCTACTATTAAGATTAAAATTAAGGATTATGAGTGCCATGCTTTGTGTGATTTGGGTGCTAGCGTTTCCACGATTCCAAAAACTTTATGTGATGTGCTAGGTTTCCGTGAATTTGATGATTGCTCTTTAAATTTGCATCTTGCGGATTCCACTATAAAGAAACCTATGGGAAGGATTAATGATGTTCTTATTGTTGCAAATAGGAATTATGTGCCCATAGATTTCATTGTTCTTGATATAGATTGCAATCCTACATGTCCTATTATTCTTGGTAGACCTTTCCTTAGAACGATTGGTGCAATTATTGATATTTAGGAAGGAAATATTAGATTCCAATTTCCATTAAGGAAAGGCATGGAGCACTTTCCTAGAAAGAAAATAACATTACCTTATGAATCTATTATGAGAGCTACTTATGGATTGCATACCAAAGATGACAATACCTAGATCTATTGCATTATGCCTAGCTAGGGGCGTTAAACAATAGCGCTTGTTGGGAGGCAACCCAATTTTATTTTTATGCTTTTGTTTTAGATTCTGTTTTTGAGTTTTCCACACATTATTACCTCTGTAGTAATTGTGTTTTCTTGTTTAAATTAGTGTTTGAGCCAAGTAAGACCTTTGGGATGGTCTACGGTGTTTGTGATTTGATTTTGCTGAAAAACAGAAACTTTTTCTCTCAGTCCAGGAATTTTGTAAATTCACTGGAACGTGATTTTGATCTGAGATTTTTACACAAGTTTGATATACAAATTTTCCTGATTGTTCTAATTTTTCAGAATTTTTGGAGTTACATAAGTATTCGAAGTCTATAGATTGCTACAGACTGTTCTGTTTTATACAGATTCTGTTTTCTTTGTGTTGTTTGCTTATTTTGATGTATCTATGGGTTGTATCGGGGGGTATGAACCATGGAGAAGTTAGAATACAGTAGATATTACACCTAAATAAATAAAGAATGAGTTCACAACAGTACCTAAAGTGGTGATTTATTTTTCTTATACTATGGGATCTCATGAGTTTTCTGTTGAGTTTTGTGTTGTGAAGTTTTCAAGTTTTGGGTAAAGATTTGATGAACTATGGAATAAGGAGTGGCAAGAGCCTAAGCTTGGGGATGCCCAAGGCACCCCAAGCCATATTCAAGTATACCAAAAAGCCTAAGCTTGGGGATGCCCCGGAAGGCATCCCCTCTTTCGTCTTCAATCCATTGGTAAATTTACTTGAGGCTATATTTTTATTCACCACATGATACGTGTTTTGCTTGGAGCGTCTTGTATGATATGAGTCTTTGCTTTTTAGTTTGCCACAATAATCCTTGCTGCACACTTCTTTTGAGAGAGACACTCTGAATCATGAATTTATTAGAATACTCTATGTGCTTCACTTATATCTTTTGAGCTAGGCAATGTTGCTCTAGTGCTTCACTTATATCTTTTTAGAGCACGGTGGTGTTTTATTTTATAGAAATTATTGAACTCTGATACCTCACTTATATTATTTTGAGAGTCTTTAAACAGCATGGTAATTGGTTTAGGTTGTGAATTTATTCCTAATATAATGGGCATCGAAGAGGGATATAATAAAAACTTTCATATTAAGTGCATTGAATACTATGAGAAGTTTGATTCCTTGCATATAGTTTTGAGATATGAAGATGGTAATATGAGAGTCATGCTAGTGAGTAATTGTGAATTGGAAGAAATACTTGTGTTAAAGTTTGTGATTCCCCTAGCATGCACGTATGGTGAACCGTTATGTAACGAAGTCGGAGCATGATTTGTTTAATGATTGTCAACCTTTGTGTGAGGGTCGGGAGCAAGCGATGGTTAACTCCTACCAACCTCTCCCCTAGGAGCATGCGTCTAATACTTTGCTTCGATAACTAATATACTTTTGCAATAAGTATGTGAGTTCTTTATGACTAATGTTGAGTCCATGGATTATACGCACTCTCACCTTTCCGCCTTTGCTAGCCTCTCTAGTACCGCGCAACTTTCGCCGGTACATTAAACCCACCTTCCTCAAAACAGCCACCATATACTTTCCTCAAAACAGCCACCATACCTACCTATTATGGCATTTCCATAGCTATTCTGAGATATATTGCCATGTAACTTCCACCGTTCCGTTTTTCATGACACGCACCATCACTTTCATATTGCATATAGAGTTATATTTTGTTCTAGGTATCGAGTTGTAAGTAAATAAAAGTGTGATGATTTCCATTATTAGAGCATTTGTCCCGTGTGAGAAAAGGATGATGGAAACTATGAATCCCTCATAAGTTGGGATCAGTCTCCGGACTTTACAAAAAATAAAAGAGGCCAGCGAAGCCCAAATAAAAAAAAAGAGGCCAAAGATGCCCACCAAAATAAAAAAAATGAGAGAAAGATAGAAGGGACAATGCTACTATCTTTTTCCACACTTGAGCTTCAAAGTAGCACCATGATCTTCATGATAGAGAGTCTCCTATTTTGTCACTTTCATATAACTAGTGGAATTTTTCATCATTTGCACAACCACTTAGTTTTCTTTTTGAGCTTTCATACACTTATAGCTCTAGTGCATTCGTTGCATGGCAATCCCTACTCACTCACATTGATATCTATTGATGGGCATCTCCATAGCCCGTTGATACGCCTAGTTGATGTGAGACTATCTTCTCCTTTTCCCTTGCAACCTCCACCATATTCTATTCCACCTATAGTGCTATATCCATGGCTCACGCTCATGTATTGCGTGAGAGTTGAAAAGGTTTGAGAACATAAAAAGTGTGAAACAATTGCTTGACTTGTCATCGGGGTTGTGCATGATTTAGATACTTTGTGTGGGGAAGATGGAGCATAGCCAGACCATATGATTTTGTAGGGATAACTTTCTAAGGCCATGTTATTTCGAAAGGACACAATTGCCTTGTTGGTATGCTCGAAGTATTACTGTTTTTATGTCAATATTAGACTTTTGTTTTGAATCTTACGGATCTGAATATTCATGCCACAATAAAGAATAATACATGGATAAATATGTTAGGTAGCATTCCACATCAAAAATTCTGTTTTTATCATTTACCTACTCGAGGACGAGCAGGAATTAAGCTTGGGGATGCTTGATACGTCTCCAACGTATCTATAATTTTTGATTGTTCCATGCTATTATATTATCTGTTTTGGATGTTTTATATGCATTAATATGCTATTTTATATTATTTTTGGGACTAACCTATTAATCTAGAGCCTAGTGCCAGTTTCTGTTTTTTCCATGTTTTTGAGTATTGCAGATAAGGAATATTAAACGGAGTCCAAACGGAATAAAATCTTCGGAATGATTTTTCTTGGACCTGAAGAAACCTAGCAAACTTGGAGATGAAGGTAGGAGAGCCGCCATGTGGCGACAAGCCACAAGGGCGCGTCCTAGGGGGGGCGCCCCCTGGCTTGTGGCCCCACGGCAGCCCTCCTAACCCTATTCTTCGGCCTATAAATTCCCAAATATTCCCTGGATACCAAAGAGAGCCACGAAAATACTTTTCCACCGCCAGAAGCCTCTGTTCCAGTGAGATCCAATCTTGGAGCCTTTTCCGGTAATCTGCCGGAGGGGGATTCGATCACGGAGGGCATCTACATCAACTCCATTGCCCCTCCGATGATGCGTGAGTAGTTTACCACAGACCTTCGGGTCCATAGCTAGTAGCTAGATGGCTTCTTCTCTCTCTTTGTTCTTCAATACCATGTTCTTCATGATCTTCATGGAGATCTATCCGATGTAATACTCTTTTGCGGTGTGTTTGTCGAGATCCGATGAATTGTGGGTTTATGTTCAGATTATCTATGAATATTATTTGAATCTTCTCTGAATTCTTATATGCATGATTTCATATCTTTGCAAGTCTCTTCGAGTTATTGGTTTGGTTTGGCCAACTATATTGGTAATTCTTGCAATGGGAGAAGTGCTTAGTTTTGGGTTCAATCTTGCGGTGTCCTCACCCAGTGACAAAGTAGGGGTAGCGAGGCACGTATTGTATTGTTGCCATCGAGGATAAAAAGATGGGGTTTTCATCATATTGCTTGAGTTTATCCCTCTACATCATGTCATCTTACCTAATGCGTTACTCTGTTCTTCATGAACTTAATACTCTAGATGCAGGCAGGAGTCGATCGATGTGTGGAGTAATAGTAGTAGATGCAGAATCGTTTCGGTCTACTTGACACGGAAGTGATGCCTATATGCATAATCATTGTCTTGGATATCTTCATAATTATCACTTTTCTATCAATTGCTCGACAGTAATTTGTTCACCCACCGTATTATTTTCCTTCATGAGAGAAGCCTCTAGTGAAACCTATGGCCCCCGGGTCTATTTTCCATATTATATTTTCAGATCTATAAACCAAAAATACTAAAAATATCTTGCTGCAATCTTTTTACTTTTAGTTTACTTTTTGTTTTAGCAATCATATCTATCTATCTCTATCAGATCTCATCCTTGCAAGTAACCGTGAAGAGATTGACAACCCCTTTATAGCGTTGGGTGCAAGTGTTTGATTATTTGTGTAGGTACATCCATTGGTGACTTGCTTGTATCTCCTACTGGATTGATACCTTGGTTCTCAACAACTGAGGGAAATACTTATCTACTTTGCTGCATCACCCTTTCCTCTTCAAGGGAAAACCAACGCATGCTCGAGAAGTTGCACCATACTTGTTGACTAGCATGTGTAGGGTGCATTAGACTTGTTATAATTGCTAAAACTGTCCTTCAATTAACTTGGGAAAATGTTAGGTTTTAATTCTTGCAAGTAGTCTATTCACCCCCCCTCTAGACGTCTCTTCTATCGATCCCTTCACACGGTGATGCCTTATCCCCAACGGGGGTCGAAGAGGGGCCGCAACGAGAAGGCTTCCTCCAATGTAGTCGGAGACGAAGAGCAGGACCAAACCCCGCCCAAGATCAAAGGTGCCTTGGCTGGCGGCTGGTTGTTCGCAGACACGCCGTCTTCCTCTTCCACATCTTCTTCTTCCCTATGGCTCCCTCGAGGACGTCTGTGTGAAAGTACAACTAATCCCCAGGTGGTTTTGGTAATTCATAACAACATATACACCATTAAACTAATGCCTACTCAAAGAATATTTTAGGAAAGTTCAGTTTAGGCATGGCAATGGGATGTGAATGTGGACCCCTCAAAATGCAAAGGACATGTGTTGGCAAAGCTTCAAGACTCTACATTTTTGGTTAAGTGATGCAAGATCACATTGAGTTCATAGGAAAGACAATACTATTAAAAGGGGATGCATATTTGATCATGGTCTAACTGCTCACGTGCTTAGAGGTATTGCTCCAGAACCCTCAGCAACGCTCTCACATTCATCTATGTCCAAAACCCTAAAGTCAATCTCGGTCCCACCAAAACACTCTCATCCAGACACAAAAGAAATACTTTACATAGCCACTGCCTAAATCCTAGCAACTCGGTCTCACTGACATGACCCTTCAGTCCCACCAAATAGTGCTTGCCAACCTTTTTTTACCTATTGATTTCGCTTCAGAATTTGTGAGTGGTTTCAATCGGTCTCATTAAAGAAGTGATTAGGTCATCACCCATCGGTCCCACCGAGTTTTTTCCCAACATAAGTGCGCTGAAAGTTCGATTGAAATGCATCCTCGAGGTCCTCCCAGTTACCAATGGAGTTCCTCGGGCTATTAAGCCAATGCCAAGCCGACTCCTTTAGCTTTAGGGGTAGAATTTTATGGCATGGAGATCATCGCCTCGGGTCATGTGAATATGCATGAGGAAATCCTCTATCCACCCGGCGGGGTCCGTAGTTCTGTCTTACTACTCAATGTTTATGGGTTTAAACCTTTCCAGGAAATAATGCTGCATAACCTCATCGGTAAAGCACATAGGGTGGGCAGCTCCTCGGACCCTAGCTATAACATGACGCACATCGGACCCGGTACCGTGTCGATTACGTGTGTAATTTCATGTGTCAACGCGTTTGGCGAGCCAAGCCGGATAGCCCACTTGTCCAATAGGCTGGCGTTCCCTAGATTTGTAGATTGATTCGGATGGAGGCTCTGTCCTTAACAGTCGCCTTTCTCGAAGATTCTTTTTCTTGGGGACGGCGGTGGATTGAATCTGCCTCGGCACCTGGTTGTCTCAAAGATGTCCTAGTTCCTGTTGGTAGGCCGATCTTGGCCATGCGGAGGGTGGTCAGGCACTTTGGCCCAATCACGCTCTGATAGCACGCTAGCATCAGCCTCTTCGTCGAGCTCTGACAGCAGGTTCCTTTAGGGATAAAATTGGTTGGCACTGGCGAGTCTATCCTAGAACGCTTGTTCGGCACTTAGGAGCTCGATCCATCGATAATTAAGTTAATCCTGATCGATTCTGAGTTCTTGAGACCTTTTCTCGTAGCTTTTGGCCATGCAGGCTAGGCGCTTGCGGAGTGTCTCTATCCGATGTTCCTCAAAGGGGTCTTCATAAGCATCATACTCCTGAGGGACGAGGCTTATGTCCTCCTCCTACTCGGGAAGGTAGTTCTTGTCGTCGGTGTCGTCAGCGTCGTCGCCGTCTCCGTTAATAGCACCGTCAGCATGCTTCTCCATGTCGAGGTTATCATCAGCATACGGTTCTTTGTTGCTGTCAACGGCGTTGCCGTTGACCTTCTCACGACCACATGTGCCCATGTTGCTTGTGTTGATGTTGCTCATTTCTACTTGAGATGCGTTAGGATTTTCCCCGAAGAGGAAGGGTGATGTAGTAAAGTAGCGAAAAGTATTTCCCTTAGTTAAGAACCAAGGTTTATCGAACCAGTAGTTTTACAACCGAACAATCTATTAGCAACACCAACACACAAAAGAAAAAAAATACTTGCACCCAACGCGGGCAAGAGGGTTGTCAATCCCCTTGTACTCGTTGAAAGCAAGGACAAAATGTGATAATGGTAGATAGATAAAGTGCAAAGTAAAATTAAAGTAATAAAATTGCAGCAAGGTATTTGTGGTTTTTATAATATAATTAAAGTGGGCCCGGGGCCATAGTTTTCACTACAGGCTTCTCTCTTTTGGCATGGCATACGGTGGGTAGAGAAATTATTGATAGAAAAATAATTATGACAATATTCATGGCATGATCATATACATATGCATTATGTCCATGACAAGTAGACCGACTCATGCCTGCATCTACTACTATTACTCCACCAATCGACTGACTCATGCCTACATCTATGGTATTAAGTTCATAACAAACAGAGTAACGCTTTAAGCAAGATGCCATAATGTAGACAAAGAAAGACATGCAATATGTTCAGACCCTGTCGTTTTATCCTTAGTGGCAACAATGCAAATACGTGCCTCGCTACCCCTTTTGTCACGAGGTGAGGAATTTGCAAGATTGAACCCACTACTACGCACCACATCCACCGAAGATCGATAGATGAACTTGGCCAAAGAAAACCCATAGATCGAAAAGCATTACATTTTTTGTCAAAGTTTGGAGGATAAGACTGAAGTAGAAAATTGGGGAAGGTTAGAATGGAATTGGGGAAAAGAATAAAAATGAAATAGAAGGAGGCCTCAAATTAAATACTAGAAAATTTCATAGTTTTTAGAATGGTGTGAATAATTTAATGACATGATGCAATGCAAAAAACCATGGATCAAGCAATATATTAATAATAGTGGATGGAAGGAATTGGAGCAGTGCTATGTGGGGTTGAGGTAGGATGAAAAGGAAGATGGAGCGCAGCGGCGGTGATGAGGATGAATGGAGATGTGTTGATAAGGGAGAAGATACCGGGGGCTCACTGGTACTTACTGACAATCAAGATATTCGTCAACTCTCGGTGTCATCGATGTCGTTGGTGAGATAGAGGAGATAGGAGGGATGAAGAGTATAGAGAGTGTGACCACGGTGCATCTTGCTCGAGTCCTGTTTCGCCTCGCATGGCAGCTAGGAGGGGAGAGCAGTCGCCTCTAGGACGTGAAAACTAAAAAGGAGATGAACACCATCCATAACTGGATAAGGATTAGATAATGTTGTACTAATATATACATAGGTTAGGGCACACACGGCGAACTCAAAATTATAAATTATCCTTTTGATTAGACCTTTCCTGGTATATAAATTATTGCAATGTCATTTATTTAATTTATTTGATTAGCAAGTGGTATTTTTTTCTCCCGTTGCAACGCACGGGCTCTTTTGCTACTTAATAATAAAAGGGTGTAATAATAGTTAGAAGACTTCTATAATTAATTTAATATCAACGGGCCTTAAAAGGTCAAGTGGTGGAATGATAATTGGGCCATAAGGGCCTAATAGGGAGGCGCCCCCTTCTCATGGAAAGGAGACAGGGAGGCCAATTGGAGAGGGTTTGTCCCTCCTCTTGGTCGGCCAAAGGGGGGGGGTTCCTTCCCCCTTGTGGCGACCCTCCTCTCCTTTCCAACCTATATGTACTAGAGGCTTTTGCACCTTTGATATACATAACTTTTGAAATCTCCTCTAGTCTAGTTCTAGTTGATCCTAGTTGGCCAATTAAAGCTAGACCTAGATCCTCTAATCCTCATAATTATAAGCCCAATTTGGTTCTAATTTCCCCTCCCCCTAATTCTTCGGCAACGATTAGCCCTGGACGGTGAAGTGCTGCCGAATCGTAAAGACCGTACGCTTGCAACCAAGTAGAGAGGTCGTGCTTTCGGTCTTTGGTTCGAGGGATCGTTCATGGGCGGTTTGGAGGATCGTTCATCTACGGTTCGAGAGCCTTCATCAATGATCTACATTGACTTGTCTTCTTTCGCTGTAACTCGGAGTTGGTAACAATCCGATCCCAACCGTTTATTGTATCTTCATAGTGTTCCTGGTTGATCGTAGGGAGATTTTTTTTGTTTTGTACTATGTTTCCCAACAGTGGCATCATGAGCGATTCTATGAGTAGATACATGTTGCGATATAGATCACATGTGGATATGAGGGTTTGATGTTCTTTCTATGCTTCCCTTCAGTATTTCTTTGGTTCAATTCATTGACGACATGATGTAGCTTTGTACAATGTTCTGACAATCGATCGACTCTGACTATTAACAATCTGCTAACAGTTCTTTGGGCTTCATCATAGTCAAGAATAGTGAACCGTTGAAAACACAAGAGGGTGATGAAGATGAACGATCTTCTAGGGGGTCATGCGTATAGACGAAGTTTAGTGTGGGGCTAGAGGTTTTCAATTAAATCCCTTCCCTCACACACCCTGAAAGTTAATATAGCAACAAGGATTGCCGCCTTAATGGTGGATGTAGGTAGCTAGTGTTATTTGAAAACCCTAGAAACCTCATAAATTAAATTTGCCAAACCGATTAGAGGACGTCTATCTTGGTTTTGCAGGATTGCATGTGATGTGGTATAGCCTTCGTCATGATAATGAGTTTATGTATGAGATGGTTATATGTTGTAACGTTAAGTGGCCTGCGCACCACGGCATGATGGCTGGAGCCACGGGATTGCCACCTTAATGTAATAGATGTAGAGATAGCATGCAGGTTACACGGAGGACCCGGGGCTTCACAAGGCACAAGAGAACATGATGGTGGTTACGACATCATCCCGGTGTGCTTTCATGAAGACCACGAAGGATCATGAAGAAGTTCCCGGTGCTAGGGGCTATATCACATCATGCTATTATGAATTGGCTGAGATGTTTATCCCTTTGTTGTTTGCAACCTTTGATTGTGTAGTAGTCAATTATTAGGGTGATCTCTCAATGAAAATATCAAGTTAAAAGGTGCTCTTCCCAGTCTTGCAACCATCTACATCACGTAGTTTTCCGGAGTGCATCATGTCCACATGAGTACAAACGGATCGTGAGGTGTAAGGCAGGCGAGGTCAGACCGAGCAAACAGATAGCACGCAGTTGTTTTGAAGTTCTACTCTAATCGTTCTAACCTCAAAGCATGAAGCATCGAAAGATGAACAAGAGTCATATGGAGATATGATCGGCAAAGTATTTCCTACCGGTTGAGTTCACGTCATCAGTGATGTCCATGATACGTCACCAATGCATCGATAATTTATGAAGTATTCATGCCATGTTTACAATGTTTTTATATGGTTTTGGTGCACTTATATTTTTTTGGGGAACTAACCTATTAACCTAGTGCCCAGTGCCAGTTTCCGTTTTTGGCTATTTTTTGTTTCGCGGAAAATCCATACCAAACGAAGTCTAAATGCCGCGAAAATTTACGGTGATTTTTATGGACCAGAAGAGACCCATGAAGTTTTGTAGAGGGACCAAACGGTGTCCAGGGGGCAGAAGCCTGAGTGGCGACCCCTAGGGCACGCCACGTGAGCTTGTGGGACCTTCGGGCACCCCCTGTCGTCAATCCAACGCAGAAAAATCCTATATGTTCCAGAACCCCGGAAAATTAACCTAGATGAGTTTTTCCGCCACTGCAAGCCTCTGTTTGGAAGTGATCTCATCCAGAGCTTCATTCCGGCACCCTGTCGGAGGGGGGAAGTTATCACCGGAGGCCATCTTCATCATCCCCGCTGCCTCCATGACGAGGACGGAGTAGTTCACGCCCGGGGATGAGGGTATGCACCAGTAGTTATGTGTTTGATCTCTCTCTCTCTCTCTCGTGATCTTGATAGGGAATGATCTTGATATACCACGAGCTTTGTTATTGTAGTAGAATCATATGGTGTTGTTCCCTTTGTTGTGATTAACTGAGTCTTGCCCTTTGAGGTTTCATTATTGCCGGATTAAATATATGAGGATTTGAGATCACTTGATGTGTGTGTTGCATGTGGATACCCGTGGTGACAATTGGGTATTCTATTGTGTCACTTGATATATGTTTTGGTAATTAACTTGCGGATTCCCGTGGTGACATTGGGGCAATCTGGGCACATAGGTTGATACACGTTTTCATCCTACTTTCTCTGATAGAAACTTTAGGGCAACTCTTTGAAGTTCTTTGTGTTGGATTGAATATTACAAACCTGAAATTGTTTGATGCATATAGAATAATTAACTCATGGATACTTGCAGTGACATTGGAGTATCTAGGTGACATTAGAGTTGATTGATGTGTATCATATGGTGTTATTGTAGTACAAACTCTAGGGCTGTTTGTGACACTTATAGGAATGACTCAATAGATTGATCAGAACGATAACTTTGGTAGTTCGCTACCTACAACAATTTCATCTTATGTTCTCTGCTATTGATAAGAACTTGGGAGTGCCTCTTGGTCACATATTAAACGACTGATATATGATTCGATTATGTTAGCATTGTTGAGAGATTGCACTAGTGAAATTATGAACCCTATGCCTTATTTCCAAGCATTGATATATTGTTTTGCTCACTGTTTGCTACTTGCTACCTTGCTGTTTTATTTATTCAGATTACAAAAGCCTATTTCTACTATGCATACTACACGTGTATCACCATCTCTTTGCCGAACTAGTGCGCCTATACAATTTGCCATTGTATTTGGGTGTGTTGGGGACACAAGTGATTTCTTGTATTTGATTGCAGGGTTGTTTGAGAGAGACCCTTTTCATCCGAAACCTCTCGCGGATCGATAAACCTTAGGTCATCTAGTTGAGAATAATTTTCTACTGTCCTACAAAACTTTGAGCTTGGAGTCCCAACAGAGTCTACAAGAATAAAGTTGTGTAGTAGACATCAAGCTAATTTCTGGCTCTGTTGCTGGGGAGGTGAGTGCTTGAAGGTATATCTTTAGATATTGTAATTAAATCTTTTAGTTTCTTGTTTTATCACTAGTTTGGTTTATAAAAGAAAACTATTGTCGGTGTCAAAACCGGCAGATCTCGAGTAGGGGGTCCCGAGCTGTGAGACTAGAATCGAGGGTAACAGGAGACGAAGGGGACAAGGTTTTACCCAGGTTCGGGCCCTCCTATGGAGGTAATACCCTACGTCCTGCTTGATTATATTGATGATATGGAGATTACAGAGTTGATCTACCACGAGATCGTATGACTAAAACCCTAGTTGGGTTCTGTTGGCCTACAACCTAAAACCCTCCGGCTTATATAGACGCCGAGGGTACCTAGGGTTTACACATGGTCGGTTACACATCGAAGGGATAAACATGCCTATTCACTACTCCAAACGTGGAGAACAAACCATGATTCTCGAAGCTTCCACCCTGGAGACACGGCCTTCAATCGATCCAGTGCTCGGTATGCGGCCCATATAGTCCGGCCCATAAGAAATAGGTCGGCCTCCCGAGGACCCCTTAAACCAGGACTCCCTCAGTAGCCCCCGAACTAGCCTCCAACGCCAAGGGTCTTAGCTCCAGCTGCTTCATATGATCAGAGTCTTCGGCTTGCGAGGCGAGTTCCTTTCTCCAAATAGTGATCGGTCGAGTTTAGTTCGGCCTCCGACGACGTGTAGTTTTCCCGATCATAGATCGTCCGAACACCATGAGTAACCGGCCCTGAAGGCCAAACGTCAAGGAGTAAATAGTGCTCCTTGACAACTTTTCAGATGAAAGGTCACGGCCCACCACGACCACTGGAACAGTCGTAAAGACTCAATTCGCGGTTCGAGGCCATTTTCATCAGCACGATCCATCAATGCACAGATCGTGCTCCGTTTCACACGGGATATGTTTAATCATGCGCGTATAACGGTACACACGTCTTGGGAAGTGGAGGGATTCACGACGCAGTGAAGGGAGGCTAACCGGCGTCAAGCCTCAATAAAAGGGAAAGAAAACCCTAAAGCTTATCCGCACTTACCATTCGCATCCCTGCTTCCCCAATCTCCCGAGCTCCCAGAGCCCAGATCTAGGTTTTCCACCCTTCCTCCTCCGAGCTCTACCATGGCCAGCTCCAGCTCCAACGGCAAGTGGGAGGCTTCCACGGTCACAGACCAGGACATCCGGGACCTCAAGGACGCCGGCTACCTCCCCGCCAATATCTTCCACCGCGCTGCGGAGGAGGGCCAGGTGATCCCCACCCCCAAACCAGGCGAGAGGGTGGTTTTCATTCCTCACTTCATCCGAGGATTGAGCTTCCCGCTCCACCCCTTCATGAGGGGCCTCATGTTCTTCTACGGACTCGACTTCCACGACCTCCCGCCAAACTCCTTCATGCACATATTGGCTTTCATCATCGTCTGCGAGGCCTTCTTGCGAGTCGAGCCACACTTCGGACCATGGCTCAAGATATTCAACATCAAGCCATAGTGTGTCGCAGGCGCACACGCAGACTGCGGCGGGGCGGTCATCAGCAAGCTTCCCCGCGTGGTATGGCCATCCGACACCTTCATCGACACCATCAAGACTTGGCAAAAAGAGTTGTTTTACATCACCGAGCCAAGGGAGGAGGGCGGAACTGTTCCTGCCGAATTCAGATCCGCCCCCCCCGACCAGATTGACCTCATGGGTCCGAAAGGGCCTCGACTGGGGGTCGGATACAGAGGTGGATGACCTGCAGAGGGGCATCGCCTCCATGATCAAGGACAAAATCGAGTTGACCAACGTGGTCCAGGTTATGCTCCGGCGGCGCATCCTCCCCTGCCAGCGCCGGGACTCTCCGATGTGGACTTATCGGACTGACGATGATCCCATGATCCGTCAGCTCTTCCGCACCACTCGGGAGAAGCTGTGGAAGGCGCTATTCAAGGCGCAGGAGAAGTGGCCAGCCAAGAAGGAGGACCAGGGCCTGAGCGCCGATAAGCTCCCTTCCGAGGTATAACACAGTTTCGCTTAATCGGCTTTGTTTTCCTGAAGAAAATCTAAGTACTTTCCAATTGCTTCCGCAGGAGTGGTTGAGCAAGGCCACGGGTATCAAGTGCCCGGCTCCACAGTCCGAAGACCCTAGGTCCAAGCTGCTGTCGGAGATGCTCGTCGTGGCGCCTTACAAGGCGCCAGAGAAGAAAGAGAAGAAGAAGAATCTAGGCCGGGAAGGCCTGCGCATCAGGGACCAGCCATGGGCTGTGTCCGAAGAAACCCATGCTTCCTCGAATCAAGAGGAGGAGCATGAGGGCGAGGAGGAAGGCGATTTTCCCCTCGCCGGAAAGAGTGCGGCGTCATCGGACGCCCCAGAGGACGTATCTCCTCCCGCCCCGAAGAAAGCGCGCCGGACATAGGTAGTGCTACCCGACGACAGTTCGGACTCGGATACCGAGTCCGAGAACTTCGAGAGAGTTCCACGGTGGAATCTCAAGGTCAAGCCCCCACCTCGAAGGTAAGGATCTGAAGACTTCCTGAGCTATTAATGCTAAGTTTTGAATGTTATTAATCATGTGAGCGCATATTGACTTGCAGCCCACCACGCGTTCTCCCCACCGACCAAATCTCGGACGGGGAGACCCCGCCCGCCGAGCTAGCGGAGAGCGGAACCACGTCGCACCCCTCTCCTCCGGGCGCCGCGAAGGATGCCGCGAAGGTGTCATCCCAACAGGCTCCTTTGGAGCCGAACACTGGAGGTGGGGGCGATGACGTCATGGTCGAGGCTAACACCTCGGCCGCCGAAGACCCGGGGGAGAAGCCCCTCCCGGACACTGAGGAGACCGGACGAGGAGATGTCCAGTCACCTCCAAGGTCGTCTCCAGAGCGCACCATGCCTCTGGAGGTACCGGCTCAATCCCCGGTTGGAGATCGGGCCAACCGATCTCCACCGGCGCCACCAACCGAGGTTGTGAAATATTAATTTCTTTGAGTTATTATTATATATATGGCAGCCCCCGAGCCCTAGGTGAGTTTGGAAAAACTTACCTGGGGGTCAATAATAGACCACTGTCCGAACTATGTACAAGACAATGTGTGTTCGGAATGTTCTAACAGCCCTTAAAAGGACCGGACACAGGATCATATTTTATGACAATTCGGAAGTTCTGAACCCATGTAACTTGATATGGTTTTGTTTTTTACAGGCTTCGTCGACGGCGGCGGCTGCTAATGCTGCCGAGCTGGACGAGCTAAATCGGAAGCTCAAGAGCTCCGAAGACGAGCTTGACGCTCTGAGCAAGAGGTTCGACGAGGCGCAAGGTAAGCCGAATTAGAGTATCAAAACTCTTCGTCACCATACTGTCGACGCAGTATTTTTTGATATATGTTGATTCTTACGCAGCCTCGGCGAAGGAGATTGAGAAGCTCAAGGCTGAGCTTGAGAAGGCGAAGCAGGAGGCTGCGGTTGAGAGGGCGGCGGCCAAAGAAGCGGCTACGGCGCTATCCGTCTTGAGAGCCACCAGCGATAAGCATGAGGCTCGGGTGGAGGAAATCCAACAGGATCTCAAGGACGCCGGCAAAAAGTGCGAGGACCTTGAGCGGAAAGGCAAGGAGCAGGCCACCGAACTATCCACCCTGAAAACCGATCTCCAAAAGGAGCGGGTGGATAGGCGATCTTTTGAAGAGCAAGTCAGCCAGTCCAAGGCTATCATGGATGGTAAGCCGTTTTTATTGCAGTGTGTCTTCGGGGATAGCAAGTTCAAATTGCTTACCCAAGTATGGCGTTCCTCAGGCGCCTGCTCGGACCTCCAGAAGAGCACCACGGATGCAAACCAATTCTATGCTTCGCGGGGAGAAGAAGATGAAGCTCGGCTGTTTTGGGTGCAATTTGAAGCCGCCGAGCGCTCTCCTCTCCTTGTCGAGCAGCTGAAGCAGCTGATGGAGCTACACCGGATGGCGGAGCCGGCCATGAAGGATCTCTGCATCCGGCTATGGCCCAACGAGCCGCTGCCGGGCAGCTACTTCGGCCTGGTGCAGAAGCTGAGCGACGCCTCGCCCCAGATTGACGCGCTAAGGCGATCCTCCTACATCGAGGGAGCTCGGATGACCTTTGCGAAGGCCAAGGTGCACTAGCCAGGGCTGGATCGTATGAAGATAGCCACCACCCCTCCGCCGCCTGGTAAGGAGCACAGGCGCCCCGAGCTATACTTCTCCGGAGTAATGGAGGGTGCTCGGGCCATAGAGTCGTAGTGTTCGAGAGAGAACATGTATGAGTAAAGCGTTGTAATATGTCCGAAGACCTTTTAACATGTTTATATTTAAAATGCATGGTTTATCATGTCTTTCATGTTTTGCATCCTTTATAACTCCTGTGTGGCCGTTTAAACTGAAAGTTGTGAGTCTTTGGCTTCAGCCCCCATGCAGATACTACGCGGGGTGTCTCTGCCAACGCACTGTTACCCTTAGCCGAGCTATCGGTACCCGAAGGCGGTAGTGTGGGGCGGACAAGGCAATCGGACCATAATGCTTTAGTGCTTTCACTTAGCCGTAGGGGCGCGAGAAAGGAGTGCGGGGGGCTGATAACTAGCCCCCAGGGGTTTGTGATGTTCGGATGAACCGTGGCTAAAGCCGATATCACATGGTTTGTACTAATACCAAACCCATCGTATGACACGGAGTAACCTCTGACGAGATTTAGTTAAGCTCGGAATCGCAGACCGGTTCTCACATACCATGACATTCCGTTTTCGGCTTTCTCCGCTGAGGTGCTTGACCAAGCTAGTCGGAAGCACAATCGCAGCGGTTCTCCCTTTGCCCTTTTAGCCGAACGAGCGGAACATAAAGGGGCAAGCACAGGAGCCGGGCAACCCAACTATTGACCCAAGACATAGTTCGGTACCAATGCATATAAAGCGGAATTCCAAGACGCCGAACGCAAAATTAGTTGTGCCTAAGGCGATTTCTTAAGTTCGAGCCCCCGGTCTATTAGCCGGTTGCATCGTATAGTATACCAAACAGGTTCGCAAGAAGAGAGGGAAAATAGAGAGTGCGTCAAAAACAGCGAAGCGATCATGCATGATACATCTGTATTTTACTCAACAATTCTTATTATTCCAATTGCCGATACAACTGTTTACAGGTATAAAAAATGAAATATAAACCTTACAGGAGGGGTTGTACCAAGGGTCTTCGATAGGTGACCTGACGTCGTCGATATGCCCTGTCGCTTGTCCGTTCCTGCGTCTCGCGATGAGTGTAATGTTCGACGAGCAGACTTTGGAGAAAAGTCTTGAGAAGTCGCCGAAATATAAATGAGCTTTACACCGTAGAAGGTACTTTATGGTACCTGTAGTGTGTCCGAAGACATGTTGATGGTGATAGTTCGGTCCAGACGAACACTTACCCTTTAATAATTTTTCCCCACCACTGCCCATGGAATTTTGAGCATGAAGTTGTGCCTCCTCGGCATGTACTTTGCCGGTTCTAGGGCCGTGCGATGGGGGGCGAGTCCCTATTTATGGGGAGAAGAAGGTTCTGGTACTTCGGGTTGTGACCGAGCTCGCATCCCAGACTTGGGTGCCTTTACGGCAGATGTCGGCGCTTGCCGAACATCAGTGTAATGGGATTCGGCTGCCAGGGCCAACGCATGTTCCTCAGTTCGGAGGGAGCGCTTTGTGTTGCCATTGACAGTAATGACCCCCTTTGGGCCGGGCATCTTGAGTTTGAGGTATGCGTAGTGTGGGACGGCGTTAAAGCGAGCGAACGCGGTACGGCCGAGCAGGGCATGATAGCCGCTGCGGAAAGGTATGATGTCGAAGATCAAGTCTTCGCTTCGAAAGTTATCGGGCGAGCCAAACACTACTTCCAGGCTTACGGAGCCCGTGCACCGGGCTTTGACGCCTGGGATCACTCCTTTAAAGGTAGTGTTACTGGGTATGATTCTTGACGGATCTATGCCCATCTTTTTCACCGTGTCTGAGTAAATCAGATTGAGGCTACTTCCTCCGTCCATTAGGACTTTAGTGAGGTGATACCCATCTATAATGGGGTCGAGGACGAGGGCGGCCGAACCCCCGTGACGGATACTAGTCGGGTGGTCACGGCGATTGAAGGTGATCGGGTATGCCGACCATGGGTTATACTTCGGGGCTATAGGCTCTACGGCGTAGACATCTCGAAGGGCACGCTTCCTCTCCTTCTTGGGTATATGTGTGACGCCCCCATTCTTGTCCGTACGCTAATCATGCACACAGCGCGTACGACCAAGATTAGGGACTCACTGATTGATATCACAACACAACAAAAGACACAATTATAAAGTCATACAGCTCCATATCACAAGCCAGGGGCCTCGAGGGCTCGAATACAAAGCTTGACATAAACACGAGTCAGCGGAAGCAAATATATCTAAGTACAGACATAAGTTAGACAAGTTTTGCCTTAAGAAGGCTAGCACAAACATAAATAGCGGATCGAAAGAGGCGAGGCCTCCTGCCTGGGAACCTCCTAACTACTCCTGGACGTCGGAGAAGTCTACGTCGTAGTAAGCGCCATCCTGCTGGTAGGGGCCTCCGTCGGGGTAGTAGTAGTCGGCATCTCCAGCGTACTCCAACTCACGGGCTCCATCAACTGAACGCAGCAACGTATCGAGGGGGAAAAGAGAAAGGCATAGCAGCGTGAGTACTCATCCAAAGTACTCGCAAGACTTACATCAGAACTATGCTAGATATGCATCATTATCAAGGGGTGGGATTGTATCTGGACTGACTGCAGAAAGCAAGAATAGGGAGAAGGCCTAGTCCTATCGAAGACTAGCATCTTCAGCATCTTCAACATCTTCAACATCTTACAGCATTAGAAGAGTGCAGATTGGTATCTCACATGTAGTCATATTGTTGTAGCAAATTTTATTATTAAGTAACCATGCCCAGAGATCCTTCCTCGACTCCCTGCGAGGAAGCAATCCCGGAGCCACAATTCATTTTAATTTAAAGTCACAATTATAGTTGTATAAGGTCAAGGTACAACTCCAAGTTGTCCTGTTACCGTGGACACGGCTATTCGAATAGATTATTCATCCCTGCAGGGGTGCACCACATATCCCAACACGCTTGAGTCACCTCCGTCCGGACACACTTTCCTGGGTCATGCCCGGCCTCGGGATATCAGCACGTCGTCGCCCCACCTAGACTCAACGAAGAGGCCAGCCCGCCGGTCTAAATCCTAACCGTGCAGGGGTCATGGGCCCACTCACCCTTTGCACTCCTCCACGATGTGAACGTGGCCGGAAGCAGTCCTAGCACCCCTTAGTAACAAGCGCGATGCGTTCCAGACCAATCCGGCGCGAGCCACTACATTGCCGACGTCCGATGAGCTTCGGCTGATACAACGACGCTGAGTGCCCATAACTTTCCCACGTGATGGTTAGTGCGTATTAAGGCCAACGACCTAACTCAGATCAAGTACCCAACCCATTAGCATTTTATTAGTGCGGGGCAAGCGCGAACCATGAAATGCAGTCCGTCGCCCCGCCAATAACATTCGGGTGCCTTACCGGCGCACCCCACCAATATCTCTCGGGTGCCTTAGCGGCGCACCCCACCAATATCACTCTCGCGGGTACCCTTGGGGCCGACCCGTCTTCAACAAGTTTCTGTAACCAGGTCATAGTAACTGTGTGTCTATACACCAAGTGGATATCCGAGGAATCACCCTCGATGGATCCCACTCGAGGTATGAGTAAGGCAAGAGTCGCTAACGGTAAATGGGAAGGAGGGATCACCCTCGATACCCACGACCGATAGCTACGCTACAGAATTAACACCGGGAGTACTAAGTGAGGTATCACCCTCGGCACTCGGTAGTAGCTCTGCAGTGCCATACTAAAGGGGTGTGTGGTGATGTGTCGGTAACGGCTTGTCAGTCATGACAACTGAGTCTTCTGTCTTCAAGTCCTCGGTGTCGTCGATGAAAGCAGGGGCAACTGGGACTAAGGGGGGGTCTCAGGGGTTCACTGATCAACCTATGCTAAGCAGTTGGTATGATTGCAGGTAAAGTAACAGTTCATCAAAAACAGGCTATGCATCAGAATAGGAGCTATCTAATACAGTAGCAAAATCTAATGCAAGCATAAGAGGGAGAGAGATGGGTGATATCGGAATGCTCAAGGGGGTTTTGCTTGCCTTGCTGCTCTGCGGCAAAAGGCTGAACGTCAACGGCGTAATCGTTCACAGCAGTACCATCGGTAGTCTTAGCGTCTATCGAGAGAGAGGGAGGGGGAAGAAACAGTAAATACAAAGCAAACAATGTAACACAAAGCATAGCATGGCAATAAGTTGTGCCGAGTGTGACCTAACGCAGTGTTACACGATACCGAGAAAAGGGGAACCCATCCGAAAAAGTTTTCCTGGTTCCGGACAAATGTCGGACAGATGACCGGAGGAGGGAAATGTTCCAGGTTTGCGGTGTTAGAGGCAGGTGGCAGCTAGGATGCAGTGCGGGGTTGCCTAAAATCATGTCTAAACCATTTTAGCTATTTTAGGATTAGAGTTGGAATTAATAGTCGGTAGTTATGCACTATTCACCTGCCGGAAACGGGCGAAAAGTTGCGGGTTCACCTACGTAGAGGGTCCCAACATGGAAACAGATAGCACGGTTAGATTCGTGAGATTTTTCTGATCAACTTTCATGTATAAATTATTTTCATCGGAGTTACGGTTTAAAAGATATGATTTTCTAAAGTTTTATTGATTTTCTGGAATTATTTTAATTAATTAAATCCAACATTATCCAGAATAGTGAATGATGGCGTCCTCATGACATCACCATGACGTCAGCAGGTCAACTCTGGCTGATCAGAGTCAAATCTGACCAGTGGGTCCCACTGGTCAGCCTCACAGTAGCTAAATTAGGTTTTATTTAAACTAATTAGGGTTAATTAGTGGGTGGGGCCTACTGGTCAGTGAGGGATTAACTAACTAATTGATTAAATTAACTTAACTTAATTAACAGGTTAATTAGAGGGGGCGGGTGGCCCCACATGTCATTGACACAGGGGCTTGGGGCCCCACATGTCAGTGACTGGGCCTGCCCAGTCAGCCAGTTGACTGTGGTCAACTGGTCAACAGGGGGCCTGGGGACCCACTGGCAGTGACCGTGGGCGGGCCCCACGTCGGTGCCACGTCGGAGTCGCCGGGACTTCGCCGCCGGCGACCCAAATTGCGGCGGAGGGGCTCGGACATCGCCGGAAAACGGCTGTGGTGCCCCATTTGGACCGCGGCCGGGTGCGTTCGGACGGGCGCTCGACGCCGCGTCGATCCCGGGCGGTAGCGTCGCCGGACTGGGCCGGAAACGGCGCCGGCGGCGCTCGGGTGGCTCTGGCAACGGCGAAAACGGGCACGGCAAAGCGAGCTAGAGGGGTCGTCGGACTCCTGCGAGCGTGCTGAGCACGATGCCGAGCTCGGCTGAGCTCGACGGCGCGTGTGGCTACGCTGACGAGCTCGTCGGCGGCGCGGAGCTCGGTCGTCTCGAGTGCGGCCACTACGGCGATGGAAAAGCGCGGGGAGGAGAGGGGAAAGACGGAGTTTAGCTCACCGCAGCGGCTCACGGTGGCCTGTGGTCGGATTAGTAGCAGCAGATGGTCGGGGTCGCCGGAGTTCGCCGGAGCAGAGACGAAAAGGGGCGGCGTCGATTGGCATCTGCAGTGCCTCCCCGCTCCAGTTGAGGGCACCAGGCGAAGGAGTCGACCCCGGCGGAGCTTCTGGACACCGCGGAGGGAGGAGCAGGCGCCGGTGGCCGCGGTGGAGACGGAAGACGGCGACGGTGGCGCTCGGCCAGAGAGGGGAATGAGGGAGCGAGTGTTGGGGAGAGGGAGAGGAGTGGCGAATGGGGGAGGGCGTCCATGGGAGGTGGCTCGGGGCGCCCTTATCCCCAGCCACCTGCTCCCGTCGCCGTGGCGAGCGGTGGCCGGCGCGGCGCGGCTCGGCCACGGCGGGAGCGACTCGGAGGGAGGGAGCAGGTGGAGACGACGGTTCGGCCGGGCTGGGCCGGCTCTGTGGCCACTTGGGCCCAGTGGCACGGGCCTTTTCCTTTTTATTTTCTATTTTTCTTGTGTTTCTGTTTTCCCTTTTCCATTTTCTGTTTTATTTAACTTAGGCCATTTCCATCACAGCAAAAATGTGCAGTGGGGGCCATCAAATAAGTTACAATATTAGGGAGGGCCACATCCATTTTGAACATTTTTGGAATCTGGTTGTAGTTTCAATTTGAATTTAAATGCACTTTAAAATACTTTTAGCTCCTGTTATTTATGGTGGGGTCCACATTAGAAGCTTGGTGATGTTGTTTTCCTCAACAATATTTGTTTTGGAATATTCCACAACCTTGGAACATTTTATCTTTGTTGTTTGAAGATTTAAATTCATCACATAAAACCACAGGGCATTTGCATTGGAGTTTGAATTGGATTTTGAATTTCAACTTGATCATGCCCCACTTAGCAAAATGATTAGGCACTGCTCATGGTCATTGCTGTAGCTTAAGTACAAGGATCACTGTAGCTTAAAACCCAGGGTGTCACAATTCTCCCCTACTAACAAGAATTCTCGTCCCGAGAATTAAGAGGTAGAAATAAGGGGGGGAAATTTGGTTACGAAATTCTAACGTGCCTTCTCGTTCTTGGCTACTCTCATCGAAGAGGCTGGTCCTTCTTGTTGATGTATCCATTACTCTGATTCAGGTCGACCTGATGGAGTCGCCATCCTTTCTATGGGACTTTCATCGTCCTACGAATGCGATAAGGGGGGAAAAGCTCTGGCAGAACGTATCTCCACCAAGTTGGGCACCTGACAGTGAACTCAAGGAAAAAGACATGAATTATTTCTCGAGTTGTTACTCAGGGAATTCATTGAGAGCAATATGCGATGGTTCAAAAGTTTCAAACGGGTAGGCAATCATTCGTTGCCTAATCAAAGATGGAAGGGCTCAGAGCAACGAATTAAATATTGCGTCTGATACTAGATTAGATCTTCCATTGGACGGTGGCTCGGGAATTCCTTACGAAGTCAAGTGCAAGGGATACTTTGGAATCAAAGAGGTACAGGGGAGTCAGGTTTCGATCCTGTGGAACTATGGGTTATGGGTCCATCATGTGGATTAAGAGTAGGAAGAGCGGTGACATCTTGCACGGTCTTGCTAGCAAGACATGTCAGAGGATAGTCTGTCAACTATGTCGGCAACAACACTGGTACCAAGGGCGGGGGACGAAGAGAACCATCTTCCTGGTCGTCGAAACGAGGCAGACCAAATAGGCAAAGTTCTCGTCCACCGGCGGTTACCGGAATGTTAACAACAATAGTAACAGGGTCTTACTGACAGAGTAGTACACCGAGGTATTTACCCAAGCAGAGAATTATCACTGCTCAGATCAAGTAATCCTCCAGAAAGGTTAAACAGACCAATGGAAAGGAAAATGTGATTATCAAATTAAACAGACCAATGGAAAGGAAAATGTGTATACACGAGCATTAGGTGTATATCCTTTCCAAGAGCAAGCAGAGCGAGACGATCATGATAGGGTTCCAGGTAGGTAACCATTAAGACTAAGGGGGCAAGGAATTTATGAAGTTTACCCATACAATGGTATTTGGATATTTGACCAAGAAACATTTAGTATTGTGCCTCCAATGTTCTTGTTTTGAGGATCGGTGTACCACAGACATGTTTCGAGATAGCAAAGACATGGTCACCAGGTAAGGGTTAGACTTTGGTTACACAAGGATCCAGTAGGAACAACTTATAAAATAAGTCTTACAATTCTCCCATGGAAGAATGGCAAACCTTGCACAAAAAGGAAACTATAATAATAGGTCCTCTAGCCGGGTGTGTTAGGCATGGCATCACCTTACCGGGTCATCAAAGGACAATTATTATAACTCCTGGAAATATGTTCCAACCATCATATCTGACTGAGATTCAGATCTGGCTGAATAAACAGGTACTTCAGATGCTTGGTACTACAACAATGGGAATGCGAGATCCACGGAGGTGTGGATGTGGACGCGGTTACTCTTCGTCCACTTAGCAAAATGATTAGGCACTGCTCATGGTCATTGCTGTAGCTTAAGTACAAGGATCACTGTAGCTTAAAACCCAGGGTGTCACAATATGAGTGGCGTATATCATGTTTACTATTTTCACCTCTGGAGGGAATTTCTTCTGTCCGCCACAGATCGGACCACGTGGTTCCTCTTCGTCATCGCTGCGTGGGCTCTTGCCTTGGTCCTCGGATGCGAGCTTGCCGGCCTGCTTGAAGACCCAACAATTACGGTTGGTGTGGTTGGCGGGCTTCTCTTGAGTGCCGTGTATCTGGCAAGGCCTCTCTAGGATCTTGTCCAGCGGGGTGGGTCCGTCGCGATTGCCTTTAGGAGGCTTCTTCCGCTGCCCAGGCCGGGAGTTGAGGAAGCCGGCGTTAACAGCCGTGTCATCGGCATCAATATTATTGTGCCGGCGCTTGTTCTTGTTGCGCTTCGGTTTCCCGTTTCCATCCCGAACTTCGGAGGTTCCGGGGTCTTCGGGGTTGTGGCTACGTCTTGCTAGCCAGTTATCCTCGCCCGCGCAAAAGTGGGTCATGAGTGATGTGAGGGCGGACATTGTCCTTGGTTTGTCCTGGCCGAGCTGACGAGCCAGCCATTCATCCCGAATATTGTGCCTGAAAAAGGCTATTGCTTCGGCGTCCGGGCAGTCCACGATCTAGTTCTTCTTGGTCAAGAAACGATTCCAGAACAGCCGCGCGGATTCTCCTGGCTTCTGGACGACGTTGCTTAGATCGGAGGAGTCCGGCGGCCGAACATAGGTGCCCTGGAAGTTAGATCGGAATGCATCCTCTAGGTCCTCCCAGCACCCAATGGAGTTTTCGGGGAGGCTATTTAACCAGTGTCGATCTGGCCCTTTGAGCTTCAGAGGTAAGTACTTGATGGCGTGGAGGTCATCTCCTCGTGCCATGTGGATGTGGAGGAGGAAATCCTCGATCCATACGGTTGGGTCAGTTGTCCCATCGTATTGTTCTATGTTTACGGGTTTAAACCCCTCCGGGAACTGATGCTGCATCACCTCGTCCGTGAAGCACAGTGGGTGGGCGGCGCCTCTAACCCGAGCTATGACGCGCCGGTGATCGACGTCTGTCCTAGCCCGGTTTTGTTCCCGTCCATTGTGGTTGCGGTCGAGCCAAGGTCGGTACCCTTCCCGTCCATCGGGTGAGTATCCTCTGGATCTGTAGATGGATCGCGTACGACCTGCTCTGTTGTCCAGGTCGTGTCACAGGTCGAACCTATCATCGGGCTCTAACGGCTCCTTTCCCCGTCTACGGGGTATCGTCGGCCTATAGCCGGTGTTGTCAGCCGTCCTGTCTCGTCCTCGAGGAGGGCGGTCTGGCTTGTCGTATGGGGCGTGTTTGGGAGACGGCGTATCAGTGAGCTCATCATCGAATTGTGGTAGCAGCCTTCTGCGTGGATAGCTCTTGGGTTGGTCCGATAGGCCGGTACCGTATCCTTCCTCAGCTGAGAGGACTCTCGTCCATCGATCGTTGAGGTCGTCTTGTTCGGCCTTAAGTTGCCGTTCTTTTGCTTTCAGGCTGCGGGCCGTGGCTATAAGATGTTGCCTAAACAGCTCCTGATCTTCAGGATTATCAGGGATGGCGAAGTCATCGGCTTCCGGGATGTCCTCCTCCACGACAGGGGGGAGGTAATTTTCGTCCTCGGAATCATGTAGATCGTCAGGGTTGCGCCGGTCTTCTGGCCTCTCCTGACCCTCTAACAGGTGTTCGGGGATTTCGGGATTGTCGAGGTCTTCCGGGGTATCTCCGTCCCCAGTGCCGTCAATAGCTTTTCTTCCCTTTTTTCCTTTTGACCGTTTATGCGGCTTTCGGCGTCTTGACGGCGCTTCCTCCGACTTGTCGCCATCGTTTTTCGGAGTGTCCACCATGTAGACGTCGTATGTGGAGGTGGCAGTCCACCGTCCGGTGTTAACGGGGGTGAGGGGGCGATCCTCCTCATCCATGTAATCTGCCTCCTCAGAGGCATAGTCCAGCATGTCGGTTAAATCTTCGACAGTGGCTACCAAGTGGGTGGTGGGTGGGACGAAAAATTCGTCCTGACCCGTCTTGAGCCCAATCTGAGAACAGATCGGGGTTGGATCGTCGGTAATCTTCATCGACGAGATCCGATCCAGGGCCTCGTTGAGTATCGAGAGCCCGATCGGGTCGACCTGCTCGGAGCTTCCGGAGTTAACCTCCGATGCGTCTGTGCGGGGAAAGTGTTCGGCAAGAACAGGTGTCCGGGCGTCTGGTTTTATGACCGGATCCGGACTGAAGGTTGGGTCCTCGCCAGGGTAGATCCCATGGGCGGGGCCAAAAGATGGATCTGAGGTTGAAGCCTCGGAGTCTTCGGGCGTGGCAGGCGAGACCGCGAGCCCGGTTAGCAACAGGTCACCCCGAGAGTCTACGGAGAACTCTAGGTTCCCGAATCTAACCTCTTGATCAGGGGCGAAACTTCCAACACGGCCTAGATGGCCGGTCGGATCAGCGTGCAACACAATGCTGCCGAAGGCGAAGATCTGTCCGGGGATGAAAGTGTCCATATTGTGGACCTCTTCGCTGATGACAAGGCGAGCCATCGATTCCTTTGGTGATCACAGCAGAACTCTCAATGAAAGCACCAATGTCGGTGTCAAAACCGGCGGATCTCGGGTAGGGGGTCCCGAGCTGTGAGACTAGAATCGAGGGTAACAGGAGACGAAGGGGACAATGTTTTACCCAGGTTCGGGCCCTCCTATGGAGGTAATACCCTACGTCCTGCTTGATTATATTGATGATATGGAGATTACAGAGATGATCTACCACGAGATCGTATGACTAAAACCCTAGATGAGTTCTGTTGGCCTACAACCTAAAACCCTCCGGCTTATATAGACGCCGAGGGTACCTAGGGTTTACACATGGTCGGTTACACGTCGAAGGGATAAACATGCCTATTCACTACTCCAAACGTGGATAACAAACCACGATTCTCGAAGCTTCCACCCTGGAGACAGGGCCTTCAATCGATCCAGTGCTCGGTATGCGGCCCATATAGTCCGGCCCATAAGAAATAGGTCGGCCTCCCGAGGACCCCTTAAACCAGGACTCCCTCAACTATAAAAAATGGAATTGAGGTCACATCAAGTTTTTTACCTTTATGATGTTTTTCTTGAAAATGATGGATCGGAAAATTGTGCCAAAGTGTTAGAGGAAGAATTCAATAAAATGTATGGCATAAATTCCTTGAATGTTGAGCATGATTGCAATGTTGTTAGTTGCTTTCTTTGAATATCCATGATGCTAATGATAATTGCACTAGTCATGATAAAAATATTTCTTATAAGCATGTCAATTTTTGTGGAGTGCATAAACTTTGTGAAGACATGCCAATTAGGGATGATAGTTTTTGTAAGAAGCATAAACATGACAAAACTAAATGGTGGCTTAAAGTGATAGATGATATGTCGAGGTACGACAATCTATGGATCTAGGATCAACTCTTTCCTCAGACTCGAGATCGGGCTTGCACGTACAAAGAGCAGCATCAACTCACAACCGCACTCACAATGATTTACCCATGTTCGGGCCACAAAGATGTGTAAAACCCTACTGCTACCTTTGTGTGTATTATATGAACTTTAGCGAGTTCACCGTTTGCCGGCAAGGATGCACAATGCAACATCGATTCACCAAGGGTTTGATCCCTTATACACGTTGCCCTAACCCTCCTTTTATAGTGCAAGGGGTAACCAGAGGGGGCAAATTAGGGATTACACTACCCATAGCTAATTCTGACGACATACGACAAAAGCAATAAATGCTCTGTTAGGTGGCTTTACAGGGTGAAAGCCGGCAAGGAAGCCCCTGTCGACATGGCCTGACAAGCATACCTACCTCCTATTACCTTGACACACCATCATTCAGCTATCAATAAAGGTAATTAGAGGGCAGTTGGATGCCATGCAGCATGACACATGCGGGGTCCCTGCTTGCATGCACACCACCTGGCGCCAGCTCAGTGACGCAGAGCGGTGCTATGCTGCTCCAGCTTGTCAGCCTTGAGCTTGCCGGCAACGTGGATTTGGGTTTGCCAGCATGGACGCTTGCCAACAACTCCGTCTTGGGTCTTCTCCTTAATGCTTCTCGATGACTTGCCTGGAGGTCTTCTTTACCATCTTAGTGTATCTCTTTCCAAATACTTGAATGTGCTTGCCCGCCGCCAAGCCCTTGCCGGTACGAAGGCTGCCACTATATGTGCACAGGTCAAGGGTAATGAGAACCCTATTATTGTTACACCGACATATTATGCTAGAAAATTATGCTCCCTTCATCCCATTACTTGTGAGCTTTGCAAAAAAGGTTGGTCATCTTAATTTTCAATGCGTATATTTTTATGATTCACTCTTGTCCAAATATTGTAATGACATGATCACCCTTGAACGTTAGAATGAACTTTGTCTATTTTTGGGGTGTGAAGAACTGTCACATAAAAATAGTTGGTTTGATATATTCATTACTACTGAGGACACTAAAATTAATCTGCAAGAAATCTATATGTTTTGTGTGGTAAATTGCAATGAGAATTCTTATAGATCCAACTTTAGAGAGACGGGAAAACTAATAGAATATAAAAGGAATACTAATGGAAGGGTAAAGATTGCCCCTTTCCCTCCTATATTCTCTCGTGAGGAAATAGGTGACAAGGAGGAGCCTCCTATCCAACCAATCTCTTCAATAAGAAGCTCATAAAAATTAATTAAACCCATACACAATGTGGTGAAGAAGAAGAAGAAAAGAAGGAAAGGTAGAGGTAAAAAGATAACTCTCCCAAATAATGTTGCTCCTATTATCGTTGAGAATGAATCAAAAATTATTGTGGAAGATTATACACTTGAGGATGAGTTTGGTATGCCTATTACTTGTCACGATATTATGGTTGGGAAGATAATGATACTCCTTATAATATTGAAAATATTTTTACACCAACTTGGAAAATTATGGTGATAATAATTGTCATACTATTGGTGCCATTCATACCATTAATGATAAGAGTGATATGCAAAACCACAAGCTTGGAGATGCTATATTTGATGAGAATGACTTGTTTGAGAATATATTTGCTAGAGATTATGCTTATCCTAAGCTTGGATATGCTATGTTAAATGAAGATGATCTTCTTAGTTCCCCTACTTTAAACAATCAAATTTGTTATGATGATAGCATGCCTCCTACTTATGATGATTATTGTGATGAAACTTATATTATAAAAAGTAGTGATAACTACTCTTATAAAACATGTCATAATTATGAATACCCTTTTTTTTGAACATTACTATTTTAAAGTGGAATCAATTTATAGTGTTCAAGTTATATATGATACTCCCACTATTGTGAATGCGAAGAAATTTGCTTTTGTGGGTAATAATAAATTTTCTATGCTTGTGGATCATGAAAAGAATGCTTTATGTGATAGTTATATTGTTGAGTTCCTTCATGATGCTACTGAACATTATTATGAGAGAGGAACATATGCTTGTAGGTATTGCAATAATATAAAGTTTCCTCTCTCTATGTTGAAAGTTTTGAAGTTGCGCTTGTTATGACTTCCTATGCTAGTTACTTTGTTCTTCAATAAATTATTTTCTTGCAAGTTTCCTATGAATAGGAAGTGGGTTAGGCTTAAATGTGCTTTCCATGTGATTCATGATGCTCTCTTACATGTTTCAATTACTATTCTTATGTGAGCATCATTGAAATCATCATGTCTAGCTAGAAGGCTTTAAAGAAAAGCGTTTGTTGGGAGGCTGTCCAATAGTTATCTTTACTGTTTATGTGCTCACATGATTAAGATAATGTAATGATTATGTTTTTATCCTTTATTTCAATAAATTACCAAGTAAAGCCTTTGGGATAGTGTGGATACTTGTTGATTTGATTATGTGCAAAAACAGAAACTTTTGCTTCGAGTGTATGAATTCTCTGATTTTAATGGAGCATCAAATATTCTAAAATTTTTACACATTATTTCCCAGCAAATTCTGTACATTGTACTAATTGTTCAGAATTTTCACAGACATGGTAAGTATGGTTTTAGTTCAGATCTTTACAGACTGCTCTGTTTTTGACAGATTCTGTTTTGAATGCATAGTTTGCTCGTTTTAGTGTTTCCGTAACTTATATTGCGTTATATAAATTATGCGAATGATAGAATACAGTAGGTATTATGTGAGAACATTTATGAATCTTGTCTTGATAGTACCTATGTGAATGATCTATTTTATTATACTAACCCATCTCTTGAGTTCCGTTAAGTTTTGTGTGATTGAAGTTTTCATGTTTTGGGTGAGATACCGATATGAGGAGAATAAGGAGCGACAACACCCTAAAACTGGGGATGTCCAAGGCACCCCAAGGTAATATTCAATTAAGACTCAAGCGTCTAAGCTTGGGGATGCCGCGGACGGCATCCCCTCTTTCGTCTTCAACACTATCGGTATATCTTACTTGGAGCTATATTTTTATTCGTCACACTATATGTGTTTTGCTTGGAGCATCATTTTATTTTGTTGGGATTTTCTTGATGTTATTTATAATCAAGTTTTTCAATAAAAATTTCCAAGATTTGCCTTTAGGAGATTTGATTTGCATGTTTGATTTGTGTTGTGCAAAAACAAAAACTTTTGTTGTAGTGTTTGAATTTTGGTATTTTACTGGAACGTGGAATGTTTCTATTTTTTTTACACAATACTGTCGTACAAATTATTTATTATGACAAAAATGTTTAGAATCTATTGAGTTATAGAAGTACACTGTTCGAATTAATTGCTACAGACTGTCTTGTTTAGACAAAAAACTGTCATAGTTTTGTTATCTGCATATCCTAGAGTTTTAATGGCTTATATTGGTATATATAAATTATGGAAATGATAGTATACAGTAGCTAATGTTTTAAAATTATTATGTAACTTGTGTTAACAGTACATGAAGTGTTGATTTATTCTTATGTGCACTAACCTATCTCACGAGTTCTTGTCAAGTTTTGTGTGGATGAAGCTTTTAAGATTTAGGGGAAACCGTGATATGAGAGGAATTAACGAGAAACGAGAGATCAAGATTGGGGATGCCCAAGGCTCCCCAAGGAAATATTACAAGAAGTCTCAAGCATCTAAGCTTGGGGATGCCACGTTAGGAATCCCACCTCTCTCCGTCAACAACTATCGATTAGTCTCGGTTGAGCCTAAGTTTTTATTCGTCACATGATATGTGCTATTTTTGGAGTGTCCTTTTTTTTCTTTGTTGTTTGAAATAATGCTCAGATCTGAAATCCTTTATTGCGAGAGAGAGAGAGTCTTCGCATATCTACTTAATTGTTTAACTACTCGTTGATCTTCACTTATCTTTTAAAAGTAGTTTGTCATTCACACTTGTACTTCACTTATATCCTAACAGTAAATTGTGAATGAATTGAATATCCTAAATCTGAAATCATGCTTGTTCCATATGCTTAGTAGTAGTTTCACATTGGTTTATAAAGTAAAATCAATTCAAGTTTGACAATCACAATATTGGTCATACAAGCAATTCATGAAAGATTAGTATAAGGAAGAGAATTTTCACATACAAATACATTATCTTGGACATCTTTTATGATTGTGAATACCCATTAATTATTTTGAAACTTGATCAAGTAGTTGATGTTGGACAAGGAAGACAACGTAATAGTTTATGTTTGGATATATTTGCATAGAAGTTATATTGTTATGGATCCTCCAACATGTGGTGCTTCCTCATAACCTTTTGCTAGCCAAAACTTTGTACTGAGTAGAGATACTACTAGCGCATCCAAAATCCCTTAAACCCAGTTTTTTGTCATGAGAGTCCACCATACCTACCTATATATGGTATTTCACTGCCATTCCAAGTAAATTTGCATGTGCCATTGATACGTCCATTTTGCATCATGATTTCCCACTGTTATTTACAATGTTTTTATGCATAATAATGCTTTAGGGAGTGATTCTAATGCCTTTTATCTCATAATATGCAAGGTTTACACAAAGAGGGAGAATATCGGCAACTGGAATTCTGGACCTGAAAAAGCACATCAGAGATACCTATTCTGCACATCTCCAAATAAGCTGAAACTTCACGGAGAATTATTTTGGAATATATAAAAAATACTCGAGCAAATAACTACCGGAGGGGGCCACCTAGTGAGCACAAGACACCAAGGCGCCCTGGTGGGTTGTGCTTAGCACGGCCCACCTCCGGTGCCCATCTTCTGATATTTAAGGTCTTTTAACCTAGAAAAAATAAGGAGACGACTTTTGGGACGAAACGCCGCCGTCTCGAGGCGGAACTTGGATAGGAGCACTTTTGCCCTCCGGCGGAGCGATTCCGCCGGGGGAACTTCCCTCTCAGAGGGGGAAATCGAAGCCATCGTCATCACCAACACCCCTCTCATCTTTGGGAGGACAATCTTCATCAACATCTTCAACAGCACGATCTCCTCTCAAACACTAGTTCATCTCTTGTGTTCAATCTTTGTACCGGAACCTCAGATTGGTACCTGTGGGTGACTAGTAGTGTTGATTACATCTTGTAGTTGATTACTATATGGTTTATTTTGTGGAAGATTATATGTTTAGATCCATTATGCTATTCAATACCCCTCTGATCTTGACCATGAATATTATTTGTGAGTAGTTACCTTTGTTCTTGAGGTCACGGGAGAAGTCATGTTGCAAGTAATCATGCGAATTTGATATGTGTTCGATATTTTGATGATATGTATGTTGTGATTCCCTTAGTGGTGTCATGTGAACGTCGACTACATGACACTTCACCATCCTTAGGCCTAAGGGAATGCATTGTGGAGTAGTTATTAGATGATGGGTTGCTAGAGTGACAGAAGCTTAAACCTTACTTTATGCGCTACTTCGTAAGGGGCTGATTTGGATCCAAACGTTTAATGCTATGGTTAGATTTTATCTTAATACTTTTCTCGTAGCTGCGGATGCTTGCGAGGGGGTTAATCATAAGTGGGAGGTTTGTTCAAGTAAGAACAACACCCAAGCACCGGTCCACCCACATATCAAATTATCAAAGTTGCGAACGCGAATCAAACCAACATGATAAAAGTGACTAGATGAAATTCCCGTGTACCCTCAAGAACACTTTGCCTATTATTAGAGCCTGTTCTGGCCTGTCCTTTGCCTCAAAAGGATTGGGCTACCTTTCTGCACTTTATTTACCGTTACCATTACTTGCTCGTTACCAATTATCTTGCTATCAAACTATCTGTTACCTACAATTTCAGTGCTTGCAGAAATTACCTTGCTGAAAACCGCTTGTCATTTCCTTCTGCTCCTCATTGGGTTCGACATTCTTACTTATCAAAAGGACTACGATTGACCCCCTATACTTGTGGGTCATCAAGAATCTTTTCTGGCGCCGTTGCCGGGGAGTGAAGCGCTCTTGGCAAGTGAAATCGGTAAGGAAAAACTTATACTACGTGCTGAAATTTATTGTCACTTGCTACTGTGGAAAACAATCCTTTGAGGGTTTGTTCGGGGTATATTCACCTCGACCGGAACCACAATTAGTTGCCCCTCAACCTGCTGCACCTACTGAAAATATTGGTTATGAAATTCCTTCGGGTATGGTAGAACAACTGGTAGCTAAGCCTTATGCAGGAGATGGAACTGAACATCATGATATGCACCTAATACATGTGAACGAAGTGTGTGGATTATTTAAGCTTGCAGGTTTACCCGGAGATGAAGTTAAGAAGAAGGTTTTCCCTTTATATTTGGAGGGAAAATCTTTGACATGGTATAGGCTATGTGATGATCTTGGATCGTGGAACTGGAATCATTTGCAATTGGAATTCCATCAAAAGTTTTATCCCATGCATCTAGTTCATCGTGATTGGAATTATATATATAATTTTTGGCCTTGGGAAGGAGAAAGTATCGCTCTAGCTTGTGGTAGGCTTAAGTCAATGTTATATTCATGCCCCAATCATGACATTCCGAGAGAAGTTATCATTCAGAATTTTTATGCTCGGCTTTCTCATAATCAATCCATGCTCGATACTTCTTGTGCTGGTTCTTATATGAAGAAGACTATTGATTTCAAGTGTGATATCTTAGAAAGAATTAAACGCAACTTTGAAGATTGGGAACTCGACGAAGGTAATGAGTCAGGTATAAAGCTTGAATTTGATTGTGTTAAATCTTTTATGAATACCGATACTTTTCACAAGTTTAGCACTAAATATGGACTTGACTCTGAGATAGTAGCCTCTTTCTGTGAAGCATTTGCTACTCACGTTGATCTCCCTAAGGAGAAGTGGTTCAAATATCATCCCCCTATTAGAGAAGAAATTAAAGAACCGACCTCGGCCGGAACCAATATTAGTTACCCCTCAACCTACAACACCTACTGAAAATGTTACTTATGAAATTCCTTCGGGTATGCTAGAACAACTGCTTGCTAAATCTTTTATATGTGAACGAAACATGTGGATTATTTAAGCTTGCAGGTTTACCCGGAGATGAAGTTAAGAAGAAGGTTTTCCCTTTATCTTTGGAGGGAAAATCATTGACATGGTATAGGCTATGTGGTGATCTTGGATCGTGGAACTGGAATCATTTGCAATTGGAATTCCATCAAAAGTTTTATCCCATGCATCTAGTTCATCGTGATTGGAATTATATATATAATTTTTGGCCTCGGGAAGGAGAAAGTATCGCTCTAGCTTGGGGGAGGCTTAAGTCAATGTTATATTCGTGCCCCAATCATGACATTCCGAGAGAAGTTATCATTCAGAATTTTTATGCTCGGCTTTCTCATAATCAATCCATGCTCGATACTTCTTGTGCTGGTTCTTATATGAAGAAGACTATTGATTTCAAGTGGGATCTCTTAGAAATAATTAAACGCAACTTTGAAGATTGGGAACTCGACGAAGGTAATGAGTCAGGTATAAAGCTTGAATTTGATTGTGTTAAATCTTTTATGAATACCGATACTTTTCACAAGTTTAGCACTAAATATGGACTTGACTCTGAGATAGTAGCCTCTTTCTGTGAAGCATTTGCTACTCACGTTGATCTCCCTAAGGAGAAGTGGTTTAAATATCACCCCCCTATTAAAAAAGAAATTAAAGAACCAGTCATAGCTAAAGAAGAAACCATCTTTTACAATGTTGATCCAGTTGTGCCTACTACTTATATTGAAAAACCACCTTTCCCTGTTAGGATAAAGGAACATGCTAAGGTATCAACTGTGGTGCGTAAGAGTAATATAAGAGCACCTAAACCCCCTGAGCAAATTAAAGTAGAACGTAGTGTTGCTATGGTTAAGGATCTCTTGGTAGAAAATATTGATGGGCATGTTATCTACTTTTGTGATGAAGCTGCTAGAATTGCCAAACCTGATGAAAAAGATAAACATAGACTCGTAGAAGGCTTGCCTGTCGTCTCAGTCAAAATAGGAGATCATTGCTACCATGGTTTATTTGATTTAGGTGCTAGTGTGAGTGCTATCCCTTTTACCTTATACCAAGAAATTATGGATGAAATAGCACCTGCTGAAATGGAAGACATTGATGTCACTATTAAACTTGCTAATAGAGACACTATTACACCACTTGGGATTGTTAGAGATTTTGAAGTCTTGTGTGGGAAAGTAAAATACCCTACTGATTTTCTAGTCCTTGGTTCCCCACAAGATGACTTTTGTCCCATTATCTTTGGTCGACCTTTCTTCAGCACCGTCAATACTAAGATAGATTGTGAAAAACAAACTGTCGGTGTCAGTTTTGGCAATGTGTCCCATGAGTTTAATTTTTCCAAGTTTAGTAGACAACCTCGTGATAAAGTGTTACCGAGTAAGGATGAAATAATTGGTCTTGCTTCTATTGCTGTGCCTCCTACTGATCCATTAGAACAATATTTGCTTGACCATGAAAATGATATGCACTTGCGTGAAAGAAATGAAATAGATCAAATTTTCTTCGAACAACAACCTCTCTTGAAACACAATTTGCCTATTGAAACTCTTGGAGGTCCTCCTCCACCTAAAGGTGATCCTGTGTTCGAATTGAAACAATTGCCTAACAATTTGAAGTATGCTTATCTTGATGAGAAAAAGATATATCCTGTTATTATTAGTGCTAACCTTTCAGAACATGAAGAAGAAAGATTATTGAAAGTTCTAAGGAAGCACCAGGCTGCTATTGGATATACTCTTGATGATCTTAAGGGCATTAGCCCCACTCTATGTCAGCACAAGATCAATATGGAACCTGATGCTAAACCCGTTGTTGATCATCAATGACGATTGAATCCTAAGATGAAAGAAGTGGTAAGAACTGAAATATTAAAGCTTCTGGAAGCAGGTATAATCTATCCCATAGCTGATAGTAGATGGGTAAGTCCCGTTCATTGTGTCCCTAAGAAAGGAGGTATTACCGTTGTTCCTAATGATAAGAATGAACTCATTCCACAAAGAATTGTCACTGGCTACAGAATGGTAATTGATTTTAGAAAATTAAATAAAGCTACTAGGAAAGACCATTACCCTCTACCGTTCGTTGATCAAATGCTAGAAAGATTATCTAAGCACACACACTTTTGTTTCTTAGATCGATATTCTGGTTTCTCTCAAATACCCGTGTCACAATGTGATCAAGAGAAAACTACCTTTACTTGCCCTTTTGGAACTTATGTTTATAGACGTATGCCTTTTGGTTTATGCAATGCACCTGCTACCTTTCAAAGATGTATGACTGCTATATTCTCTGACTTTTGTGAAAAGATTGTGGAGGTTTTCATGGATGATTTTTTCGTTTACGGAACCTCTTTTGATGATTGCTTAAGCAACCTTGATCAAGTTTTTCAGAGATGTGAACAAACTAATCTCGTCTTGAATTGGGAGAAGTGCCACTTTATGGTTAATGAAGGCATTGTCTTGGGGCATAAAATATTTGAACGACGTATTGAGGTGGATAAAGCTAAAGTTGATGCAATTGAGAAAAGGCCATGTCCTAAAGATATTAAAGGTATTCGAAGTTTCCTTGTTCATGCTGGTTTTTATAGGAGGTTCATTAAAGACTTCTCTAAAATTTCTAGGCCTCTTACTAATCTTTTGCAAAAGGATATTCCTTTTGTTTTTGATGATGATTGTGTGGAAGCCTTTGAAACACTCAAGAAAGCCTTAACCTCTGCACCTATTGTTAACCACCTGATTAGAACTTGCCTTTTGAAATTATGTGTGATGCTAGTGATTATGCTGTTGGTGCTGTCCTAGGACAAAGAGTTGATAAGAAATTGAATGTTATCCATTATGCTAGTAAAACTCTAGACAGTGCCCAACGAAACTATGCCACTACTGAAAAAGAATTTTTAGCAGTTGTGTTTACTTGTGATAAATTTAGATCCTATATTGTTGACTTCAAAGTTATTGTTCACACCGATCATGCTGCTATAAAATACCTTATGGAAAAGAAAGATGCTAAACCTAGACTCATTAGATGGGTTCTCTTGTTTCAAGAATTTGACTTACACATAATTGATAGGAAGGGAGCTGAGAACCCCGTAGTGGATAACTTGTCTAGGTTACAAAATATTCTTGATGACCCACTACCTATTGATGATAGTTTCCCTAACGAATAGCTAGCTGCAATAAGTGTCTCACATAACACACCTTGGTATGCTGACTATGCTAATTATATTGTCGCTAAATATATACCACCTAGCTTTACTTATCAACAAAAGAGAAAAAAATTCTATGACTTGAGACATTACTTTTGGGATGACCCACATCTTTATAAAGAAGGAGTAGATGGTATTATTAGACGTTGTGTACCCGAGCATGAACATGAACAAATCCTAAGGAAATGTCATTCCGAAGCTTATGGAGGACATCATGCGGGAGATAGAACTGCTCACAAGGTATTGCAATCTGGTTTTTATTGGCCTACTCTCTTCAAGGACGCCCGTAAGTTTGTCTTGTCTTGTGATGAATGTCAAAGAGTTGGTAATATTGGTAAGCGTCAAGAAATGCCTATGAATTATTCACTTGTTGTCGAACCATTTGACGTTTGGGGTTTTGATTATATGGGGCCTTTTCCTTCCTCTAATGGGTACACTCATATTTTGGTTGCTGTTGATTATGTCACTAAGTGGGTAGAAGCTATTCCAACTAGTAGTGCCGATCACCACACCTCCATTAAAATGCTAAAAGAGGTTATCTTCCCGAGGTTTGGAGTCCCTAGATATTTAATGACCGATGGTGGTTCACACTTTATTCATGGTGCCTTCCGTAAGATGCTTGCTAAATATGATGTTAACCATAGAATTGCATCACCCTATCATCCTCAATCTAGTGGTCAACTTGAACTTAGCAATAGAGAAATAAAATTGATATTACAAAAAACTGTCAATAGGTCTCGTAAGAATTGGTCTAAGAAATTAGATGATGAACTTTGGGCCTATAGAACAGCTTATTAAAATCCTATGGGTATGTCTCCATATAAAATGGTATATGGGAAAGCTTGTCATTTGCCTTTAGAACTAGAACACAAAGCATTTTGGGCAATTAAAGAACTCAACTATGATTTCAAACTTGCCGATGAGAAGAGGCTATTCGATATTAGCTCACTAGATGAATGGAGAACACAAGCCTATGAAAATGCTAAGCTATTCAAAGAGAAAGTAAAAAAGATGGCATGACAAAAGAATCCAAAAGCGGGAATTCAAAATAGGAGATTATGTTCTTTTGTTCAACTCTCGTCTAAGATTTTTTGCAGGAAAACTTCTCTCAAATTGGGAAGGACCATATTATTGAAGAGGTTTATCGTTCTGGAGCTATCAAGATTAATAACGCCGAAGGTACTAACCCGAAGGTGGTCAATGGACAAAGAATTAAGCATTATATCTCAGGTACGCCTATTAACGTTGAAAGCAATGTTATCCAAACCATGACACCGGAGGAACACATAAAAGAAACCTTCCGGAACACTCCAGAATACTTAAAAATAGGAGGTACGTGATACTATAAGTAAACGGACTCCGAAAAATCCACAAAAATATTTTTTGTCGGTTTTGGAATATTTTAGAATTTTGGAAATAAAAAATAAACCGGAAGGTGATCGAGGTGAGCAAGATACACCAGGGCGCGCCAGGCACCCCTGGGCGCGCCCTGGTGGGTTGTGCCCACCTCGGATGCCTTCCCGACCCCGTTTTCCTTCCAAATACTTGTTTCCCAAGAATAAAAATTCTCTATATATACCCCCGACTGTTTTGATGACCGCATCGCAGAAAAATCCTCTGTTCTTGTTTCTTGCTGTTTTCTCATCAGATCTAGATCTCCATGGCTCCACCAAGTTCCTCCAAGGACAAGTTCTTCGAGAAGGTCATCAACCCATACTTGCCGGAGGTGATGAAGCACCCTCAAGCCATTGAGATGCATGAGGGGGTGCTCCACATCCGCGATGTTCAGGGACCCAAGAAGACCGGAAGTGTGGAGGCTAGGCTTGAGGCAGTGGAACAGGAAATCTTCAAGTGCCAGAAGATGGTGGAGCGTGGACTTAGTGCCAATCACTCCATGATCACGGAATTCACTTGTGATCAGACGGTGGATGACCGGGGCCTGAAGGACATCATCTCCACCCTCAACGAGCAAATTAATTTTCTGCAGAGTCAAGTTTATGATCTTCAAAACCAAGTCTTCGAATATGAAGCGAGATTTAAAGGTATGAGTTTAGCTGCCAGTTGCAGGACTCAGGGGACTCTCGCGTCAACCTTTGATGGGGAACCCTTGCCCTGGAAGCTAGAGGACAAGCTTACTACATCATCACCACCACCTACATCAACACCTCCACCTCCTTCATCATCACCATCAAAGGAGACTTGAGCGCATGGGTATGGGCACTCCCCTTGGCTTGAGCCAAGCTTGGGGGAGGTGCCCCGGTATCGTATCACCACCACTTTTATTCACCCTTGCCTATTTTAGTTCGATCTTTAGTTTCCCTTTGCTTTAGTTGAATAAAAGTTTAGCATGATTTATTTTCGTGTGTTAGTTCCGTGATCTATCTATCTATGTAATCGTGTGAGAGTTATATAATAAAGTTTAGTTTGAGTTTTTGCCTCTCTACCTTCTTGTTGCAATCAAAATAAAGAAAAGGACAACAAATGAAAAGAATCATATGCTAATCCTATGGTGAGTAATGACATCACATAATGAAAAGTATAAGTAGTAAAATTTATTGGAGATTGACAAACACAGCATTGGTCAATGATGCAATTCATGAAAGAATTAATAAGGGAAGAGAAGATTCACATGCAAATACACCATCTTGGACATCTTTTATGATTGTGAGCCCCCATTAAATATTATATGCCAAAATTGTTGACGTTGGACAAGGAAGACAACGTAATGATTTATGTTTGTTCATATTCACATAGAAGTTATATTGTCATAGATCCTTCAACATGTGGTGCTTGCTCAATATCTTTGCTAGCCAAAAATTCCACACTAAGTAGATATACTACTTATGCATCCAAAAACCCAAAACCCAAATTCATGTTTTGAGAGTCCACCATACCTACCTATGGATCGAGTAAGATCCTTCAAGTAAGTTGTCATCGGTGCACCAAGGCAATAAAAATTGCTTCTAAATGTGTTTGATCAATTAGTGTAAGAGAAAATTGAGCGTTGTATGAACTTATGATGGCAAAGTAATAAAAGCGACGGACTGCATAATAAAGGTTGCTATCGTAGGGGGCAATATAGTGTGACGTTCTTTTACATTAAGGGATTTGGCATACAAACCAATAAGCGCATGACAACCTCCGCTTCCCTCTACGAAGGGTCTATCTTTTACTTTTATGTATTTACTTTTATGCGAGAGTCAAAGTATTCTTCCCTATTCCTTTTTACTTTTTCTTTTTGCAAGCATCATGTGGTGAGGAAAGATCTAGGCACATATATCCAGTTGGATGTGAGTGAGCATGAGTTATTATTGTTGACATCACCCTTGTGGTGAATACGTTGGGAGGCGAAACAATAAGCCCCTATCTTTCTATGTGTCCGGTTGAAACTTTTTGCTCATGGGTATGCTGTGAGTGTTAGCAATCATAGAAGACTAAATGATGGTTGAGTATGTGGACTTGCCAAAAGGCTCCGACACGAGACCCTTCCTGAAAATATGATGAATTGTAGTTGCAAAGTTGACTGAGAACATAGTTTGTTGGTTGTCAATAAGGTTTATGCTTTATACTTCTATGTTGTGATGAATTGTTACTTGTTCATGAGAAGTTATATGATGAAGTTATATAATAAAAGTTATATGAATAAGTTCTATGATAAAGTTTGTTGCTGCTATGATAATAAGCATGATGCTACTATGTCCGTATTTTGTTTTTATCGACACCTCTCTCTCTCAAACCATGTGGACATGCTTTTCAATATCGGCTTTCGCTTGACGACAAGCGAGGTCTAAGCTTGGGGGAGTTGATACATCCATTTTGCATCATGATTTCCTACTGTTATTTACAATGTTTTTATGCATAATGATGCTTTAGGGAGTGATTCTAATGCCTTTTCTCTCATAATATGCAAGGTTTACACAAAGAGGGAGAATACCGGCAGCTGGAATTCTGGACCTGAAAAAGCACATCAGAGATAGCTATTTTGTACATCTCCAAATAAGTTGTAACTTCACGGAGAGTTATTTTGGAATATATAAAAAATACTGGAGCAAATAACTAGAGGAAGGGGGCCACCTGGTGAGCACAAGACACCAGGGCGTGCCAGGCCCCCCAGGCGCGCCCTGGTGGGTTGTGCTCAGCACGGCCCACCTCCGGTGCCTATCTTCTGGTATTTAAGGTCTTTTGACCTAGAAAAACTAAGGAGAGGACTTTCGGGACGGAACACCGCCGTCTCGAGGCAGAACTTGGGCAAGAGCACTTTTGCCCTTCGATGGAGCGATTTCGCCGGGGGAACTTCCCTCTCGGAGGGGGAAATTGAAGCCATCGTCATTACCGACACCCCTCTCATATTTGGGAGGCCAATCATCATCAACATCTTCAACAGCACCATCTCCTCTCAAACCCTAGTTCATCTCTTGCGTTCAATCTTTGTACCGGAACCTCAGATTGGTACCTGTGGGTGACTAGTAGTGCTGATTACATCTTGTAGTTGATTACTATATGGTTTATTTGGTGGAAGATTATATGTTTAGATCCATTATGCTATTCAACACCCCTATGATCTTGAGCATGAATATTATTTGTGAGTAGTTACCTTTGTTCTTGAGGTCACGGGAGAAGTCATGTTCAAGTAATCATGTGAATTTGATATGTGTTCGATATTTTGATGATATGTATGTTGTGATTCCCTTAGTGGTGTCATGTGAATGTCGACTACATGACACTTCACCATCCTTGGGCCTAAGGGAATGCATTGTGGAGTAGTTATTAGATGATGGGTTGCTAGAGTGACAGAAGCTTAAACCCTACTTTATGCGCTACTTCGTAAGGGGCTGATTTGGATCCAAACGTTTAATGCTATGGTTAGACTTTATCTTAATACTTTTCTCGTAGTTGCAGATGCTTGCGAGGGGGTTAATCATAAGTGGGAGGTTTGTTCAAGTAAGAACAACACCCAAGCACCGGTCCACCCACATATCAAATTATCAAAGTAGCGAACGCGAATCAAACCAACATGATAAAACTGACTAGATGAAATTCGCGTGTACCCTCAAGAACACTTTTCATATTATTAGAGACTGTTCTGGCCTGTCCTTTGCCACAAAAGGATTGCGCTACCTTGCTGCACTTTATTTACCGTTACCGTTACTTGCTCGTTACCAATTATCTTGCTATCAAACTATCTGTTACCTACAATTGCAGTGCTTATAGAAATTACCTTGCTGAAAACCGCTTGTCATTTCCTTCAGCTCCTCGTTGGGTTTGACTCTTACTTATCAAAAGGACTACGATTGACCCCCTATACTTGTGGGTCATCCGCCATCTCTAAAACCTTCAAATAAACATCTGTTTGTGTGCTCGTACTGCTCATGGAGCGGCATGGCGGTCAGTATCTTCCATGCTAAGTGGGTTATTCTCACGACAAGAGTTTATTCACTCGTCTTGCATGAGAGAGGCTGGTAAAAAGGATGCCCAGTCCTGCATAATACAAAACTAATATACAAGAACTCCCCTAGAAAGTTGATTGTTTGGAGGGCACCCGTGGATACGACTAGCCATGGAAAGTGTTTGAATGGTGGAGGGGGAGTAAAAATTTCATTCCGTTTGGGAACCGCTATTAATGTGTTTAGCATGGAAGATATTGAAATCCTTTGTCGTGACGTTGACAGGAAAATATATTCATCTTTGTTTGAAACTCTGAGCTCTGGCTCCTCTGCAAATCTCTACTTCCCTCTGCGAAGGGACATTCTATTTACTTTCATGTTATTTACTTTTCATGTTGAGTCAACTTCTTATTTCAACCTCAATTATTCTCTACTTGGCAAGCATCATGTGGTGGGGAAAGATCCAGGCACATATTTCCAATCAAATATATTTGATCATATATTATTATTGTTGACAATTATACCTATGATAAGTAAGTTGGGAGGCAAAACATTAAGCCCCTATCTTCCTGTATGTATGACGGATGTTGTTTGTTCTAAAAATATGTTTTCGGTACCAACAATCATAGAAGACTATATGATAATTGAGTATCTTCAACTCTTACTTAGACTTTTCCCAAAATGATATGATTTGGTGACTAAGAACATAGGTTGTTAAGTTTCAAGAGAATGCATTGTTTTGAACCATAACATGTGAATTGATTGCTATATATACTTTATCGTGATAAGTTTTATGAGAAAGAGTTGTTGATTATGATGCTTGGAAAAATGATTGAAATTATCATTGATTAAACTTATACACTATGCTAGCATCCGCACTTCATAAATTATTTCTTTTATCATTTACCTACTCGAGGACGAGTAGGAATTAAGCTTGGGGATGCTGATACGTCTCCAATGTATCGATAGTTTATGAAGTATTCATGCCATGTTTACAATGTTTTTATATGGTTTTGATGCAATTTTATATGATTTTTGGGAACTAACCTATTAACCTAGTGTCCAGTGCCAGTTTTTGTTTTTTGGCTAATTTTTTCGTAGAAAAGCCATACTAACGAAGTCCAGGAAGCTTCGGAGAGGGACCAGACGGTGTCCAGGGGGGCTACAAGCCTAGGAGCCTCCCTAGGGCGCGCCACCTGAGCTTGTGGGACCCTCGGGCACCCCCGTGACGTGAATCCAACACTAAAAAATCCTATATATTTCAGAACCCCTGAAAGTTAACCTTGATGCGTTTTTTCGCCGCGGCAAGCCTCTGTTCCAAAGTGATCTCATCCGGAGCTCCATTCTTGCACCTTGCTGGAGGGGGGAAGTCATCACCGGAGGCCATCTTCATCATCCCCTCTATAGGAATGATGAGGAGGGAGTAGTTCACTGATAAACCACAAGTATAGGGGATTGCAACAGTTTTCGAGGGTAGAGTATTCAACCCAAATTTATAGATTCGATACAAGGGGAGCCAAAGAATACTTGAGAGTACTAGCAGTTGAGTTGTCAATTCAACCACACCTGGAGATTAAATATCTACGGCAAAGTGATCAGTAGCACAGTAATATGATAGTTTGGTAGCAATGGTGATAGTAACAGTAGCGGTAACAGTAGTAGCAATAGTTTTGTAGCAGTTGGAATAGCAGCAGCAGCAATAGTAACCTAGCAAGAACAATAAGTGAAAAGCTCATAGGCACTGGATCGGTAACTCGTTGAATGATATTCGTCATGTAACAATCATAACCTAGGGCGATACAAAACTAGCTCAGTTCGTCAATGTAATGTAGGCATGTATTCCGTAAATAGTCATACATGCTTATGGAAAAGAACTTGCATGACATCTTTTGTCCTACCCTCCCGTGGCAGTGGGGTCCATAAGGAAACTAAGGGATATTAAGGCCTCCTTTTAATAGAGAACCAGAACAAAGCATTAACACATGGTGAATACATGAACTCCTCAAACTACGGTCATCACCGCGAAGTATCCCAAATATTGTCACTATGGGGTTGACGAATCATAACACGTAATAGGTGCATATGACTAGGCAAGATCGGATCAAGAACATGGATATAGAGGTGATAACATAAACGGTACATATCTGAAATCATGGCACTCGGGCCCTAGTGACAAGCATCAGGCATAGCAAAGTCATAACAACATCAATCTCAAAACATAATGGATACTAGTGATCAAGCCCTAACAAAACTAACTCGATTACATGATGAATCTCATCCAACTCCTCACCAACTAGCAAGCCTACGAAGGAATTACTCACTCCCGGTGGGGAGCATCATGGAATTGGCGATGGAGAAGGGTTGGTGATGACGAAGCCGAAGATTCCCCTCTCCGGAGCCCCAAACGGGTTCCAGATCTGGCCTCCCGATGAAGAACAGGAGGTGGCGGCGGCTCCATATCGTAAAACGCGATGAAACTTTCTCTCTGATTTTTTCCTCCGAAAATAGGAATTTATAGTGGTGGAATTAGGGTCAGTGGGGCCACGAGGTGGGCACAACCCACCAGGGCGCGCCCTGGTGGGTGATGCTCACCCTGGCCCCCCTCTTCGATGGATTTTGGCTCCAATAATTCCCATATATTCTGAAATAATTCTCCAAAAAGTTTTGTTCCATTCCAAGAACTTTTATTTCTACACAAAAACAACACCATGGTAGTTCTGCTGAAAACAACGTCAGTCCGGGTTAGTTCAATTCAAATCATGCAAATTAGAGTCCAAAACAAGGGCAAAAGGGTGAGGAAAACTAGATACATTGGAGATGTATCAACTCCCCCAAGCTTAAACCTTTGATTGTCCTCAAGAAATTCAGTTGATAAACTGAAAGTGATAAAGAAAAACTTTTATGAACTCTTTTGTTCTTGTTTACATATATATGCTTAAGTAGCACCCAAGTTTTCAGCAAAGATTATGACTAACCATGTCAACAATAACTCTTAGAAATTACATTAACTCATAACAATAACATAAGCAACTAGCAAGCAATAATAAGATATCTCAAACGCGAACACTTTGTCAAAACAATCATGGTACAATATGACAATAGTGGTATCTCGCTAGCCTTTCTGAGACTGCAAAATATAAATGCAGAGCACCTCCATAGTTCAAGCAGGGACTAAACATTGTAATTCATGGTAAAAAAAAAAGATCCAGTCATGCTGCACCCAACATCAACTATACACAATGCATGAGGATGACAATAGTGCTCTCAGGTCTGGCGCTTATTTGAGAAGGTGATGACTCAACATAAAAGTAAATAGATAGTCCCTTCGCAGAGGGAAGCATGGATTTGCAGCGGTGTCAGAGCTCAAAGTTTAAAACAGAGATAGATATAATTTTGGGAGGTACACCCTTCCTGTCAACGTCACAACCAAGAGTTATCAATATCTTCCATGCTAAACAAATTAGCGGCGGTTCCCAAGCGGTAAAAGTAAAGGTTTACTCCCCCTCCACCAACAATCACACTCCACGGCTAGCCGCATCCACGGGTACCGTCCAAACCAACAACATTCCTGGGGGAGTTTTGTTTAATTATTTTTGATTTTTGATTTCGGGACTGGGAATCCCTATTACCGCCCCTCTCGTGTAAGGACGAGTGAATAAACACTCATCATGAGAATAACCCGCTTAGCATGGAAGATACTGACCGCCCCCTGTCGCTCCATGAGCGGTCCAGGCACACAAAACAGATGTTTATTTGAATTTTTAGAGGTGGCACATGCAAATTTACTTTGGAACGGCAGGGTAATACCGCATATAGGTAGATATAGCAGACTCATCTGGCACAACTTGGTTTAAGGGTTTTGATGCACAAGCAGTATTCCCGCTTAGTACAGGCGAAGGCTAGCAAATAGATTGAGAAGCGGCCAGCTAGAGAGCGAAGATGGCCATGAACATGCATTACATATAATCAACATTGAGTATTAGCATGAGTAGGATATGGACACCATGAACATAAATATCATGAAGGCTATGTTGGTTTTGATTCAACTACATGCGTGAACATGTGCCAAGTCAAGCCACTTGAAACATTCAGAGGAGGATACCATATCATCATACCACATCACAACCATTTTAATGCATGTTGACACCCAAGATAAATCATTATCCACTCCTAGCTACTTAAGCATGGCATGAACAACTATAATCTCTAATGGTCATTGCAAACATGTTTGATCATAATGAGTTGAATCAAGGGATACTAGGTTAAACATATTTACAAAAACAAAAACAAGTTGATTTCATACCCGCTTTTCTCTGCCACAGTCAATTCATCAAATGTCGTCATTATTGCCTTTCACTTGCACGACCGAATGATAAGAAAATAATAACAATGCAAGAATGTCGTGGACTAAGCTGGAATCTGCAAACATTTTATTCAAGAGGAGAAGACAAAGTGATATGGGCTCTTTGTTAGATAAACAATGATACAGATGAGAGCCACTCAACAATTTCATTGTGGTCTTCTCCTTGGTACGACTCGAACAAAAAAAGAAAAGAATTTCAGAGAAACACACTGAAATATTTTTGGAGTTTTCGGTTTTTTTCTTGAAGAAAGCAAATTAAAGAGAAAAACAAAAACGAGAAAACTATTTACACGGGAAAGCTCCCAACAAGTAAAAGAAGAAGCGAGAAATCTTTTTGGGTTTTCTTTTAATGCAACAATTTAACTAAGCTAGAAAGAAAAACTAAAAAGAAGTAGGAAATATTTTTGGATTTTCCCAAAGTTTTTTCAAACACACAAGAAGAAAGAAAAAAAACAATTTTAGCATGGATATTACAATGAAAGAGTATGAACACTGACAACTGGAATGAAATGTGTGAACATGAATGTAATGTCGGTGGAAATACGTACTCGACCAAGCTTAGGCTTTTGGCCTAGCTTGGTAATCACCATCCGTATGAATAATAATCTGGGCGTTGGCTCACTGAGGCCCTCAGAGCAGACTCCACGGCCCTCCTGGCGGCTTCAACCTCCGCGTTGTACTCATGGGCTTCGCTCTCAAGGACATAATATCTTCCCCTAGTGTGAAAATCAAAGAGAGCAGGAGCAGGCAAAGCAACAGGCACAATGTTTTTTTAATTAAATCTCAAGTTATAGGTGTAGTTAGTGACCGTACCCGTAAGGAACTTATGACGCTTCATGGTATCAAAGTCTAAATACTGAGTTGGTAAGATGGGGTCATTAGGCCATGGTGAAACATTTAATCTCTCAATTACACGGGAAGCATAGATTCCTCCATAAAAATTACCACTAGCAGCATTAAGCTGCAACCTCCATGCAACAATTGCACCAAGATTATAATCCTTATTCCCCGTTATGGCAGTGTGTAAGAGACTCAAATCATGACCACACAATGTGCTACAATCTTGTTTGCCTACGATATATTTGTCGTTAAAGAGCGCAAAATATTGTAATGATGGAAAATGGATGCTGTTAATTCTCCCTTGTGTTACCCCCCTATCTTCACCAAAACAAATATTAACTAAAAATGATTCGTACTCTGCTTTTGTTGGTTCATCAAGAGAGCCCCAATATGGAAGTTTGCATGCTTCCCTAAACATTTCTAACGGCATGGTAAAGGAATGATCGTACAGGTTGAATGAAACTCTAGACTCACGAGCAAAATATTTGAATTTCTTTGTGAAGGATTTCGTGAGTTTGAGGTGTTGGGGGCACTTATCTGCGACGAAGGGACCAAGCTTTGTATTGTGGATATATTGTTCAAATTCCTCCTTAATACCTGCACCTTCCATGAACTCGTCGCACGGCCACAAGCATGATTTGGTGGCGGCATCTCGCATCGAGCTCTCGCTTGGTTCAACATAAGATTGTCGAACCGAGCTTCCACTCGATGAGGCTTCCGAGGATCTCCTCCTCGAAGAACTCCTAAAGAATTGCATTTTTATTCCTAAAAAAATTCTGAAAAAAAATTAGTCCACAAAAATTTTGTCAACAAAACTTTGTAAGATTGTTAGCAACTACTCCTAAGCATGCATAGAGGCCATATTGAGCATTCAAACTACTTAGAACTCTAAGAATTCAACATGCAAGCTCATCCACAGCAGCACCAAGAGTAGCTGATTACTCTAAAAATAACCCACTAAAACAAAAACTAATTGGAGCAATGGAGGAGTCACATACCAAGTAGCAATCCCTCCAAACAGTTTCAGAAACGGAGCTTCGAGCAAAGAGATCAAAATCCGCGGGTTTGAGAGCAAGAACACGAGAATGGTGGATGTGGTGATTTTTTTCTGGAGGTAGGGGATGATGTGGGCTAAAGAGATAAGTGAGGGTGGCCACGTGGGGGCCACAACCCACCAGGGCGCGCCTGGGGGTGCTGGCGCGCCCTGGTGTCTTGTGGGCACCAGGTGCACCCCCCTATGGTATTATTTATGCCAAAAATTCATAAATATTTGGAAAAAAATCGTGTTAAATTTTCAGAGCATTCTGAGAATTTTTATTTTTTGGTCATTTTTTATTGCACAGGAAAAACAGAAAACAGGATAATCATGGAATTTTATTTTATTTGACTAACTAAAATAGAAAATAAAAGATAGGAGCAGAGAAATGTGCTTACTAGGTTCATCGGCTTCATACCTCTAAAAAATGATTAATTAATAAGGTTGATCAAGTCTTATTAACAACCACTTCCGATTAGCATGAAACCGAAGAACTTTCGTAAAGCACTAAGTTACCTCAATGGGGATGTGCATATCCCCAACAATAAGTATATCATATTTCTTTTTGGCAGTAGGTAGAGGAAATTGAAAACTTGCAATAGTAATGGTCGGAGATTCTTCAATAACATTTATACCATTGACTTGGAATTGTTTCTTCGGAAAGTGCACCGTATGCTCATTACCGTTGATATGAAAAGTGACCTTGCTTTTATTGCAACCAATAACAGCCCCTACAGTATTCAGAAAGGGTCTACCAAGGATAATCGACATGTTGTCGTCCTCGGGCATCTCAAGAATAACAAAGTCCGTTAAGATAGTAACATTTGCAACAACAACGGGCACATCCTCACAAATACCGATAGGTATGGCCGTTGATTTGTCAGCCATTTGCAATGATATCTCGGTAGGTGTGAGTTCATTCAAATCAAGTCTTTTATATAAGGAGAAAGGCATAACACTAACACCGGCTCCTAAATCACACAAGGCAGTTTTGACATAGTTTCTTTTAATGGAGCAAGGTATAGTTGGTATTCCAGGATCTCCAAGTTTTTTTAGGTACTCCATCCTTAAAAGAATAATTAGCAAGCATGGTGGAGATTTCAGCTTCGGGTATTTTTCTTTTATTTGTGATGATGTCTTTCATATACTTTGCATAAGGGGCCATCTTCAAGATATCAGTTAAGCGGGTACGCAAAAAGACTGGCCTAATCATTTCAGCAAAGCGCTCAAATTCTTCATCATCCTTTTTCTTAGATGGCTTAGGTGGAAATGGCATGGGTTTCTAAACCCATGGCTCTCTTTCTTTACCATGTTTCCTAGCCACAAAGTCTCTTTTATCATAACGCTTATTTTTAGGTTGTGGGTTATCAAGATCAGGAGCAGGTTCTATTTGAACATCATTATCTGGTTCTCTATCATTACTAGGTTGAGCATCATCATGAACATCATCATTATCATTTTCATTATCACTATGTTGATGTTCACTACCAGACTGAGTTTCAGCATCGGAAATTGAGACATCATTATTATCAGGGGGGTTTTGTGTCTCAGGTTCACTAGAGGTATGCAAAGTCCTATCATTTTTCTTTTTCTTCTTAGAAGGACTAGGTGCATCAGGATTAATTCTTTGAGAGTCTTGTTCAATTCTTTTAGGATGACCCTCAGGATAAAGTGGTTCTTGGGTCATTCTACCTCCTCTAGTTACTACTCTAGCAGCAAAATCATGCATATTATTATTCATTTCATCAAGCAATTCTTTTTGAGACTTAGCAACTTGTTCTAATTGGGTTTGAACCATAGAGGCATGCTTTCCTACGCCTCTAACATCATTACTAATTCTAAATAGCAAGTCACTCAAGCGAGAAATCATATCACAATTGTATTTCAATTGTTTCAGAACATGAGCATTGAAATGATCCTCCTTCATAATATAGTTATCAAACTCATATAAGCATTGACTAGGAGGTTTATTGTGAGGAATGTCACTTTCATTAAACTTTAATAAAGAATTTACCTCTACCACCTGTGGAGGTGGTGGTGTGTCAAGGCCATGTATTTTTTCAATGGGTGGCAAATTCTTAACATCCTCAGCTTTAATACCCTTTTCCTTCCTAGACTTCTTTGCCTCTTGCATATCTTCAGGACTGAGAAATAAGATACCCCTCTTCTTCGGAGTGGGTTTAGGCGGTGGTTCAGGAAGAGTCCAATCCTCATAATTCTTCAATATGTTATTCAATAATTCCTCAGCTTGTTCAATAGTTCATTCCCAGAAAACACAACCAGCACAACTATCTAGGAAGTCCCTAGAAGCATCGGTTAGTCCATTATAAAAGATATCAAGTATTTCATTTTTCTTGAGAGGATGATCAGGAAAAGCATTAAGCAACTGGAGAAGCCTCCCCCAAGCTTGTGGGAGACTCTCTTCTTCAATTTGCACAAAGTTAAATATTTCCTGTAAGGCAGCTTGTTTCTTATGAGCAGGAAAATATTTTTTAGAGAAGTAGTAAATCATATCCTGGGGACTACGCACACAACCAGGAGCAAGAGTATTGTACCATGTCTTAGCGTCACCCTTCAATGAGAACGGAAACAACTTAAGGATGTAATAGTAGCAAATCTTCTCATCATGAGCAAAGAGGGTGGCTATATCATTCAGCTTAGTAAGGTGTGCCACTACAGTTTCAGTTTCATAGCCATGAAAAGGATCAAATTCAACCAAACTAATTAGCTCTGGGTCGACAGAGAACTCATAATCATTATCTGTAACACGGATTGGTGAAGTAGCAAACTTAGGATCACATTTCATTCTAGCATTCAAAGTCTTTTCCTTATACTTGCATAGCAATTTCTTAAGATCGTCTCTATCCTTGCAAGAAATAATTTCTCTAGTTATCTCCTCGTCCATAACATAACCTTCAGGTATCTTAGGCATTTCAAACTTAGGAGAGCTAGGACTAATAGGAGTTTCATAATCATAATCAGTTTCATAAGCTTCATCAGTTTCAGCAATCTCATCAGTTTCAGTAGTTTCATTTTCTTTAGCTCTAGCAATTTGTTCATCAAGAAATTCTCCTAGTGGCACATTATCATCAAGCATGGTACTAGAATCATCATAAGCATCATTCATAGCAGAGGTAGCATCATCAATAACTTGCGACATATCAGGATTACTAGCATGTGGTGGTGTTGCAAGCTTACTCATAACAGAAGGTGAATCAAGTGCAGAGCTAGATGGCAGTTCCTTACCTCCCCTCGTAGTAGAGGGAAAAATCTTGGTCCTTGGATCCTTCAGATTCTTCATAGTGATAAATTGATATAAATCCCAAGTGACTCAACAAATATTGCTATGCTCCCCGGCAACGACGCCAGAAAAAGGTCTTGATAACCCACAAGTATAGGGGGTCGCAACAGTTTTTTAGGGTAGAGTATTCAACCCAAATTTATAGATTCGACACAAGGGGAGCCAAAGAATACTTGAGAGTATTAGTAGTTGAGTTGTCAATTCAACCACAGCTGGAGATTAAATATCTTTAGCAGAGTGATCAGTAGCACAGTAATATGATAGTTTTGATAGCAGTAGCAATAGTAACAGTAGCGGTAACAATAGTAGCAATAGTTTTGTAGCAGTTGGAACAGCAGCAGCAGCAGTAGTAACTCAGCAAGAACTATAAGTGGAAAGGTCGTAGGCACTGGATCGGTAACTCGTTGGATGATATTCGTCATGTAACTTTCATAACCTAGGGCGATACAAAACTAGCTCAGTTCATCAATGTAATGTAGGCATGTATTCCGTAAATAGTCATACGTGCTTATGGAAAAGAACTTGCATGATATCTTTTGTCCTACCCTCCCGTGGCAGTGGGGTCCATAAGGAAACTAAGGGATATTAAGGCCTCCTTTTAATAGAGAACCGGAACAAACATTAACACATGGTGAATACATGAACTCCTCAAACTACGTTCATCACCGCGAAGTATCCCAAATATTGTCACTATGGGGTTGACGAATCATAACACGTAATAGGTGCATATGACTAGGCAAGATTGGATCAAGAACATGGATATAAAGATGATAACATAAACGGTTCAGATCTGAAATCATGGCACTCGGGCCCTAGTGACAAGCATTAGGCATAGCAAAGTCATAGCAACATCAATCTCAGAACATAATGGGTACTAGTGATCAAGCCCTAACAAAACTAACTCGATTACATGATGAATCTCATCCAACTCCTCACCGACCAACAAGCCTATGAAGGAATTACTCACTCCCGGTGGGGGGCATCATGGAATTGGCGATGGAGAAAGGTTGATGATGACGAAGACCGAAGATTCCCCTCTCCGGAGCCCCAAACGGGCACCAGATCTGGCCTCCCGATGAAGAACAGGAGGTGGCGGCGGCTCCGTCTCGTGAAACGCGTAATTCTTTCTCTCTGATTTTTTTCTCCGAATTTAGGAATTTATAGTGGCGGAGATAGGGCAAGTGGGTCCACGAGGTGGGCACAACCCACCAGGGCGCGCCCAGGGGTCCTGGCGCGCCCTGGTGGGCGATGCTCACCCTGGTCCCCCTCTTTGGTGGATTTTGGCTCCAATAATTCTTATTTATTCCAAAATAATTCTCCAAAAAGTTTCATTCCATTCTGAGAACTTTTATTTCTGCGCAAAAACAACACCATGGTAGTTCTGCTGAAAACAGCGTCAGTCCGGGTTAGTTCTATTCAAATCATGCAAATTAGAGTCCAAAAAGGGCAAAAGGGTGAGGAAAAGCAGATACGTTGGAGACGTATCAAGGCGCGGCGCGGCAGAGCAAGAGCGGTTCCATCCCCGCTTGCCTATTTGTCCCACCCGACATGACATTTCAGGTGTGTCCACGAGACGTGAGTAGCTCGATTTCTCGCCAGGAATGGGCAACGATCATCTGCGCTGTACTTGCACCAGAGCCCTGCAGCACCGTACTTGCACCGGACGCTGGCCGCGCCATTCGCATGGGTCGTGCCGTTTGCCTTGTCCGCGGCCCCCTCATGCCAACGAGTTGGTCAGTAGGCTCGGGCGCCTCATCGGCCCAGGTGTCCAGCGGGGAGCAGTAGAAGAAAATGGTCGTCGCACTCGCATCCTCGATATGGTAATTTCCAATGAAATAGCCCGCTTGGAACTCGAGATCGCGCTCCAGCTGTACCGCGAGCGTTTCAACCGCATGGACGAACGCCTAATCGAGTTTAGGCAGAGCTAAGAGCTTCCATAGGTTAGGGTGGTAGTCATGGACGCATTTTATTTTGTTGAATCATTTTGATGTTGATCCCAATGTTTGCACAACAATCATAATATTGATATGTTTCGATATCTGAATGATTTATGTTCTGCTGTTTGGTTTCAATATGTGTAATAGCTAGAGCCAGAAAATGAATACGAAAACAGATAGAAATGTGAAACTAATAATATATATTAATTATTCAATAGCTCATTCCAGACATCATACATATATCATCACATATACATGATGATAGTACTTAACTAATACGTACAATGAATAAAAAAAACTAATAATAACCCCTCCTTGAGCGGGGAGTAGTAAAGCGGGAACCTCTCGCCAGCAGCTCCCTGGTGCACGGCGGCTTCCCAACGCAGAGGGAGTTCGCCGCCTCCTCCGCCTCGCAGTGCTCGACATGCCGATTAGCCACTTGCTGGCAGAGGCGCGCGACCATGAAGGACATTCCACTGGGCACCCACCGGAGCTCTTTGGCGGTGGCACGCTCGAGCTTATCGTCTCACGCCTATGCAGCGGTGAGGCGCCTAGCACCTCTGGCTTTCATTGCGTGGTACCGACCATCTTGGTACACCTCCTCTGCTCGTCGACGCGCCCGTCGCCAAAGCTCCAGTTCCTTCTTTTTCGATGCGACACTAAGGGCATTCCAGGCCGCGAGGTCCCTGGCGTGCTCCTGAGCCCGCTCCTTCTTGAACGGCACCTGCCTAGCTCTCTCAACCGGCGGCAGCGCCTTCCACAAAGCCAGATTGTACTGGCCCCAAAACCAATCTTTAGTTGGGGGGGTCTGGTGCGACTTCATCTGGGGGCGCGAAGGGGTCCTCCTCGTTGCTGCACTGCGTCCTGTCCTCGCGGGGCGGTGCCTCCTCCTCTGCTTGTGCACAGACCGGCCACACCATGTGATACGTCTCCAACGTATCTATAATTTTTGCTTGTTCCATGATGTTATATTATCATTCTTGGATGTTTTACAATCATTTTATAGCAACTTTATATCATTTTTTGGGACTAACCTATTGACATAGTGCCAAGTGCCGGTTGCTGATTTTTGCTTGTTTTTTACTTTGCAGAATATCAGTACCAAACGGAGTCCAATCGCGATGAAACTTTTTGGAGAATTTATTTGGACCAGAAGAAGGCCGGTGGGCCAAAGAAGTAACCAGGAGGGAGCCCAGGTCGCCCCCAACCCACCAGGGCGCGCCAGGGGCCCCGGGCGCACCCTGATGGGTTGCGGCCACCTCGGGAACCTTCTCCACTGCCTATGAGCTCTATAAATACCCAAATATTCCAGAAACCCTAGAGGAGTCGACGAAAATTACATCTAGCTGCCGCAAGTTCCAGAACAACGAGATCCAATCTAAAACCATCACGGAGGGGTTCATCATCCTCATTGGTGCCTCTCCGATGATGCATGAGTAGTCCACCATAGACCTACGGGTCCGTAGGCAGTAGCTAGATGGCTTTCTCTCTCTCTTTTGATTCTCATTACAATGGTCTCTTGGAGATCTATTTGATGTAATGACTTTTTGCGGTGTGTTTGTTGGTATCCGATGAATTTTGAGTTCATGATGAGTTTCTATCCATGAATATTATTTGAGTCTTCTTTGATCTCTTATATGCATGATTACTCATAGCCTTGTATTTCTTCTTCGAATATTTGGTTTAGTTAGGTCAACTAGATCATTTTTTCTTGCCATGGGAAGAGATGCTTTGTGATGGGTTCGATCTTGCGGTGTCCTCTCCCAGTGACAGAAGGGGCAGCGAGGCACGCATGTATCGTTGCTATTAAGGATAATAAGATGAGGTCTATTCCTACATGAATAGATCTTGTCTACATCATGCCACCGTTCTTATTGCATTACTCCATTTTTCCATGAACTTAATACACTAGATGCATGTTGGATAGCGGTCGATGTGTGGATTAATAGTAGTAGATGCAGAATCGTTTCGGTCTACTAATCTTGGACGTGATGCCTATATAATGATCATTGCCTTGGATATCGTCAAGATTATTTGATCTTCTATTAATTGCCCAACAGTAATTTGTTCACCCACCGTGTGTTGTACTCATGAGAGAAGCCACTAGTGAAACCTACGGCCCCCGGGTCTACTTTTCCAACATATTGCTTTCCAATCTATCTTTTTGCCGCTCTTGTTTTCAGATCTATTATTCCAAAAACCCAAAAATACCTTGATGCACTTTTTATGTGCCTCTTTTATTTTTTGTTCTTGCGAGATCTATCTATCCAATCTATCACAACCTAATCTATCTTTGTAATGTAGAGAGATTGCCAACCTCTCTTTCGCGTCGGGTTGCAAGTATTTGTTCTTTGTGTGCAGGTGTTGTTTACATAGTGTTGCGTGATCCTCCTACTAGTTCGATACCTTGGTTTCATAACTGAGGGAAATACTTACCGTCGCTGTGCTGCATCATCCCTTCCTCTTTGGGGAAATATCGACGCAGTCTCAAGCCATGTTCCGGTTTGTGAGAGGAATTTGTCGCTTATCCCAAACAAGTCGTTACTTTGACCATGTAATCTTGGCCCCATGTCGGGAAATCATGCAGATTTTCATGTACTTCAGAGCATTTTTTTTAATTTTTTGAGTTTAAAAACCTAGATTCTGAATGCTTGTAGCCAAATCGTTACTCAAGATGTTTGGAACTCCTTCAAATTTATTGCACGTGGCATATATACGGAAGCAAGTACTACATAAATATGATTTTTCCAGCAGTTTTTGCTTCATCTTGCATGTCCATGTGTTACAGTTTTCAATTATGGCCATTAAATTTCTAGAAACTAACTTCATGTATAAAAATGCCAATTGAACCCCGAAAATGTCCAAATTTTAGGATGGCAGTCGTATTCGTGCATCGTAACGATAAAAAAAAGCTAGGCCAAATGAGGCAGCGAGTAGCGGTTCGTCATCAAACAAGGCTCCATGTTCCCTCTCGGAACCACGACCCATCTTGTGATGCTTCGGTTTGTGAGAGGCATGTGTCAAAGCTTATCTCGAACAAGCCATTACTTTAACCATGACATCTTGGCCCCGTGTCGGAAAATCATGCAGATTTTTATGTACATCAGAGCATTTTTTTTCATTTTTTTGAATTTAAAAGCCTAGATTCCCAATGCTTGTGTCCAAACTGTTACTCAAGATGTTTGGAACTCCTTCAAATTTATTGCAGGTGGCATATATACGGAAGCAAGTAGTACATAAATATTTTTCCAGCGGTTTTTGCTTCACCTTGCATGTTCGTGTGTTTCAGTTTTGAATTATGGCCATTAAATTTCTAGAAACTAAATTAATGCATAAATATGACAATTGAACCCCGATATTTTCCAAATTTTAGGATGACGGTCGTACTCGTGCATTGTAACGATGAAAAAAAAACTAGTCCAACTAAGGCAACGACTAGCGGTTCGTCATCAAACAAGGCTCCATGTTCCTCTCGGAACCACGAGCCTTCGTGTGATGCTCCAGATTGTGAGAGGCATGTGTCAAAGCTTATCTTGAATAAGCTGTTACTTTAACCACGACATCTTGGCCCGATGTTGAGAAATCATGCAGATTTTCATGTACTTCAGAGCATTTTTTTTATTTTTTGAATTTAAAAACCTAGATTCTCAATGCTTCTGTCCAAAGTGTTACTCAAGATGCTTGGAATTCCTTCAAATTTATTGCACATGGCATATATACGGAAGCAAGTAGTACATAAATATGATTTTTCCTGTAGTTTTTGCTTCATCTTGCTTGTTCATGTGTTTCAGTTTTGAATTATGGCCATTAAATTTCTAGAAACTAACTTAATGTATAAAAATGCCAACTGAACCCCGAAAATTTCCAAATTTTAGGATTCCGTTCGTGCATTGGCACGGTAGGGATCTTTTTCTTAAAATTAAAACAATATCCGTTACCGCTGTACCCCAAAATAGTTTTACAATTCAATACAAAAAGTGAACTGCATACACATAGTTCTATATAGGAACCGTTTGCGATGAAAATTCACGGATCTATTTATGGCTTATGAGGGAAGCTTCGTCGGCTTCGTCTAGCTCGGATTCTGTTCACCCTCGACCCCCATTCCCCAACAAACCCTTTTTGCAAAGAATGACGCCATGGGAAAGCTTCGTAAGGGAGCGTACGACTGCCCCCTCGGCCCCGAGCGCTCCCGCCTCTGCCAAGAACGCAGCCACAACCACCGAGAGCGTATCCGCGTCCGCCGAAAGGGCCTCTGTGGCGTCCGAAGGGGGAGTCTATAGCCGCGGAGACGACAGCTGCAGCTGCTGTGACGGCGGCTGCAAACGCCAACAACGCTCGAGCAGCATACCATGCCGCGCAGGTCGCCCTGGCCCAGGTCGAGGCCATCCAGGCCAATATCGAGAACGCCCACGCCAAGATACTCCAGGCTTCCTCGGAATCCAGCTTGCACCACACGTCCGAAGAGGCGGCTGCTGCGGATGCCGAGATGCATGCCGACGATGCGGCGGCGGAGGCCATGGAGCCCCTTCCCCACGAGATCTCCGACCGACAGCTGGAGATGCGGGAGGCGTCCGAGAGCGACGATCACTGGGAGGAGTTGCGCGTGGCTCAGAAGGAGGTCAAGAAGCGCCTGTCCGTCGAGGAATCAGTGGTGGACTACCAACGCGAGCTCTGGCGGCGCTACTACTACGAGTACTACACGATGAGGGCGAAGCCGATGATGAGGGCAACACCAAGGACGAGACGTCGCCGTGGTCGAATTCAGCCTAGGGGACGCAGAGTCTAGCACCGGCGGAATGTCGCCCAGACAAGTCGTCGACATCTCATCGAACATCGGCAAGGCATAGGGCAGCGGCTCGTCGGTATCTTTGATAAAATAATGCGTAGTACTAATAGCCTTTGTTTAGAGAGCTGGTCGTTTGTTAGAGCTATGTCTAGTTCAAGCAGCTTGATTATTTAGTGAACTTGCTCGGTTTAGTAACTGCCAGCTATGTGTCTGCTAATTTGTATACCCAAGTTAGCAGTTGATGTTAAATTATGCAATGACGTGGATGTGCAATATAACCAGGGAATACATGGGGAGGGGCGAAATTTTGTATGTTCTATATCATCGCACATGCTAAAAGCAGAAAAATTGTGTCTGATGAATCTTTGCGTGCCAAGTTTCCCTGCACCTAGCGAAAAATTTCACCGACCACTGAAATATGTGCTCGCCCAAGGGCCACATTTCCTCTGTTACCCCTCCCATCGCCACATCTCTCCCTCTCGCATCCAACCGCCATGGACGCTATGGCCTCCTCGAATGACCCCTCAAGCGGTATCTCCTCCTACGACAAATCTCTCACCAACCAGGTATTCCTCTCTCTTCTCTCTGGCTCAACCAGGCTTAGGGTTTTTGTTTGGAATTGTGGATTTTAAAGCGGCAGGCCAATTTGAGCCATTTCTTTCTCTTGTATCTCCCTAGGACAATGACTTCCAAGGAATGGAGCGGGGTAGCTGAAGACCTACCTGTTCATGGTCAACATCAATTTCCATCAGTGAAGTTACAAGCTTTTAAATCTGGGTACAGTGGGAGGAAGTTTCTGGGAAATGCAAAGAAGGTTAGCCCAACTCTCATTGATAGAAATCATTTGTTATATTAGGTGTGATTCAGACACTTTCTGTGTGCTATTTGATTTTGGATGTGATTAAGACACTGTCACAGTTCTACGATTGTGAGTGCCATTTTAATTGATATCACTAGTAATATGTTATAAAATTTGTTCATGTACATACCTGTCACTATTAATTTGATCTCATTCAAACATTGTCGACGTGCATCCTATACTACAAAGACTGTTGCATTTATATTTAGCTTCCTCGTAAAATTGGCAATTTGTTATTACACATGACAAAAACAGAGGAGGGATGAGAACCAGAGCATCCTACTACAAAGACTCTTCGAGCAGAACCATGGCATGGCCAATGAAGAAATTGACATGACTCTATCTAAGAATAAAGCAGACCCATGTGAAGCACTGAAGTACAAGCACGGCCAACCATTTCTTGTTGGCGAATACTTTGAGGAGTGTAGTTCCACTTGTTGCAAGTTACATAAATATTGCATGGACAGAATGTCAGAAGGAGAAGATACTAACATTCTGCAAGTGCACTACGACATTAGGCATTTCAATCACCTTCTGGGTACCATCAATGTGGAATTCGAGGACTTTCTTCTCTTCTTCAACTTCGATGAGCTTGCTACCACTCTTGTCAAATGCTTGATGTTGTAAGTACTCCACAAACTCTGATCAACTTCTCCATACAAGGATGTAAATGAAAAAAAGCTAACTCTATTGTATTCCTCTCAGGGGATTGACGGTGTAGAGATCATTAAGGGTGCATGCGTATTTCATAGATCATGATTTAGCAATCGGAAATTTGTTACGTATTAATGATACACGCAAGGCTTCCATTGAACATGTCGCCAATATCTTGTGGAAGTTACAGGTAGAAGAATTCTTCATGTGGCCATATCATGAATGGTAAGTTAAATATACAACCCCACATACATTGATCCTCTTTCAGTTTTCGACATAGTTCGTAAGTTCAAGGTTTTCTTAAACTATAGCCATCACTGGATCTTGGTGGTCATTGTTCCAAAACGCAACATAGTTTACTACCTGGATTCTCTCAGAGAGTCAAATAAGCCTTAGTATCTGAATCATCTTCTGGATTTCATGGATAGGTATTGAATTCTTTGATGTTAATATGTTGTTTTCATATTTGGTTCAAGAATTGAGTATGTGAAAATTCATCTTCATTTGTAGTGTATTGTCAAAGAACATAACTTTTGGAGGGATACGGTTCGACTGCCAACTACCTCTGCAACACATGATCGTTTCTCCAGTAAGACAAGAAATCCGTTATTTTCAGAAAACCTATGTGGATACTACGTTTGCGCACACATAATGAACCTATGCAGACATGTTGAATGTGGTGTCGATGCTGACAAAATAGAACCAGTAAGTCTGTTTCTTAATTACTATCTTCTACTTCACACGTATGTCACATTCTGATCTAAAAATCCTGTAGTTGATCTTCGGACCAATGACCTCTGAACCACTCGCCACAGATGAATTGTTGTCCGTTAGAAAATTTATCAGCGCCTTCTTTGTGAAACACTATATCAAGCCGAGTCCAGACGTCGAATATTTCGGCATTCTTATCTCCCAAGAATAAGTATGCATTCATATAGTATTATCAACTAAACATATATGCATGGATGCATTATTTTCCATGTGATCATGTCTTTGTATTTCATACACTATGATTATGTACTGCATATGCCGGTCATACATCTATGGAATTTAGCTAGCATTTGTTTGCATATTGTGGCGAATTTTGATGAATGTTCTTCCTGTGGACACTATTTGTTCAATTGCATATTGCGGCGGATTATGATGAATGTTCTTCATGTCGACACTATTTGTTTGATTGCATATTGTGGCGAATTTGCTATTCGCAGGGTGATTCAAATGCGATATTTTACAATAACCAGGCCATTTCAGCGCACACGGTTCAAGCAACTAAGCGTGTGCGATCCAACACGAAAAGCACACGCAACACATAGCGCAACTGCCTGTGATCTACAGGAAAAGCACATGAGATATAAACTAAAACGTTGGTGATACATAAGAAATCGCAGACGATTTGCAGTAGTTCTACGTGTGCGTAGGAGCTCCTCAATCATTTGCGATAGCACCTTATCTCACACGTGAGCCAGCAGGAAACCGTGCCCGATGCAAAGACGATCCCACACGTAAATTGTTCGGGAAAAGTGTGCAATGATATCATGCATGGCAGACGCTTGCCAGGGAAAACTCATGTGCAATGATGCAGATATCACACAGTTTCTACGATGGCCCATGTGGATTAGGTAATGTTTCGCAAACGGTTAAAGGTCAAACACCGTTTCTTTTCCATGAACAATTAGACGTGTTTGACTCGTGATAGACGTGTGTGATTGATCCCCAGTCCCACACATACGCCCAAAATATAGTGTGTGTGATATGTTCCTGCATCGCACACGGTTACATTTGGCAGAACGTCTGCACCATTGGTCACCATCGCCGACTATTTTTCCGTGTTCTGTGAAATGAACCCTCTATATCCCACAAAGGCAAGGCGTCGGTTTAAACATTCGTTGCGGAAAGGGGTTAAAAACCATTTGTATAGCACGTCGCTCCACCAGTGATACTTTTAATATGATGCTTTAGAGATTGTGTCTTTTACACTGAAAAAGAGCGGCATCAAAACTGTTGAAATAACACCATATAAGATATGAAATGATGAAGTGCTACTTTGTTGGTATCCTGCTACACCGAGGGGAAGTGTTTTGCCAGAGAGTGCGGAAATTTTGAAGAAAATGTTTTCCCAAAAGAGTGAGTAGGATGACAGTGCAACTCGACGAGATTACGGAATCTTCGTATTCAGGTCAAAGAAAATAAACACTAGAAGTGTTTCTAGAATTTCCTACAACGACTGATACAAAAGCCTCTATATGAGATATAGAGACTTAAATCAAACCTGCGACTGAACTATATAGGTTGAGGAAAATTCGTGCAAACCTTCATGGTGCGCAGACAAAATATCGTTGACACAAACAATGAACCTATGATACATTGAGAAGCGTTGATGGACACAAGGTAATCTGAGATAGTATCCATATACCTAAATCAAGTTTAGAACTTGATAAACCCTCCAAAATACTTAGAGTCCGACGTATAGTAATGGATCTATAAACTCACAAAGATATTTATTTTTTATAAAGCTTGACTTGTTGCAAATAGTTTATGACAAGATCAAGGAATTGATTATAATGAGATTATCTCGTCATAGCAATACTTAAAGTCGGTTCGGATTAAACTAGCAGTTACTACATATTTTAGTTATGAGATATAATAGATGGATGTCAAAAGGTTTCCCATGAGATGGAAATAGAACCAGGATTGTATATATGATACAATCCAAAGTAATTTTGTCAATCCAAAGGATGCTGGTAAGTGTGCAAACTTTAAGAGATCCTATAATGGACTGAAGCAAGCATAATGGAGTTGGAATCTTTATTCTGATGAAATGGTCAAATAATTTTATTTCATCGAGGAAAGCAAAGGTACATGTATTTAAAAGAAAGTAAGTGGGAGCATGATAATTTTTCTAAACACCGTGTGCATGACACATTGATGATTGGAAATTATATAAATTTCTTGGCATGAATTAAGACTTTACGGAAACTAGTTTTCAGCAAAGTACTTAGGCAATATAGCCTTGGTCTTAGACATAATTATCTATGGAAATAATAGTGTCTAATCGGGCTTAGTCAAAATACATATTGACATGATACTAAAGATGTTTAGTATGAAAAATAAGCCAAGAAGAGTTACTTGTCGAAGTCACATGGAAGAAGTTTTAAGCAAGGATGGGTATCCTGAAATATTGATGAGAAAAATACATGACCACACTTGTGTTAAAATATTCCATGGTATGTAAACAGCCAGATATGTCCAGAACTCCAAACAAGTTGTGAGTAAATTTACCAGAATGATCAAATTGTTGATCATAGGACAACAGTGAAAATGTCGTTAAGTACTCACAGCATGTTTTCTCGTCTACGGAGAAAATGAAAAGATTGCGTAAGGAGTTACATTAATACATGCTTGTTGTAAGTACTACATCGATAAAATCTTCATCGATGATCCAAGCGATTTTCAATTTCATTTAAATGATTTATGGTGGCACAGTAAGTTGGAATTGGTCCAAGAAAGTTATTGTGGTGAATTCTATAACAGAAGGCTGGGTATATTGTCGCATTAGAAGCAACAATGGAGAATAATGAATCAAAACTTCATTTATGAACTTCGTATGATTTCTAGATGATTGTGCAAATGGAACATTGTTCTTAAATAGTGGTTCAATAGCTCAGTCTATGGAATCAAAAGGTCCTGCTAGTGATTCAATATATACAAAGCTAGTTTCACAAAATTATGAATTCTTGTGAAGGCATTGTAGATGCATTGAAATCAAATAGTACACACAGGTCTGAAGTTGTCAGATTCGATAGGATGAAGTCTACACCACAAGCAAAGCATGGTCTCACACCAGACTGCCATTGGTGTAACACTACTAGAAAAATGGCTATAGCCAATATCCCTATTAGTGGCACATCATGGTGGTGGTGCGCCACTGCTATATAGCAATGGCGCACCAGAAACAGGTGCGCCATTGTTATTTTTTTAGTAGTGGCGCACCACCTGAGCAGTGCGCCATTGCTATTTTTTTGTCCATCCCCCCACCCCACCAGACATAGCAATGGCGCACCACACCTAGGTGCGCCATTACTATGTAGCATAGTAATGGCGCACCTAGGTGTGGTGCGCCATTGCTATGTCTGGTGGGGGTGGGGCCTGCGTGTGTGTGAGCAATAGTAATGGCGCACCCTCCCTGGTGCGCCATTGCTAACCTTAGCAATGGCGCACCAGGGAGGGTGCGCCATTACTATTGCTCACACACACGCAGGCCCCTACCCCCACCAGACATAGTGTGAGCAATAGTAATGGCGCACCCTCCCTGGTGCGCCATTGCTAAGGTTAGCAATGGCGGACCAGGGAGGGTGCGCCATTACTATTGCTCACACACACAGACACACCACACCCCACCATACACACACAAACACCCCCCCCCCCCCCCGTGGATCGCCTTTTCGGTTTAAAAAAAATAAAAGAAAATGATAAAAGATTCAAAAAAATAGATGCCCATGTGTTATGTGTTCTAGTTGTTACGAAAATTAACAAACATGAATTTTGAATTTTTTTGCAAAAAAAAAAACGTCGTGTTTCGGTAAAATGGCCGTAACTTTTGCATACGACCTCCGATGAAAAAGTTTTTTATATGAAAAAGATACTACTCGAAAAGTTACATCCGAATTTGATCGGCTACGCCCGTTATCGATTTTTTAGAATCCTCAAAAACCTAACAGAAAAAAAGTTACGATGCTTTTAAGATCTGGAGAAAATTCAAAAAATTTCAAACTTAGTAATGGCGCACCAAACCATAGCAATGGCGCACCTAGGTTTGGTGCGCCATTACTAAGTCTGGGCACTTTGAAATTTCAAAACTAGTAATGGCGCACCACCCATGGTGCGCCATTACTAGTTGAAACGCCACAGCTTATATTAACCCGGCCCGGCCTTATCCCCTTCTCCTCCTCCCCCCCACCCACCCACCCACGACTGCGCGCTTCCTCCTCCTCCCCAGATCCTCCTCTGGCACGCCAGCCACGGGCGCCGCCGCAATGGAAGCCACCCCCTGCAGCAGCGAGCAGCAGAAGGCCGTCGCGCCTCCCCTTCCCCTTCTTCCTCCCTTCCCCTTCCCCTTCTTCCCCCCTTCCCCTTCCTCCTCCCTTCTCCTTCCCCTTCTCTCTTTCCTCATGGACATGGCCGCCGCAATGGAAGCAGCAGAAGGCCGTCGTGCCTCCCCTTCCCCTTCCCCTTCTTCCTCCCTTCCCCTTCCCCTTCCTCCTCCCTTCTCCTTCCCCTTCTCTCTTTCCTCATGGACATGGCCGCCGCCCGAAAGCTTCCTTTATCGCACGTGCCTCGTCGTCGCCCTGCAGAGCCGCCCCGAGCCACGGCCATGGGAGAGCCGCCCCGAACCCCTCCACAGCAGCCCGCCCCGAGAACGAAAATTATTGGAAAAAAAAGAAAAAAAATGCAAAAAATGGTGCCAGATTTAGATCCAGATCCAGATTTAAAAAAATTACCAGTGGCGCACCTACATTCCTACTAATGGCGCACCTCACAGGAATAACAATGGCGCACCCTAAGGCATAGTAATGGCGCACCTCACAGAAATAACAGTGGCGCACCCTAAGGGATAGTAATGGCGCACCGGGGGTGCGCCACTGCTATTTGGATTAGTAATGGCGCACCAGAGGTGCGCCATTACTAACCATTACTAGTGGCGTGGTAATAGTGGCGCACCCATGGTGCGCCATTAATAGCCATATGGGGTGCGCCACTAACAGCCTTTTTTCTAGTAGTGTAAAAGTAAAATGTGTTAACTAGATTATTGACTCTGGTGCAAGTGGGAGTGTGACACCCCAATTTTTGGCCCTTTCCTTTTCTTTTGGATTTCTTTGAAAAAAATTGGAGTTTATTTTCTCTCGTTCTATGGTCTTGAAATCTGGGAAGATCATCTCTTCTTCGTCTCCCAACACTGGTACCGTTAGGTCCTACACAAACGGGTTTTAACCCCTTTCCGTGACGCAGTTCCAAACCGTCGCCTTGCCTATGTGGGCTATAGGGGCGCCCATCCCACACGACACCGAAACATCATGTGCGATGGGGCGAGCGCCTGCTGACGATTTGCCTAAAGTAAGCGTATGCGAAGTCGTAGCATATCCCACGCACCACACTTTGACGTTACGTTTGTGATCAACCACACATCCAAGACGATGGCGCAGCTATATTCGTGTGCAAAATATGGAACATTTAATCCCATGACCTGTTTGCGATAGGTACATTACAACACACAGTCCGAAACTTTTAACTATATGTGGTGGCTCTACTACCGCCAACGTGCCAATTTAATAATCGTGTGCAATAGTTATTCCGGTCACACACGCGCTTCGTATGCCAACCGTCTTCTTATCATCCTACATTACACATGCACGCAGGTTTGGAACCGTTTGTGCTATTTACGACAATCACACACGCTTACGATGTGCAAACGCGTGTGTGGCATTGCGCACATCCCACACGCGCAAAATATGCGACTGTGTGTTGTAAAGCTGATAATCGCACATGCTATTTAAACAATCGTGTGTAATATATGAGACCATCGGACACGGTTTATTCGTTCTAATTGTGTGCACTATAATTTATTACCTAATATCTTACTTTCATTAATTTATTATTATAACTGGATATTTCAAAATTTTGATTATGAAATGTGGATTTCACATCCATCAATACATATCCTAATTACAATGGTTCAATAGCCAATGCATAAATCAAGAGCCCAGTACATGTTCGATGGTTACATATATAGTTTTGTAGAAGATTAAATATGATGAACCACAATATATAGTACTAGATGCGGTAAAGGTGAAGAGAGGATTGTAAATCCTTTTGGCTGTCGATGGTGTTGAAGAACCGGAATACCCATAATGTGCCTTCCTCCATGCCAAAGGTGCGCACAACTTTTGTCCAACCACTTGTGATGATCGCCCGTCCATCCTTCACCGCCTTCAGGAAGACTTCTAGACCATTATCATGGTAGCATAAATTATATACTATAACATTCGTTGCCTCCACTCCGGTCAGGTAGTTTGCAAGGTAATCTTGAGTAAATTCCTTCGGGAACCACTGAAAAGAGACAACTTTTAGGTATTCATGTCTAATAGAGTAACTTGTTCTGGGCAGGAAAAGAAGGCAATAGATTGCTTACCATCCTAAAGTTCACCGATGTCTTGGATAAAGTGTAAATAAAGAGTTTAATTCCAATCATATGTCTCTTCTGCCTAACATTTTTTCTTAGTTTCCTCACTTGATGCTTGTTCATGTTTATCTCATTGCCCCATATGCAAAGGGGGTCGAAGCGTGGATCAGTACCGCTAACATATGTACCTAGAAGCAACAAATAAATGTTAGAACCTAAGATGCAATTGAACAAATGATGTAAAATACTATAAGACAATGGGATGTGACTCACCTCGATGGTAAACAACAGTATCGCGCATTGTAGCCCTACATAAGTACATAGAAAGGTGTGTTAAATACAACAGGGTTAACATTTACCAAAAATAGAAAATTTAAATTAAGCGACAGTATCTCTGGTGATATTTTCATTGCGAGGAGTAGCACGATAGCAAAGGGACGGAGGAAAAGTAGTGGATACAACTGTTCACTACAACAGGCTTAACAACAATCTAGCATAGGCATTGTCAGATTGTAACTGGTATTGGTGAAATTAAATTGTACAGTTCATACTTGAACAACAGTGCGTATTACTGAAATAAACAACAGACGTGTTAACTACAGAGTACAGACAACCTAACATAGTCATTAAAACTTGTACCGGTGAAACTGAAATTGACACGGTTAAACATCATGAGCCAGGTGCTGCTAGAGCAGAAAATGGACCAGTTATCTAGAAAAGGGTAGGGAAAATAGCCAAGATGTGTTAGCCGTGTTTACTACAACAGGCTTAACACATTAACTGTACAAAACATACCCATTGCAACTGGTATTGGTAAAACTGAACTGGACAGTTATAACTTGGTAAATCCCGAGGGGTAGTTGCTGGGGCACTTCATCTCATCCGGAGCCCGCCCAAAGTCGGTGGCGAGGTGTTCCTGCGGGTCGAAGCGTGAATCAATACCGCTAACATATGTACCTACAAGCAACAAGTAAATGTTAGAAGCTAAACTGCAATTGCACAAATGATGTAAAATACTATAAGATATTGGGATGTGACTAACCTCGATGGTAAAAAACATCATCGTGCATTGTGACCCTGCGTAAGTACATGGAAAGGCATGTCAACTAGAACATGGTTAACATCCACCAAAAATATCTAATGGTAATGGAAGGACAACATCTCTAGTGATATATTCATTGTGAATAGTAGCACGGTACCAAATGGACAATGTAAAAAAGGGATATAACTGTTCGCTACAGCAGGCTTAACAGCAACCTAGCATAGATATTGTAAGTTTGTAACTGGTATTGGTGAAATTGAACTGGACAATTCATACTTGAACAACACGGTGCGCATAACTAAAATAAACAACAGACATGTTGACTACAGAGTACAGACAACCTAACATGGCGATTAAAACTTATACCGGTGAAACTGAAATTGACACGGTTAAACATTGCAACTGGTATTGTTAAAATTGAACTGGACAGTTCAAACTTGGTAAATACTAAGGGGTGCTTGGCATTTCATCTTGACTAGAGCCCGTCCAAAGTCAGCGGCGAGGTGTTCCTGTGTGTCGAAGCGTGGATTAGTACCGCTAACATATGTACGTGTACAAGCAACAAGTAAATGTTAAGCGTGGGGCACTTCATCTCGGCCAGAGCCCGCACCAAGTTGGCGGCGTCGGCGGCAAGGTGTTCCTCCGAGTCGACACGCACAACGGCCACCGTGCCATCGACCGCCATGGGCTCCTCGACCTCCGCGTGATATGTGGTTGGGCTTACGCGGGGATGCTTGGTGATAGGGGTGGGGATGTGGAGGCATGAGGATGATTAGTAGGCTCCATCTGAGCAATCGGACCTGGGCGTTGATGGAGATCAGTGGTTACCTCACTAGATCGACGAGCGAGGTTGGGGCAGGACGTAGATTTGGTTGCGGCGGCCGCAGTTTGGGCTGCAGGGAGAGGGGGAATAAGGGGGAAATGTGATGGGTGGGTGTGGGGTGGGAGGAATAGCTTCTGAAATTGCGCGCCTACTGAAAATTTCACTACGAAACTCGAACCTGAAGCGGGGGAAACACACAACAAGGACGAAGCGCATCAAATACTAGTGTGCGCAAAAAGAGAAAATTGGTGATCCCGCGTCGGAAAAATTGTACACTCGATAAACATACTTAAATTCGCAGTTCACAATTTGCTCTAAAATCTACTATTATGGGTAAGTACTAGTAATTGGATGCTCATAATTAATTAAACAAACGTTCAGGCGGCACAAACAGAAACTACTTCTCCGATGCTGGCCAGACGCCCTCGCTAATTGCTATCGGCCTTATCGGTGGCAACCCACACCGTGCTTGGATCTCCGGCGAGCTCTCGTCAATGGATTTAGTAGCTACCGCCGTGATCCTAATGGCAGGTGGAGGCATCGGGCCATGCTGGCCAAAGACCGTCATTTTCCTTCTCGGCCATGCCGGTGACAACCCACCGTCCTTGGATCTCCGCCAAGCTCTCCTCAGCAGCGCGTGCGGCCGCTTCTTTCTTGGCATAGATGGACTCTCTTTTCTTGCGTGCTTTTTCCTTTTTCTGCTCGGCCTGTGCGGCTTTGGCCTCTGCTTCATCCTTCGCCCATTGGGCGTAGGCAGCTTCATAGTCTGCCCACGTTGGTGTGTGGTTGCGGGCGGCGAAGAACTCAGTGCGGTGGGATGCCATCGCCTCCTTACTAGTTAGTGCGCGGTCGTGGGCTGCGATGAAATCGGCGCGGCGGTGTGCCATCACTTCCTTACCAATTAGTGTGTGGCGAGGTGGCATGATCGACGCGTAGATATGGCTCTGGGACCTGGCCGGAATGTCGTATAGTTCGGCGGTTTTTTATAGCACTCGATATCGATATATACGATGCTGCAGTCCGTGCTCTGGCTACTTAATTTGCCACGGCGCGCCCTGGCTGTGCTTTGCAAGCATGCATGTTTCCAAAGCATGTGCGGTCATCGAGAACTTGTGCGGTCATCGAGAACTTGAGCCGTCGTCGTTGCGTGCTGCCAGACGCGCGGTCACGTCGACACACCAGGCGGGTTAGCGTTGCCAAGGCACTTAAAATGGCCATGCAGCTGCCACTACAAATAACTGCGAGGTGGCAAAGCTCTAGCATGCACAGCTCGGCATTAAAAGCAAGCTCGTACGCATATTACAAGCCTTCTATCTCTTGTGCCATCGAACGTTTTGCAAACGGTTCGTTGTAAGAAAACGTTTGCGGTTAAAACTGTATTTTTGGTAAACTGATAGTATCAGATAGACATAATCAATACTTTGCTTGGTGTTCAAATATTTACCACAACATACTGGTGTCGCATAATGACACCACGCTAGGTATCATATTTTTCAGGCATGTTTTCCTTTTTCTAGAGTTAAAAAACCAATAAATGACACATATGTGGCTGCCTCTTCCCACACACACTCTTTAAATTTCTATTAATTTCCTGTAGAATACATGAAAAGTTATTCCATGACACAATTATGATTTTTCGAACCGTTTTTGAACCTTGTTTATGTATGGAATGTTCGAACTTGAATTATAAGCAGTAGATGCCTAGAAAGTGCACGTAAAAGACTAAATATAGTAAACGAGCCCGGAAAAAATGTCAAATTTGAACACGGTGCATTGTGGTGGGTTTGTTGGTCGTAGAAAATAAATCAAGGAGAAACGACCAAGGAAATATGGTTTCCCCTTCAAAACATGGCGATTTCCCTCCCAAAACCACAAAACTACCTACGTGATGGTTCGATATATGAAGAGTGTGTATGACGACATTAGCCAAACCTTCTCAACTATTTGACACGTCATACTGAGGTCGTGACAGGGGACCACACAAGGTATCATGTTTTTCAGGCATGTTTTCCATTTTCTAGAGTTAAAAAACCAATAAACAACACATCTATGGTTGCCCCTGCCCACACATATCATTTTAACTTCAATTAATTTCTTGTAAAATAGATGAAATATATGTAATACCACAATTATGATTTTTAGAACCAATTTTTACATTTTTACATGTATAGATTGTCCGAAATTGAATTATAAACACAAAAGGCCTAGAAAAGTGCACATAAAGCATAAATATAGTAAAGGAGACCGAAAAAAATGTCAAATTTGGACACGAAGCATTGTAGTGGGTATGTTGATCGTAGAAAATAAAACAAGGAGAAAGGATAAAGGAAATATAGGCTCCCCTTCAAAACATAGCGATCTCCCTCCCAAAACCATGAAACCTCATAGGTGATGGTCCAATATATGAAGAGTGTGTATGACGACATTAGCCAAACCTCCTCAAATATTTACCATGTCATATTGAGGTCATGCCAAGGTACCACATGAGGTATCATGTTTTTCAGGCATGTTTTCCATTTTTCTAGAGTTACAAAACCAATAAATCACACATCCTTGGTTGCCTCTTCCCACACATATCATTTTAATTTCAATTAATTTCTTGTAAAATTGATGAAATGTTATATAAAACCACAATTATGATTTTTAGAACCGTTTTTTTTACATTTTTCATGTATAGATTGTCTGAAATTTAATATAAGCACAAAAGGCCTAGAAAAGTGCACATAAAAGCCTAAATATAGTACACGAGCCCGGAAAAATGTTAAATTTGGATACGGAGCATTATAGTGGGTATGATGATCGTAGAAAATAAATCAAATTTAAAGGACCATGGAAATATGGGTTCCCCTTCTAAACATGACTATTTCGCTCCCTGAACCATGAAACTTCATAGGTGATGGTTCGATATATGAAGAGTGTGTATGGCGACATTAACCAAACCTCCTCAAATATTTACCACGTCATATTGAGGTCATGCCAAGGCACCACACGAGGTATCATGTTTTTCAGGAATGTTTTCCATTTTTCTAGAGTTACAAAACCAATAAACGACATATCCTTGGTTGCCTCGTCCCACACAAATCCTTTAAAATTATATTAATTTCCTGTAAAATACATGAAAAGTTATTCAATGACACAATTATGATTTTTCAAACCATATTTGAACACCTTTTCATGTACAGAACATTCAAACTTGAATTATTAGTAGTAAATGCCTAGAAAGTGCACATAAAAGCCTAAATATAGTAAAAAACTCAAAAAATGTCAAATTTGAACACGGTGCATTCTAGTGGGCATGTTGATTGTAGAAAATAAATCATGGAGAAACGACCGAGGAAATATGGGTTTTCCTTCAAACTTTCTGATTTGTTTGGGCAGACGGTTACTTTGTGAAGATCGTGTGCCTTGTGGAACCGTGTGCATTCACCCTATTGTGCGTTGCGTTTTGATTGGCCAGAACCCCAGCCACACGGATCGCGCATGCGCACCGTAGGATGCACCGCAATTGAAAGGCAATCCACACCTCTCCCATCACACCTATATACTGTAGTTGAGATTTTAGTTCGTAATGACATATCATAATGACATTAATCACACACGATTCATGTTTACGAACTGTTTCCTACGCAGACCCTCAACCGGCCCGGCTCTCTCCCCCTTCGTCCTCATTCGCATTGCTGTATAGTTGCTCGTTCTCGACCCCGGCCCGCCCAAATCTTCGAGCTCGATGAGGCCTGTCGCAGCCGGCTGCCTCCGACGAACGCTACCACATTTTTTTCATCCCTTCGCCGATGCCTATCGGCACCGACTTTCTTGACGCCGCTCGGTTGGGGATTTCTGCTGGATTTTCTACGGGATTGGGCCCGGTTTTTTCTAATGGAGAACCAGATAATTAATTTTGCAAAATATTTGAGCATCCCTTATCGCAATTCGTATGTCATTGTCAATCACCCGGGGGAAATAGATGTCGATGAAATTTTCTTGTAGCTGATTCGAGGGTTTTCATTTGTAGTGTCCACAGTGCAAGCACAAATCACGCAAGTGTGGTGGCGGTGTCTAGACGGACAAGAAGTTCTATCTCACAATACCAGACGACTTCAGGGGGTCCACGCTATGTTCAGTCTCACCCTACCGTGGTTAGCATGGCCTAATATTATGAGCATGTACTATACATTGCTAAATTTGGATAAAAGGTGTCACATGCATCATAGATGTCAAAGAGGATTTTTTCTTCTAAATTAGGAAAATTTATGTTGTATTGTTCTTTCAACTATCCTCATATTTGCATGTCATCTTGGTTACATTATCTGTTTAATTACATATTTTTGTACTTTGATTTCAGCTATGGTTATGTTCTCTCAATTTCTCCCATATTTGCTTTATTGCTCTATTATATGTAACGATATTATCATTTCCCGCAGTACATCCCCTGCTTTGCAAGAACACATGTACACGGAAATCTTGGCCTTTACTTAGTTGATGACTCCATTGATGTTATATTGACCACGAACCATGGATGTACAATGAAAGTACGGGTAAAAAATGATAACGTTGGTTGCCCCTATTTTGATGCGTGACTTTGGAGGAAATTATCTCAGTTTTATGAACTTAAAGCTGACAGTAAAATTCTAGTACGTACACGAAAGCCTGGTTTGAACATGGATGTTTACTTCCCCAATGACATCATCCGACCAGATTCTGATCCAGGTTAGTGTTCTTTCAACTCTATTTCCTAGCCATCAACCAATTGGGATTTCCTTTTCTGGCTCTATTTCCTAGCCAGCAGCAACTTCTAATTACCAATGTATGCCCACTATTCTTCTGCACTGTCCTGAATAAATAAGCACTTTCAACTTTTTATGCAGGATATGTTCGATGCATAGCTAAAAATTTGTATGTTACTCACCATACCAAATTTCACTTGAAAGACTTCGAGCATGTCATAATATTTTTTCATAAACTACCAGCAGAATGTTTGAAGCTGGATTTGGGATGGGAACAAATCTGCCACTACTGCACACATTGAACAAGACCAATTGTGTCAACAAAATGCTGGTAAAAAATATTATTATTATGTTGTTGCTCATAAACTACAGATAGCTTCAATGGTAGGTTACAAATGGTTTTTGTTCTTCATTGCAACAGAAATTGCCCGCTGCAGTTGTTCCTGAATGTATTCCCCAGTGTGGTCCTATCACACTTGTTCCTACTAGGAATGCCAAGGTGATTGCAAGGTACTGCATTTCCCGCACAAATGGAACCATTCAAATTAATAGGTTCTCCGTTGTCCTGGCAATGCGTCCACATTTGAAAATTGGAGAGACTGTTATACTCATGCTCTACAAAGACAGTGAAGGGATCTTCCTTTTCATTCATGAGATGCCGAAATGTCGTGTTGAAGCTGCGTCCAGTGTATAGTTGTGGTTGTTGGCCATGTGCTTCAAAAATGTGATGGTTGTTACTATCTTAAGTATGTAGTTATGGATCATATGGTTGTCAATATTGTTAAGTTATGGATCATATGATATCCATGTGCTTCCAAGTGGTGATCAACGCCGATTTCCAGAAGGCATTTCTCATATTAATTGTTCACATTCCAAAATGAGATGATATATATAGATAGGCCAACACATACAATTGACACATTTGGCATGCATGAACAATTCAATCGAGTATTTACATGCTCAAATTGCTCGAGTGCCTAGTTGGTGGAGTAATTTACAAAACATTAGCTTGCTAAATTACATCAATATAATATATATGAACTGCGCGCGCACAAAAGTACAACTGTCCCTAATGCCGACCCACCACGCACAGCTGCCATCGTCTATCGTGTCGTTCCGTGGGTCAGGAGGACAGGAGGTCGCCAAAACCTACACCTTGATCGACCAAGGCAGGGTCAGCCTCGACATTGGTGATTGTGACACCCTGGTTTTTGACAACTTTTTCTTTCCAAAATTATTTGGATTTTATTTGCAAACTTGGTTGATTTTCAACCTTTTCAACTGATTTGGATCTGTGAGTCTTTGAATCTTTTCTCCAGTAACCCAAAACCTTCCTCATTTTTGCCAAAACCTTTCTTCATCCCTCCTGGATCAATTTCCAACATTTAATCTTTTCCATTAAACCCCTTTTCTTTATTTGGTAAATTATGTCACCACTATGGGTTGTGAAGCAACCTATAGCTTGGATGATCAAATAATTCCCAAACTTTTTCCCCACCTTCTTATCATCATATGATTCCATAATCTCCAAAAATATTCTATTGTCCAATGGAAAGTTTTGGCCAGAATAATTATTTTGTTGCTGACCAGAATCTGTCCATTGTGAACCAACCCTATCTTTCCTATCCCAGAAAATTCCCAATAAATTCCTCAGGCTCCTAGGCATCCTATCTAGCCACAATATCCAAAAACATCATCCGGTCTAGTAAAATTTTGAGCAGCAGGACACTGTCAAGTTTCTGCTTATTTTGAACCTTTGTGAAGGAAGTACAAGCCAGGAGTGCACAATTGATCTGCAACTTTTATGGCATGTGTGCATCACCAAATAACTTCTTTCCACCAAGTTTCATCACTAGCAGAGCATCTATGTGAGGGCCACAAGCTCATTTGGATTCTGGACCAGAATGGTGGTTTTCAAAGCAACCCTATTCATTTATTCCTCAAACTCTCTCAAATTTTGCGAGTCTGTAGTCCTTCCAACCTAGATGACCCTAGACATCTCCATTGGTCCTATCTCTATCCCATTTCTTCTCCAGAACCTCCCCAAGTTGGCAGTCAGGAGTTGTTGGTGATGAGACCTCTCCTCTCAGTGGCTTATTGGGCAAACTAGTGCCACTAGTAGACTGTAGTATGCGTGAACGATGCTCCAGACAAGGTGTGGCAGTCCAGCGCGCGCCACGGGTGCCTGTGCACGCGGTGACCGCGTAGCCAGCCTGCCAAAACCGCGCTCTGGGCGCCGCCCGGCTCGGGTCTCGTCGGAGCGAGACGCCCGCGTCGCCGTACCCCGTCTGCTAGTGCCGACCAGCTCCCCGACAGCCACCTAGCCCCTCCAGACCCTTCCCCGTCGCCGGAGAAGCCCTCGTCGGCCGCCACCGCAGCGCCGCACTGTGAGACCCGTGCGGACACAGTGGCATTCCCGCCGTCGTCTTCCCCGCGAGCTGTCCCTTCGCGCATTGAATGCCCCTGCCTTCTCCCGTCCCTTCTCCCTGCTCCGCGACGGCCAGCTCGCCGTCCTTGCTCCAGTGGCAGGCCCGAGCCTCGCTGCTTCGGGAGAGCTCGGCAGAGCTCGCCGCTGGCCTATAAATAGCTCCGCCCGACCTCTCCGAGCTCCTCATCCATCTCCCTCCCCCTCAAATCAGTTCCCCCAAGCAAGAGCCAAGGACGAGAGGCCCTCTGGCCTCGAGCTTCGCCGGAGTTGCTCCGCCGCCCTAGCTCTGTCGTCCGCCTCCTCCACCATCCTTCCTAGCCTCCTGAGCCCTCCATTGAGACTAGCAGGTCTCCCTGGTCTTCCTAGAGCCCTTCCCCGATCGGATTGCTGCCGGATTGGACCTCTCCGACGATCACCGAACGCCGCCGCCACCGGAGAAGAACGGGACGACGCCATCCGTCCATCCCCGGAGGAGCTGCGGGTACGTACGTGTTCGTCTCTGAGCGCCCGATCCATTCCCATCATCTCCGAGCGCCGCCGCCGTCTCTGTCGCCGGCGACCGTCGCCGGAGCCCCGCCCTGTCTCTGTCTCCTCCTCCCTCTCTCTGTTTTAAAGGGCCGACCCCACCCGTCAGCGGCTCAGCCCGCGCGCGCGCGAAGGGGTAAGTGGAAGCGTATTCTGGAAATACGCTTTCGACATGGCCCGCTGGAGATTTTCTGATTTTCTGTTTAAATTCATTTTAAATCAGAATTTTGACCAGACTTTGACCCTAAATAACTTTTTGTCCATAGCTCCAATTCAATTGATTCTTTTTGCACTGAGTTGGTATTGAGCCCCTTTAATTGCTGACAAAGTTTGGTATTTTTCCTATACCCACAGAATATCTGGTGAATAAAAATGCTTTATGTGACACGTTCAATTGCATTTTGAAATTATTTTCAGAGGAAGATTGTGGTGTATTTGAAGAACCAGAGCTTTTGAACAACCCAACAGAGCAAGGCAAGCCATGATACCAATTTCATGCATGCATTTCTATAGCATTGCATCTTTATATGCATTATGTTAATTTATTTGTCATAGATAAATCATAGTAATATTAAATACCCACACATGGTGATGAATCACTATGATTGCAAGATGAGCTTAGATGATTGAACTTGAGTCACCTGTCCGGGCATACTCGTGCAACCACATTTGCCGGTATGGGACGGCCTTGACTTGGCCTGACTGCGTGATCTTTCACCGGTATCTCCAAAGAGGGAGGGTTATGCACGCGTGCTACCCTGATCAGGTAGGCGGTGATAACCTTGTGAGCCCAGTTGATTGTTTGTTTGTGCCGGCGTCCCCGTTTGGGACAGATAGCCCCCGTTTGGGACTATTTAGTTAGCCACGACGGTGGCAGGTGTCATGAGGACACAGGGGCCACCCAAGGCAGACCTCCGGGGGAGGATGAGTGCCGGTGGTACGATGAAAGAGTCACGGGTCAGGCAGGTTTCGTTGAATCAACGCTGGTCCACCCGAAGGGGATCACGAGGCCGGGTGCTTCATGGTGTGGGTAAAGTGCGCAACCTCTGCAGAGTGTAAAATCTATTCGAATAGCCGAGTCCACGGTATTGGACAGCCCGTCCAGACCTCACTAGGTTGTCAATCATAACAGTGATAGTAATGATGGAAGAACTCGTCTTGTGTTCGGAAGTACTCGATGGTTATGAGTATTCCGAGGGTTGTGGAACAACCCGAAAGAGAGTAAGTTGATGATCGGTTACTGTGAGTGAATTACTTCGGTGTTATCATGTTGGTTGCCATGCTATTGTTTGCTGCATCACTTGGTTGTCATGAGCTTGCGAGTACATTCAAAGTACTCACCTGGCGTATCATGCCAGATGCAGGAGAATCCGAGGACGGAGGTCCGGAAGGTGCTGGCTATGCTAACTAGGATGTGTCCACAACAGTGTCCCTCTGGATGGAGTTGCGCTATGTTCCGCTACGCCGTAGAAGTACTTAGTATTCTGAGGCCCTGCTATGTGACATAAATAATGTAGATACTGTCATAGCACTGAGAGTGCCTTTGGCCTCGTCACCATTGTAAGATATGCGCTTGTACTCGACTTCTATCAATAAAAGTTCAGTTCTGTTCTATACCAAGTTGTTGTGTATTTCCAGAAGACATGATATCTGGGTTGGAAACACTGGTAATCCGGTTTTCTGAGCCGGGGTGCCACAACGCTTGGTATGAGAGCCAGGCTGACTGTAGGACACCCTTGTTAGTCCGCGCTAGCACCGCGATTAGTGTAGGGCCGAGAGTATGCATCTCACTTGCTGCATTTGATTGTTGCATTTGATTGCTGCATGGCATGCATCATAATTCATTATTCTACTAACTGTGGCCTTGTGAGTGTAGATGGCACCAGTTCCATACCACTATCATTTTGAGCCTGCACCATCCACCTTTCCAGTACTGCTCCGGAGCGTCTGGCTTCGACTGTATCCTCACGGCGAAGATCCAGTGTACCAGGTGTTTCGGGAGCAGCTTGCTGAGTCGGTGTACGAGTACCATGCAGAGGCTTTCCTGGTCGCGAGCTCGGACCTTGGTTGCTACTCTCGCTCTACCAAGGGCAGAACAGCTTCCACCCCGGAGTTGGCGATCCAGTTTGCCGCGATGGAGGCTCTCACTGACTTGCGCTTCCACGAGGTTGAGATGCAGACTCATCTAGGTTTCTTCCACTATCCCACCCTGTCGCCTATGATAGGGCGAGTCCTTTTTGCTCCAATTGACCCGGCGTGTGACCGTCCGACTTCTGTTCTGGCTCGTTATCTGAACGCCAGTTATCGCACGATCATATCCTTGGCTGAGGAGCTGTCTCATGTCTTGGCGGCGCTTGCAGCCGTAACTCCAGCCCTACCTCCACCTCAGCCTATCTATCCACCCATATATCCACCACCAGTTCCACCTCCACCCAGATTTGAGGGTCCTTCTACCTACACTGTGCCACTAGGCTTTTCGTCTGGTAGCCGTCGTGAGACCCCGGAAGAGGGGACCTCACTTCTTGCCACTCCAGCTGCTCTGATGCTGAGGCGTCGTGCTCCTTCTACCCCAGAAGGAGAACCGTCCCAGCAGCGTCGTCGTGTTTCCTTTGATCCGGATGATGAGATCCATATCATCAGTTCCGACTCTGACTCATGATCAGATGACGAGGAGTCTGTGGTTTGGCAGTGTTCGTGCCATCAGCGCCACTAGAGTGGAGGCTTGAGTGGTTGAGCATGCATCTTTGCATATGTTAACTGCCGTATGAGCAGTTTAGCCATGATATTCCCCTACTAGCTTGCCATGTATGATGTTGGGTTATCCTGTATAATTATGTGGTTGTTTTATTCGCCTTTTTCGCGTATTTTCTTTTGGTGTCATATGACTGTGTTTCCCTTATGGATGTTGCTCATCGATTCGGTATTTTGCAATGGAAACAAATTTAGGATGAAAAGAAGTTGTAGCCAAGGCGGCGATGGAACCCCCGTCCGTCGATCCGCCAGACAAGCAGGTCAAGCACCAGAAGATTTACCACCTCCACCACCTCAAGCACCTACTACTGATCAGATCATGAGAATGTTTGAGGAAAAGAGAAACCAGGACCTTATGGAATTCTTGAAGAGTATGCAGGTTATGGTAGGTCAGAACCACAATCATAATGGATCACACTCCAGGTTGTCTGATTTCCAGCGCACAAAGCCACCCAATTTTGGTCAAGCTGTGGACCCTATAGAAGCAGACGATTGGCTAAGGACCATAGAAAAGAAGTTGGAAATAGCCTGTTGCGAGGATTCAGACAAGGTTCCATTTGCCACTCATTACCTGGAAGGGCCAGCAGCTATATGGTGGGATAACACAAAGGCAACATGGTCTTCTGAAGAAGAAATTACCTGGGAGAAGTTTAAGGAATTATTTTGCAAGTATCATATTCCTACCGGCATAATGAAGGTGAAGCAAAGAGAGTTCCTTGCTCTGACACAAGGAAATATGTCGGTGGCAGAGTACCTTAATAAGTTCAACAATCTGTCACGGTACTCCACATATGATGTGGCTACCGAAGAGAGGAAAATAGATCGGTTCCTAGGAGGACTGAATCACGCCCTCCGTTGTCAGCTTTGCATGCTGGATTTTCCGGACTTTCAGGCGCTGGTGAACAAGGCCTTCATAGCCAAAAGGGAGCACAAGTCCGGACACGATAACCAAAAGCGGAAGTTTGAACCCAAGAAGGACAACCGTGAGCCGGTTGCCCAGAAGCCACGTACCTGGCAGCTAGGCACATCGGAGTATAAGCCTACCTGGAGCAATGGCAGTAACATTAATAAAACAGTGAGCCAGACCAAGACCTTCGGCAAACTGCCTGTGATAGAGGACTGCCGCCGCAACAATACCTGCTTCACTTGCGGCCAAAGTGGACACTACTCCAAGCAGTGTCCCACCAACAATGGGAAGTCATCCGCCGACGTCAAGCCGCAGGTCAACACTATTGGACGCCGCCCCAATCACAACTTATGCCACGGATGCGTCCATCACATCTCCGCCGAGGAAGCCTGCGAAGCTCCAGAAGTAGTCCTTGGTATGTTTTCTGTTAACGACATACCTGCAGTAATTTTATTTGATTCCGGGGCTTCCCACTCGTTTATTTCGCGGAGTTTTGCCACCGTGCACAAATTTTCTCCTTCGCTTTTGGATAAAATCATGGTGGTACAATCCCCTGGCTCCCTGCTCAGAACAAATTTGATCTATAGAGATCTGGAAATTTCAATACATGGAGTTAAGTTCCCAGCTGCCCTCATTGCCATTGAATCCTCGGGATTGGACGTAATACTGGGAATGGACTGGCTGACACCACATCAGGTGTGCATCAATTGTGCCAACAGGACAGTAACACTGGTTAACCCAACCGGACAAACCGTTCAATTCCTTGCCAGCAAGATGATATCAAAGAAGGGAATGGCATACCAAACTACCGTCACGGATATGAACTTGATTCCGGTAGTTTGCGAGTTTCCGGACGTATTTCCCGAGGAATTACCCGGAATGCCACCTGACCGGGAATTGGAATTTGCAATCGAAGTAGTTCCCGGCACCGCTCCAATTTACAAGAAATACTACCGTATGCCAGGTCCAAAGTTGGCGGAGTTAAAGAAGCAACTGGACGAATTGTTGCAAAAAGGGTACATTCGCCCAAGCATCTCGCCATGGGGATCACCCGTGCTCTTTGTCAACAAGAAGGATGGAAGTCTACGTATGTGCGTAGACTATCGCTAGCTGAACGAGGTTACTATCAAGAATAAGTACCCGCTTCCTCGCATTGATGACTTGTTCGACCAGCTGAATGGATCCCGGGTATTCTCCAAGATTGACCTTCGAGCCGGATATCATCAGTTAAAAATCCGCAAAGAGGATATACCCAAGACATCGTTCACCACCCGATATGGTCTGTATAAATTTATGGTCATGTCATTTGGATTGACGAATGCTCCAGCCTACTTCATGAGCATGATGAATAAAGTCTTCATGGACTTTCTGGATAAGTTTGTGGTGGTGTTCATCGATGATATCCTGATATATTCCAAGGATGAAGAAGAGCATAAACGACACCTCCGTGCTGTCCTGGAAAGATTAAGAGCCCACCGCCTGTATGCCAAGTTCAGCAAGTGCGAATTTTGGTTAAAAGAGGTGGGATTTCTGGGGCACATTTTGTCAGAACAAGGAGTAGCCGTCGACCCCAGCAAGGTAACTGCGATATTAAATTGGAAGACACCAGCCACGGTGACCGAAGTCCGTAGCTTCCTGGGATTGGCAGGCTATTATCGACGTTTCATAGAAGGCTTCTCTAAAATAGCCAAGCCCCTGACGGGGTTGCTCAAGAAGAATCAAAGGTTTGTCTGGACGACGGAATGCGACAGCAGTTTCCTGGAGTTAAAGACCAGGCTCACTACAGCACCTGTCCTAGTTCTTCCAGACATACACAAGGGATTCGACATCTACTGGGATGCTTCCAGACGTGGAATCGGCTGCGTATTAATGCAAGAAGGGAAAGTTGTAGCCTATGCATCCAGACAGCTACGACCTCATGAGGAGAACTACCCCACGCATGATTTGGAATTGGCAGCCGTAGTGCATGCCCTGAAGATTTTGAGGCATTACCTCATTGGACAACGTTGTGAAATATACACGGACCATAAGAGTCTCAAGTATATTTTCACCCAACCTGACCTGAATCTCAGGCAATGAAGATGGCTTGAACTAGTCAAGGACTATGACATTGGGATAAATTATCATCCGGGGAAAGCCAATGTGGTCGTGGACGATCTCAGCAGAAAGCAAGGCACCGTGAATGCACTCATGGGAAGTATGCATCCAAGGTTGCAAGAAGAGTTCGTTGAGCTCAACATGGTGCTATGCGGCCCAACTACCTCGGACACGTTGGAAATTACTCCCACTCTTATGGAAGAAATTAAGAAGGCCCAAGAGCCAGATGAAGGAATCAAAAAGATCAAGGAGCTGATTCCGAAAGGAAAAGCCAAGTCCTTCCACGTGGATGATCATGGCACCGTATGGTTCGAGAAGCGGATATGCGTGCCCGATCAGGATAATCTGAGGCAACAAATACTCAAAGAAGCTCATGAGTCTTCATATTCTATCCACCCGGGAGGCACAAAAATGTATCAAGATCTGAGAGAAACATTTTGGTGGCCAGGAATGCGAAGGGATATAGCATACTATGTCGCCTGCTGTGATATCTGCAACAAGGTCAAGGCGGAACACCAGAAACCCGCTGGGCTACTGCAACCCTTACCGGTTCCCCAGTGGAAGTGGGACGACATATGTATGGACTTTATTGTTGGACTACCCAAGTCAACAAGAGGCAACGATGCTATTTGGGTCATTGTGGACATACACACGAAAGTGGCTCACTTTATTCCGGTAAAAACCACTTTCAACGCAAATCAGCTGGCACAGCTCTACATGTCCCGAGTAGTCAGCCTCCATGGAGTACCCAAGTCCATCACCTCAGACAGGGGTTCCCTGTTTACCTCAGCATTCTGGCTGCGACTACATCAAGCTTTGGGAACCATGCTAAAGCATAGCACGGCATACCACCCGCAGACAGATGGGCAGACCGAAAGAGTGAACCAGATACTGGAGGATATGCTTCGGTCATGTGCTCTCACCCATGGACCCAAATGGGAAGACAGTGTACCTTATGCGGAATTCTCCTACAACAACAGCTATCAGGCGAGTTTAAAGATGTCACCGTTTGAGGCACTATACGGGCGGAAGTGCCGTACCCCTTTGAACTGGTCTCAGACAGGAGATAGCTGAATCTTTGGTATGGACTTGATGCTTGAGGTTGAGAAGCAAGTCAAGGATATCCAAGAGCGTCTTCGAGCAGCCAAGTCCCGTCAGAAGAGTTACTATGATCCAAAGCACCGGGAAGTGACCTTTGAACCTGGAGAGTATGCGTACCTCGGAGTAACCCCCATGAAGGGAGTAAAAAGATTTCATACTCAAGGAAAGCTTGCACCGAGATATATTGGTCCATTTCCCGTGATTGCTAGAAGAGGAAGAGTGGCATATCAGTTGGAATTACCACCAGAGTTGTCTGATATTCATGATGTCTTTCACATATCATAGTTGAGGAAGTGCATTGCACCACCAGTCAGGCAAGCGGATATGAGTGAGTTAGAACTGGCTAAAGACCTGACCTACGAAGAAAAACCTGTCAGAATCCTGGATGAAATGGAAAGAACTACCAGAAGTAAGGTAATCAGGTTTTACAAGGTGCTATGGGAGCACCACACAGAGGAAGAGGCTACATGGGAAAGAGAAGATTTCTTGAGATCCGCGTATCCATACTTGTTTCCTGAGCAACCGAATCTCGAGGACGAGATTCATCCTAAGGGGGGTAGGTTTGCGACACCCTGGTTTTTGACAACTTTTTCTTTCCAAAATTATTTGGATTTTATTTGCAAACTTGGTTGATTTTCAACCTTTTCAACTGATTTGGATCTGTGAGTCTTTGAATCTTTTCTCCAGTAACCCAAAACCTTCCTCATTTTTGCCAAAACCTTTCTTCATCCCTCCTGGATCAATTTCCAACATTTAATCTTTTCCATTAAACCCCTTTTCTTTATTTGGGAAATTATGTCACCACTATGGGTTGTGAAGCAACTTATAGCTTGGATGATCAAATAATTCCCAAACTTTTTCCCCACCTTCTTATCATCATATGATTCCATAATCTCCAAAAATATTCTATTGTCCAATGGAAAGTTTTGGCCAGAATAATTATTTTGTTGCTGACCAGAATCTGTCCATTGTGAAGCAACCCTATCTTTCCTATCCTAGAAAATTCCCAATAGATTCCTCAAGCTCCTAGGCATCCTATCTAGCCACAATATCCAAAAACATCATCTAGTCTAGTACAACTTTTGAGCAGCAGGACCCTGTCAAGTTTCTGCTTATTTTGAACCTTTGTGAAGGAAATACAAGCCAGGAGTGCACAATTGATCTGCAACTTTTATGGCATGTGTGCATCACCAAATAACTTCTTTCCACCAAGTTTCATCACTAGCAGAGCATCTATGTGAGGGCCACAAGCTCATTTGGATTCTGGACCAGAATGGTGGTTTTCAAAGCAACCCTATTCATTTATTCCTCAAACTCTCTCAAATTTTGCCAGTTTGTAGTCCTTCCAACCTAGATGACCCTAGACATCTCCATTGGTCCTATCTCTATCCCATTTCTTCTCCAGAACCTCCCCAAGTTGGCAGTCAGGAGCTGTTGGTGATGAGACCTCTCCTCTCAGTGGCTTATTGGGCAAGCTAGTGCCACTAGTAGACTGTAGTATGCGTGAACGACGCTCCACACAAGGTGTGGCAGTCCAGTGCGCGCCACGGGTGCCTGTGCACGTGGTGACCGCGTAGCTAGCCTGCCAAAACCGCGCTCTGGGCGCCGCCAGGCTCGGGTCTCGTCGGAGCGAGACGCCCGCGTCGCCGTACCTCGTCTGCTAGTGCCGACCAGCTCCCCGACAGCCACCTAGCCCCTCCAGACCCTTCCCCCTCGCCGGAGAAGCCCTCGCCGGCCGCCACCGCAGCGTCGCACTGTGAGACCCGTGCGGACACAGTGGCATTCCCGCCGTCGTCTTCCCCGGGAGCCGTCCCTTCAAGCATTGAATGCCCCTGCCTTCTCCCGTCCCTTCGCCCCGCTCCGCGACGGCCAGCTCGCCGTCCTTGCTCCAGTGGCAGGCCCGAGCCTTGCCGCTTCGGGAGAGCTCGGCAGAGCTCGCCGCTGGCCTATAAATAGCTCCGCCCGACCTCTCCGAGCTCCTCATCCATCTCCCTCCCCCTCAAATCGGTTCCCCCAAGCAAGAGCCAAGGCCGAGAGGCCCTCTGGCCTCGAGCTTCGTCGGAGTTGCTTCGCCGCCCTAGCTCTGTCGTCCGCCTCCTCCACCCTCCTTCCTAGCCTCCTGAGCCCTCCATTGAGACCAGTAGGTCTCCCTGGTCTTCCTAGAGCCCTTCCCCGATCGGATTGCTGCCGGATTGGACCTCTCCGACTATCACCGAACGCCGCCGCCGCCGGAGAAGAAGGGGACGACGCCATCCGTCCATCCCCGGAAGAGCTGCGGGTACGTACGTGTTCGTCTCTGAGCGCCCGATCCATTCCCATCATCTCCGAGCGCCGCCGCCGTCTCTGTCGCCGGCGACCGTCGCCGGAGCCCCGCCCTGTCTCTGTCTCCTCCTCCCTCTCTCTGTTTTAAAGGTCCGACCCCACCCGTCAGCGGCTCAGCCCGCGCGCGCGAAGGGGTAAGTGGAAACGTATTCTGGAAATACGCTTTCGACGTGGCCCGCTAGAGATTTTCTGATTTTCTGTTTAAATTCATTTTAAATTAGAATTTTGACCAGACTTTGACCCTAAATAACTTTTTATCCATAGCTCCAATTCAATTGATTCTTTTTGCACTAAGTTGGTATTGAGCCCCTTTAATTGCTGACAAAGTTTGGTATTTTTCCTATACCCACAGAATATCTGGTGAATAAAAATGCTTTATGTGACACGTTCAATTGCATTTTGAAATTATTTTCAGAGGAAGATTGTGGTGTATTTGAAGAACCAGAGCTTTTGAACAACCCAACAGAGCAAGGCAAGCCATGATACCCATTTCATGCATGCATTTCTATAGCATTGCATCTTTATATGCATTATGTTAATTTATTTGTCATAGATAAATCATCGTAATATTAAATACCCACACATGGTGATGAATCACTATGATTGCAAGATGAGCTTAGATGATTGAACTTGAGTCACCTGTCCGGGCATACTCGTGAAACCACATTTGCCGGTATGGGACGGCCTTGACTTGGCCTGACTGCGTGATCTTTCACCGGTATCTCCAAAGAGGGAGGGTTATGCATGCGTGCTACCCTGATCAGGTAGGCGGTGATAACCTTGTGAGCCCAGTTGATTGTTTGTTTGTGCCGGCGTCTCCGTTTGGGATAGATAGCCCCCGTTTGGGACTATTTAGTTGGCCACGACGGTGGCAGGTGTCATGAGGACACAGGGGCCACCCAAGGCAGACCTCCAGGGGAGGATGAGTGCCGGTGGTACGATGAAAGAGTCACGGGTCAGGCAGGTTTCGTTGAAGCAACGCTGGTCCACCCGAAGGGGATCACGAGGCCGGGTGCTTCATGGTGTGGGTAAAGTGCGCAACCTCTGCAGAGTGTAAAATCTATTCGAATAGCCGAGTCCACGGTATTGGACAGCCCGTCCAGACCTCACTAGGTGGTCAATCATAACAGTGATAGTAATGATGGAAGAACTCGTCTTGTGTTCGGAAGTACTCGATGGTTATGAGTATTCCGAGGGTTGTTGAACAACCCGAAAGAGAGTAAGTTGATGATCGGTTACTGTGAGTGAATTACTTCGGTGTTATCATGTTGGTTGCCATGCTATTGTTTGCTGCATCACTTGGTTGTCATGAGCTTGCGAGTACATTCAAAGTACTCACCTGGCGTATCATGCCAGATGCAGGAGAATCCGAGGACGGAGGTCCGGAAGGTGCTGGCTATGCTAACTAGGATGTGTCCACAGCAGCGTCCCTGTGGATGGAGTTGCGCTATGCTCCGCTACGCCGTAGAAGTACTTAGTATTCCGAGGCCCTGCTATGTGACATAAATAATGTAGATACTGTCATAGCACTGAGAGTGCCTTTGGCCTCGTCACCATTGTAAGATATGCGCTTGTACTCGACTTCTATCAATAAAAGTTTAGTTCTATTCTATACCAAGTTGTTGTGTGTTTCCAGAAGACATGATCTCTGGGTTGGAAACACTGGTAATCCGGTTCTCTGAGCCGGGGTGCCACAGTGATCACCCGTACTGCCTCGGGCGCAGCTCTCACCAGGACTGCCGCGTCCGTTGAGTCTTCGTACATCGTCCCGGCGACCAACGAGACCCTGGCTATCGCTACTGCTGCTGCCATGGCCGCCAGGCCTCCCCCGGCATCTGGAGCTGCGTCCTCCTTCATCTGGGACATAAGCCGGCGCCTCGTGCGGCGGCCACTACCGCAGTTGTCCTTACGGCATCACGGTTCCTGCTTCGCCGCCCGCACCATCCGGCACACTCTGCGCCGAGCCCGCAATATCGCCCGCTGGCAATCCCTAGCTGCTTTTAAGACGACCCTGGCTAATGATCCTTGTGATCTACATTGGGTTTTCCATGAATAGGAACAGGAAATTGCAGCAAAAAGTGGGTAAGTATTTCCCTCAGTTATGAAACCAAGGTTTATCAAACCAATAGGAATATCAATCCCCAACCGTCTTCAGCGGCTGCACACAAAAGAGCAAACAACTTGCACCCAATGTGAGCAAGAGGGTTGTCAATCCCCTTGATCTCGTTATTTGCAAGCAAATGAGTTGTGTAGATAATTGTAAATTGCAAAATAAAATAAAAAACAAATAAAGGTAGCAAGGTAATAGTAGTGTTTGTGAATTTATAAGTGAATAGACCCAGGGGCCATAGATTTCCCTAGCGGCATCTCTCATGTAGGCAACATACGGTAGGTAACAAATTATTGTTGGGCAATTGATAAAAAAGCGGATAGTTATGCGATTTTCACGACAATGATCATGTGTATATATTCATCATGTCCATAAACAAATTGGCCGACTCCTGCCTGCACCTATTACTATTACTCCACTCATCGACCGCTATCCAGCATGCATCTAGAGTATTAAGTAAAACCGAGTAATGCATGTTGTCGGTGTCGAAACCGGCGGATCTCGGGTAGGGGTCCCGAACTGTGAATCTAGGAACGATGGTAACAAGGGACAAAGGGGACAGTGTTTACCCAGGTTCGGGCCCTCGTGAGGAGGTAAAACCCTACGTCATGCTTGATTATATTGATGTATGAGATGGTTACAGAGTTGATCTACCTCGAGATCAAAAGAGCTAAACCCTAATCAACAGAGTTGTCCCTCTACGAACTAAGACCCCGGGTTTATAGACACCAGGGGTCCCTAGGGTTACAAATGGTCGGTTCCATCCGGGCATAGATACACACATCCTTTCTTGGAGGACACACAAGGTATTCGGCCCCCCTCCTTCCAAACACGAGACTGTCTGATAATTGGGCCTTTTAGCAATTGCTCCTGTACGGCCCACGAGGGATGGATCCACGGCCCGAGGACCCCTTAGTCCCAGACTCCCTCAGTAGCCCCCGAACTTGCCTCCAATGCCGAGGCACTCCATGTTCGACAGCTTCATGCACCAAGGGTCATCGGCTTGCGAGGCGAGTTCTTCTCGCCTCCGATTCATCAGACGATAACCTAACCACATTAAAAATCCTTGACTGCCCGGAGAGCCACGGGCCCACAACATCGGTTTCTCTGCCCGAGGCTCAATGAAACTCCTCGATTCTCATGCTCCAATAGAGGGCAGGCATCTCAATAGTCCTTTTATAGAAATACCCTCGATAAGTCGAGGGATAAGCGCCTATTTATAGCACGTCGAACTTGTCATAGGAAACGCTTCCTACTCGTCCGTCTCCCAGGAACTCGAGCATCAACCAAACTTTGGAGGCATGGCGAGTGCCCCAGATTCTTCCTCGCACCCTCATGGACCCCTTCCCGGTGATTGGCCAGCTGCTTTGTCTCCCTCCTCCGGCTGCAAAGTCTCGAGACGCAAGGATATCTTCCTGCTTCGAATCTGGCGCCTACTCGCGCAGGGTTAACATCTGCGAATGCATGGCTTTCGCGGAGAACTTCCCCGCGCCCCGCCCAGAAGAGATGGTATGCTTTACCTCCTTCCTCCTATGAGGCCTAGGTTTTCCCATTCACCCCTTCTTGAGGGGCCTCTTGAAGTTCTATGGGATCCAGCTTCACAACCTTACCCCCGGGTCCATCCTGCACATCTCGAGCTTTGCCGCCCTTTGCGAGATGTTCCTTGGTTGCGAGCCCCACTTCGATGTATGGCGAAAATATTTCTGCCTCGTCCCCCGAACTCGGGGAGGAACAATCCGGGAAGTGGGCAGAGCCGAGGTGTGGCGCATAGCCGGGACGGGGTACCTCATCGGAACTCCGAACAAGGAATCTGAAGAGTGGGCTACGGAGTGGTTCTATATCGAGGACGTCCCATTGTTCGACCCAGCTCGAAGGGGTTTGCCCGAATACTCTGAGGCCCCTTTAAAGAAGCGATTCAACTGGCGTCCAAGGAGCGCCTCTCAAGAGGAGAGCACCGAAGTAAAGTGCATGGCCGCCAAAGTGAAGCTGTTGGGCCACGGCAAGCTGACCATCATCGACGTAATGGCCGCTACTATCACCCATTGTGTTCAGCCCTTGCAACAGAGGATCAATCCCTTATGGAGCTATAACGGGATGAGCGACACGACCCGCTACTGAAGACAGGGGCCTGCCGACCAAGCGGCGCTGGCAGCCATGCTAGCTGACCTCTTCAAAGGAGAAAAGGAAGATTTTGTTCGCCTGCCGACCAGGGAAGGCTACTCGACTCATAACCCCATCGAATGGGTAAGTTCATTCATGCTCCTCACCCCCGGATCATCAATTCTTGATTTCACTAATCGGAAGTGTGTTTTCCCCCAAACAACAATGGAGGCGTCAGGTCGAGACAGTTAAATGTCCCACCCCACAACCGGAGGATTATTCCCGCAGCGACGACCCTTGATTTCATGATGATCCGGAGCTTTTAATTGAGTTTGAGGACAGGACCTTCTATCAGAGGAGCGTTGATGGATCCAAGGTGGCCCTCCAAGCCGATCATCCTGGATCACTCCCTTCCTCTACGACCCGCAAGAAGAAGGTTTCCTCTCGGAAAAGACGTTCGTCCCCTGTAATCCCGTTCTCATCGACCTCTGTCCCCAAGGGCCGCCGATCTACATGCCGGTCACCGTTGGAAACTACTCCATCAGGGTCTGCGCCTAACAATGGCCGGGCTGCTCCTACTAAAAGGTATTCAACCTTGTAGTTCAGTCTCTGTTTTTGTGTGCTCCGAACATTCATGCTTTTTTAACTGTCATATTTAGGAGACGAGTAGAACCACCACCGTCGGCAGACGCCGAGAAAGCGTCGGGCGATCCCCAACCAGGGTCTCTGGTACATGCCGAAGTGAATGCGGGGACTCCCGCCACGGGCCAACATCCCGAGGATACACGGGATGTCTCGGCTACCAACTCTGAGGTTGAAAGCGCAATGAATCACCAACAACGGAGGGAGGCACTGCGTCACCCCGTATTCTCCGATCAGGAGTTCAATGCTCTTAATTCCGTAGACTCATACCTCGGGGCCGCTCGAGCTGGTCTTGATGGACCCGCTAAAATAATGTCTGCCAGCCTGCAGGTAAATGGTGGCTCAAAAGTCCGATCACTATCCATAACCCAGTAGCCCCCGAGCCTTAATTTGGTTGGAGCGGCCGAATTCAAGGGTCTAACAACTATGTTCATGTCCATGTAGGTTTCAAAGCAACATAACGAGAAGCTGGCTGCGGATCTCGAATCATGTCAAGCAGAGCTGCAGGAAGCTAGGGCCAAACTCGAACAGGTGAACAAATTCACTCGGGAGGTGCACGGTGAGTACAAAGTACTGCTTCGAGATCCAGAGTTATTTAGAGGACATCACTTCTGACGAAGGATTGTTTCATAGCAGCCGATTCCATAGGGCAATTGCAGAAGGATTTGGATGCCTCCCGACAATCGCAAAGGTATGCTGAATCCCAGCTAGAGGCCGGGCACCGTGTATTGACTCAAAGTCTTGAGGACAAAAACCAGCTCAAAGCGGAAACCAGCGACAGGCCGAAGAAATTAAGAGCTTGAGAGCTCAATTGGAACAATCCGGCTAGGAAAACCAACGATTGAAGGGCGGCATATATTGTAAGTGAAAATCTAACCTTCAGCCCACCAAGTTATTTGTATTGAGTGGAAGGAGCATTGTTTATTTCCTGACCAGGTCTCCTGACCGGGCGTCCCGAGGAAGAAGTTAGCTCGTATGGAGGAGATCTGTTAAAGGAACTCTCCGCTGTGCACTAGCGGGCTCGGAGGGCCATGAGGGTTATGGTTAAAGCCTTATGGCCAGCTCAGACGCCTCCGGAAGGGATAGCAGAGCTGGCCGAGAAGTTCAAGGGAGCTCGGAGTCGTTTCGAGCTTTGAAAGACCTCCGCTTGCCGAGAAGGAGCCCAAGAAGCATGTGCCATGGTCAAGACCCGCTTTACCAAACTCAACCCGGAGCATATGGCTTAGGTTGGGCCCATAGGGTCAGATGGTAAAGAGGTGCCAGTGAGCTTGGTTTACGACCAAGTGATGCCTGCTGCTCAAATGTCACAGGAGGATTGTGCCCTGGAAACCATAATAGACCATCTTGAGTGACGGCTTTTAGTTTTGAATATATGTAACGATGTACTTTTTATCAAAACCCTCTCTATCCATGTTGTAAACGTTGTCTTAACCGGTCGTTGGCCTCTGTCTCCGTTGATAACAGGGAATTGTCTTGGGAAAGTAAGCAATCAAACCTTGTGGTTCGAACAGACGAAACATGCATGGGGAGGTATGTTATATTACTATTTAACGTAAGAAACATCTTCCAAAGAAAATAGTTCCTCTATGGGTTCCTTTCTTTAGGTTACTATGTGAACCGTAGATGTCATAGTCGTGTATCCGTATTATGCGGATGATTTTGCTGCTTGGGGGGAATAGCCCCCATGTATGGCAAGAAGTGTCCACTCTACCTTTATTTTCTTCCTTGCCTACAAATTTGTATCATAAGAATGCTAGCCTTCGGCTTCGCCCGTCTGAGGTACGTGTCCGAGTAACCCGGTCGTAACAATCACAGAGGTGCTCCCTTTACCCCCTAGCCAAACAATCGAGAACGTAGGGGGTAAGCATAGGAGCAAGGCAACCCGGCTTGGCTAAGACTTAAGCCTAATTGGTGCATAAGTGGCACGGAAGGGGTGTTGGGAGAGTGTATATAATACAAATAACCAGAGTAATTGAGGTGGCTTCTTGACGGAGCCCCCAGGTAATTGCCAGGTAAAACATTTACCGATGAGGTCATAGTTCGGTTAAGCCGAACAAAAGTTTAGAGAGAAGGTCTAGCCACTTCTGCAAAGGAAAGTAAAAGAAAAGGAAAAAAGAAATACAAGGGTTTTGTGGGGACAAGGTGACACCGGTCTATCCGTAGAAACGCTGGAGGCGAGCTACGTTCCATGGGTTTGGTTCGAGACGATTGTCCTGCGGATTGCGAAGACTATAAGTTTCTCCTGTCAGTACTTCGTCAATTATAAAAGGGCCCTCCCACTTTGGTTTGAGCTTATGCTTCTGCTTCTCTGGGAGGCGTAAGACCAACTCTCCCACGTTATAAACTTTAGCTCGAACCTCCCTGCTCTGGTACCTCCAAGCTTGTTGTTGATAGAAAGTAGATCAAGCCCGGGCTATGTCGTGCTCCCCCTCCAAGGCATCTAGGTCATCCTGCCGATCTAGCTCAGCTTCTTTTTCCTCGTACATACGAATTCTTGGCGCGTCATGAATGATGTCACAAGGGAGGACTGCTTCCGCCCCGTACACCATAAAAAATGGTGTGTATCCCGTTGATCGGTTCGGGGTTGTGCGCAGACCCCAGAGCACGGAATCGAGTTCCTCAACCCAATGGCAGTCGGACTCTTGAAGGGAACGGACCAGGCGATGTTTAATACCGCTCATAATGAGACCGTTGGCCCGTTCAACTTGTCCGTTAGTTTTTGGGTGGTATATCGAGGCGTAATCGAGCTTGATACCTAGGTTGGAGCACCAGCCCTTGACCTCCTGGGCGGTGAAGTTGGTTCCGTTATCGGTTATTATACTGTGTGGGACACCGTAACGATGCACCACGTCGGATATAAAGTCGATCACCAGTCCTGATTTTGCCGAACTGACTGGTTTTGCTTCGATCCATTTAGTGAATTTATCGACCATGACCAGTAGGTATTTCTTTTTCTTGGCCCCCCCTTTAAGTGGTCTGACCATATGTAACCCCCAGACCGCAAAAGGCCATGTGATGGGTATCGTCCGAAGAGCCGTATGAGGCATGTGGCTTTCGTTAGCAAAGAGTTGGCAGCCGACACAATGCTGAACGAGTGTGTGGGCGTCAGTTCGGGAAGTGGGCCAGAAGAACCCGGCTCGAAAAGCCTTGCTTACCACGGCCCGTGCTGCCGCGTGGTGGCCGCCCATACTTGCATGTATCTCTGCCAAGAGATGCCTTCCTTCTTCTTCAGATATGCACCGTTGGAGGACCCCCGTGGTGCTCTTTTTGTATAATTCTCCTTCATGGACCTTGTAGGCTTTGGATCGCCGCACTATGCGCCGCGCCTACGTCTGGTCATCAGGGAGCTCTTTGTGCAGAAGGTAGGAAAGGAAATGTTCCGTCCACGATGCGATTACGGCCATCACTTTGTGGGCCGAGGGAGTTTCCCCAATCGTGCAGCCGCCGATGATTAACTCATCTGGTTCGGCTGTGGGGGGGATGACCTGCTCTTCGCCATTGTTTGTGGCGTCCCCACCGTTATCCTGCCATGCCACAGAGGGTTTGAAGAGCCTCTCTAGGAAGGTGTTTGTAGGGACTGGGTCGCGTTTGGCGCCCATACGAGCAAGGATGTCGGCAACTTGATTGTTGTCTCTAGTGACGTGGTGGAATTCTAGTCCTTCGAATCGTGCAGATATCTTGAGGACGACATTTCTGTAGGCTGCCATTTTCAGGTTCTTAGCATCAAATTCGCCATTGATCTGAGAGATGGCGAGATTGGAGTCTCCCTGTACTTCGAGTCACTGGATGCCCATAGAAGTTGCCATCCGGAGTTCATGCAACAGAGCTTCGTACTCGGCCGCATTATTGGAGTCGGCGTACATAATATGGAGGACATATCCGATGTTGTCGCCAGTGGGGGATGTGAGGATGACTCCGGCCCCCAGTCCGGCGAGCGTCTTGGATCCATTGAAGTACATTGTACAGTGTGAGTATGTGGCTTATTCCCTAGGGAGCTCGGCCTCCGTCCATTCGGCGATGAAATCAGCCAACACCTGAGATTTAATAGCCCGGCGTGGTTTATAATTGATTTCGAACGGGAGGAGTTCGATGGCCCACTTGGCTATCCGGCCAGTGGCGTCCCTGTTATTGATTATATCGTTTAAGGGCACTTCGGAGGCCACCGTGACCGAACACTCCTGGAAATAGTGTCTAAGCTTTCGTGAGGCCATGAACACTGTGTATGCTATCTTCTGATAGTGCAGGTATCTGGTCGTTCATGAAGTAAGTACTTCCGATACGTATATTGGTTTTTGTGGCCCTCGGCCTCCCGTTCTACCACGAGTGCTGCGCTGACGACCTGGTTGGTGGCCGAGATCTATAACAACATTGGTTCGCTTGTACCGGGTGCTGTCAGTATGGGGTTGCTGGCTAGCAGCGTTTTGATTTCCTCTATTGCAGCTGCGACCTCATCGGTCCATTCGAAGTTCTTGGTTCGTTTCAATAGCTTGTAAAGGGGCAGAGCTTTTTCACAGAGGCGCGAGATGAAGCGGCTTAATGCCGCCATGCAGCCTGCCAGTCTTTGGACGTGTTTTAGCTCCGTGGGGACCGCTAATTGTGACAAGGCCCTGATCTTGGCCGGATTAGCTTCGATGCTCCTGTGGGAGACTATGAATCCGAGCAGTTTGCCGGCGGGGACGCCGAAGACGCACTTGCCCGGGTTCAACCGTATATCGTACTCCCGCAGGCTGGCGAATGTCCGGCCTAGGTCGTTCACCAGCTGGCTGACGTGTTTGGTCTTGATGACCACATCGTCGACGTACGCCTCGACAGTTTTGCCGATTTGTTTTTCCAGGCAAGTTTGAATCATGCGTTGGTACGTGGCGCCTGTGTTTTTTAGCCCGAAAGGCATTGTATTGAAGCAGATTGGCCCGTAAGGGGTGATGAAGGCAGTTGCGGCTTGATCAGACTCCTTCATTTTTATCTGATGATATCCGGAATAAGCGTCGAAGAAACATAGTGAATCGTGTCCGGCAGTGGCATCAATTATCTGGTCAATGCGGGGTAAAGGGAAAGGATCCTTAGGGCAGGCTTTGTTAAGGTCTTTGAAGTCGACACAGAGCCGCCAGGATTTGTCCTTCTTTGGTACCATGACCAGGTTCGCCAGCCATTCCGGATGTTTGATCTCTCTGATGAATCCGGCCTCGAGTAGTTTGGCGAGTTCTTTGCCCATAGCTTGACGCTTGGGTTCGGAAAATCAACGTAGAGTCTGTTTAACCGGCTTGAAACCTGCAATTATGTTTAGACTATGTTCGGCCAACCTTCGCAGGATTCCGGGCATATCTGTCGGGTGCCAAGCGAATATGTCCCAGTTTCGCATAAGAACGTGCGTAGTGCTTCAGCGACCGTAGGGTCCAGCTGAGCTCCGATGGACGCCGTTTTATTGGGGTCCGTTGGGTGCACCTTCAATTTTATGATTTCGTTTGCAGGTTTGAATGACGTAGACTTTGGCCTTTTGCCGAGGATCACGTCCTCCTTATCTACGATAGACCGAAGCGTAGTCAGTTCCTCAACGGCCAGCATCTCAGCTAGTGCCTCAAGGGCAAGCGACGATGTTTTATTCTCGGCTCGAAGCGCTCTATCTGGGTTGCCCGCAACTGTGATCACACCGTTGGGTCCCGGCATTTTAAGTTTCATGTAACCGTAATGAGGAATTGCCTGAAACCTTGTAAAAGCGTCCCGCCCTAAAAGGGCTTGATAACCGCTGCGAAAGGGTACGATATGAAAAAGTAGTTCCTCTGTTCTGTAGTTATCGGGAGTACTGAATACTACATCGAGGGTTGCTCGCCCCGTGCAGCGTGCCTCTTTTTCGGGGATGATTCCTCGGAAGGTTGTGCTGCTTCGTTCGATTCGAGACTTATCGAACTGCATTTTGTCCAAAGTTCCCTCGTAAATGAGGTTTAGACCGCTACCGCCGTCCATTAGGACCTTGTCCAATCGGAAACCGTCTATTATTGGGTTGAGGACCAGGGCAGCCGGTGCCCGCTCTGCGCGAGTCGTCGGTTGGTCGTTTTTGCCGAAAGTTATTGGTATATCTGTCCATGATTTCCTTGATTCCACCTGGTATATCTGATCGAGCTCTCGAAGAGCTCTCTTCCTCTGACCTCTCGAGGAGAACGTCTCGTAGATCGTTAGGACCTCGGGGTGAGTTTCTAGTGGTGTTATCGGATGTTTGCCTGGGGGCGAGGCCGTGAGGATGGCCTCTCTGCTCTTTGCAACCTGCCTAACGACCCAGCATGCTCGAAGGCTGTGGGATGGGCTTGCGTTTGGCTGGTTGGGGTGTATGGGGCAAGGACTGTCCAGTAATCTATCAAGGACTATTCTCTCTTTCATGGAATATTTGTTTCTTTTTTGGCAGGCCTGTATGTGGGCGGGTATTGTGGCGACATGAACCTTTTCCGAACTTCTCTAGGTTGTTCGGTGTGAACTAGCTCTATATAAAATCGTTGTTCTTCCCGCGTACTCTCCATAGCACAGTACTTTTCCATGAAGTATGCTAGCTCGGAGAAGTTTTGGACGCGACGATGGTCAAGGGTGTTGAGGATTCCCTTATCATGGCAGTTTCGTTGGAAGGCTGCGATCATTTCCGTGTCGTTAACACCTTTCGTCCTTTTTTGCTGAGGAGGAATCTGGCCCAAAAATGATGGACCGATTCCCCGTGTCGTTGCTTGACCTCCTTCATCGGACCGGGTTCTAGTGCGCTTTTAAAGCGCTCGATCTGAGTGGTGCGTGGGAAAAAGTATCACGCGCCGGCGAGGTGCATGTTCGATGCCCGGACAGCCGAGTTTTGTTCCGTCGTGGGATTGGGCGCGGCACCTCCGATCTCCGCCTCGATGGGCTCAGTGGACGCGGCACCGATAGGGCTTTGCCGTGCGGGCTCTGGGTTCTATGTTAGATTGTGCGGAGCCTCAGCGTCCGGAGAGAGTTTGGATCCTGAGATCGGAATATACACCGTCTTCAACTCCGCCGGTTGGCGAGACATGTCTTTAGCCGGACACTCGATGATGGCGATGATGTGTTACCAGAGGGGTGCGAATTTCCCTATCGTCCGGCTTTAGACCGATCTGGTCATAAACCGATGTTTGGGGGTCAGCCATGCTCAAAGCTTGGATCCGACCGAGTAGCTCACCCGGCAGTGAGGCTCCGATCGAGTCGGCACCAAGGGCGTGACTGGGGTCGGTCAGCGGCGCTGCCGTCCTGGGGTTACCTGATGGTATTCCCGAGGAGTGTGCGGCCAAGGTTGGGTCAGATGCGTCGATCAAGATCGGTTTTAAGACCGGGCTGGGGGCCAAGGTCATCCCAGCGGTGAGGTTTACTTCCTCCGACGTTAAGGCGTCGGGGGTAGTGTGTCTTTTGAGAAGAGCAGGGGTCTTTGTCAAAACAAGGTCCCCCCGGGGGTCAGCGACGAACTCTAGGTTCCCAAAACTGACTTCTGAACCGGGGGCAAAGCTCCCGATCTGGCCGACGCGGCTGGAGAGATCGGCTTGAAGCACAACGCTTCTGAAGGCGAGGATCTGTCCGGGGACAAAGAAGTCCTTGTTACAGATTTCCCTGCCGATGATTAGACGGGCCATTGATCCTTTGGAGACTCGCAGTGGAACACTCAATGAAAGCACCAATGTCGGTGTCGATACCGGCGGATCTCGAGTAGGGGGTCCCGAACTGTGAATCTAGGAGCGATGGTAACAAGGGACAAAGGGGACAGTGTTTACCCAGGTTCGGGCCCTCGTGAGGAGGTAAAACCCTACATCCTGCTTGATTATATTGATGAATGAGATGGTTACAGAGTTGATCTACCTCGAGATCAAAAGAGCTAAACCCTAATCAACAGGGTTGTCCCTCTACGAACTAAGACCCCGGGTTTATATAGACACCAGGGGTCCCTAGGGTTACAAATGGTCGGTTTCCATCCGGGCATAGATACGCCCATCCTTTCTTGGAGGACATGCCAGGTCTTCGGGCCTCCTCCTTCCGAACACGAGACTGTCTGATAATTGGGCCTTCTAGCAATTTCTCCTGTACGGCCCACGAGGGATGGATCCACAGCCCAAGGACCCCTTAGTCCCGGACACCCTCACATGGAGAACAATGACATGATGTAGACAAAGTAAACTCAAGCAATATGAATAAACCCCATCGTGTTATCCTTAGTAGCAACAACACAAAGATGCAACTTGTCCCCTTCTGTCACTGGGATATAGAAACTCATCAGGTTGAACCTACTACAATGCACCCCTCCCACTGAAGATAGATAAATCTACTTGGCCAAAGCAAATCAACAGATCGGAGAGAATTACGAACCTATAATGATCATGCAAATGAGAATCATAATATTTAGAGGTGACTCAAAAACTTTTCATGAATCTGAATATAAACCCACAATTCATCGGATCCCAACAAACACACCGCACTAAAGGATTACATCAGATAGATCAAACAGAAGATGCGATGATCATTGTATTGAAGATCAAGAGATAGAGAGATTGCCATCTAGGTATTAGCTATGGACCCGTAGGTCTGCGGTGAACTACTCACACATCATCATGAGGGCAGCAAGGTTGATGAAGAGGCCCTCCGTGATCGATCCCCCCTCTGGCAGGGTGCCAAAATGGAGCTCCAGATGACCCCGCGATGGAACAGGGACTTGCGGCGGCGTAAAAAGGGTTTCAGGACTGCCTCCGGTGTTTTCACGATATATGCGAATTTCTAGGCCAGAGAACGAGATCGGGGCAGCCGTCAGGGGCCCACAAGCCATCAGGGCAGGACCCCCCAGGGCGCGCTCTGTTGGCTTGTGGGTCCCTCGTGTGGCTCTCGGCTTCCTTCCGAATCTCCCAGGTCTTCTTTTGGTCCAGACAAAATCATCAAAAAATTTCGTGGCAATTGGACTTCGTTTGGTACTGTAAACCTGAAAACTGAAAAACATGCAGAAAACAGCAACTGGCACTGGGCACTGGGTCAATAGGTTAGTGCTCAAAAATATTATAAATTGGTAAATAAAGACTCAAAAAGTATCCTATAATGATAATATATCAGCATGGAACAATAAAAAATTATAGATACGTTGGAGACGTATCAAGCATCCCCAAGCTTAATTCATGCTCGTCCTCGAGTAGGTAAATGATAAAAACAGAATTTTTGATGTGACATGCTACCCATTATGTAATCTTTTGCATGCATGCTCATTGAGAAATGATGAATTAACAAATATTAACATAGCAATACTTATAAGTATAAGAAACAAAATCATTAATCTTTCAAAGTATACGATCCTCAAAGAATGTTTACCCCCATTCATCTTATTATATTAGCAAGGCATGGCTCCATCTTCACCACATTAATACAAATGTCAAGCACCACGGTGTCCAAGTTAGGCAATTGGATCGTACTTTTCAATATGCATCAACTTTTTATTCTTCACGTAATACACGAGTGTGAGCCATTGGACATAGCATTTAGGTGGAATAGAATATGGTGGTAGATATCAAAGGGGTAAAAGGTGGAGAAGATAGTCTTACATCAACTAGGCATACCAACGGGCTATGGAGATGCCCGTCGATAGATTTCAATGCAAGGAGTAGGGATTGCCATGCAAATGATGCACTAGAGCTATAAGTGTATGGAAGCTCAACTGAAGCTAAGTGGGGTGTGCATCAAACTTGCTTGCTCATGAAGACCTCGGGCATTTGAGGAAGCCCGTCATAGGAATATACAAGCCAAGTTTATAATAATGAAAAAGTAATTCCCACTAGCATATGAAAATGACATAACATGAGACTGTCTATATGAGGAACAAGGTGCCACTTCGAGGCACAAGTGTGATAAAGGATAGTACCAAAGTCCCTTCTCTCATTTTCTCTCATTCATTTTTTTATTATGGTGGGTTCATTTGGCCTCCCCCATTTTTATTTCCTCACTGGGACAATGCACTAATAATGATGATCATCACACTTTTATTTACTTACAACTCGATATGAAGAACTGATAGGAAGATATGACTCTATATGAATGCCTCTGGAAGTGTACCAGGATGTGCAAAGATCTATCATGACATGTATCAAAAATATGATGAGCGGTGGCTTTGCCACAAATACTATGTCAGCTCTATATGATCATGCAAAGCAATATGATGATGAACGAACTTGTCATGTGAAGTGACGATGGAATTTGCATGGCAATATATCTCGGAATTGCTATGGAAATGCCATGATAGGTAGGTATGGTGGCTGTTTTGAGGAAGATATAATGAGGCTTATGTGCAATAGAGCGTATCATGTCACGGGGTTTGGATGCACCAGCGAAAGTTGCACCGATCCTCAAGGTGAGAATGGGCTATGCACGGTACCGAAGAGGCTAGAAAATATGAGGAGGTGAGATTGTGTATGTCCATGGTTTCACATTAGTCATAAAGAACTCATATACTTATTGGAAAGTTTTATTAGTTTTATCACAAATCAAAGTACTACTCGCATTCCCCGAGGGAGGATGTTGGTAGGAGTTAACCATCGCGCGCCTCCGACCCGAAACAACACTAGGATTTCAACGAGGAATAGAAATGCTCACACATCATCACCATGCCTTTTTAATTTTTAGACGAACAAGAAGTTAACCTCTCTTAATATCGACACTTCTACGAATCAACAATTATGAACTCACACCTTTTTCATATTAGCACATCAATATCATTAACCCACAATTTCTCTATATGTGCTACATGATGGTTTTAATTATCACTCATTGAATACCTATTATTTTTGGACTAGTCTTATGACCCATGCAAATTACCGTCACTATTTATTTAACTCTCAAACAAATATAGGTGAAGAGCGAGAGTGAAATTATTTCTATAAAACCGGTAACAAGGATAACGGTATAGTGAGAATGTGCATGACTCAAGAGGATACCGATGCATCTTGGGTTTTGTAAAGTATCACAAAGCAAAGTAAATATCAAATAATAACCAAAGGTCCACTCGAATATAATTCTTGTACTCATAGGGATCGATATGGATGTCCACGGTAACTCTATCGGTCATTGAACGAAGGGGTTTCATTCTTGTCTATGAGTTACCGAACCTAAGGGGTCACCAGCTTAAGGTAATCATGATCTGCTAAGTGTTAGTAGTACGAGAGTAATGAGAACATATTTGTGATTGTTTCTTTCATATTCGAAATAGTTTCGAGAGGACCCGGAAGCGTTTCGGGGTCACCGGAAGGGTTTGAGAGACTATAGGGCAATACCCGGTATTACCGATAAATATTATATAGGTGGAAAATGTTTCTGGAGATGTTAAATTAATAATAAAAGGTTGTAATAATAGTTAGAAGACTTTTATAATTAATTGAATATCAACGGGCCTTAAGAGGCCAAGTGGTGGAAAGAGAATTGGTCCACAAGGGCCCAATAGGGAGGCGCCCCCTTCTCCTCATGGAAAGGAGAGAGGGAGGCTGAATCGGAGGGGGTTTCCCCCTCCTCCTGGATAGACAAAAGGGGGAGGGTTTCCTTCCCCCTTGTGGCGCCCCTCCTCCCCCCTCCAACCAATATATACTAGAGGCTTTTGCACCTTCGATATACACAACTTTTGAAGTCTCCTCTAGTCCTCTAGTTCTAATTCTAGTTGATCCTAGTTGGTCAATTAGAGCTAGACCTAGATCTTCTAATCATCATAATTAGAAGCCCAATGTGGTTCTAATCTCCTCCCTCTAATTCACCGGCGACGATTAGCTTTGGACGGCAAAGCGCTGCTGGATCATGAAGACCGTACGCTTGCAACCAAGTAGAGAGGTCATGCTTTCGGTATTCGATTCGAGGAATCGTTCATGGGCGGTTCGTGGGATCATTCATATACGGTTCGAGGGACTTCATCAACGATCTACACCATCTTGTCTTCTTCCGCTGCAACTCGGAGTTGGTAACGATCCGATCCCAACTGTTTATTGTATCTTCATAGTGTTCCTAGTTGATCGTAGGGCGATTTTTTTTGTTTTCTACTCCTTTCCCAATAGATAGCTACACCCTTGGAGCTCTGTTATGTTGCCCATGGTGATGATGGAGGGCATCCAAAGCTCCCTCTTGTTGGCGGCATTCTCCTCGGCCGCCTGAACTACGGTACCTTTCTCCTTGTCGGACATCTGTTGAGGATGAAGGGGGTGGCTTGAAAGGAACGAGGGCAAAGTAAATCAAAAGATTATGGGTGCTGGAGCTTGGAGGTTTGAAGCAATGGGGCAGGAATGGAAACGAAGGTAAATGAGATCCATTTCGTCCTCTTTTTATAGGCTATTAAAAATGCCAAGGGGCGCAACACCGCGTAGTAAATCTTCAAGTTGCCAATACGATGTGCAGTATATGCATGCGTAAATTAAAGGATTTTGATTGATGAGGTCGTTGGAAATTAGGAATATGATCCCTCTATCGATGGTATGTGCCAATGGTAGTGGCCTCTAGCCACGATAAAACTCAGTAAAATGGCTATTGATGGGACCCCTTAGACTCCATGATGATCTCTGGCAGTTCAGTTTTTGGACAAAAGTTGTCAGGATATGACTCGACCGCCTCGCTACGCCCACGTGACAAGCCTTAGCTGTTAAGCTAAAAAGAGTCTTCAGATCCAGAAAGGGTGCCTCAAGCGAGATCTTTTTAAAAGAAGGCCCAAGTTACTTGAATACATTTATCCTCAGGTTAACACATGGTAGTGGTAGAGGAAGATGTCGAAGATAAAGCTTGAATTATCTTCTGAGGCCTTGGAATCCGAGGAATCGACTGATAACCCACAAGTATAGGGATCGCAACAGTTTTCGAGGGTAGAGTATTCAACCCAAATTTATAGATTCGACACAAGGGGAGCCAAAGAATATTTGCAAGTATTAGCAGTTGAGTTGTCAATTCAACCACACTTGGAGATTAAATATCTGCAGCAGAGTGATCAGTAGCACATTAGTATGATAGTTTTGATAGTAGTAGTAACAGTAACAGTAACGGTAACAGTGATAGCAATAGTTTTGTAGCAAGCGTAACAATAGTAATAGCAATAGTAACTTAGCAAGAGCAATATGTGGAAAATTCGTAGGCACTGGATCGGTGAACTCGTTGGATAATATTCATCATATAACAGTCATAACCTAGGGCGACACAGAACTAGCTCCAGTTCATAAATGTAATGTAGGCATGTATTCCGTAAATAGTCATACGTGCTTATGGAATAGAACTTGCATGACATCTTTTGTCCTACCCTCCCGTGGCAGCGGGATCCATAAGGAAAGTAAGGGATATTAAGGCCTCCTTTTAATAGAGAACCGGAACAAAGCATTAACACATAGTGAATACATGAACTCCTCAAACTACGGTCATCACCGAAAGGTATCCTGACTATTGTCACTCCGTGGTTTACGGATCATAACACGTAATAGGTGCATATGACTAGCAAGATCGGATCAAGAACATAGATATAATTGTGATAACATAAACGGTCCAGATCTGAAATCATGGCACTCGGGCCCTAGTGACAAGCATTAAGCATGGCAAAGTCATAGGAACATCAATCTCAGAACATAGTGGATACTAGGGATCAAGCCCTAACAAAACTAACTCGATTACATGATGAATCTCATCCAACTCCTCACCGACCAGCGAGCCTACGAAGGAATTACTCACTCCCGGTGGGGAGCATCATGGAATTGGCGATGGAGAAGGGTTGATGATGACGAAGACCGAAGATTCCCCTCTCCGGAGCCCCAAACGGACTCCAGATCTGGCCTCCCGATGAAGAACAGGAGGTGGCGGCGGCTCCGTATCGTAAAACGCGATGAAACTTTCTCTCTTATATTTTTCTCTGAAAATAGGATTTTATAACACTGGAATTAGGGTCATTGGGGCCCCGAGGTGGGCATGATACACCAGGGCGCGCCACAAAGATTATGACTAACCATGTCAGCAATAACTCTTAGAAATTATATTAACTCATATCAATGACATAAGAAGCCAGCGAGCAATAATAAAAATATCTCAAATGCAAACACTTTGTCAAAACAATCATGATATAATATGACAACAGTGGTATCTCGCTAGCCCTTTCTGAGACCGCAAAACATAAATGCAGAGCACCTCCAAAGTTCAAGCAGCGACTAAATATTGTAATTCATGATAGAAAAGATCCAGACATGTTGCACCCAACATTAACTATACACAATGCATGAGGATGACAATAGTGCTCTCAGGTCTGGCGCTTATTTGAGAAGGTGATGACTCAACATAAAAGTACATAGATAGTCCCTTCGCAAAGGGAAGCAGGGATTTGCAGAGGTGCCAGAGCTCAAAGCTTAAATCAGAGATAAATATAATTTTGGGAGGTACACCCTTTCTGTCAACGTTACGACCAAGAGTTATCAATATCTTCCATGCTAAACACATTAGCGGCGGTTCCCAAGCGGTAAAAGTAAAGGTTTACTCCCCCTCCACCAACAAACACACTCCAGGCTAGCTGAATCTACGGGTACCATCCATACCAACAACATTCCTGGAGGAGTTTTGTTTAATTATTTTCATTTTTTTTGCTTTTGGGACTAGGAATCCCTATTACCGCCCCTCTCGTGCAAGGACGAGTGAATAAACACTCATCATGAGAATAACCCGCTTAGCATGGAAGATACTGACCGCCCCCCGTCGCTCCATGAGCGGTCTAGGCACACAAAACAGATGTTCATTTGAATTTTTAGAGGTGGCACATGCAAATTTACTTGGGATGGCAGGGTAATACCGCATATAGGTAGATATAGTTGACTCGTCTGGAATAACTCTGGTTTAAGGATTTTGATGAACAAGTAGTATTCCCGCTTAGTACAGGCGAAGGCTAGCAAATAGATTGAGAAGCGGCCAGCTAGAGAACGAAAACGGTCATGAACATGCATTACAAATAGTAAACATTGAATACTAGCATGAGTAGGATATGGACACCAGGAACATAAATATCATGAAGGCTATATTGGTTTTGATTCAACTACATGCGTGAACATGTGCCAAGTCAAGCCACTTGAAACATTCATAGGAGGATACCATATCATCATACCACATCACAATCATTTTAATGCATGTTGACATCCAAGATAAATCATTATCCACTCCTAGCTACTTAAGCATGGCATGAGTAACTATAATCTCTAATTTTCATTGCAAACATGTTTGATCACAATATGCTAAATCATGGATACTAGGTTAAACATATTTACAAAAACAAAAACAAGTTGAGTTCATACCCGCTTCTCTCTGCACAGTCACTTCGTCAAATATCGTCATTATTGCCTTTCACTTGCACGAACGAATGATATAGAAAATAATAATAGTGCAAGAGTGTCGTGGACTAAGCTGGAATCTGCAAACATTTTATTCAAGAGGAGAAGACAAAGTAACATGGGCTCTTTGTTAGATTAACAGTGATGCATATGAGAGCCACTCAACATTTTCGTCGTGGTCTTCTCCTTGGTACGACTCAAATAAAAGGAAAGAATTTCAGAGAAACACACTGAAATGTTTTTGGAGTTTTTGTTTTTTTCTTGAAGAAAGCAAATCAAAGAGGGAAAAACAAAAACGAGAAAAACTATTTGCACGGGACAGCTTCCAACAAGTAAAAGAAGAAACGGGAAATCTTTTTGGGTTTTCTTTTGATACTACAATTAAATTAAACTAGAAAGAAAAGCCGAAAAGAAGTAGAAAATATTTTTTTGGGTTTTCTCGAAGTTTTTCAAACACACAAGAAGTAAACAAGAAAATAAATCTAGCATGGATAATACAATGAAAAAGTATGAACACCGACAACTGGAATGAAAAGTGTAAACATGAATATAATGTCGGTGGATATACGTACTCCCCCAAGCTTAGGCTTTTGGCCTAGCTTGGTAATCACCATATGTAATAGCCATCCGGTCCTAAGTTGAAGTGCGGTGGCGACGGCACCTGAGCGGCCCACTCCTGGGGCTCCTCCTCGGCCGCTGCCAGGTTGTTCTGGTAGGCTGTAATGTCCTCTGGCATGATCCTGTATCCATTCTTAGCTCCGCCGTTCTCGGAGTGTGGAGGTCATTGTCTGATGATTCCCCAATGACTCCTTTAGCATTCTTCTTGGAGGAAAACTTCTTAAAGAAATCCATCTTATTCCTATAATTAAATTTCTGAAAAATTTAGTCTATAATTTTTTTGTCAACAAAACTTCGTAAGATTGATAGCAACTACTCCTAAGGATGCATAGAGGCCATATTAAGCATTCAAACTAGTTAGAACTCTAAGAATTCAACATGCAAGCCCATCTACAGCAGCACCAAAAGTAGCTAATTATTCTAAAAATAAACCACTAAATCAAAAACTAATAGGATCAATGGAGGAGTCACATACAAAGTAGCAATCCCCCAAAACAGTTTCGGAACGGAGCTTCGAGCGAAGAGATCGAAATCCGCGGGTTTGAGAGCAAGAATACGGGAGTGAGAGCTATGGTGATTTTTTCTGGAGGTAGGAGATGACATGGGCTAAAGGGATAAGTGAGGGGGCCCACGTGGGGGCCACAACCCACCAGGGCGCGCCTGGGGTTGTTGGCGTGCCCTGGTGTCTTGTGGGCACCAGGTGCACCCCCTCTGATGTTATTTGCACTAGAAATTCAGAAATATTCAGAAAAAATCGTATCAAATTTTCAGGACATTCTGAGAACTTTTATTTTTGGGTCAGTTTTTTTATTGCACGGAGAAAACAGAAAACATGATAGACATGGCATTTTACTTTATTTGACTAAGTAAAATACAAAACAAAAGGTGGGAGCAGAAGGTTGTGCATACTAGATTCATCAACTTCATACCTCTCAAAAATGATCCATTAATAAGGTTGATCAAGTCTTATTAACAACCACTTCCGATTAGCATGAAACCAAAGAACTTTCGTAAAACACTAAGTTACCTCAATGGGGATATGCATATCCCCAAGAATAAGTATGTCATATTTCTTTTTGGCAGTAGGTTAAGGTAATTGAAAACTTCCAATAGTGAGTATCGGAGATTCTTCAATAACATTTATACCATTCACTTGGATTTGTTTCTTCGGAAAGTGCATCGTATGCTCATTACCATTGATATGAAAAAGTGACTTTGCTTTTATTGCAATCAATAACAGCCCCTGCAGTATTCAAAAAGGGTCTGCCAAGGATAATCGACATGTTGTCGTCCTCGGGCATCTCAAGAATAACAAAGTCTGTTAAGATAGTAACATTTGCAACAACAACAACGGGCACATCCTCACAAATACCGATAGGTATGGTAGTTGATTTGTCAGCCATTTGCAATGATATTTTTGTAGGTGTGAGTTTATTCAAATCAAGTCTTTTATAAAAGGAGAAAGGCATAACACTAACACGAGCTCCCAAATCACACAAAGCAGTTTTGACATAATTTCTTTTAATGGAGCAAGGTATAGTTGGTATTCCCGGATCTCCAAGTTTTTTAGGTACTCCATCCTTAAAAGAATAATTAGCAAGAATGGTGGAGATTTCAGCTTCAGCTATCTTTCTTTTATTAGTGATATTGTCTTTCATGTATTTTGCATAAGGGGCCATCTTTAAGATATCAGTTAAGCGGGTACGCAAAAAGACTGGCCTAATCATTTCAGCAAAGTGTTCAAATTCTTCATCATCCTTTTTCTTAGATGGTTTAGGTGGAAAGAGCATGGGTTTCTGAACCCATGGCTCTCTTTCTTTACCATGTTTTCTAGCCACAAAGTCTCTTATCATATCATTTATTTTTAGGTTGTGGGTTATCAAGATCAACAGCAGGCTCTATTTCAACATCATTATCTGGTTCTTTATCATTGTTCGGTTGAGTATCCTCATGAACATCATCATTATCATTTTCATTGTCACTAGGTAAATGTTCATTACCAGATTGAGTTTCAGCATCGGAAATAGATACATCATTATCTTTAGGAGGTTTTTCTATCTCAGGTTCACTAGAGGTATGCAAAGTCCTATCATTTTTCTTTTTCTTTTTCTTTTTAGAAGGACTAGGTGCATCAGCATTAATTCTTTGAGAGTCTTGTTCAATTCTTTTAGGATGACCTTCAGGATAAAGAGGTTCTTGGGTCATTCTACCTCCTCTAGTAACTACTCTAGCAGCAAAATCATTCATATTATTATTCATTTCATCAAGCAATTCTTTTTGAGATTTAGCAACTTGTTCTAACTGGGTTTGAACCATAGAGGCATGTTTTCCTACACCTCTAACATCATTACTGATTCTAAATAACAAGTCACTCAAGCGAGCAATTATATCAGAATTATATTTCAATTGTTTCAAAACATTTGCATTGAAGTGATCTTGTTTCATAATGTAGTTAGCAAACTCATATAAGCATTGACTAGGATGTTTATTGTAAGGGATATCACTTTCATCAAACTTTACTAGAGAATTTACCTCTACCACCTGTGGAGGTGGTGGTGTGTCAAGGCCATGTATTTCTTTAGTAAGTGTAAATTCTTAACATCCTCAGCTTTAATACCTTTTTCCTTCATACATTTCTTTGCCTCTTGCATATCTTCAGGACTGAGAAATAAGATACCCCTCTTCTTCGGAGTGGGTTTAAGTGGTGGTTCAGGGAGAGTCCAATCATCATAATTCTTCAATATATTATTCAATAGTTCCTCAGCTTGTTCAACAGTTCGTTCCCTAAAAACACAGCCAGCACAACTATCTAGGAAGTCCCTAGAAGCATCAGTTAGTCCATTATAGAAGACATCAAGTATTTCTTTTTTCTTAAGAGGGTGATCAGGCAAAGCATTAAGCAATTGGAGAAGCCTCCCCCAAGCTTGTGGGAGACTCTCTTCTTCAATTTGCACAAAGTTAAATATTTCCTGTAAGGCAGCTTGTTCCTTATGAGCAGGAAAATATTTTTTAGAGAAATAGTAAATCATATCCTGGGGACTACGCACACAACTAGGAGCAAGAGTATTGTACCATATCTTAGCATCACCCTTTAATGAGAATGGAAATAATTTGAGAATATAGTAGTAGCGAAGCTTCTCATCATGAGCAAAGAGTGTGGCTCTATCATTCAACTTAGTAAGATGTGCCACTACAGTTTCAGTTTCATAGCCATGGAAAGGATCAGATTCAACCAAAGTAATTAACTCTAGGTCGACAGAGAATTCATAATCCTTATCGGTAACAAAGATAGGTGAAGTAGCAAACTTAGGATCACATTTCATTCTAGCATTCAAAGTCTTTTCCTTATACTTGCATAATATTTTTTTAAGATCATCTCTATCCTTACAAGAAAGGATTTCTCTAGCTATCTCCTCATCCATAACATAACCTTCAGGTATCTTAGGCATTTCAAATCTAGGAGAGCTTGGTATAATAGGTGTTTCATAATTCTCAGTTTCAAAGACTTCATCAATTGCAGTAGTTTCATCAGTTTCAGTAATTTCATTCTCTTTAGCTCTAGCAATTTGTTCATCAACAAATTCACCTAGTGGCACATTATCATCAAGCATGGTACTAGCATCATCATAAGCATCATTCATAGCAGAAGCAGCATCATCAATAACTTGCGACATATCAGGATTAATAGCATGTGGTGGTGTTGCAAGTTTACTCATAACCTAAGGTGAATCAAGTACAGAGCTAGATGGCAATTCCTTACCTCCCCTCGTCTTAGAGGGAAAAATCTTGGTTCTTGTATCCTTCAGATTCTTCATAGTGATCAATTGATATAAATCCCAAGTGACTCAACAAATATAGCTATGCTCCCCAGCAACGGCGCTAGAAAAAGGTCTTTATAACCCACAAGTATAGGAGATCGCAACAGTTTTTGAGGGTAGAGTATTCAACCCAAATTTATAGATTCGACACAAGGGGAGCCAAAGAATATTTGCGAGTATTAGCAGTTGAGTTGTCAATTCAACCACACCTGGAGATTAAATATCTGTAGCAGAGTGATCAGCAGCACAGTAGTATGATAGTTTTGATAGCAGTAGTAATAGTAACGGTAATGGTAACAGCGATAGCAATAGTTTTGTAGCAAGCGTAACAGTAGCAATAGCAATAGTAACTTAGCAAGAGCAATATGTGGAAAACTCGTAGGCACTGGATCGGTGAACTCGTTGGATAATATTCATCATATAACAGTCATAACCTAGGGCGACACAGAACTAGCTCGAGTTCATAAATGTAGTGTAGGCATGTATTTCGTAAATAGTCATACGTGCTTATGGAAAATAACTTGCATGACATCTTTTGTCCTACCCTCCCGTGGCAGCGGGGTCCATAAGGAAACTGAGGGATATTAAGGCCTCCTTTTAATAGAGAACCGGAACAAAGCATTAACACATAGTGAATACATGAACTCCTCAAACTACGGTCATCACCGGAAAGTATCCCGACTATTGTCACTTCGGGGTTTACGGATCATAACACGTAATAGGTGCATATGACTAGCAAGATCGGATCAAGAACATAGATATAATGGTGATAACATAAACGGTTCAGATCTAAAATCATGGCACTCGGGCCCTAGTGACAAGCATTAAGCATGGCAAAGTCATAGCAACATCAATCTCGGAACATAGTGGATACTAGGGATCAAGCCCTACCAAAACTAACTTGATTACATGATGAATCTCATCCAACTCCTCACCGACCAGCGAGCCTACGAAGGAATTACTCACTCCCGGTGGGGAGCATCATGGAATTGGCGATGGAGAAGGGTTGATGATGATGCAGACCGAAGATTCCCCTCTCCGGGGCCCCAAACAGACTCTACATCTGGCCTCTCGATGAAGAACAAGAGGTGGCGGCGGCTCCGTATCGTAAAACGCAATGAAACTTTCTCTCTTATTTTTTCTATGAAAATAGGATTTTATAGCGCTAAAATTAGGGTCAGTGGGGCCCCGAGGTGGGCACAACCCACCAGGGCGCGCCTGGAGGGGGTGGCGCGCCCTGGTGTATCGTGCCCAACTAGGGCACCCCCTCCGGTGGTTCTTGGCTCCAGTAATTTTTATTTATTGTAAAATAAATCTCCAAAAAGTTTCGTCCAGTTTCGAGAACTTTTATTTCTGCACAAAAAACAACACCATGGTAGTTCTGCTGAAAACAGCGTCAATCCGGGTTAGTTTCATTCAAATCATGCAAATTAGAGTCCAAAACAAGAGCAAAAGCGTGAGGAAAAGTAGATACAACAGAGATGTATCATCGACAAGCATGGAATAATTCGGAAGAACTCACCTCTGCAACCAAAGACCAGAAGTTGAAGTTGTCTGAGGAATAAATTTATGTCCTCGGCTTGAAGACTAGTTCAGGGGTTACTGATGGTGTCCTGGATTAGGGCGTGCTCGCCTAGTCGGACTACCATTCATGGATCGAGCCGAGGACCAACCTATGGGCCATACTAGCCATAACCCTCGGCGTACTCAAGATGGAATCTTCTGAAGACTTGTTGCACACTTCAAGGCATATTCAGATATTTGACATGTTTATCCCTAGATGCAATCGACCATGTGTAACTCTAGGTACCCCTCAGTCTCTATATAAGCCGAGGGGTTTAGTCCGTGGAGGCAAGATTTTAGACTCATGCATACGATCTTGAGGTAGATCACGTGTACTTTTTACCCCATCCACAATCAATACAGTACAAGTAGGATGTAGGGTTTCACCTCTTCGAGAGGGGCAAAACCTGGGTAAACATCATGTCTCTACTTCCTGTTACCATCCAACCGAGTACCACCATCTTGGGACCCCTTAGACGAGATCTTCCGGATTTAGCTCCGACAATCTGGTCTCACCAAAAATCCTAAAGTTCAAACCTTTGTACTAGTTGGTCTCACCGACTGTTTTCACCCGGTCCAACTGAGTAGTGCATAAAGGTGTGTGACGGTTACATTTTTTGTGTTGCCTATATATACCTCCACCCATTCCACCAACTCACATAGAGCAAACCAAGACAAAGCTACCACTTCCCATATCCATTTTTTGATAGAGAACCACCTATCCTTGTGATGAGATCAAGAAGATTCCACTCCAACCTTTGATCCTTGATCTCTAGCCTCCCCAAGTTGCTTTCCACTCCAATACCTCTCCTATCACATAGCTAAAATCTGTGAGAGGGTGTTTGAGTGTTGAGGAGACTATCTTTTGAAGCACAAGAAAAAGGAGTTCATCATCAACAACAACATCTATTACCTTTTAGATAGTGGTATGTCCTAAGTTGGTTAGGTTTCACTTGGGAGACTCCAAGATTGTGGAGTTGAACCAAGGAGTTTCTAAACGCAAGGACATCGCCTACTTCGTGAAGATCTACCCCGAGTGAGGCTAGTCTTTCGTGGACGTAAGCCATTATGGCATAGACAAGGTTTCTTCTTCGTGGACCCTTCATGGGTGGAGCCCTCCGTGGACTTGCGCAGCTATTACCCTCCGTGGGTTAAAGTCTCCATCAACATGGACGTACGATAGCACCACCTATCGGAACCACTCCAAAAATCATTGTGTCTTCATTGTGTTTGATTATATCCAAACCCTTCATCTACTTTCATGTGAAAAGTCTTTAATTTCCATTTCCACTATATTAGACTTGCATGTGTGGGGTGCTAGTAGACTTGCTAGAATTGCAAAATCTGCCAAGAACTAAAATCAAGAAAGGCTAGGTTTTTATTGGTCAACAAGTCTAATCACCCCCTCTAGACCTACTTGAGATCCTACACCATGAGGTCTTCTACATTGGCAATGACATGGGTGGTGGGTAGGTCAAAAAGTCGACATCCTCCGGCAACTCCGAGATCCGATCTGACATCGAGATTGGGAGAACTACTTTCCTGTGCTCCTGTATCTGTCTAGATGCCAAACCCTAGAAGACCAGCTCTTTGCGGCAGTCCACGGTGTACTCCATGTTTTCAATCTTAAGATCTATCCTGGAGTGAAATTCTCAACCTCGTCAAGGTGGCTAGTCAAGTTGGTGACGAAGGTGGTGACACTGAAGACGAGCAACTGTCCTGGCACGAGGGTCATGTCGGAACCGATCTAAGCATTGATCTGAATTCCCATCGAGCCGCGACGTTCATTTAGCAGGACCTACATGGGCCACTTCTACTCCCGTAGAGGTGTTGGATTTCCCTGAAGAGTAAGGGTGATGTAGCACAACAGCAGAAAGTATTTCCCTCAGTTAACAACGAAGGTTTAAAACAAGCAAACAACGAAAACAAAACAGGATATGTCAAAAACAGAACATGTAAAGATCTAGTTTCTGGTTATACTTATTTAACTCCGAAAATTCTTAAAAATAATATACTGAAGAAAATTTATAATTTAGTACTGTGTAAAAATGTCAATAATTTATCATGATTCATTAAAGAGAAACAATTCAATCACTATAAGCAAAGTTTTTGTTTCTGCACAGAACTTAATAAATAAACGTTTTTCAATATCCCAAATCTTCAACTTGGCACAAAAGAAAAATAAAATTTACAAACACAATTACTACAAAGGCAATAAAGGAGAAACTAAAGATAACTATTGGGTTGGCTCCCAACAAGCGCTATTTTTAATGCCCTTAACTAGGTATAATGCAATCTATAAAGTTTATCATCTTTGTTCAATTACTTATAAGTAATATCATCATAAATTTCTCTTAAGAGCTCTCTTTTCTCAGTAATAGATTTTCTAGTTAGAGAGGTCAAACTCTTGTGGGATCGGGTCATCCTCATGAGACTCTTCATACATAAAAGTAAATTCATCATCCATAGGAATTCTAGGAGTATATTTAAACCATTCCTCATTGAATCCCTGGTGATTCCCTCTAACAATCGAATCATATTGATCATTAGTGCTATTAAACAAATTTTGGATCACCACCAAATTTGGGGCTCTTTTTCTAGCATTCTCCCCAAAAGCATGGCATCTTTATCATGGAGAATTTCTTTCATCGGAGGACATTCATAACTTATTTAAAAATCAAAGGTATCTCTAGCTTCTTGAATTATGTAATCAAATTCATTCATAAGGATATTAGTAGATAACGTTTTAGCCCTAGGATCATCAATAATATGAAGCTCAACAAATAGTCTTTGCAAAGTGGGATGAATATGCACAAATTTTCTGTCACGTTTAACCACAAGCATAGCAATAGCATCCACATAACTGTTTGTTCTCTTAAGAATAGATCCCCCATGGTATAACCCCCATGCAAGGAAAGAATTCTTGGATAACACTTTTCCAATAATGTTTCCACTTCCCAAACAAACCTTTTTGTTTTCCAAACAAACCTTTTTGTTTTCCAAGTTGAATAAGATTCACTAACACGAGGCTCAATTTCACGAGTAGATTTTTAGGTGTTTCCTTATGAGTACTGCTAGAACTGTCACTAGCAGTTTCAAGAAGGACTTCCTCACAAGTAGACAAAGCAACGAAGCAAGCAAAAATAGTAGTACAAGATTTTTTTTAGTATTTTGGAAATTTTGGCAAAAGTAGAAGGCAAGAAAACAAAAACAAGCAAAAAGAAATTGTTTGTGCGAAGGCACCTAATTTGGTAGATGATGTACCCTTGGCAGCGGTGCAAAAAATTCTTTTACTACTCCCGAAAGAGGTCTTGGATTTCCCTAAAGAGGAAGGGTGATGTAGCACAACAACATAAATTATTTCCCTCAGTTAAGAACCAAGGTTTACCGATCCAATAGGGGGCACCACATGAACAATGTTAGCATGAGCTCCACACAAACAAAACAATTGCTTGCACTGAACAGAGGCAAGGGGGTCGTCACTCCCCTTGTTCTTGCCAGTTACAAGATTAAAAGAAAATAGTGATAGTGAGAGCAAGATAATGATCGCAATTGTAGGAACTTTCAAATTAATTGAAAATTGACCTGTGGACCATAGGTTCACTTGTGTCATCTCTCTCGAAAGCCGAATAGCGAAGGGTAAACAAAATACTGTTGGGCCATTGACATAATCGCGCATAGTTATAAATATCATCCATGGCATAATAATTTCATAGGCATTATGTCTGTGATAAGTAGACTGTTAAACTTACTGACGTCTACTACAATTACTCCACCCCAAGACCATCCAGCATGCATCTCAAAGTATTAAGTTCATAACAAACAGAGTAACGCAATAAGCAAGATCACATAATGTAGACAGACTAAGACCAATCAATATGATCAAACCCCATTGGCTTATCCTTTGTAGCAACAACGCAAATACATGCACTTATCCTTTCTGTCACTGGACAGGATCACCGCAATGTTGATCATACTACAAAGCACCTCTCCAATTGAAGAAAAATCAATCAAACTTGGCCAAAGTAGACCGATAGACCGGAGAAAAATACAAAGCTATAAAATTAAGCAATAAATAAGGCTTAAGAACTCAAAATACATCAATGAATAATCTGATCATAAACCCATAATTCATCAGATACCATCACACACATCACAAAATATTACATCGGATTGATCTTAGAGAAGATATTGTATTAAAGGTCAAAAGAGAGAGATAAGGCCATCTAGCTATTGCTATGGACCTGTAGGTCCTCAAGGAACTACTCACACATCATTATGGAGCCAGCAAGGTTGATGAAGATGTCCTCCTAATGATTTCCCCCTCTGGCATAGTACTGGAAAAGGGCTCCGGATGGGATCGCGACAACACATAGGCTTGCGACGACGATAAAATTGTTTCGAGTCTGGCTCTGAGGGTTTTTATATACGAAGAATTAGATCAAGCGGAGCCATGGGGTGGCCACAAGTCAGGGGCGCGCCTACCCCCTGGGCTCGTCGGCCTGGCTTGTCGACCCCTCGTGGGTCTTCTCCCCCTCCTAAAGCTTCTAGGGTCTCTTATGTTCGATAAAAATCACCAAAAAGTTTCATTGTGTTTGGAATTAGGTAGGTATGGTTTTTCTGCGAAGAAGAAAACATGTGGAAAACAGGAACCAACATTGGGCACTAAATTAAAGGTTAGTCCATAAAAATAATATAAAATGACATATAAAGCATACAAAGTGATAACATAATAACAATTAAAAAAATGATACATTGGAGACGTATCAGCCACCACTGTCAAAGCTAAATCTGACACATCCCTCGTTAGGGTATCCTAGCTAGGCAACTTGGCACGATGGTACCAGGGACAAGGGTTTACCCGGGTTCAGGCTCTCACAGATGATATAATACCCTATTTCATGGTTGTGTATATTGCATTGGGGTGTGTACAAAGTACATGTAAAGTGTCGCGAGATTGTAATGTGTCTTCTGGATGAGCCCGACCCTCGGCATATATAACATAATGGGGATTTGGGGTTACACAACTAGGTAGGCTACCTCGGTGGAGGTAGAGCCGTCCACGACTCTGGTATCTTCATATTCTTTGTGTATTTCGCTGGGACGCCCAAAGTGGCCCAGGACGGAATTGACCTAGGGGTCTTTAGCTTGACCCACCAAGTTGGGAACAGACGTGGTGCGGGACCCCTTAGCTGGGGCACCGTCAGCATGTTTAGGTCTTAGACATGTGTTTGTCGTCTCTGGCAATGTAACTGGTGGGCGAGGGCGGACGTCGGCTCCAGATCTGGGCTTGAGGATTGATGGTGGTGGATCTGCCACTCGACCTCAACGGCGTTGACGACTGATGTTGTCTTTGAGGCTCGAGTAGAGTGAGGATGATCCCCAATCGAAGCTCCAACTGAAAAAGGCATTGCTGGGGGAGGGCTTCTTCATCGAAACATAACTCCCGTCTGAACGATGGCTCTCCTCGAAGTCCGGTGATGGTTAGTGACAGCGATGGTAGTTGCAGGATGGCCTAAGGACTCCTTCATAATTTTATTTTCTTAGAGTGTTTCTCTACAAAATTCTACATAGACGTGTTACCTCCACGTGCATGCTTTTTATTCTCCTTGTTTGTGATCAATGATGTTGGAAATATGCCTTAGAGGCAATGGTAATATTTATGTCCTTGTTCATAATTATGTTTATTACGTGTGCTATAATTGCAGTGTCTTTATATCCAAGAGAATAAGAGGAAAACCCATGTGCCTTTGTGGAATAACAAACAGTAATATAGATTCCTAGCCATGTTTCTAAGACTAGCTCAAGTGTTGCATGATGGTCACGTTTTCCTGATCATGGGCATAAGAATCACAACAACTTTGAGGACACAATGTTAGAAGAACACTTGTGTTGAACAGACCCCAATTGTTGTTATGCCATGAGATCCATTCATCACAAGTTAATGGTTTATAACACAGAGAAAGTTAAATATCTGCATAATCCTTAGACCATGAGAGTATTGAGTTCATTCACACTTGCTTCGTGAACTTTGGGATTTGTTAAACATCATTTGTAATAGGGTGGCTATTACGACAACTACAAAGGACTAGGTAGCTCAAGATTGGGATTTCCTCCTCTGAAGATGGAGAGATATTCTTAGGGGCCTCTCGGTGTTATGGTATCCATCATCATCTCGCCAGACACAGTGCGATTTTATTACAGGGCCGAAACACAGGAACGAGAAAAGAGAACAAAATCGGCAACGAGATAACTGGCATAGTGAACAAGTTTTCCATTAACGGGGATGCCAATAAATCTTACCTCGGGTTTTTGTAACATATGGCGACGCAACAGGAATAGCACACGGTAACTAAAGGTTCACTCGAATATCCATTCGTGTGGGTATAGGGATCAATATGGATGTCGACGGTTCTGCTATCGATCATTGATCCAAAAGAGTTCCAGTCATGTCTATATTTCACCGAACCTATAGGTCACACGCTTAAGTGTCATCTATCTGCTTGGAGTCTGAGAGAAAGTCATCGGAAAAGTTTCGGAGACACTGAAAATGTTCGGCGAGAAAAAACGGAATGGTTTTGGAGAAACCGTAAATCTTTTTGGAGCAGCATGCCGGAAAAGTTTCAGAATGCATCCAAAAAAATTTGGAGGGTGTCGAAAATGTTTTGAGACCTTCCGGAAATTTTCCGAAAAGAACACGCGTGAAAAAACACCATGTTCCCACAAGGGGATCAAGATCCCCCTTTTCGTGGGGTCGTGTTGGGTGGCGCCCTCTTATGGGGGAAGCCCCCTAATTTGATGGAATCTTGTTGGGGGCATGGTGGGAGGAAACCCCCACAATTGGTGGGCAATGTTGGAAGGGGGAGCCCTCTTAAGGGCCCCTATGTGGGGCAACCTCCCACCTTTTGTGGGATGATGTTTGTGGACGGTGTCGTCGTTTTTGGGCAGCCATCGTCAAGCTTTCCCTCACCCCTTCCTGCACTATAAATAGATGGGTGGAGGTGCTCTTCAACCCATCTAATTTTCTCACCACCAAGGCATGCAATGATCTGCTATTCTCTCTCTCTCTCTCTCTCTCTCTCCCTCTCGCTCTTCACGAAATATTTTTGTTCTGTCACAAGGTTACCTATTTCTCTGGTAGCGATTAGTTCTGGATGGCGAAACGCTGCTGGATATGTGACACCGTATGTGTGCAACCTAGCTGAGAGATCGTACGTTCGATCTTCTGTTCGAGGGAATGTCCGAGGTTCTGTTTGAGGGACTGTTCGAGGGAGAAAATTCTCGCTGTTGGGAGGTTGTAAATACTAGCTGCAGGAATCTACCCAACGATCTTCACCAACTTTTTTCCGTTGCGCTACGAGTTGATAACAATCAGATCAAAGCTTACATGCATCTTCATATTGGTCCTGGGCTAAAATAATACATGTGATTACCTAAAATTAAAATGTGTACATGTGGGGTTTCTCGAGAGCTCCTATTGGACGTTTGTTACGCCCAATGCTGGCTCGATGGGTAGGGGGTCCGAATGGGCTGGCTTATGGAGTCTTCGTGTATTTCATCATGGGCCACCTAAAGTGGCCAAGGACGAAACCGGGCTAGGGCCTGGTCCACCAGGTCGGGAACCGACGTGGAGCGGGACCCCTTGGCTGGGACACCGTCAGCATGTTAGGTCTTCGACCTACGGTTGTCGTCCCTGACAACGTCATCGGTGGGCGAGGGCAGATGGCGGTTCCAGATCTGGGCTTAAAGGGTCGATGGTGGCACACCTCACGCTCAGGCTCGATGACGTTGATGATTGATGTTGGCCTCGGGAGCCGAGAATGATCCCTAGGTTGACCCAAGGACTCATTTGTAATTTTCTTTTCTTGGAGTGGTTTTCTACATACTTCTGCACACACGTGTTACCTCTCGATGTCGGTTTCGCATGCATGCTTTGTAGTCTCCTTGTTTGTGATTAATGATACATGTGGTTACGTGAAATAAAATATGTGTACACGTGGGGTTTCTCAAGAGCTTCCATTGGACACGTAAAATCAATTTTTTTAAAATATATTAATATATATTAAAATTTCAATCATTTTCTAAAAAACATGAACAAAATTTCTAACACCAGACATTTATAAATAAATTTACATTTTTATGAATTTTATGAGTTATAAAAAAAGAAGAAAATTGTAAAAAAAATCAGAAAATCGAAAAAAGGAAAACATGGAAAACAGTAAAAATCTTGTTACCAAGGCTCGCACATTTGACAACTGGGCCGGCCTATTTCATCATTTGGTTAGTCATCCCCTGTAGAGGCGGAGCGTGACACAAAACATAGGAGGAGCTGACGGTTTACAATGCCAACCAAATAGCATGGTCTTTCAGACTATAAGAGCAGAATATTTAGATAAGTATCATATACAAATATAGATTAGAGATCTTTAAAAAAAACTGGAAAGAACAAAAAGAACTAGGTGGCATATTTTCTAGAGTCAAAAGAATTTGAGATCTAGGTGGGATTTTATATTGGAGTCAAAAGAATTTGAAAGCTAGGAGGGATTTTTCTGAGGATTGGAGATAATTTTTACGTTGTGGGATTGGTGAGCTTGAACCTTGATTTTTATGTGGGCCAAACAAAAACAGCAGGATGGAATAAATCTAATGGGCCACATACATTTTCAATATACTGCATTTCGGAAGACCAGGCCATGGCCCAGTATGGTCCCCAAAAGGATCCGCTAGTGGCCCCCTGTACGTTTTCGTGGGCAGGACTACGATAGTGGTTTAAGCACCGCTTAAAGGGTAATCCGTATAGGGCACACTCACTCTGTACACTAGGTCCAGTTAGCGGGCTGGCTGGTTACTTTTTCTGTTTGTTTTGTTCATGTTTCCACATGGGATTTTGATGTTTTCTTTTTTTCCTTCTTAGTTTCTTTTCTCTTTTAAATTGCAGTAAATGTTCTCAAATTTAACGTTTTTTTAAATCGTGATTTTTTTCTTCAGTTTCAACTTTTGAAAAATAGAATAAACATTTTTTAATTCAGTCAACTTTTTTCCAAATTCGTTGATTTTTTATTTCAAATAGATGACCTTTTCCCATTTCTTGTGAACTTTTTTCGAAAATTTATGAACTTTTTTCTAATTCTATGATTGTTTTTTAAAATTTGGTGAACTTTTTTATAAACCATGAACTTTTTTGAAATTTCTGAACTTTCTTCAAATTTGATGAACTTTTTCTCAAATCATTGAAGTTTTTCTAAAAATCGAGGAACAATTTTGTATTCACGAATTTTACTTTTTTTCTATTTTTTATTTTTTCAGCAAAATGAACGGTTGACCGGTCAAGTGGTCAACCGTGAGAGTAACCATCGAGCGCGTGTAATCTTTCTTGGGCCGGGCCATGACCGGCGTGCGGGGGCACCGAGAAGCTCAAGGGGCGCTTAAGACGCTCTATAGGAGCTTTCCGTGACTATGTGTCGTTTAAGGATGTGCATTTTTGTTAAATGACGCCCGCAGCGTTCATCAATGCCTGGCTTGATGAACTTTTTTTGAAAATTCTATGAACTTTTTGGAATACCGTTGAACTTTTTTGAAAATTGATGAACATATTTTTGAAAATGTATGAATTCTTTTCAAAATTGATGAACTTTTTTAAGATTTATGAATTTTTTCAATTCAATGAACTTCTTTTACAAATACATGAACTTTTTATGAATTTCTTTGAACTTTTTACAAATTTCAAGAACTTTTTCCCAAATTGGATGATTTTTTTTTATTTCAATGATGTTTTTCAAATTTATGAACTTTTGTCATATTTTTATTTTCGTAACAAATAGAAAATCTGGACGGATTTTTCCTACTGGATCAACAGAAAAAAAAAACAGAACAAAACAAAAACTGGGCAGTTCACGAGTGTGCCAGTGGGCCCGCCCATGCCAGCGACGCTGCAGGCGCCGGATCATTAACGGGAGCCTGCAGCGCTGGGCATTTCCTATTTGGCGCCACAGGCGCCAGTTAACGTGCATTTTCCTTAAGTGGCGCCTATGGCGTTCCTAAATGGGCTGGCCCATCTAGGCGCCGTTTCGGTTTTTCTTTGAAAATTCTATGAACTTTTTTTAATATCGATTAACTTTTTTGAAATTTGAGGAACACCTTTTTGAAAATGAATGAACTTTTTTAAGATTTATGAACTTTGTTTCATTTCAATGAACTTTTTAAAAAATAGATGAACTTTTTTTGAATTTCTATGAACTTGTTTTAGATTTAATGAACTTTTTTACAAATTGGATGAACTTTTTTTCAATTTCGATGAACTTTTTTCCAAATTGAGACTTTTTTCAAAATTGATGAACTTTTTTGGAAGATATGAACTTTTTTCAAATGTATGAACCTTTTTTGATTTCATATTTTTATTTTCGTAGCAAATAGAAAATCTGGGAGGTTTTTTTTCTACTGGATCAATAGAAAAAAAATAGATCAAAAAAACAACAACCGGGCTGCACGCTATTGGGCCGGCCTATTGCAGCGACGCTGCAGGCTCCCGGTCGTTAACGGGCGCCTGCAGCGCTGTATAGGAGGTCCCGGAGCGCTGACTAGGAGCTCTCGTCTGGTTTGTATCCACGGGCAAGACGGGCTGCAAGGAGTTTGTAAAAGCCGCACTGAGCCATCGGCCGCGACCACAACGGCGAGGGATCGAATCCTGCTGGCGCAAGCTTTTTATCTTTTTCTTGTGGTTTTTCTGTTAGGTATATATGTAGTTAAATCTTTTGTTGTTTTACTAGTTCTATATAAAAAACCTGATGTGTGTCATAAAAATGTTAATCATACATTTCAAAGATGTTAGAAATATTTTTGATATATACGTAAAATGTATAATGTGTATGAAAAAATAAGTCATGAAATGAAAAACCATTGAAAAAATGGTAATCATCTATTTCATAAATATTAAACATGTATAAAAACATGTTTTGATGTGTATAAAAATGTAGAACATGTATTAAAAATGTTAAATGTGTGTTTAAATGTTCCTGATATATACGCAAAAATGTTTAATGTGTATGGAAAAATTAGTAATAAAACATGATTTTTTATCAATATTAATCATATATGTTTATAATGTGAAAACTTTATAAAAAATGTTCCAAATGTACACAAAATTTGTACAATGTGTATGAGTTTAATTCAATTTAAAAACTATTCACCGTATATTTGAAAATTGTTGACCACATATTCAAAATAGTGTTTAAAACATGTAATAAATAAAAAAGTCACATCATGTGCTTGAAAAATATTCAATGTGTATCAATAAAATGTTTCGTGTGTACACTAACAACGTTCGTTGTGTAGTAAAAAAGTAGATATATGTTTAAAAAGGTAATCGATGAAAACAACAAAGGAAACAAAGAACACTGAAGAAAAGCAAGAAAATCAGAGTATAACAAATAAAAAGGGAATACAATAAAATAAACAAATAATGAAGAAAAAATCTGACAAGTACTGGTAAAATACAAAGAAAATAGAAGTAGAAAATGAAAAAAAGATGAAAACAGTGAAAACCGATCCAACAAAAGTGAAAAACTGTCGAAAAGCAAGAAAAAAGGAAGACAACTCGGTGAAAAACATGGGAAAACAAAAAACCAATGTAACCGGAGAGAAACAAAGAGAAAAACAGCAGAACAACATTCGAACGACCAAAAAGCCTATGGGTCGGTGCAAACACATTAGTGTTGCGGGCTAGATCTATGCTATCCTCGCAATAAGCGAGGAATATCACCCGAGTTCTCCTGTTCAGCGCCCATTCCATGAACTGGCGCCCACTAGAGGACGAAGTTCCGGGCCATCAGTTTATGCAATGTTCTATATAAACTGGCATCAAAAGTTATTGGGAATCGCTTGAAACTCTTTCTGTCGGAAATTATTTCTGAAGAGCAATCTGCGTTTGTTCGTGGGAGCCGGATCACTGATAATATAATTGTTGCATATGAGTGTTTGAATTTTATGTAGAGAAATAAAGCTCAGAAACATAGACAATGTGCACTGAAGTTGGACATGACGAAGGCGTATGATCGAGTGGAATGGAACTATCTCAGGGCTATATGCTTAAACTTGGCTTCAGGGATAGGTGGGTCAACATAATTATGGGGATCGCCAGCTCAGTCTCCTTTTCAGTAATGTTTAATGGACAAAATCTAGAGGAATTTAAACCATCTCATGGTATCCGGCAGGGTGATCCTATTTCACCTTATCTCTTTTTGCCGGCAGCAGAGGGCCTTTCGTGTCTCTTAAAATCTAGAGTTCACTCATCTAGTCTTGGTGGCATTCGAGTTGCCACATCAACACCGCCGGTGAACCATTTGTTGTTTGCAGATGACAGCCTGCTGTTTTTCAAAGAGAATCGAGATGGGGCTGAAGAGGTGTCTCATTTTGAAAACTTATGCAAAGGCGTCAGGTCAGAGGGTCAACAAAGATAAATCTTCAATCTTTTTCAGTAAGGGATGTGTCACACCCTGTGTTTTGTCTTATGACTAAGTTAACATGACTAAAAAAATTAGGGCCAACAAAAACTTTTTGTGTGCTTGTGATGCTTGACTTGATTGTCGATTGCTTGTTTTCTTGCTTGTGTTTTAATTCATAAAATCCCTCCTACTCTCAAAACTCATCTCCTTGATCCAAGTCTTTGCCCAATGATCATGCCATGTGTATAGGACCAAAAACTATTTTTATACAAATTTATTTTGGCCAAAAAGTATTTATTCAATTTAGGTTTTCCAAAACCCCTGAATTGAGGTTTGTACTACAAGCCCTCAAATTATGTGGATTGTTTTGCCCGAAAGACATTATTTGGAACCTATTATATATAATGCTTCCCAAAACCACCAAATATTATTTTCAAAGATTATTTTCCTATTAAGGCTTTTTCTTAAGGATAGAAATGGTCTTTTATAGGGAAAAATTATTTTTATGTTTTACAAATATTTGAGAAAATTTAGGGAAACTCAGTGGACATATATTTTCCATATATATGAGTTGAAATACATGGTCATGTTCAAAAAAATGGACAAAACCCTTGCTGCCTATTTCAAGCATTTGAAATATTTATATAAGAAATATTCTCAAATAAATCCAAAAAAATTCTAGAAAGCCACACATGCCTAGTGTGATGATCTTGCAAATTTTCATTCCAATCCAAATAGTTTTGGTTCACAAAACTACCCTAAAACCCTCTCTATCCATATTCAAATTTGAGCAACTTTACATTGTCAACTTTCTCCATTTGATCCCAAACTTTGTGGGCATGCTATAATCCCCAAATAATGCCACCACACCAAGTTGTGCATCAAGGAGAATAGTTTTGCATGACTAGATCTGCAGAAACCTCATTCTGTTGATTTCTAGGGTTTACCAAGTTTGCATTATCAACTTTCTTCAAATGAGCTGAAAACTTGTGATCAGGACCAAATGGTATTACCATTTACCCCTGGTAAATCTCAGGGCCATTGGATATCCCTAGATGCCCTAAGACAGCATCAAACACCTTCTGGTGAAATGGTAAAGTCCCTATTTTGACCACTTTTACTATTCTCCTTGCTTTCAACTCTTTACCACATTCACTCACACACCTTTTATACCTCCAGTAAGTCTCTCTTGCCCTGGCTCAATCATTGACGGGGGTAAAACCCCAAGATTCCCTCTCTTTTTTACCATGGCAAGGCCTCTTCTTCCTCTCTCCCATTATTCAGTACATGCAGATGCCCCCAAACTTTGCCACGACATCATTTGCATGTTAATACATCAATCCAAACCCAAATATGTCATGCTCATATGGAAAACATGAGAAGCTCATCAAAAACTAGATTTTGGCAGCAATTACAGCTTTGAACTGGAAGTACCCTATAGACTTCTCTCCCTGAGCTGAAATTTGGTGTACTTGTAGTCCTTCCATACCTAAGCCACCCAGACAACCTTTTCCCTCCTAAGCCTTTGAGTAAAAACCTCTGACATGGCCCCCAAGTTCGCTGCTAAAAAATTACCTACAGTAGAAACCAACCTCACCCAGCTCCAATTAACTTGAAACTTCACCAGTGCTCTCCTGCATGCGTGCCTCACACGCTAGACAACTTTTCCCTGCCAAAGGCTTGCTCTGGACACGGCGTCAAGTGGTGACTACGCCATTGACAAGCAGAAACGGCGCTCCGCAACTCGGCGTCGTCATGTACCTCGCATCCGGATGCATCAAGCTGTCCATGCGCGCCAGGGGGTCCCTCGCATCCTCCCACGCCACTCCCTAACGCCAGGAAGGGTCCAACATGGCTCTGACGCGCGTGCCCACCGAGCCAGAGAGCTCCCGGGCGGCCACTCGAGCCCTTCCCGTCGTCTGCCTATATCTACCTCCCCCCGAGCTCGTTTTCGTGCTCTAGGTCGCTCCCCTACCTCCAGAGACCCTCTGCCTAAGCCAATTGAGCTGATGGGCTCATTTTCTTCCTCCAGGGCCGGCATGGCGCCGCCACGACCTCGGTAGAATCCGCACCAACCCGACTCCCTCCTCTCCCCCAAACTGTGCAAGATCACCTCTAGCAGCACCGCTCACCTCTCCCTCATTCCATTCCATTCTTCCCGTAGCCAGGGCGCCGTGCCCAACGCCGCCGACGGCTACCTTCGTCACGACCGACGCCGCGGTCGACCCCGACCTCCCCAGGGCCCGGGGACGGCCCAGGCGGATGCGGCTCACTGCCCCGAGCGTGCCGGTGGTGGGAGCATCGCCCGAGACGGCCGGTGCCGCCGGGGGCGAGCGCCGAAGCTGCTCGGGTCCGCCTCCCCTGCTCCTCCTCTGCGCGAGCGGGAGGAGGAAGGAGGCCCTGCCAGACGGGGCCCACCTGTCGGCGAGCCAAGGTCGGGCCCCCCTGTTTAAGTGGTGGCACCCTTCGTGGGTGCCGCCTCCCTGCGAAGGAGGCGTACTCCTAGGAGTACGCCTTCGACGCTGCCCGACCCTGAGGGATCACTAGAAGAGTGTCTAGAGGGGGGGGTGAATAGACTACTAGAAGGAAATTAAAACCTAACCTTTTCCCAAGTTAATTGGTTGGCAGATTTTAACAGTTTTAGCAAGTCTAACAGTCCTACACATGCATGTCAACAAATATGGTAGCGGAAAGAAAAGACATTGCACATGAAGTCAAGGGTAGAGATAGGAAGATCAAACGCAATTGGAGACGCAATGATTTTTCCCGTGGTTCCGATAGGTGGTGCTATCGTACGTCCACGTTTATGGAGTCTTCAACCCACGGAGGGTAACGGTCGCGAGAGTCCACGGAGGGCTCCACCCATAAGGGTCCACGAAGTAGCAACCTTGACTATTCCATAATGGCTTCCGTCCACGAAGGACTAGCCTCACTATGGGTAGATCTTCACGAAGTAGGCGATCTCCTTGCCCTTACAAACTTCTTGGTTCAACTCCACAACACGAAGTAGGAGGCTCCCAAGCGACACCTAACCAATCTAGGAGGCACCACCCTCCAAAAGGTAATAGGCTCGGTAATGACGATGAACTCCTTGCTCTTGTGCTTCAAGATGATAGACTCCTCAACACACAATCACTCTCTCACAGATTTGGCTTGGTGGAAGAGATGGGATTGGTGGAAAGCAACTTGGGGAGGCTAGAAATCAAGATCCATATGGTTGGAGTGGAAGATCTTGACCTCAACACAAGGGTAGGTGGCTCTCTCTCAGAAAACTGGATGGGGCAAGTATGAAATAGTTCTGAGTGCTTCTCTCTCGAGTAGGTGGTGGTGAAGGGGTATATATAGGCATCCCCAAAAATCCAACCGTTACACACAAAATGACCAACTCGGTGACACCGATGTGTTAATCTCGGTGGTACCGAAGTGACCAAAAGGTGGCAACTTTTGAATCTCGGTGAGACCGATATAGGAAACTCGGTTGCACCGATAAGGTGACCAACGGTCAGATTGACATTCTCGGTGACGCCGATCCAACAATCTCGGTGGTACCGATATTGTGAATTTGCGTAACACAAAGTTGGCAACCTAAACTCGGTGGCACCGGAATGGAATCGGTTGCACCGAAGTGGCTAGGGTTTGGCTGAGTCTGTCTGAGTTTGGGAATCGGTGGCACCGAGTGGAAAGTGTTGGTTGCACCGATTTTGAATATTTGGCTATGGACAGACTTTTGTGGAAGAGCTTGTGGGTGTTTTTGGTAACTATCACTTGTGCACGTATGAGCATTTTGTTCACCAACAAAACCTTACCCCCTTTTAATAGTATTGGCTTTCCTATGGACTCAAAGTGATTTCTCACAAATGTAAAATGTAGAGTCCTCTTTCTTGAAGCTTGGCCAACCTATTTCCTTGCATCTTGGGGTATTCCACAATCCTTTTGCCAACCCAACTCTCCATGGACTTTCTCTGAAATACACTAGGTAAAAGTATTAGTCCAGGAGACAATGTATGTTGTCATGAATTATCAAAACCACCAAGGGAGCATGTTGTGCTTTCAATCTCCCCCTTTTTGGTAATTGATGACAACATACAATCAAAGCTTCAAATAAAGATATGCACGGATACAATGAAGACTTTGAGAGACACATGACTTAGATTTGCTCCCCCTAAATGTGTGATTCCTTTAAAGGATAGTTGCTTTGGAATGCATGGACACACATGTAGTGGAAGGGATATAGTAAGTCATATGTATCTTGGCTATATGCATCAAATATATATGAATGAGATGCATCCTTGTTCAAGACTTCACTCTTGCAAACAATATGTGCAAGAAGCAAGAGATCATCTTGACCAAAGATATGATGCATATACTTACCTTGAGTTCTTGAGCATTCTTGTAGTAGAAATACACTTGAAAAAAAATGTTAGGAAACACAAGAGTATTCTACCAATCAACAAGGCAATAGAACTCAAAAGTACCGAGATATGGAGAACATATAGAAGATAGTATTTCTTAAGATTGATATGTCTCCAAAATCATTTCTTTCTCCCCTTAGATATGACAATATTAAAACATCCTCTCCCCCTGAATCTCAGCATGTAGATATTGGGATTGGATAGGGTGAGAAAAGTAAACTTCCAACTCATCTTAGATGATCCTCCAAATATATTTTTCTCCCCCTACTTTGATATTCTCCCCTTGTTTATATAAGTATGAATATTGATATTGGCTCTCCCCCTTGATCATATCTCCCCCTTTGCATAAGCATGTATCTTCCTCTTTAGCATGAAGCTTTGGTATTCTCCCCCTTTGGCATTAATTTCCAAAAAGATCAAACACAGGAATAGATACAGGGATCATTGATAGGAAGGGATCCTTGAGAACAAGGGTCATTGAGTGTAGGGTTCATGGAAATGAAAACTGAGGGAATCATTGAAAAGAATTTCTCTCCTAAGTTTAGCTTTTGTTATTCTCCCCCGTTTTTTTTAAAGAAGGGATCATCGAAGTAACAAAATCCTCACTTGAAAGGGCACAAAAGAAACATAGATTTGCATCAGCGATCACAAATAAGAAAAGAAAACAAATCGGTGACTCCGAGACAGATAAATCGGTGGTACCGAGATCTTGTGGTGCAGCTTATCTGCAATGTCGGTAGAACCGAGAAATATGTATCGGCGTCTCCGAGGTTAAAACAGCAAAGGAAATAAGGGACCAAGTTTCTGTTTTCAAAGTGTCAACAGAAAAAAAATTCAAAGGGAATGTGAAGGTTTTTACAAAGGGATATCAACTAGAGAAGATTTGAGTGGTTCCAAGAAGTCTTCGCAAAATAGAAGGTGAACCATCTAAAATACTTAACTAGATGATGGGCGGTGACTAGGTCACCTATATTAGAGTATATTGACTTAGGAGCCAAGCAAGGATACTTGATCATAGGTCATACTCTACGTTAAGCTCAAAATGGGGTTACCATTTATCGATTAAACATATTAATGTGTTCATATCACTTGAGTTGCTTTAGCTCATGACTTGGAGTAAAGCCTTTTCAATGATATGAATACATACCTTTGAGTGATGTTGATGACGTGGCTTGTAGGTGAACTTGTTGAGGATGCTCGAGGTTGATGAAGATCATCTTGAGTTGGGAGCAATCCTTCTCATTCTAGTACACTAGTCACCTACAAAAGTTAGTCATGCAAGGAAGAACAATAGATATATCCATTTGACATGATACTAATTGAGATTTTGCAATTATGATCAGGTATATGTCAAGGATATGTTTTTTTGTTGTCTTCTTCCTTTCATCATCAAGAGGGGTTGTGGATACTTGGTCAAGACAAGATTGCTTATGATTGGAGTTGGTTGCAATCTTGTGGAATGAAGTTCTTCCAAGTACCTACAAAAGATTAGATGCAATACAAGGGAGCATAGAGTTCCATGGCACAAGATAACATGTTATGGGTACATGGAAATATCAAGAAAGCTCATGCCCTTGCATGCATCCGAGTGAGTCTAGCTCAAGTTTGAAGCATCAATGATGTTCAACTCACTCCTCAAATAGCAAAATGTTTTCTCATCAAGTGGCTTGGTAAAGATATCGGCCAATTGCTTGTTGGTGCGAACATGCTTAAGATTGATATCTCCTTTGGCAACATGATCACGAATGAAATGATGTCTAACTTGAATATGTTTAGTTCGAGAATGTTGCACAGGATTATGACCAATTCTAATAGCACTTTCATTGTCACAAAGCAATGGAACATTTCTAACATGGATTCCATAATCCTTAAGTGTTTGTGTCATCCATAACAATTGTGCACAACAAGATCCAGCAGCAATATACTCAGCTTCGGCAGTAGATAGAGATACCGAGTTTTGTTTCTTGGAGGACCAAGATACAAGAGATCTACCCAAAAATTGACAAGTACCCGAGGTGGATTTTCTATCAACCTTGTCACCGGCATAATCCGAATCGGAATAGCCAACAAGGTTAAAGGAAGATCCCTTGGGATACCAAATGCCAAAGTTTGGTGTTTGTATCAAATATCTCACAATACGTTTCACGGCCAAAAGATGACACTCTTTAGGTGCAGCTTGATATCTAGCACACATGCAAACACTAAGCATAATATCGGGACGAGTGGCACATAGATATAGCAATGAACCAATCATAGATCGATAAACCTTTTGATCAACCGGTTCATCCTCCTTGGTAAGGTCAACATGTCCACTAGTTGGCATGGGAGTTTTCATACCTTTGCACTCCTGCATGTTGAACTTCTTGATCAAGTCCTTGGTATACTTAGTTTGAGAGATGAAAGTTCCTTCTTTCGTTTGCTTGATTTGCAAACCAAGAAAGAATTTTAGCTCACACATCATAGACATCTCATACTTCTCGGACATCAACCTTCCAAATCTTTCACTAAATTGTGGGTTAGTAGATCCAAAGATAATATCATCCACATAGATTTGGCACACAAATAATTCACCATTAACTCTCTTAGTGAACAAGGTTGCATCAATTTTACCAATTTCAAAACCTTTTTCAATGAGAAACTTCGTTAAGCATTTGTACCAAGCACGAGGGGCTTGCTTAAGACCATAAAGGGCTTTACGAAGCTTGTACACATGATTAGGTTTCTTAGGATTCACAAAACCAGGTGGTTGCTTAACATAGACTTCTTCTTCAATCTCACCATTTAAAAAGGCACTTTTAATGTCCATTTGATAAAGCGTGATATCATGGTGATTAGCATAAGCAAGAAGAATGCGAATAGCTTCAAGTCTAGCGACGGGGGAGTAGGTCTCACCGTAGTCCATACCTTCGACTTGCGTATATCCTTGGGCTATGAGACGAGCCTTGTTTCGTACGACTTGACCGTCTTCATCTTGCTTGTTCCGAAACACCCATTTGGTTCCGATGATGTTTTGCTCATCCTTGGGCTTCTCCACGAGTGTCCACACTTCGTTCCTCTCGAAGTTGTGAAGCTCTTCATGCATCGCGTTCACCCAATCCGCGTCCTCAAGAGCTTGTTCTACCTTTAAGGGCTCCATACTAGATATGAAGGAATAATGCTCACAAAAGTTAGCTAGGCGAGTTTTAGAGCGAGTGATTCTCCCTGTTTGTATGTCACCAAAGATTTGGTTTAGGGGATGGTTCTTGGTCACTTGTGCTCGAACTCGGGTCAGCTTCCGATTGTTGGATGGTGGAGCTTCTTCTTCATCATCATCTCCTTCATGTTCGTTGTTGTTGAAGGTGTCGTTCCCTTGAGGTGGTGGTGAAGGTGGTTGTGGTGGATCTTCATGATGTACTTCCTCCTCTTCATCATCGTGTCGTGTACCGCTTGTGGATGCCTCCATGTCATGTTGTGGTTCACCTTGACGTGAAGTAGGGGCTTCCACTTGAGTTGATGAAGTACTTTCCTTCACCTCCATGGGACGAATCTTGCCGATGGGCAAATCTAGGATAGCTTCTGGAGGGTCCTTATCACCTACATCATTTGGCAATTGTTCGACTTGCGAACCATTAGATTCATCAAACTTCACATCTACCGTCTCTTCAACTTTTCGAGTGAAGTTGTTGTAGACACGGTAAGTGTGAGAGTTCGATCCGTAACCAAGTAGGAATCCTTCATGAGATTTAGGAGCAAATTTAGTACGACGATGCTTATCAAGAATGTAGCACTTTGAGCCGAATACCTGAAAGTATCCAACTTGGGGTTTGTTACCGGTGAGTAGCTCGTATGCCGTTTTACCGAGAAGCTTGTGCAAGTAAAGTCGGTTTGTGGCATGACATGCTATTTCCACGGCTTCTGCCCAAAAGTGTCTTGGCGTCTTGTATTTGTCAAGCATCGTTCTTGCCATCTCAATAAGCGTTCGGTTCTTCCTCTCAACAACTCCATTTTGTTGAGGCGTGTACGTAGCCGAGAACTCATGTGAAACACCTTCTTCGTCAAGAAAGGTATCCACATGGGTGTTCTTGAACTCCGATCCGTTATCGCTCCGAACCTTCTTGATCTTCACTTCAAACTGATTTTGCGCTTTGCGAGCGAAGTTCTTGAAGATCTTTTGAACCTGCGACTTATCATCAAGAAAGAATACCCACGTAAATCTGGAAAAATCATCAACTATAACTAGACCATAGGAATTTCCACCGAGACTCTTGTAAGCATTGGGACCAAAGAGATCCATGTGAAGTAACTCGAGTGGTCTCCTAGTAGTCATGATATTCTTAACGGGATGACTTCCACCTACTTGCTTTCCAGCTTGACAAGCACTACAAAGTCTATCTTTGTCAAAGATAACATCTTTAACACCAAGTATATGATCACCTTTGATAAGCTTGTCTAGATTACACATGCCAACATGTCCTAGTCTCCTATGCCAAAGCCAACCTTTAGAAGATTTTGCAATGAGACAAGTGCGAGGTTTGGATCTCTTGGTGAAATCGACAATGTATAGATCACCTCTACGGAAACCGGTAAAGACCATTTTGTGCTTATCTTGACGAAACACTTGGCAATCTATTTTCGTAAATAGCACATTAAAACCAAAGTCGGCAAGTCTAGATACGGAAAGAAGATTGTAATCAAGAGATTCAACAAGCATAACATTTTGAATAGAGCTATCATGGGATATGGCCACCTTACCAAGACCAAGTACCTTACCCTTGGAGTTGTCTCCAAACGTTACGTACCTTCGCGGTCCATGGTTTGGTGTGATCTCTTCAAACATTTCTCTATCTCCGGTCATATGATTGGTACATCCGCTATCGAGAATCCACTCTTTTCCTCCGGACATGTAATCCTTGAAGTTTGCCATGAGAATTAGATTCTTCATGATCTTCTCATACTCGATGTCGAACAGCTCATCTTCATCATAGTAGCCATGTTCCACATTGTCATCATCAAGTGGGAAATCCTCGTCATAAAGAACAAGAGATTCGTTAGGATGGTGATCATGACAATGTTCAAGTTTATGAATGCGAAGGGCCTCCATAATGATATTGTTGATAGTAGTGACATCTCCTTTAGCACGCATGAGATCTCTAAGCTCAAATAGACAATCATCAAACTTAGGATCACTAGGCGTCATTTTGTGGAAGGCAATAATTTTATGAAGAATTTCATCAAGATTACTTAGTGAATAACTTGGATATCGTTTCTCCAAGTCATTCCACAAAGTGTAAGCGCATACAAAATTCTTCATTTGATTGAGCACATTTCTAGGCAAAGCTCTAACAATGAGATTAACAGTTCTAAGATTGCATAGCATATCAACTTCCTCTTCATGTGTGGGATGCAAAGGATCAATGGGAGGTACATAGGGGCTCTTAACAAATTTGCTCAATTGAAATTCATTAAACAGCTCAAGCATCAAAGTTTTCCATTGACTATAGTACTCTCCATCAAGAATGGGCACTCTACAACTCAAACTCCCTATACTAGACACATCCATCTTCCTCCTCGGTGATTAAACTGAAGCAATGGAGACCAATGCTCTGATACCAATTGAGGGATCACAAGAAGAGTGTCTAGAGGGGGGTGAATAGACAACTAGCAGGAAATTAAAACCTAACCTTTTCCCAAGTTAATTGGTTGGCAGATTTTAACAGTTTTAGCAAGTCTAACAGCCCTACACATGCATGTCAACAAATATGGCAGCGGAAAGAAAAGACATTGCACATGAAGTAAAGGGTAGAGATAGGAAGATCAAACGCAATTGGAGACGCAATGATTTTTCCCGTGGTTCCGATAGGTGGTGCTATCGTACGTCCACGTTTATGGAGTCTTCAACCCACGGAGGGTAACGGTCGCGAGAGTCCACGGAGGGCTCCACCCATAAGGGTCCACGAAGTAGCAACCTTGACTATTCCATAACGGCTTCCGTCCACGAAGGACTAGCCTCACTATGGGTAGATCTTCACGAAGTAGGCGATCTCCTTGCCCTTACAAACTTCTTGGTTCAACTCCACAACACGAAGTAGGAGGCTCCCAAGCGACACCTAACCAATCTAGGAGGCACCACCCTCCAAAAGGTAATAGGCTCGGTAATGACGATGAACTCCTTGCTCTTGTGCTTCAAGATGATAGACTCCTCAACACACAATCACTCTCTCACAGATTTGGCTTGGTGGAAGAGATGGGATTGGTGGAAAGCAACTTGGGGAGGCTAGAAATCAAGATCCATATGGTTGGAGTGGAAGATCTTGACCTCAACACAAGGGTAGGTGGCTCTCTCTCAGAAAACTGGATGGGGCAAGTATGGAATAGTTCTGAGTGCTTCTCTCTAGGGTAGGTGGTGGTGAAGGGGTATATATAGGCATCCCCAAAAATCCAACCGTTACACACAAAATGACCAACTCGGTGACACCGATGTGTTAATATCGGTGGTACCGAAGTGACCAAAAGGTGGCAACTTTTGAATCTCGGTGAGACCGATATAGGAAACTCGGTTGCACCGATAAGGTGACCAATGGTCAGATTGACATTCTCGGTGACGCCGATCCAACAATCTCGGTGGTACCGATATTGTGAATTTGCGTAACACAAAGTTGGCAACCTAAACTCGGTGGCACCGGAATGGAATCGGTTGCACCGAAGTGGCTAGGGTTTGGCTGAGTCTGTCTGAGTTTGGGAATCGGTGGCACCGAGTGGAAAGTGTTGGTTGCACCGATTTTGAATATTTGGCTATGGACAGACTTTTGTGGAAGAGCTTGTGGGTGTTTTTGGTGACTATCACTTGTGCACGTATGAGCATTTTGTTCACCAACAAAACCTTACCCCCTTTTAATAGTATTGGCTTTCCTATGGACTCAAAGTGATTTCTCACAAATGTAAAATGTAGAGTCCTCTTGCTTGAAGCTTGGCCAACCTATTTCCTTGCATCTTGGGGTATTCCACAATCCTTTTGCCAACCCAACTCTCCATGGACTTTCTCTGAAATACACTAGGTAAAAGTATTAGTCCAGGAGACAATGTATGTTGTCATGAATTATCAAAACCACCAAGGGAGCATGTTGTGCTTTCAGACCCCCCCTGCGCGGGTGAACTGATGGGCCGGCCCAGTGGCCATTCTGCGTCCTGGGCGCTGTTTAGGCCTTTGGGTAATTTCCCTTTCCTTTTTCTTTTTCTGATAAACTCAAAAATCCCTAGAAAAATCATTCTAACTCCAAATTGGTTGATTCAAAATCCTAGGTGGTCCTAAAATCATGGCCTAACCAAATATGTGATTTACATATTTTTTCCATACAATATTCTCTGCATCACCAATAATTTTGTCATTTCTTTGATTATGAAGCCTCCTTTTTAAATCCCTAGGAGATTCAAATCAACTCTAAATGGAGTGATTCAAATTTCCAGAGACTCCAAAAATCTTTCTAGCTATGGTTAAAATTTTTCCTATGCAATATTGTGCTAGAACATATAAATGGCTCATTTTCCCTTTATTTCATCTTAGGAAAATTATGGGAAAATCCTCCCAACTCCAAATTCAGTGAAACCACTTCCTAAAATCTTCTAAAATCTTGCCCTATTTGTTTGGTGCATCCACCCATTTTTATAAAAATGTTATGTGTAGACTTCTTATAGGAGCACCAATTCCCCTATTTCCACCATTCAAAGAGCCTCATTGATCCAACTCTAGTAGAGTCATTTTAGGTATTTTTATTATGACCAGAGATGTCCAAGAAAAATAAATCTCCTATTTATAGGGAACTTTTATTTTCTGCTTGTTGTGTTGCTTATTGTGGTTGTTTTCGGCGGTAGTTGACGAAGTAGACGAAGTGCTCGGAGTTGGACGGGAAGCGTGTGAAGACCTCAAAGACTTTGCTAAGCCAGGCAAGCAACCCCTTGACCATGTTTAAAGAAACCATTTTATTGCATGGCATATAGCACCTTACTGTTGTTGTGTTGATCATGATAAATATGGTGACCACCTCTATGGGTTGCCTCCGTTACTTTCCTCGTTGATACTTGCATGACATAACTCTACTTGCACTTAGAGTTGTGTGGGTGGGAGGTATATAGGATGCTCAGTAGTGCTACGCAAATGGGGCGGGATTATGCATGGTGATGGAGACAAAAGTGTTTTCAAAGACTTTTTGAAAACCCCGTCGGGTGCCACTAATGCCCGAGGGAGATGTTGAGCTAGGTAACCACTTGATAAAGAAGTGGTGTACCGAGGCAAGTTGAGTGTGTGTGTTTTCGAAAACGGATTAGATTTAAGATTTGTCGACCGTCCCAACCTTACATGTACAACCACGATACCCCTTTATGGGACAGGGCTTTGTTGATTACCTTGGTCGATGCTAGAAGAGAGCCCGCATTACTAGTGGAGGGAGTGACGTGGTCACTCTCTATACGGGGTCGTGCCTAAGAGGACGACCATGGGCTGTTTTTACAGACACCGGGCACACCGTTGGTCCCTTCATGGATGATACTTGTGATGTACATCATGCGGGCTGTGTGTCAACGAGTGGACTATTTGTTTAGTGTCGTCAAGGGAAAGGAATTGTTCGGGTGATTAGCTCGGGCATGTGATATACCGCGAGTCGTGGCTTGACACGGAAGTTCCCCGAGTCTTGTGGGTAAAGTGTGCAACCTCTGCAGAGTGTAAAACTATTCGAATAGCCATGTCCACGGTCAAGGACAGTTGGGTGGTGTTGCTTAAACTACGTCCAGATGTTCGCACAAAACTTGGTGTGAGTGTGTGACAAAGAGATACTTGAGCTAAGTCGGAAGACTTGATGCAATGGTTGAACATGTGATGTTCAAACCCTGCTTATGTTGATATGTGTAACATGTTCATATGCTACATCTTGATGCATGCTTTTACAAGATGATTGATCATGTCATTGCACTAAAAACTAGCTTTCTGCAACTTACCTACTTTGTGCTATATCATGCATTATTAAACCTTGTTCCAAACATGGGTTGCTTGCAAGTACATTCAAAGTACTCATTGGCTTGCCACTGGTTATTTTATTGGCCAGGCATGAGAGAACGGGATGTAATGAAGAGTACCTTGGTGACGAACTTGCAAGCTAGGATGCTTCCCAGTCAGAATGCATGTAGGGTTAAGGCAGATGGCATGGGTCCACGCTATCGTTGAAGATTTCCGCTGCGAGTTTATGAAGACTTGGTCTTAAAGGCCATATTTGAGTAAAACGGTACGTAATGGATGTAAAACTCTTGTTACTCAGTTTTTGTGTGCTCAGTGAGCATTGACCTCTCGGATCATTGTGCACGTACATTCGGTGATCACGACCTATGAGTCGGGGTCCCCACAGGATGCCCAGAAGAGGCGAGGGTAATAGTGAAATTTTTTTAGTGTACCAAATGAACAGTTGAATGAAAAATACCTTGGCATGCCATTTGATGTGGGTGTTTCAAGGAATGGTGTATTCAAATATATTGAAGATAGATTGTGGAGCAAGATCCGGATGAAAAAACTCATGTCGATGGCAGGAAAAGAGGTACCTGATAAGTCAGTTTCACAATCTATTCAATGCCTGTTGAGGGGTTTGTGTGAACACCTCACATCTATGATCAAAGCCTTTTGGTGGGGGAGTAAAAGGGGCCAACACAAGCCATAGTGGGTGTCATGGGACACGATGAGCATGCCTAAAACATGGGGGATCTGGGTCATGACAGGTACTCATTCTTTTGAATGGTGGTGTTGCCACTAACCTTTTTACCTCGGAATTGGTGGAATTCAAATTCCTTCGGACCTTGCTTGACATAGTCCTTAGTATGATGCCAATCTCTTAGTCTGTTAGGATGGACCTCTTTCAAGGACTTCAAAATTTTCAATCTTGCGTTGCTTGCAAGATAAGCTTGGAGAACCCTAGAGAACCCAGAATCATTAAGTGCAAGAATACTTAAAGCATTGTACTTCCCGAAAGTTTAGTTTTTGAATGCAACATTTGGGACTCATCCATCACAAATTTGGAGAGCAATCATTGAGGGGCGCGACACCCTTAAACATGGGCTGATTAGGCAAATTGGCAATGGTACATCCACTGAAATATGTAACTCCAACTAGATCCCAAAACAGGAAAATATGCGCCCTATCATCTCGCGTGTGAATCATCCACCGCAACTTGTTTCAAAACTACATGACACCCCGAACGCCACATGAAACATCGAGATTATCAGACAGGTCTTTCTACCTTATGATGATGTGGCAACTATGCATATTCCTATTTATACTCGCAATATGGAGGATTTATGGTCTTGGCACTTCAAGAGTTCACTGATATTTTCAGTACGGTCGGCGTATCAGATGATTGTGGAACAAAAAAGCATCGCGAAGATTGGCTTGATGAACGGTCAGACTCCTCTAATAATGCAGTAAATGAGAAGTCTTGGGCCACTCTTTGGAAGGTTCTGGTACCAGCAAAACTTAAAGTTTTCCTATGGATATTGGCCCAACATTCATTACCTACTGAGGATGTTCAAAAACATAGAAATATATCCGACGGAGATGGATGTTCAGTTTGTGACATACGTGACTCTTGGAGGCACAACCTTATTGAGTGCTCAATGGCGAAGTGTGTGTGGGCATTGATTGACTCGGAGCTTTTTGACCAGATGATGGCCACGATGAAACCTTCTGCTAGAAATTGGTTGTTTACTTTGATGGATGTGCTTTCACATGATCAGTTCACCCGGTGACGGTAACCCTATGGGCGATATGGACTGTGAGGCGCAAACTTATTCACGAAGGCATTAATCAAAGCCCTTTGTCGATGCATCTCTTTATAACCAGTTTTATCTCCGAGCTTGAGAAAGTTCACCATCCAGCACCACATGAAACAACAGTGCCTTCCGGTGGTTGCCTCCTCCACTAGGTACAATCAAAATTAATGTTGATGCGGTCGTTGGACGCAATTCAGGATCAACAGCAGCAGTTTGTCACGACAGGGATGGCGGCTACTTAGGCTCATCGGTTCTAGTCATCCAAGGCTTGATCGACGCTTCTTCTTTGGAAGCTATTGCCCGTAGGGAAGCTTTTCCTTAGCAGAGGATTTCGGTATGTGCCACTTATTCATTCGTTCGGATTGCAAGCAAGTCGTCAACCACATCAACCAATGCACATGAGGAAACTACGGAAGCATCATTATAGAGATTAATGATTAATGTAAAACATTTAATTCGTGTGTTTCTAAGTTTGAGTCAAGATCTTCAAATTTTGAATCCCATAGGTTAGCTAGGTTTGGTATTTCCCTTTCTTCTGGTAGACATGTGAGAACTTTTAATTCATGTGTTTCTAAGTTTGAGTCAAGAGCTTCAAATTTCGAATCCCAATAGGTTAGATAGGTTTGGTATTTCCCTTTCTCTTGGTAGACATGTGTGGCTGGGGGCTCCTCATGATGAGAACTCCATTCCTGTAAACATTATTTCAACTTAATAAAGCCTAGCTGCTTTCGCTAAAAAACACTAGGGGACCAAGTGGGTTGCATTTCGAAAGTCCATTCAATAACTATTTTTATGCATTCATTCCTCGTTCATTCGCTCAGCCTCGGCTCGCTCGCTCCTAGTTTTTTTCGCTCGCCTGTGCTGAGCTGCTAGTTCAAAAAATAACCAGGCCACAGTTTTTTTGTGATTTTGAAACTGTTTGTAAAATAGAAAAAGTTCACGTCTTTAACATAAATGTTCATGCATTTAGAAAATGTACACGAATTCTAAAAATGTTCATGAATTTGGAAAAAATATCATTTAAAAAAAGTTCATGAATTTGAAAAAAAATTGCGGCATTATGAAAAAAGGTTACGGATTTGAAAAAAGATTGGCAGTTTAAAAAAAGTTCATGGATTTAAAAAAAGTTCATCAATTTAAAAAAAATCATCAAGGAACGGATCCAGGTATATGCCAACGAACAAGGCTTACATTTGTGCCCAGAGCTGGGAAGTTTCCTGACGGTGTTCCGGTGTATCAGTTTGGTAGCGTGAGTGGCTATTGCAAGACCATGGTGTCGGAATCGGGGCTCCGCAGACCCAAGAAAGGTTCGAACACAGGGGTGCACTCGCCCTCCGATCCTACTCAACCCCGCAGCTACACACACCCTCCCACTGCTCTCACCCTGGGGAAACAAACAAAGACACGCGATTTACCCAGGTTCAGGCCACCTTGCGGTGTAAAACCCTACTCCTGCTTTGGGTGGATTGGCCTCGCGAGGAGGTTCGGTGATGAACAAGTACAGTGGTGAGCGACCTCGCGAGGGCTCTTGGTTGTGGGTGGTTCGGTTGATCTCTCCCCCCCCCCCCTCTACGGTGGAGGCTAGTCCCTATTTATAGTGGCCTTGGTCCTCTTCCCTCTCGCACAGGCGGGAAGGGATCTCACAGCGGCCAAATTTGAAGGGGGACAGGAGGTACAGCTTATCCTGACTAAAGGTGGTCTTCGCCTGCAAAGCAATTGGGCGTGACGCAGGGGTGGGCTCGGCGATGACATACGTCCTGCCGAGCTCGTGGTCTTGGTCTTGTTGCACCGGAAGGGAAACCTTTGGGGGATCCCTTGGGAACCCGCGTATGTCCTTGCTTCCTTAGCACCAAAGGGGAAACTTTCCTCTCTGCGCCCGCTGGCCTTGGTCGTCATCGCTCATGTCATCACTGCCTCCTGAGGCCAGGTACCTGCATAGGAATCTCCGCTCCTCGGGAGGCCACCTGGGGAGGCCGCTCCTCTGGAGGTCTTGGCGCCTCTCCCCTCGCGAGGCTGGGGCCCTCGCGAGGGTCTTGCCTTGGGGGATTTATCGCCAGGCCGTACTGGGCCGTCGAGGTGGGCCACGCGCTGGGCCGCAGGTAGGCAGGTCTGGGTACCCCCGGTCCCAGAACGCCGACAGTAGCCCCCGGGCCCAAGGAGCGCTCGGGTTGGCTTCGGGGCGAAGCCAAGGAAGGAAGGCCGAAGCGCCGCGGCCCCCAATCGCCTGCGGGCCAGGGTTGACGCATGGCGCCTGGTAGGTCACGGGACTCCTCCTCTTCCGTAAGGCCTCGGGAACCACCCCGAGTCAAGTTGACGCGAAGCCGGTGCGCTGCGTCGGTCATCATTGCCCTTCCTTGATTGACGCTGCCCTCTTGTGTTTTCCTTCCTCTCCGGCCCATGCTGAAGTGAACCGTCAGGGGGAATGAGGCGACGTGAGACAGAGCTGCCCGCGGGTCGAGCACGACACATGGCGCCCGAGGAGCGTGCGTCGCCTCCACTCCCCACGACGCCTCGGGGACCGCGGTTGCGCCTATAAACCCGCCTCACCCGAGTTGCAGTGCCATCCTCGCACACCTTCCCGTTCGCCACCTTCACAGGAACACCGCCCTCTCCCCCCTTTCTCCTTTTCATGGCATCCAGGGGGAGCACTGCCGACGCCGGAGCGGGAGCGGGATCTTTGGCGCCGCCGCCATCTCCTGGGGGCGGTGGGGATCAGCCTTCAAGACCGGTCCAGGCGCGCCGGCGCTGGACCGCCACTGACGAGTAAGTGTGTCATTGCCTCCGCCTTTTATTGCGAATCATGTCTGGCTCGCCAAGTCTGATCACCAGCCCCTTTCAGGGCGCCAACGCCCAAGAGGCGCAGGCTCGACGCGCTTCAGGGCGAGGCGGATGCGCTCAGGACTCAGCTGCAGGGCGCCGAGGCCACTCTCCAATCCACGCTTCGGGGTGAGGAGGACGCCAAGGCGGAGCTGGCGTCCCTCCAGGCCCAGGTCGAGGGGGCCGCTAGCGCCGTGTAGGCAGCCAGGCAAGACGCGGCGCTCACGAAGATGATGGAGGCGCAGCGCGCTAAGCAGTACCTGGACATCGCCCGTCGTGCGGGCAGCGCGGTCCGCCGGTTCGTCAGGGAAGCCCCCGCGCTGCCGTGTGCACACGGCGACGGGGGCTACCTCAACTTCTGCCACAAGGTGGTGGAGGCGCTGGAGTCTGGCATCTCCCAGGTGGATGAGGACATCGAGTCCAGCGCGCGCGACCTTCTGGATAGTGCACTGACGCGCGTCTTCTCCAACTTGCATCGCCACGCCCCCGCGCTTGACCTCTCCCGCGCGATGGAGCCGGTGCCCGAGGAGCTCCGGAGGCCCCTAAGGGACGAAGTGCGCGAGCATGTGGAGTCCCTGGTCAAGCGGTTTGCCCAGGCGGCGTTCTCCGAGGAAGGCGGCAGCTCCGGAGCTGAGACCTTCAGGAGCCGCGACGGAGACAGCGCCTCCTCTGCCTGAGCTCCTTTTTCCTCATTCCTGTTGCATCAAGAACCATTTGGCCCCTGGAGGGCGTTAAACGTTTGTATTATACCTTTGCTTTTGAGTAGTAGTTGCCCGATGTGCTCGAAGCGTCCTCATTCCTTCTGCGAGGTTTTTTGTTTTCCTTCTCGCGCCCCCGCATGCTTCCTTGTACCTGTACTTGCCTTGCCAGGCCGTCGCTTTGCCTCGGACCCTCCTCAGGGGGTCTCACGGGAGCGCCGAGCAGCCCCTAGCGATGGCTGCCCGCTCGAACCTTGCGAGGCTGACGTCCTGAGGAGACACGGGCCGCGCCGGTGCCGGGCTCCCAGGGGAAGTGCCACGAGAGCCCGACTATCCCTCTTCTGTGTTGTCTTTCCTTTCCCGTAGCGCCGTGCCGGCCCCGCGAGTGCACGCGGGAGGGGTCATCTCCTTCATGTTCGAGCGCCGGTGGCACGAAGGCTCCTAAGGCGCGGCACTTAGGGGTTCGCCTTTGGTGCTCGAGCGGCTCACGTGGGGGAGGGCGTCGCTCGCGAGGCCTGCCTCCCGAGGCCTCCCAAGGGAAGTCTTGAACTGCAGGCGGCAAACGTTCGCCCGCGCCTGCAGCCCGTAGGGGGGGTGTACCCTCCATTTCAAGCACGACGGGGCGGCGACGCTCTTCGTCGAGATCCTCGGGGAAGACGGCGGGTGCTTGGGGTGAACTTGCCCTTGGCGACGGCCGCAGCACCTCCGACGGTGGAGACACCCTCTTCGGGGGAAGCTCGGGCGATGATGACTACGATGAGCCTCCACGTCGCCGCGCCCGGACCAGGGAGGACGCCGAGCCACCACGCCGCCATGCCCACGCCCAGGAGGAGGAGGACTCCGACTGAACGCGGGCGGCGCCAAAGCCAGGCCTTAGGAGTGACGATCCTTGGGAGACCGTCTTTTGCTTTTATTTCTTGCATCAAGAACCATGGAGAGCCCCGTGGGGGCGTGTAATGAACTATGGCGCTTGCGCCTTTATGTTAGCGTTTTTCGTTTCGCACCCTAGCATTTATGTCGTTGCAAATTGAAATGTTTCCGCTCGTCACGATTAGGATAACTTAGATTGGCGTGCTTGCAGTGGGTCCCTGCGTCGCGAGGGCGTGCTCCTCCGGAGCTTCTTTCCTCGGCCGTCCTTCTTCTGGTGACTGTGGGTTCGAGACCCCGAGCGAGGGTCGATCATCGCTGGTATGCCGGGTCACGATGCCCGGCAAGGCCAGGAGATGGGCGCTCCTGAGGCCGGGGGCCGGAGGCAATATTGCCTACTGGCTCGCTTCGAGAGCGTCGCGCGAGGATTAGGACGCCAAGGTTTTGGCGAGGTGTGCACACCGTGTCCAGCCCCCGCTCGCGGGGCGCGCGAAGGAGAGAGCTGGCGGGTGCCAAACCCCCTTAAAAAGAAGCTCAAAAACGAGAAATGCTACAAGGAGAAAATTTCCCACCCCTTTTTCGAATAAGACGCGAAAACTTCAAACTTCATTCCAAAAATTGGCAAATTCGGCTACAAAAGAGAGCAAAGAACAGCCATGTCCGGCACCTAAAACTAGTCTTCGTCTTCCCCCAGCGCGGAGCATAGGGCCTCCACTGGGCGTGGGCATAGTCATTGAAAGACAGTGTCGTCCGCCAGCACGGAGCATGGGGCTTCCACTTGGGCATGAGTGGGAACCCCTCCGCGTCCTCGGGGGGATCCGGGCGTATACAACCCACTCATTAGTACGTGAGAGTGTCACGGTTGTAGATAGCTGGGCGAACCCCCAGGCACAAGGCTCAGGAGTTCCCAACTCGGTTCTTCAGTCACCCCACGCATTTTGGCACGGTTGCGCGCCCCTACGGCCCAAACATGAGTGCATTGCTCCCCGCGTGACCGCGGGATTGCGCTCCCACGGTCCAAACATGAGCGCAACACACCTTGCGCAACCGTAGGAGTATTGTGTTGATATAGCCGCCTCGGGAGGCGTCAGGGTGCCAACCAAGCCGCGTCTCAGGGTCCTCGCTGGGCCCTACCTCCCGAGGATTGTGCCGGCACCCCCCGAGCCATGGGGCGCATGGGGCCCTTAGGAGCGTGACCCGATTGGCGCGGTGCCCTCGCGGCGCCTGCCGCGCGTGGCCCGCGCCTCTCGCGTCCTGCCGATCCCCTAAGCGACGATTCCTGCGGCCCCGGCGCCCGGCACTGCGTTCCCTGCTCGCGAGGGTGCCCTCTTCGTTGCACCGACCAAGCCATGTGCTTCCATAGTGGGAGCCCCCGGGCTCGACTTGAAGAGGGGCGCCGGGAACGGGCCCCCTACGCCGAGGGGGTGGCTGTGCCTGCGGCGAGTGCGGGACTCGCGGCGCCGACGCCTGCCACGGCGCCGCTTTGAATGTAGGCTACCGCGTGAGGGCTCTGATTTCCCTCTGGCTCCCCCCCGGGCAACAGGGCGATGCCGTCATGGGCGCGTGGCCCGCGAACCCGCCTGCGTCGAGCCTCTACCCGAAGTTGGCCGCCCCCACCGCCGCCGCGAGGTTGGCCGCGTCCATCTTGGCGAGGGTTGTTGCCGTGGGCATCCTCCACTCCTCCGCCTTGATTACCTCCAGGTTCGACGGCTTGAGCTGCCCGGTCCCTGCGTCGGTTGGCGCGCTCACGCCGGGAAAGCCTGGGCGGTCGGTGATCCGCCGGGTCGTGGGAGCGTGCGTTGTGGCGAGCGTGGAACATCCCGTCACTTCCTTCATGCGTGCCTTCGTGGGGGCCGGGCGGCGGACCGAAACCGGTCACTGGGACCCTAAGGAGAAGGAGTACAGCGCGGGTCGGACCCTGCTCAGGCTCCTCAGGTTGGGGGACGGGCGCGTCATCGCGCGACGGTGGAGACGGCTCGCTGGCCGAGCCCGCCGCTCCTCGCGCCGGGGGTCGGAGAGGGAGGTATGGAGCCAAGGTCCTTCTCGCGACAGCGACAAGCTCGGCGATGTGGTCGGCCCAGGCGTCGTAGCCCCCATCCGTCGGGCGATGGCGAAGCAGCTCGCTTGCCATGAGCAGTGCGTCCTACGCGTTCAGGTCTCCCACGTAGACACAGGCTGAGGAGGACCTCACGGGAGGTGCGGCAGGGCGGGCACTCTGCCACAGAGGGGGCGCGAGGGGCCCGGCGGCGCATGGGTGGCACGAGTGGTGACGGTGGTGGCGTCGCCGGTGGCCTGGTAACGGCCATCCGACACCGAGCCCTCGGGGCGCGCGTGTTAGGAGCCGGCCATGGGGTTGGTGAAGCGGGAGTCGTCGGAACCGAAGGACGTCGGCGTGCCCCCTACCTGGCGCGCCAAATGTCGGAACCAGGGCTCCGTAGACCCAAGGAAGGTTCGAACAAAGGGGTGCGCTCGCCCTCCGATCCTACTAAACCTCGCAGCTACACACACCCTCCCACTGCTCTCACCCTGGGGAAGCAAACAAAGACACGCAATTTACCCAGGTTCGGGCCACCTTGCGGTGTAAAACCCTACTCCTGCTTTGGGTGGATTGGCCTCGCGAGGAGGTTCGGGGATGAACAAGTACAGTGGTGAGCGACCTCGCGAGGGCTCCTGGTTGTGGGTGGTTCGGTTGATCTCTCCTCTCCCCCCTCTACGGTGGAGACTAGTCCCTATTTATAGTGGCCTTGGTCCTCTTCCCTTATCGCACAGACGGGAAGGGATCTCACAGCGGCCAAATTTGAAGGGGGACAGGAGGTACAACTTATCTTGCCTAAAGGTGGTCTTCGCCTGCAAAGCAACTGGGCGTGACACAGGGGTGGGCTCGGCGATGACATTCGTCCTGCCGAGCTAGTGGTCTTGGTCTTGTTGCACCGGAAGGGAAACCTTTGGGGGATCCCTTGGGAACTCGCGTACGTCCTTGCTTCCTTAGCATCAAAGGGAAAACTGTCCTCTCTGCGCCCGCTGGCCTTGGTCGTCATGGCTCACGTCATCACTGCCTCCTGAGGCCGGGTACCTGCATAGGAATCTCTGCTCCTCGGGAGGCCACCTGGGGAGGCCGCTCCTCTGGAGGTCTTGGCGCCGCTCCTCTCGCGAGGCTGGGGCCCTCGCGAGGGTCTTGCCTTGGGGGATTTATCGCCAGGCCGTACTGGGCCGTTGAGGTGGGCCACGCGCTGGGCCGCAGGCAGGCAGGTCTGGAAACCCCCGGTCCCAGAACGCCGACACATGGAAGGCTGTGTTTCTTTCGTATTTGATGGAAATGAACCAGATGGCAAGACCATGCTAATAGCTGATATAAATTCAAAGCTCGAGAGAAAGAGCCGTGTGAAATTGAAGTCATAAAAATATGTTTTTTTCTTGATTTTTTGTAATAAAAAACTTGCTAAAAAGTTTCAAGTGTCCATATGCGCATGTGGCACTGGCATCTACTTCAGGTCATGAATATGAATTCCGGTACTTTATATATGCCTGTGTGTGAACACAATAAATTAAAAAATTGAATAGTTGATGCAGAACTGTTTTGATCTACGGTAGTTGCCTATTGAGCTCAATTTATTCCCTTGAGGTTTCTTGTCGCTATGGTAAGTCTATTTTGTACAAAATGTTTATTCTTTTTCAACAATCATCAAGGTGAAAGAGGGTCCTCACCTGAATATATTTGAGTAATATATTCAGACGGGGATCCTTAGCCCCTCGATGATTGTTTGAAAAGAAAAACTCTGCAAAAGGTAAACTCGAAATACTACTGTGTTCATCTTGTGGTGCATCAACTGCATATATCTGACAAGCACCTATCAGGGTGGTATTGTAAGTGTTTTCTTGAAGATGCTGCAAGTGTCGGCAAGGAAAAAAATCGAGAAGAAGGGCAAGGTATGTGAAAGCGGGCATAACTGACATTGGTTACTTGTTTATTGTAAATTTTAGTTTCATTCTGATTCGAAACACAAACTTATTGCATTTTTTGTTACCGAAATCATCACTGCCAAATATGAGCACTGGATTCAGGGACGAAGCTAGAAAAAATGGTCACTGGGGTCAACCAATGTCCAATGCCCGCTATAGCGCAGGCTATGGCGTGCTCACGCCAAGCAATATAAAGAGGAAAAACCAAAAATATGCCCACTACAACACAATAGAAATAACATCCAAGGGCAACATGAAGACCGAAAATATGCAACTAGCCAATGATACAATCAGTATCATAATAAAAAGATTGTCATACTAAGTACTGGTTCCGCGAAGTCATAAAATCATTTGTTTACATATTCAAGGAAAAATGAGCGGAAAAGACTTCTGACAATTTCATTTGTAACTTCCTGAAAAGGATCAAGAAAATAAATCTGTCCATATCCTTCTAGTCCTAGCCTCCTAGAAGTAGCAAAAAACTTAAACCCAATTACCCAAACTTAGTAATTAACCATCTCGAGAGAATGAGTTGTTAATGCGTGAGACAAAGAGAAATTGAGAAAGAGATTGGAGTACCTGCCTGAGAACTGCCGACGAGGAGGGCAAGTGCCAGGTGGGCAACCGACAGTCGGAGATTAAAGATTATGCGGCGGCGGCGGCCAGCCGGCATCACCGTTGAAGATTAGGGATCGCCGCTGTCAGGGATTAGGGATGGGGAAAAGAATAGGGCAATAGGCGAAGGCGACGAGACGGAGAGGCGACCTTTCCTTTTTTTTTTTTTTGAGACAAGACGGAGAGGCGACCTGATGATGGCGAAGAGACGAAGTTATCGAGTATACATCTACAGAAATTGGAGACCAAACGTCAACATGTACCTGTGTAAGCCTAAGCCACGTCTTATGGGCCAAGCGCCTTGTGTGTTGGTGCTTTGTAAAAGCTGCACACCACCATAGTTTTTTTATCTTTACGAATTTACGTATGTTATGGGCTGAGAGCCTGAGACTATGAATAATTGGACATTAGACGTGCTGGGCCTGGGCTGGGGTCAAATAATTTTTTTGGCTGGGGTCAGACCCGGTTTTGCTAGACGTAGTTACCTTCAAATACTCGAAGGCATTGGGGTCAATTGACCCCAGCGACCATACTACAGCTTCGTCCCTGACTGGATTGAATGAAAAGCCTGCAAACCTATCATCAAATTCAATCATTTATACCATGTCGTCGCCAGCGCAGACAACCCCGGGAGTCCTGACGAACTTGACGCACCTAAGCTCGACCTCGGGTGCATCTGCACCCGCGCTCACGAAAAAAATCAAAACAAATACTAAAAAAATTCAAAAAATTCCAAATTTTTTTGTGTGGTACATATTTTGATGCGTGAGGTCCGCTCCAAATTTCAACTTATTTGGACATCCGAGCAGCTCTCAGCAAAAAAGACAAATCGGGGTCTGTAAAAAAGGTTTACTGTTCACGAATTTTTTTGACCCGATTTGTCATTTTTGCCGAGAGCTGCTCGGATGTCCAAATAAGTTGAAATTTGGAGCGGACCTCACGCATGAAAATATGTACCACACAAAAAAAAATTGGAATTTTTTGAATTTTTTTAGTATTTGTTTTTATTTTTTTCGTCAGCGGGAGCAGATGAGCCTGGGTGCAGAGTTGAGTTTTCGCACACACAGGTAGTTTTTAACCATTCCCTCCGTTCAGAAATAAGTGACATGGCTTTGAACTAAAACGACCTCGGTTATTTTCGAACAGTGGTTGTATATTATTAGTTTACAAGTGCACACATATTAGTTTGTTGTGCTGCTTGAGCAGGGACTCACATTGGATCCGGTGCTCACGTATGGTCTATAGTAGGGAGGGCAAGAAATATTGAGATGTACACGTGGTTTTCCGATCTAGGACTAGGGGTTTCTTTTCTTTTGGTCCTGGAGCCTTAAGAGATGGTCATTCCTTAACGCGTACTACCTCGTTGAAAATATGCAGCAACCAACACGACCTTCTATTGCATGCGATTGAGCTCAATTTAGTGCAGGTGCCACACTCTTGTCGGCTGTCGTCGAATCCTAGCTAGTATATCTTTTGCCACCGCTGATCAAGTTTTATATTTTACTTTTGCGGGTAAATCCACAAAGCTTCTTCACGGTCATCAGATCGAATTGAATCTTGATTGCTCTCTATGCTGATTCCCTTAGAAGCCGGTAATGTGATCATGGCTCGCTTGGACGCAATATCTACGTGCGCGCGTCGCATATATTTACTCTTCTTTTGTCGGGGGAATGGCCTCTGAAATTCGTTTTGGGTGATCTTTCGGAGGACTTCGTGAAGATCGACAAGAATATTGCCTGCCCCGCAAAAGGGAAAAAAGAGTCAAACAAGGCGTCGTGCTAATGACAGGTGACTGATTCCCCGCCAGTTCAAAAGCTCTTATTTGTAGCAAATTCCAAATAGGAATACCCATTTGTTCCGAGTTCTGACTCGTAGCCAAAGGCAAAGCATTATAGAAAGTCGAATTTCAGCTTCACGTTTCGCTTGCCGACGCTGTCGGGGCTAGTCGCATGCATGCATGCGCCACCGACCGTCGAACCGACGGGGTTCCCCCGTGCATGACTAATTGATGATCCATGCAGCCAGCCGGTATAGACGATGGATGCGACCAGTCAACGCCCAATTAGCGTACGCATACTGCATGAATGACAGCATGCATGCATGTACGTCAGGTCAATGCATTCTCTTTTTTTTTTTGCGGAGAATATATCTGGTAGACGCAGACGCCTAACGGGTAGCGCTGAACCATGGTTGCATATCATTGTTTTTTTTTGCGGGGAAAAACTTGGATTACTCATCAGAAGTTGTTACAATCATTGTCGCATAGTTGTGCAACGCCCGTAGGTCCATTGCCAAGCCATACAGCATTTCGACTAAACAATCTATCATTGCACCCATGGTTTAAACGAAAAAAATGTTAAAAAAAGAGCTTGCCACATAAAAAAGATCAGCATATTAAAGAAAGATGAGTTTAGTGAAAGGACTGTTCAACAAATGTAGTCGATAGGTTTGCAGACACAAATTGTTTAGCATTTATAAAAATGTAAGCAGTTTTTTGCATGTATGTATGATAGTTATGAAGAGGATGTGCGTTCATTGTATTTGCATCTCCTTGATGCTTCATTTTGAGTCAACAAAATCCATCTTTTGTCGAAAAAATGTAAGCAGTTGTACAATATCTCCTCCATCCCAGTGACAGTTTCATAAGAAAAAAACAATGACATAGTCTCCAAGGTGACATTTTGACCTTCTCGCAAAAAAAGTGACACTTTGACCAATATTATTTACACATGAGTATGTCGTTTGTTCTGCAAAATAAAATACCACACATTAGAAACTATTTTGGTCAAAATAAGATAACTTGGTCAAACTTGCCTAAGGTGAGGTGTGGCAAAGTGTGGCGAGGTGTAGCTAGGAACCAAACAACCCCTTAGGGTTAGGAAAGTTTGACCAACTTAGGTGGATTTTTGGTTCAAGCCATACCTTAGGCAAGACACCACACTAGGGCCTCACTTTACATACATACAAAAGGTGTGCCAAGATTCCCTTTTACTTGCCAACTTGTGTCTCTCATTTTGTTAAACCAACCTTAGGAAAGTTGGCAAAAATGTGTGGATAAATGTGACAATCCAGGGCATAGAACGAAACATCCCCTGAATGTGAGAACTTTTCTCTACAAATAAATGCAAAATTCTTGGAAAATGATGAAACAACTTATATTGTGAAACCGAGTGGGTAGTTTAAAATATGAAGAATGCACTTTGACAATACCACCACATCACATATGCAATAAGCGTGCAATCTTTGCAAACAAGACCTGCAATAATTGCAACACAACATAGCTAATTGTGTATGCAACAAGAATAATACACATGGGTTGCAACATGAAAGGAACATATGCAACATCAAACATATGAAATAATTGACCCCGCACCGTCTTTATCACTGTAACTGGATTCACCACCTTTGGCCTCGTCAGGCTCAACGTCGTTGAGCCAATCTTGTTCTTTGCATCAAGTTGTCTTGTTCAAGTTTGATGATCGACCAAGGTAAAAGAGTTGTTCTAAGTTTATTTTAAACTAAATAAGGTTTATATTAGATCAATACAACATTGGATACAACCAGATATAGTTAACTTCCCAAACATAAAAATGACAATGACTATAACTGCGACTTTATGCCTTAAAATTCCTGCCAAAGCCACACCTGAATTTGGCGTTATCACACTACTATAGCTCTCAGGCAATGGACAATAGTGAGAAATCCAACCACTGAAGTATCTACAAAACCATTTGAGGAACAAACCTCGTTGAATTGCCGCAATAGTAGACCGCCCAATATGATGGAGATTGGCAATCACGCTCACCGTGTTTTAGGTAGGCAACTGCGCTAGTAGCATCGTGCCAAGACGACATATTGCTCGCAAAGGCTTGAAGGAAGTGGTTGTCAAAGAAGAGGATGTTGCCGCCGACGATGCACATTGAACCACGTTGATAGACAACACAGATAGTCAACCAATTGTCCATGAAGAACATCTGGTTCAAAAAACTCTAGGGCTCCACAGTAACGCTGCACCAAGCGCTACCGAGAATCTATTGGAGTTGGAAACTATTAGTTGAGATGACATCATCACCACCATTGAAACGACACCACCATGAACAAGAAATCTAGTAAAAATACTAGAGAAGATAATCCCTCCCCTCCGCCTCGTGACTCATGATGTTGGAGCGACAGTTTGGGATGAAGGGGAGATGAGATTTAACTTTTTGATGGCTAGGGTTTCGTCACTGGAGAAGACCAGGATTTTTTTTGAAACAGAGGCAAAAGCTTTGCCTTTTTCATTAATTAAGAGGAAGATGGTTTCTCAGTTAATTTGTGGAAAACCAAGCGAAAACCGATACATCGAGGGTTAAAACCCACATGGACTCAAACCACCAACAGAGATACCATAGATGGCACACCACAACAAGCCATCCCACAAAACCTCAAGCGGACTACTCCTGAAATAACAACCACTAGAGAAGAAAGCATGTGGTAGTGATTAACATTTTGTAGGGTTGTCCCCCAAGGCGACATTAATCCGATGGTTGACCTTCTTGATCTTCTTCGCATTGACCGGGCGATACAAACCTTGGATAATCAGAGTCAGACCTGTGAGCAACTCACTGAAGTCATGCAAAATGCCCTCGCCCTCAGTCGCCAAGGCGCATCCCTTGGCAAGACCCCTCACTTCAGCCAAGCTAAATTCAGTGGCCAAGCTATCCTCGACACCTTGGTCACCATCTTTTTCCCTCAATGATGCTAATGCGGCTAACATAGAACCATGAGCATCCGTAAAAGAATAGCAAGGTCCCTGCAAAGAGGCCTGGATGGCCCCCAGTCACCATCGGAGACCTCCGCCTGCTCCAATAAGCTTGTTGCACGGGCCAACAACAAGCTCAAAGGGCGAAGTGCAACCACCACCATGGATTGCAGATCAGCAGCAAAAGGAGCAAGCATTAAGTTGGTTGACTTTGCCACAACATCATAACCATCACAGCCTTCACCAGAATCTTAAGAAGACCTCGCATACTCTGGGCCGTGGACGTTCGTTGCTGGGGTAACAACAGAAGCCCAAGAGCGTCAGGCTGATGAAGGAGAGGGCGGAGTTGGGGGGTCATGCGCATTGCAGCGAGCTCTGACAGCGGAAATGCGACGACGACAATCCTTCTCACAGTGCCCAGAGCGTAGGCAAGCGAGGCAACGAATCAGGTCGCAAAAAGAAGCAACATTATGATCCGGAGCCAATCAACGAAAACAATGGCCGTGAGTTCTCCGCCTAAAAATAGCAGCTTGCACAAGCCTCGCACCACGACTCGCCGAGCCATCAGAAGCTTGGCTGCAGTGCGGATGGTCACAGGGACGATGCTTTTGCCCCACGAAGATAAAGGGACCATCCCCTGCCAGTTCGTCAACTGCCGCTGCTGGAATGCTGGGAAGTGGTGCAGGACAACTCGACGACACCTGGGCAACACCATGATAGGAGTCCTCCACAGTAGCCGTGGGCGACTGCGGCGCCAGCTCTGGGAAGCGGACAGTGCCAGCGCCATGAGCTAACAGAACCGGAGGCTGGGGAGCCACACCAACTTCAGTCTCTTGTCCACCGGGTGGAGGCAGTTGCAGCATCAGGTCCTCGACAACATCCCCGCGGTGGCCGGAGACGGGTGGAGGCGACTGCAGGGTCTATTCGTCACCCACCACGACAACAGGCTGAAGCAGCGCATCGCCGATGTGACACCCCCATTTTGATCATACGCTAATCATACACGCAAATGCGCACGATCAAGATTAGGGACTCACGGGAAGATATCACAACACAACTCTAGACACAAATTAAAGTCATACAAGCTTTATATTACAAGCCAGGGGCCTCGAGGGCTCGAATACATAAGCTTGAATACAGACGAGTCAGCGGAAGCAATAATATCTGAGTACAGACATAAGTAAACAAGTTTGCCTTAAGAAGGCTAGCACAAACATCAACATCGGATCGAAAAGGCAAGGCCTCCTGCCTGGGATCCTCCTATCCTACTGTTGGTCGGGGGCAACCTCCACGTAGTAGTAGGCTCCATCGGTGGTGTAGTAGTCGTCAGCGGGATCATACGACTCCTAGGCTCCATCATCTGATCGCAGTAATCGTATCGAGGGAAAAGGGGGGAGCAAGCAACCGTGAGTACTCATCCAAAGTACTCGCAAGACTTACATCAGATCCATACTAAAATATGCATCGGTATCAAAGGAATGGAGCTATATCTTTGGACTGACTACAGAAATGACAGAATAGAGGGGGAAGACCTAGCCTAACGAAGACTAGCATCTTCAGGGTCTTGCAGCATTAGAAGAGTGTAGATTAGCATATTATAAGTAGCAAGTTTATTTAGTAACGCCCAGAGATTCTTCCCCGACTCCCTGTGAGAAAGCAATCCCGGAGCAAAAAAATTCATTTAGTGTCACAGTATCCAATTCTAGTTGTAAAAGACCAGGATACTTTCCGAGCATCTGTTACCGTGGACACGGCTGTTCGAATAGATATACTTCCCTGCAGGGGTGCACAAGCTTACCCAACACGCTCGATTAACTCCGGCCGGACACAATTTTCTTGGTCATACCCAGCCTCGGCTAATCGATACGCCATAGTCCTACCTAGGCTCAACAGAGAGGCCAGCACGTCGGTCTACATCCTAAATGCGAAGGAGTCATGGGCCAATCGCCCTTTGCAATCCTGCGTGTTACGTGGACGGTCGGTGTCAGTCCTGGCACCTCTTAATACAAAGACGATGCTTACGCAGGCCACCCGGGCGCGTGCCACTCAACTGTGGCGTCTGAAGAACTTTCGGGAGAATGTACGACGCAGAGTGCCCATACTTATTCCCGGGTGGTCAGTGCGAAAAAGGCCAGAGGCCTACTCAAATCACATATCCAAACCCATTAGTGCATTTGTAATGTGCGGCAACGATCAGCGGTCCACGTCCTGTGGTCCCGTCGCCCCGACTCGAGGACTTCGGCAAGTGCAACACATGCCTGGCCGCGCCTCGTAATTAACTCGTGGGTACCCTCTAGGGCCGACCCGTCACCAACATGGTTCTGGGGTAAAGTCATAGTAACTATGTGTCCATAACATCAAGGGGGATATGAGGAATCACCCTCGATGGATTCCACTCGATGTAACCGTCAAGGTGAACTTGGAGGAATCACCCTCGATAGGTTCACACTTGAGGGGTTGCACGACAGAGTCGTATCGGGAGTGGTGAAGGAGGAAACACCCTCCGTTAATCACGACCGATTAACTACACTATAGAGTTATCATCAGGAGTACATTACGAGGTATCACCCTCGATACTCGATAGTAATGCTACAGAGTCGTACAACTAGGGGGTGTGCGGTGATGTGTTGGTCTCTGCACATCGATCATGTTGATCGGGCCATCTGGTATTAAAGCGGGGGCAACAGGGACAAGGTAAGGGGTCACTGTTGTATCACTACTCAACCTATTAAGCATATAGGATATCAAGTAAAGTAATAACAGTAGGTTGCAAAAACAGGCTATGCATCAGAATAGGTGCTATCGAACAACAATAGAATAATCTAATGCAAGCATGAGAGAGAAAGAATGGGCGATATAAGAATGATCAATGGGGGTTTGCTTGCCTGGAAGCTCTGCTGCAAGTGGCTGGATGTCAGCAGCATAGTCGTACCCGGCAACAGCGTCTCGGTGTCTACCGGAGAGAAGAGGGGGAAGAAACAATAAATATAAAGCAGACAAATGCATCACGATGCATCACATGACAACATGCAGTGCTAGGGGTGAGCTAACGCAGTGCTAAGTGTTATACACGGAGCGGGAAACTATCTGTGGATATTTCCTGGGTCTTATGCATTTATCGGACAGATGAATCGAAGGGGAAAGTTCCATGTTCATCATGCTAGAGGCATGTGAAAGATGAATGGATTGCATATTTGGATTCGTTAGATTTTTCTGATCAACTTTCATATATAAATTATTTTCATCTGAGTTATAAATTATTTTATATGTTTTTTAAGTTTTAATAATATTCTGAAAATTATTAGATTTAAATTAATTCAAAAACATTAGGCAGAAAAGGCTGGGTGCACCCGGTGTAGTGCACCCAGAGGTGCACCAATGGCCGATAGGTGGGGCCAGTCAACTGCCCAGTCAGCAGTTGACTGGTCCACGTTGACTGGTCAAGCGGGTCCACTAGACCCACCTTCCAGTGACTGGGCTTGTCCAGTGAGCGAGTTGACTGGTCAACTGGGTCTAGTGGGACCCAGTGGTCAGCGTCTATTAGTTTAACATAATTTAAATTACATTAAATTAGCTTAATTAGGGTGTGGGCCCAGGCTGTTAGTGGGTTAATTAGTGCCTAACCTAAACGCTATAGTGCACAGGCCCGCTGTCAGAGGTTGTTAGGGCTGCGATTAGCTGGCTAATGGTGGGCCCCACCGGTCAGCTACCCATCGGCCTTTAAAACATGGTGGCGCGCCGACGATAGCCACAACAGCGGCGGCGAGGCTCGGAAAACGTCGTCCGGTGGCCAAAATGCGCGCGGTTGGGTGCTTTCGAACGGGTAAAGCATCGCGCGTGAACTGCTGGCGTTAGCTCGCGCGGGGGTGGTCGGCAAGGGCGTCAGCGACGAGCCGTGGCGGCGGTTGCTTTTGGACCAGAACGGGCGCGCGTCTACGGGATGCTAACGAGCAAAGCAAAAGGGCCGTGCGGCCTCTGGAGCTCACCAAGAGCACGTTGGTGCTACTCAACCGAGCCGGAGGGGCTCGGGTGCACGAGCTGGCTAGCCATGGCGGCGGCTAGAGCTCGAAACGGCGGCAGCACTGCACAGGCTCGAAGGCGAGCAGGAAATGGAGGGAGGAGAGGCGGCTAATTTTTTTTAAATAATACATTTTTTTTATTAAATTTGAAAAATAATACACGGATTCGAAAAATTACAGAAATAATACGGCCTCGTCCTACCGTGGGCCGACAGGCACTTGTCGGCCAACAGTAGGCCGACTGGATCCTGTCGGCCTACAGTAGGCCGACAAGTGCCTCCCCTGGCCGACTGACCTATCGACTGGCCTGCTGGGTAGATTAACCCCCTAGTCGGCCTACAGTAAGCCGATTACCCCTAGTCGGCCCATAGTAAGACGATTGGATAGCAAATTTCGAAATACAAATTTATCACCTAATAAAACCATATTTCGGACAAGATATTTATCCCACCACTTCTCGCTCGAGCCTGGCCTAATTTTCCGCAACACTTTTCCATAATATGTTCCCGGCATTATCCTTCCCGCGAACCCTTTCCCGCCATCCTCCTGCCCGCAAACCCTTTCCCGCCATCCTCTTTCCCACGAACCCTTCCTTTCGCGCCAACTTATTTCCCGCCAACCCTTTCCCGCCATCTTCTTTCCCGCCAACCCTTCTGTTCCCGCCATCTTCTTTCCCGCCAATACTTTCCCGCCATCTTTCTCTTCTGAACCTATAAAACCCCCTCCATAGAAAGGTTGGTAAGCAGTGCAGTGTAGTCTCGTCAAGATGTCCCATTATCCTTTCGATCGTAGTTTCCACCCAAGTATGTCGAAACGTCTTCTGAGGTTAGCCAGCAATTTGGAGATAGACAATAGGATAGTTCCATGGGACGAACTCCTCAGTAGTGACACCTTACTGAATGAGTTGGCTCACGCATTAAGTAGGTGCGGGTGGCCTGCAAGGACCTTTGAGGAGATACGAAAAGAACTTTTCAGGTTGCATGGAAGGTGGAAGAAGCAACAACATAAGGGTGAAGCATTCCTAAAGGCTGTAGCAGAACATACTTATTTATGGACCCAAGACAGCGAGGACGAAGACGATATCTTCATGCCGAGCACCAAGGCCAAGACACCCGCATCGTCGAAGGGCAAGAGTGCCGCATCGTCGAAGGGCAAGAGTGCCTCATCGTCGAAGGGCAAGAGTGCCGCATCGTCGAAGGGCAAGAGTGCCTCATCGTCGAAGGGCAAGAGTGCTGCATCGACGGAGGATGACGATGATATCTTCATGTAGTTTGTATGCTGTATTATTTAAACTCAGTCGTACCGTTTAATTCAGATGTACTTGTATCTTAATTATCTGTAGCAGTCTCTCCGGAAATGTAACTCGATTAACAGTGCGAATGAATAGAAATATGTCTGTTGCATACACAGGTAGAATATGTCTCTCGCATACATAGCTAGATATAAGTCTGTCGCATACATAGTTAGATATAAGTCACACACATACATAGGTAGAATATGTCTCTCGCATACATAGATAGATATAGTGGCACACAAGCATCAGCCACGTCGTCCGCCACGTCGTGGAGGTGGTGTAGTCGGCGTCGGCCACATGTACCTGTGGGGTGCCCGAACGTTACGGGGAGGAAGCTCGGACCCGTCGTGGTCATACTGTGTTTCCTGTGTGGGAGGTGGTGCAGGAGTCGAATACATGTCCATCCACTCGTTGTGCTGCGACAAGAAATCCTGTGTGTTATGCCCACCTTCAGGGTCACTATCCCACCCGGATCCGGACATAGACGCGTCATGTCCGTACCCCGACGCCATATATCCGTAGGCTCCTACGGGAGGGAGGGAACATAAGTAATGACGAAATATGTAGTCCCAATCGATATTGAAAGGAATTATTGCGCGTGAAACATACCTGTAGGAGGAGGTTGCATCACGAAGCCCGGCGTGGGACCGTGCTGGTGTGGTCGTGGCCGAAACACGGAGCCTGACGTGGGATCCTGCTGGTGTTGCCACGCCGAACTACCAGCCTGGTCAGGAGTTGGTGGCCTGGGCGTCCACTGCTCTGCTAGACGTGGACGCGGGTCATGTCGGTGATGTGTGGGTTCTAGCTGACCAGTCGAGTGACGCGGCTGCTGCTGGTGCGTGGAGTGACGCAGGGGGCATTGTAGGGGCTGTTGGTGAAGAACGTCCGAAGTGCGTGTGCACGTGATAGCCCGATACACAGCTCGCAGCCTTCCCTCAATGCGAGTCATCCAGTTCTGGATCTGAGGCCGATGAACCATTAGAGGCATAGACGACAGTGAACGCTGAAAGTTGGACACCTCCTCGCCAAGTCCGCGAGTCAACTCAGCCTGAAATTGTCACGACGATTATTAAGTATGCACGGCGAAGTATGTAACAAGTAGATGCAGTACTTAAAGAGAATATATCTTACCGCGTACTGCCTAGAGCCCGAAGTATCATAGCTCGGGTACATATCCAACGTAGTAGGGGCAGGTATCTCATCTAGGTGAGTGTGCTGAACGATGCGTAACCGTGTTCCGCTCATGTACCGCCGTAAATAGAGATTGAATTCATCGAGATCAAAGGCGATATTCTCGTGCCACAGATGTGTGCTCGCAGTCTCCCATTGTGTAACGTAAGGCTGCACCCTAACTAGCCACTCAGCAGCTGTCCTGTTAGTCCCCTTCCTTGTGAGCCTAAAATTATGGTGTTTGTTAAACAATGAACTAATGATTCAGTATGGACAATTGTGAAAGACAATGCAATATTGAATAAATAGACAATACCTGTGGATGTCTCCTTGCAGCCGGGCCTCTGTAGGGGGAGGTATCTCCAACTGCTGAAGACCAAATTGCCTCATAACCCTCTGCTGAGCCATCTCCTCGACGAAGATATCGAAGATGATCTTCGATTTCGTCATCCAGTAATTGTTATCTCTTGTGCATAGCACAGACATACCGCCGGGGAATCTTGCATCTATCACCGCTTGCGTGTACGGCTGCCAGATCCCCCCAGTGTACGTATCGAACTGCTCGTTTAATGCTGTGTATGCTCGCCTGGTCTGATGACCAGCATAGCGTCTCTGTGAATAACAAAAGTTAGATTCAACCATAGTGTACACAAAGAAGATAATTATAACACCAGACATACCCTGCGACGTGTCCAACACAGACCGAAAGTAGGCATGTCGATGCCGTCAGCATCGAACATGGTATCCATAGGCTCATCAACACGTACGTCCGGTCGTCCTATGGAGAACCTCTCCCACGACCATAGTTGCAGAAATAGAGGGCATCCAAGAAGGGCTGACGTGGGTGCCGTAAGCTGGCAGGCGTTGCACATACCTCGGTATGTAGCCGCTAAGACAGCCGAACCCCAACTCCTCTGTGTGATCTGATCTGGCGTCTCAGCACTCGCGATCTCCAGTGCAATAGGGATGTAGAGCGCGTTAATAGTGGTGACATGGTTCTCTGTGAACATCACCTTGCCGAGAAGCCATAGTATATATGCCTCCAGACTGCGAGTGATCTGTGTCGCATTCAACGGGACCCTTGGATACCCCGGGAACTTCTGGATCTGTATTGAGCAAAGAGAAAGCATTAGTACATAGCGAAGGTATATTCTGTAAAACCAGATGCCTTCAGTTAGTATGCAGCAGGGGAACTAACCTGGAAATGGCGCAACCATGCATACTTAGGTCCGTGATTATCCGATGTCAGAGCCGGAGCATGGTCATAAATACCCGCGAAACGTTGTGCAATACCTAGCTGCCAATCAGCCGGTGCCTCCAACGGTCCTATGGCATGACCTGCCAACGGTAGTCCCAGCAAAAGTGAGACATCCTCCAGAGTAGGAGTCATCTCTCCCCAGCGGAAGTGAAACGTGTGGGTCTCGGGCCTCCACCAGTCCACTAAGCATGTGAGCAAAGAGGCGTCGATGGCGAGGCATTTGGAGGTATCCGTCGACTCAACCAGACGCGCAAAAGGTAAAAGGCCAGCCCATTTCATCCTGCATGTCAGGATAATTCAGTTAGTGTGTACCATTAATATACAAGCTTGATGAAAATAACTAAAGCACGTACCGCTCAACCCATCCCTCGTGTATCTTCCAGTCTTCCTTTTGAGTGCGAGTGACCAGGTCCTCAAGGTTGCGCTCAGAACCTATCGTAGCACGATGTTTTCTATCAATGTCTGGATCAAGCAACCACATTCCCGCCATTCCTGCACATACAAATTTCAAACATAGTGCCACATTTAATACAAATTTCAAACATAGTGGCACACTTAATACAAATTTCAAACATAGTTCCACACTTAATACAAATTTCAAACTTAGTGTCACACTTAATACAAATTTCAAACATAGTGCCACACTTAATACAAATTTCAACATAGTTCCACAGTGAATAAAAATTTAGAACTTAATGCCACACTTAATACAAATTTCAAACATAGTGCCACACTTAATACAAATTTAGAACATAGTGCCACACAGCCTAGCTTCTTCCTCTCCCTCTTCCTCCTCTTCCTCCTCTTCCTCCTCGTCCCCGGTTGCCTCGTCCACGCCCAGTACCACTGGCAGTGACGAAAGTGGGACAATTAGTGTCCCTATGGCCAAATTCATTGCATAAAATGCATTGCATAGTGCGGCCTCCTGCTTCAGATTCATCCATATCATTCCGGATGCGCTGACACTGTCGTCTACCTCTACTTGTACGCATATTCCCTGGGTCGGGAATGTACCGCCTTTCAACAGGATTAACGGTGTTGAAGTTACCCATTGAGCGAAATCCCAGCAACTCACATGTCCAGGTATTGAGGACGGACTCTTTCAGAAAATATGGAGACACAAACGAGATTGCGTCCATTCCAAGCTGCCCGCAAGCAGCAAGTACATGGGAGCATGGTAGGTGAAGCAACTTCGGTTTGTTGCATGTGCACTCACACGTTGGCCAGACTTCATTTCCAATTTTCACCTCATGCGTCCTCAGCTCATTTGCACAGCCGAATTTGTTGTTAGCTAAGCGGACCTCAAACCTTCTTTCTTGATTACCAATGGGGACTACAGTGTGTGACCTGGCCTTTTCCATCTTTTCTTCCATGTACTTCATAATCCTTTCACAGTAACGTGTGCTTGGGTTGTTCAAGATATGCTGCTCTGCTTTTTGACGTCTATCTCTGAAATACTTGACGGTGCCATAGAAAATACCCTCAACGATTGCTGTAAGTGGCAATGCCCGGTTTCCTCTGAGGACAAAGTTGTATGTTTCTGCGAGGTTGGTAGTCATGACACCGTACCTTGCTCCATGTGTGTCATGCAGCAAAGACCACCTCTCCAGAGGCTCATGCTCTATCCACTGCTCGAAGGTTTTAATCGACCTCCCGAGCCTTCTCCTAGTACCAGGTGGGTCAAATCCTGGCAAGTCACAAAGCCCAACAGGCTCCTCCTCCACGGCCGTTGTTCCTGTTGCTAATTGTGCTGCTACTGCTTCAACATGTGCTCTCACCGCTGCATCTCTTGCAGCTTTCCTGTCCCTAACATGTCTCTGCGTGCACACATTAAGTCTTTCACGTATCAAATTGTACTTCCATAGCTGGTTCTGCTTGCAGAGTTTTTTGAACAGATTCATCAGGTTCTTATTTCTGAACTGCGAGAAAAAATTAGCCCCCAGATGGCGCATGCACCAACGGCTCTGCAAGTCCTGCCATGGAGTTTGTTCCTCAGGACCAGGGTTTGTCAGTGTCTTTATCGCACTGAGTATACCTGCATGCCTGTCATGAAGGATGCACACATTGGGCTTATCCTTCACAGTTGCTATTTTCAATTGCCTGAAGAACCATGTCCAACTTTCAATGTTCTCACTCTCCACAAATGCAAATGCGAGTGGGACTACTTGATTTTGGCCGTCTTGACCAATGGCTGTCAGGATCTGACCCTTGTACTTGCCAGTGAGAAAAGTGCCATCTACACATATCACCGGTCGGCAATGCCTGAAAGCTTCGATGCATACACCGAAAGAGAAGAACAGTCGATGCAGCACCCTCACAGTTGGGAACTCTGGCATGAAGAGGTCCTGGATGTCGACATAGGTGCCAGGATTCCGGTCCTTCAGCGTGTGGAGGAGCCGGACAACTGAGTCATATGCATCGAAATAAGAACCAAATCTGCTCTCAAGCGCCCTTTGCTTAGCCCTCCAAGCCTTGCCATAAGAAATTGTGTACTTGAACCCGACGAAGACTTTTGTCTGGATAGCCTTCACTTCCATCGCTTTGCTCTCCACTATCTCACTGTAAAACAACCGAGCAATAAGCGTGGACGAAAGGTTGCCATGATCTCGAGGGATGCAGGGAATAAGACATGTGTGATGAACTAGGTCACTGATCACCCAACTTGTGCCATACTTAGGGAGATAGCCGTGCACCCTGGCGGGACAATTTGCGTTGGTGCATACCATTGTCAAGTATTTCTGACTTGACACATCAGCTCTTAAAACCCTTTGTGTGGACATTGCCCATTGAATGATTGCGTCCTTCAGAGCGTCCTTGTTGGGATACATAGCACCCGTCGCAATGTTGTTCTGGTGATAGTGCTAGGCAGAATCATGCCCATCGTTCACGGTCATTGCAGATGAGAAGTCATGATTCCAAGAAGCAGGATTCGGGACCTCCTCTGCATTTTCTTCTTCATCCGACTCGTCGGAATTATCGGCATGACCACTATCAATATCGGTGTCTTCTTCTTCCATGATGTTCTGCATGTGCCCATCTACCTCGTCAGCGTCCGCCTCGCCACTGTAATTACCATCGGCATTTCCTCCTTCTACCTGACTACTCTGCCCTTGTTCGTAACCATCATCTCCAGCATTTGACATAGATAACATCATCCCGTCACTGCTTTGCCCAGGATCGTAACCACCCTGGCCTTCAGGCGCAATTACCTCCTTCACAACGGGAAGCACTAAGGCACAAGGATTGCATCCCCTACTTTCGCAACCTTGTAACCAGCGCACCCACTGAGAGTCCCGCTATATTGGCCTCAAATAGAAGAAAATGTTCGAACTTGACTGGGTCCACAATGCATGAACACCCACGGTGTGCGTTTCAGTATTCAGCCCTAAACATGCTGTCACCCATTCTTTCAACTGACTAAGAGACCATGTTTGAGGGTCGGTCAGTGGCACCTCTATGTGCTCAAATTCACTCAGATCAACCCCAATCTCATTTGTTTGGACATTACCAGGACCGTAGAAAAATATGAACTTCACTACATCAGACATCTCGGCTCACCTATAAAATTATTTAACATGGCCAGACAACTGTTAAACAACATGACAAACTACAAATATTCGCACTCCTAAAAATTTGACAAGTACATATATTACGGAATATTAACAGAGCTAAATATTGAAAGAACTTAATATATTACGGATATTACCGGAGCAACTAAAAATACTAACAGACCTAAATATTTGACATCCACATATAATACGGAATATTACCGGAGCAACTAAAAATACTGACAGACCTAAATATTTGACATCCACATATAGTACGGAATATTACCGGAGCAAATATTCACACAACTAAATATTAGACATCTCAATATATTACGGTTAATACTGGAGCAAATAACAATATTCGCACACCTAATATACTACAGGAGCAACTACGACAGAAAAAATGTTTGTTCAATTATACCCTTGAAGCGTGCGAACCAACGACGAACGGCGGCCTTCAATCACCGGAGCCGGAGCTTCACCTCCACCACACTGTCGGAGCTTCACCTCTACCAGCTCCACCTCCACCACCAACACAACCTCCACCACATCCACCAATATGCTCACCACCACCTCCACCAAAATGCTCACCACGACCACCACGAGCTACCCCATCAATAGATCGAGGTCTCCCTCGCCTCCACCAACTATCTACAATGCATCCACGGTGGAAATTCGGCAAAAAATGGGCTGATTTTGGTGTACAAAATGAAGTTTTCGAGTGCTACAGAGGCTGGCTGAAGAACACAGAAGAGGAAGAAGAAAGCACGCAGGATGAGGAAGAAGAGAAGGGAATGGGGTGGAGGAAAAGTCGGCCGTGGGGTGCCTGGGCACCTGTTGGCTTCCAGGAAGCCGATCGGCTTATAGTAAGCCGAGTAGGTGGGCCTCGGCCACCGACAGCCCACGCTCGGCCGAAAGGATGCACCGCGACGTGGCTTGGCCACTCGTCGGCCTACAGCTGGACGATTGCACACATGTCGGCTTCCTATAGGCCGACAGGATCCAGTCGGCCTACTGTAGGCCGACAAGTTCCTGTCGGCTCACAGTAGGACGAGGCCGTATTATTTCTGTAATTTTTCGAATCCGTGTATTATTTTCCAAATTTAATAAAAAAATGTATTATTTAAAAAAAATTAGGCGGAGCTCACCGGGTGGCTCAAGAAAAGCCGGCGACAGGTTTGTAGCAGCAGAGGACGGCGGGATCTGCCAGAGATGTTGCGGGACCAAAGGCGGGGACGGGCTTGATTCCTCGACTGCGGTGCACCCCAACTCCAGTTGAAGGCACCAGGCGAAGGGGAAGAGGCAGGCGGAGCCCGTGGACAAGATCGGCGGGCGCGGGAACGTTGGTGGCCACATGACCGGAGTGGCGCGACGACGGCTGCGCTCGCGGGAGGAAGAGAGGGGGAGTGGCGCTAGGGTTTGGTCCAGGGGGTCGGGGGAGACCTAAAAGGCGCCGGGGAGAAGCCGGATGGTCGCCACGGCGACATCGGCGGCCATGGTGGCCGGGATGGTCGCCACGGCGACATCGGCGGCCGAGATGGCCGCCACGCCCTCCTGTGCCTCCTGTAGCAGGGGAAGGGGACGAGTGGGTGTGGGCTGGGCCGGATCTGCACTATGCGCTAAGGCCCAGTGCACAGTGCATGCCCCTTTTTCTTTTTATCTATTTTTATTATTTTATTTATTAATATTTTTATGTTTTCTCTTATTTTCTTTACCAATCGAGCCTTGCAAAATTTATGTAACTTTGCAATATTTAGTATTGCCACAAAAAGTTTGAGATTTAAATAAAGTATTTTGGCATTTTTATAATTCAAAGGGCATTTAAATTATTGTTTTGGCCTCTGTTTTAATTGTTTTAGAGCTTTTAATTACTTACAAAAATGTTGGTTTCACCTTGAAAATTACCTAGTGAATATTTGCAACCCAACCATGATTTTAGTTTTCATGTTTGCCAAATTATTTAATCCACTTATTATTTGAATTTGAATTTAAAGTGGAATTTGAACTGAGATATGAGACAAAGATAATCAAACAATGTTTAGAAAAAATAACTTAGCTTAAGCAAAAGAGGTTACTGTTGCATAATTACAGGGTTACTGTAGCTGATAACCAGGGATGTTACCGCCGGGGACAAGGCCCGTCGGCGACGACAATGGGGCCTCGACCATAGTTGTTCCGAGTTAGTTGCATCCACGTAGGAGCTTGATATGATCACACGTCACATGTAAGTTCTGTTATGCATGGTAGGTGGACAGCAGATGGGTCCTGCATTTAGCTCTGCCTTCCTTTCTTTAGTTTGAACAAACCAGCCTAGCTCTATCTTCTTCTTTTCTATTGAGATTCTAATAAGATTTTTTTATCGATGTCTTCTTTTACCAAGAGGTACTTTTTGCGCCCAATATGTTCTTTCATGAGTAAAATTCTGAGACTGAGCACTGAGTGGATTAGGTTTCTTGTGATGAAATCCGCCATATGATTTCAACCACTATACTTTGGTATGAATGCTAACACTTTCTTTGGTTTATTCCAGAATTTCACAGTTTTTTTTCTTTCAATGGTTAATGACGTGTCCGTCCACACTGAGAAGCCTACGGTGAATTCGACAATCTTTCTCAAGAAATGTCGACTCAGTTTTCCGAAGATGCCCATAGAGATAGGATGTGTGTGTGCATGCGTTCGTAGGGATATGAATATGTACATGTATGTGAGCATATGCGTCTCTATAATATGTTTCGCAAAAAGAAGTCTAAGACCTATACCTGGTCAATAGGTAAACAAATAAACCACTTAAAAACTATGAAAAATTGATGGGCAGTCATTATGTAGCCATAGCGTCGGTCTTTAGGACTCTACAATTGTCGATTTGTTGATTTTGTTCGTTTCTTATTGTCGGATTTGGTATTTGGCTATGTATATCCTAGCTATGCAGAGCATGTGTGTTATTCGTAATGCTTTGTATCCGCTTGATGATAAATTTCAAGTTAATAAAAGTGTCACGAACCAACCTGTGGTTGAATGGTTAGAGGGACAGTGAATCCACCAGGGTACAAGTCCTGGTGCTCGCATTATTTTCTGAATTTATTTCAGAATTTTCGATGATGCACATTCAGTGGAAGGAGATGTTTTCGTCGACGATGAGGCGCCTACGGTGACTTCATAAATCTCAAGATGATATACCGGCTCAATCTCTCGAAGATGCTCATAGGGATAGGGTGTGCGTGTGTGCGTCAATAGGAATGAATGTATGTGCATATATATATATATATATAAGGATTTGCGTATGTACGGTCTTCAATTTTTTTTAAATAAAAGTATCCTTTATCGAAAAAGTCACGCACCTAGCCGCGATGAACAATAGTGCACATGGACAGTCCAAACGTACGTACCTAGCAATATTGATTTCTAGGAGGTGTACGTTTAGCACTATCTGCATTTCAGCTGTTGCATGATTTGGGACTATTTCTTTCTGCGAAAGTTCAGAAAAGCATTTTTCTATTGATGTTCAGAAAGCATCTTCAACTAGCCCCGCAATTCCACTTGGCCGACCGGAATTCCGGCTTACAGTTTAAGACAGCGGACTGAGGAAGTGACAGGAGATGAGATTATCCCCGTCATAATTTGCTGGCAATGCAAACATCGTTGCCACCGCCGGCCGGCAATCCCCGATATAAGCAGTGGTGTCATCATGTCAGGCACGCCTACATGTCTGCCTTTGCTCTCTCGGACAGTGCATGTCTTCCCTTGCAGGAGTAGTATAATTTTTGGAGGCTATAATCCTTATGGTTTTTTCTATGTTGGTCGTTGGATTAAATCATATAGAAAATTTTCTATGTACTACTCCCTCTTTCACTTTTGTAAGACGTTTGATATCTAGCATCCATTTTAACCTTTTAATTATTATTTTTGCGATGCAATCAAACAAACTTAAATTATGAACCATCCATGTTTATATATCCTAGGGGGCGTTTTTAAAAAATGACCAGGGCTACCCTTAGGGCAACTTTAACTGATCCCTAAAAAATAGAGGAATCGAGTAAACCTTAGTGATGTATTTTCACTCCACTATTTGGTTGTTTCTAGCTGATCCGTTAAACTTAGCGGAGTAAAACTTATGTTTGGCTCATACATTTCGTCGAACACCTACCATGTGCCTTTGCAATACTCCATGTCAACGACGCGTCGGCCTCGGGCGTCACGCTCCACCTCACGCAGCTGCAGTGACAGCACAACCAGATGGACGTAGAAAATGGTGAGACGCGAAACCAACAAACGCCTCGTGTTCTCGAGCAGGCGCCGACTTACCCGATCAAAGCATCGAATTTTCTTGTTTTGGTAGTGATTTGCAAGGAGACGTGCTACGACTCCGTCAGCATGCTGGGAGACTTGGTCGGCTCCGACGACGACGACATTGATTACTCCAACGAGACTCGGTTCATGCCCTATGCCCTGCAGTGCAGTTCTTATACAGACTCGCAATCTACTCAGATGTTCCCTCCTTGCGCTTCCAGATCCTCTCCCGGACGATGTCGCCAACGACACGAGCGCGTCGCCGTGCAAGGACGCGACATGGCTGGTGGACACCGTTCACCGCCTCCGGAGCATCACGGACACGGAGGCGTGCCAGGGTGACCCCCCCCCCCCCCCCCCCCCCCCCAAGAAAAGCGAGGACTCCAAGGCTCCTGCTGCTCGCCTTGGTTTCATCCTCACCTCGGCCTCTCCCGGGATCGGTCCCGAGCAACAAGGCCAACCTCCAGATGGAGTATACTTAGGGACTGGATAGGCGTTGGAGGATAAATTATCCTCCTCTATACGTTTTAGGGGATCGGCGAGGTGCGGCATAAGGGAGTAAAATCAAATTTATCCTCCACTAAAGCTGGATAGAGGATCAATTAGAGTTGCCCTTAAGGGTATATACATGAGAGTTATATGTGGTAATTTGTGGTCCGCTAGTTTACAATGGACTAGCGGTACACGGTAGATTCAAGACTATTACTCCATCCTTATGGTTTTCTTCTTGTTGGGATTCTTCCTTGACATGTTGACTTGACTAGTTGTTTGTATATCCGTTGACTTAGCTTAACTTTAACAGTTTACCAAACATATGATGGCTTGGCCTAAGCGAGACCTTTGGGTAAAATTAACCTATTTCATTCCTTCCGTTGGTGTATGCTGTTTTTTTTTGTGTGGGAACGGTCAGATCTATTTTAAAAGTTCATCGAAAGTACAAAGCATCTCAAAGATAATAAAAATTACATCGAGATTTCGAGACCACCGAACGACCACTACTATCGTCAGAATGAGCCACCAATGCACCACTGTCGACGCTCCCCTACCGAAGCCGACTTGACCTTGTTGATGACAGTCGGGAGTCTTCATGCACGTGCCCCTAAGCACCAACGCCTAAAGCTGCAGTCGTCGTTGTTGAACCCTTGCATAGATCTAAAGTACCCGGCACCAAATCTCGTCACATGACGAGAAACCCTAACCTCACCATGCCAAGGAGATGCAGAAATCTACACCGGAGTTTCATCGACTACGTCGGATTGAAGTCCGAAAGACAAACTCAAAGACGAAGCACCACACATGCGAGGACTAAAAAAACCTAACCTAAACTACTAAACAGAGCCGAGGCATAAGACTCTCCTTCCCGCAATCGGCCGCCAGAGCGGCAAGCAAAGAAGAGGCGAATACATGGGTTTGCCGGTGAAGTCTAGAGGAAAAAGTTTGCCCTAACCTGAGGAAGTGTATGTTGTTGTTGTGGGATGCTTGTTTCTTTTCGCGGCTCATGCAGTTGGAATAAATAAAAAATGAATGCTTACAAAAAATTAAATTCTATAAAGGAAATCACATGATGTACATGTAAGAATATTCTATGTACTTACCGTAGAAAAGGAATATTTCACATACTTGTAACTAATGCTTGGACGCACCATGTGTTTTCTGCAAAGGAAAGTTTTTTTTATTTTGAAGTTTACTGTTCATCTTAGGCTTGGGAGCAGAAGAGGACTTTCGACCTACTATATGTAATATCAAATTACAAGTGCTAATAGGATTCTCACGTGTGCATCCTTGAACATATGTTGATGATGGTCACGCAAATCCAATAGGATTCTCACGTTTGTAACAGGTTTGCGCATGCTAGCGTGTTATTTTTTTCTTTCAGGAAAATATGATTGTGTTACTTAGCAAGCCTATGAGTAACAAGGTCAAAAAATACCAAGATAAACATGGTTCCACGCATACCTATGTGAATAGTAAATGAAAAAAAAATACTATTTTTTTAAATACTATTAAATTTTGGGATATCATTTTTTTTGTTCAAACCGAGATATCAAACTTGGTACCATTCTACTCACCTGTGAAGTTTTGTAAAGATTAACACTCGTGGTACTCTTAGTGAAGAAAATACTATTTGGATGTTACCATTCACCAAACAATATTTTTTAATATAGCTTCAATTTTGTCATTTTTGCCCACATTATCACGGATATCATTTCTTCGTGGAACTTCATAAACGAGTATACCTGTCAACTATATATGTTTTAAAAAATCATATTCTTTTCTAGTGTTTTTTCTATTTTACTGTTCTAATGGGTGCGTAACCATGTTCCAACATTTCTGTCCTAACAGTGTCCCACAAAACAACTTGATTTATACTATCAAGGTGTCCATACAAGTACGAACTGACTCTAGCATAGATGATTAGTTTTTTTATGATCAAACCAGCCAACCATGATTCTAGTCCTGGACTTGTATTATGTTCAATAATGTCCGTGCAAGCCTTCCGCCTAATTAGCCGTCACGAACGCACTGCATCAGTATTGAAATAGACGTTTGTCCCGTAGATCAATCCATAGCTCTTCGATAACGATTCTCTGCACGGAAAAATCAGATCATTAGGGATTCAAATCCAAGGCTGCAAGGATGGAATATCCAGGTATAAAATAACAGAGATCCGAAAGAATATACACGATGCCTTCAGGTTATACCTTGCCTCCACAATTGAGCTTGCTTCTGCTCATCTGCTGCCATTTCTTTCACAAAATCGATGGCAGGTTGATCTGCTCAAATCACTTCGTTAATTAAATTAAGATGTGTTGTGTTATCCTCTCTTACTTCGGCATGATGTAGGGTCACGCCATTGGAGAGCTTCCATGCATATGCCTCCCCATATTCTCCCAAGCGAATCACTGGCTCCAGCGCTCAGAGGAGCTGCAGGCGGCAGCCAATATTGACCTTGCCGTTAAAAATGACCACAATGCCCTTGCCAATAAATCCGAAAACTGAATTCTGGTTCGCGGGGCTAGTCCAAACAATGTTTTTGGAAACAGTGTTTTTTGGAATCATGCAAATCAAAGAGGCCCTTATTATTGGCGCAATTTAAAAGCAATACATGCTTTGGGACTAATCAGCTGCATCCTAGCTAGCAGGGCCAGCTCCATGGTAGGGTCTATCTAATTAGCATCATGTAGCTTAAGAAAAGAACATGAATGATTGTGACATTATATTAAGATTAAGATTGATTAGCAACTCGACAAGCAAAAGCTATACAGAGCTAAGTTAAACGAGGTTCTTTAAAAGCTTAGCGTTACCTGGCTAATTCAACTCGTCAATTACAAGAAAGCAAATTCACGTGCCCACTAGTTTGGACACATAATACGAAAATACCCCAAAAGACAAAAAATAGAGTCTATTTGATTGGAGGAAACTGTATCAAAGTGTGTTTGGTCTAGCTTCGGTCATAGGTTTTTTTAAGAACCACTTAGGTCATAAGTGGTTCGGCCTAAAACTGAGCGTAGTCTAGGATTTTCGCTCTAATATGACTCCAAGCCCGGTCCAAAAGCCCAAAAGAGTTAGTATATAATGTTTTATTGGATAAATAATGCCAGTTTGACTCCAAAATAATTAAAATGGTATTTTGAAATTCAGAAAAACTGTTTTTACATGTTTTGTGTGAGGCTCAAGCTTAAAGTTCTAGGTCACACTTTTGCAAGCGTGTCGGGCTTGGGTTTGAAGAGGTCTAGTTCAATCACCCCAAAGAAATGTTTGGAAAAGGGTTACAATGACAAGGAACTAATAGGGGATGTTATATGGATTGCAATATTACAAACAAAGCACAAAGCACAAAGCAAGTCATATAGGAAAATAAATCATAGGAATTATATCAATAAAATCCTCCAAATATTTCCTTGAATCAAAGAAGTCCCTAGGATGATTAATTTTACGGGGTTAAATTCCATAGAATTTGGCTCTCTTCCAACACGGAGAAAATGCTTTCACGAAAAAACATGGTAAATTAACTCCATGCCCGTGGTGGTTCTAACTATTTTATTTCTCATTTCCAGTTGTGGATTATTGATTATATGCATATATGTTATGCACATCATTTTGTTGCGGGAAACTCGATTGATTTAGTATCGATGTTATAGGAGTTTCTTGAGATTTCGTAAAGATTGAAGGATGGATACACATAGGTACACACCTTTGCTCTTTTTTATCTCCATCCCTTCTCTATCTTGTATTTTCGAGAAACACATTACAAATGAATATGATCATAACACACACACGCGTGCTCTCGCACACACACTCATCTATCACTACGATCGACTTGAAGAGATTAAGCCAGTAGATTTTAAGATTGAAGAAGTCATCACATGGACCTTATAATCGTATGTTATACCACGGGAAAAAATAGCGCTGGATGGCACGAAATAAATCCAAAAAATATGTGAGCACCCATACCAAATGAGGTAAATTCATCGGAGGTCACTGGACTCGTCCCCAAATTTCACTTCAGTCACTTGACTTAGGACTAGCCTAAATACGGTCACGAAAGTCACATCCATGAACATTAATGGTCACAGTGTACGCTTTTGGTTCTGTATTTTGCCTATATGGCGTACTGTTTGATCGATTGACTACACAGGTATGTGCCAGTAGGTCCACAACGGAGTGAAATTCAACAACGGTCATTGGACTTGTCCTACAAATTCACTTTGGTCACCGTGTTTAACAATAAAAGGGTGCATGTGCCACTTGCTTGCGTTTTTAAAAAGTTGTGTAGTACATGATGTCATGACACCCTCCCCCCGAAATCCCTAGCCCCCTGTCCCCATCTTTTCAGGCGCCGGCTCCAAATTTTCCACTCCATCGGTGCTTAAATCAATGAAATCGACAAACTCGAGTACGAGGAACGCAAGGCAATCCAGTGGTGATGCTCCTGGTTGTCTCCCCAAGCCATCCCTTACGGAGGACATGTCACTGCAACCAGCACCGCCCAGGCCCGTCGGCAGGGCATGTACGCCGTGTTTCTCTCCGCTGACGTAGGCTCCATTTTCTCTGCAAAGCCACCTTATCGCGCCGCTCACGAGGACCCCGAAATGGAGCTCTCGTCCACGTCCCATGGCGACCCTACTAGAGTTGGGTTGCACACACGAGCACCATGATCCGTACGTGGCCCACTGCGTGAGGATCACATTGGTCGGTGCAAGCGGCATGAGCATGCGTGTACTCTCCCCACAACGATGGTGCATGGACTCGAGCGGCTGATGCCATAGTGGCTGTGATGGACTCCATTGACCGAACACACACGCAAGCACGCTGCAAGCACCGCGACGCCCACCCCACCGGCGACCACGATGGGCATGAATTTTTCCTTGTCAACCTCAACTCATCATTGTAGCATGCCATCTACAACCATGCCTCTACCTCGAACCGGAGCCGCCTTTGTTGCTCATTCCCGCTCTACTCATGCAACCACGTTTGGTGCGTACTCGTCGTCCGAGGTGGTCTGGAGAGATCATACTCCATGGCTCCTGCAGGTTGGGCTTCATAGGGTAGGGAAAGATGAGGCAGCTCTCTCGTAGCCGCGTGGAAGCGTGCTTGATTGTGACCATGCAGTAGTGTGCACCAACAAGAGTGCTCATGTGCAGCGGCAGAGCTTCACCGAGGCCAACCTGGACAGTGGCCCCCCAGTCCAAGAATAAATCACCTACTACTCGTTAGTTTTTGTGCCATATGTTTAGTAAAAACAGGCTAAACCTCATAGTTTTGCCCCTCCTTAGCCCATTGCCCCTCCAAAGATATGGCCCAAGCCCTGCCACTGCTCATATGCAAAGGGAGCGCATTGCCTTGTGTCCTTGTACCCGAGCTTGCCGATTTCATCGATTTAGGCACCAATGTCGTGGGTAAACATGGTGCCGCTGCCCGGACTCTTGTGCCTCCATTTGCCGACGGGATACGACAATGCCTGCCTCCCTTGGACTAAACGACTCCGGTGACCACTGATGGTGACGGACGGCGTACCCACCTTGAGCCCCAACCGGTTGCGCCTCCCTCGGGCGAATGGAGGCGAAGGATGAGGACAAGGAGGCACTTTGGGAGGTGGTCAACAAATGATGGGGACAGGGGCCTAGGGATTTTGGGGTAGGGAAATTTTCATGGCATCGTGTACTACATGTCGTTTTTGCCAAAAAGAACATGGAAGTGGCTGATGCGGCCTCAATTTATTCTTGAATACAGTGATCAAAATGAATTTTCGGGGCAAGTCAAGTGACCTACTGATGAATTTCACTCTACTACCGCATCACATAGGCAGAATACAAAGCCAAAGTGCACATAACGACCATTGGTGTTCACTTATGTTACTTTCATGACCGTATATTAAGTATTCCTAAATCCAATAACCGAGGTGAAATTTTGAAACGAGTAAAGTGACCTTTTGATAAATTTATCTCTATACCAAATCTAAGACTTGAATTCAAATGCGCTGGTTCCACCATTAAAAAAAACCTAACCAGTGCTTAGTTCGCTTATGTAAGTGTTGTTTAAGGAGTCTTCGTCCGTTGCTGAAAGGCACATTCAGATGGGAGACTTAGAGCCTGTTTGGGACAACTCTGCTCCTCAAAATTCAGCTTCGCTCTAGAAAACACAAACCAAACAGGGTAGCTCCACGATATGTCGCTCCGTAAAAAAAATAGAATCTGGGGTACAACTCCCAGTTTTTTATGAAGCTCTTCCGGGGTGCTCCACAAAATTCTAGAAGCTGGAGTTGGGAAAAAATTACCCACCACTGCCACCAGTAAATGGATACCCCTTCGTTTATCCTCTCTCATCCAATCAAATAGATCCTTTCACCACATTTCTCATTCTTGAAGTTGGAGCTAGATGGAAGCCAACATTTTCTTTGATAGTGCTACAACTTCTGTATGAAACTGCTCCAAAGTGGATTTGATGGAGTGAAACAGATTTTGGTGAAGCGAAGCAGTTCCAAACAGGGCCTTAGATTCAGGATTAAGCTTGGGGTCCAACTTGTGAGCCAAAGTCCTAAACTTCATCAACAAGTAATTGTTGGTTCTCGCAAGGAAAAAAAAAACAAGGTAGTCGTTGGTGTGCTTTGAGGAAAAGTCTGAAGTACGGTATAAAACAATTGTCTCCCGTACGGCCCGAGCTGAAGCAAAAACCCCAGGGGGCAAAAGCGACTTTGTATCCACAGCCTCCCTCCAATTTAGCCGTTTCCCCCCGCAAACCGCAGCAACGCCCTCCCGTTTCCTCTCCAGTCTCCAATCCCGGCGACTCCCTCTCCCTTCTGCGGACTGCAGCTCTCCGCTCGCACGCTCGCGCGCGCGCCAGGAGCGTCCCGTGCTCCGATGGGGTCGCCGGGGATGGCGACGGCGGCGGGCACGGCGGTGCTGGTCTACCTGGTGCTGTCGGGGCGGCTCTGCGGGGACGCCGACGGGGCAGCTGGCGGCAGGGGCGCCATGGAGGACGAGATGATAAGCTCCGCGGTTTCGGATGCCGCAGGAGCAAGGGAGCGGAGGCAGGAGGAGGCGCGGGGGAGGCGGCGTGCGCGGCGTGGGCGTCGGTGGCCGGAGCAGGCCCCGGACGGGTGGGGCGAGGCCGTGGCGGGGGCCGCTCGGACCGTGCGGTTCGCCTACGGGCAGACGCTCGGCAAGTGGTCCCTCGGGGAGCTCGCCTTCGGGATCAACTACTACATGCGGCAGCAGGTACTCCGCCTCCGCACGTGCTGATCACCATTTACCAGTGCTACCGTAACTCTCTCGTCACGCGGAGACCAGAATTGGTTTTGCTTCCGCGAGATTTTTTCTCTCTTCTTTATTTGGTGGTGTGGTGAACTGGTGATGCGTACGAGGGAGGGGATTGGTTGCTTCCGTCAGATTCTTGGTGGTCAATATTGTCGCCGTCTCTTTGATCTTGTTTGGATTCACATTTCACATGGACAAGGAGAATATTATCCGCTTTCTACTTTCGAGAAAACGGCTTCCTTATCTTGCTTGCTTGCAAGCAAAGGAAACGAAATATGCTCTTGCGTGAATTGATTAATTCCATACTTAGCAAGTTCTTTCTCATTCGGTATGTTTTTTATTTTTTGCGATTTACAGCGTCGTTAGTTCTGAGGATTTTTTTTATATAGCTTACCACATGTGCCTGGATGAAAAAAAAAAAGAGAGTAGCGGGTCGCAAATGTTTCGTGATGTTTTATACTGTACTTGTGATTGTTGGGATTTGGGTTTGTTCATCTCCTGTGAATCTTAAGATATATCCTAACATTTGTAGGAGGTTTTTAACTTTTACAGAGTCTAGTTTACAAGGTGAATAACTCAGTATTATGGGTTGTCATGCTTGCCTTGCTCAATAGTAGTAAGATAAAGGAAATTTTAGTTGGTTGATGCTGGGAACATATGATGATCATCACTAAAACTAAGATGTTAGCTGATCAAATGCAATGCCTATTTCTTTGTTGGATTGATGCTTTGCTAGTTGTGAAGCATCTAGGAAAGAAATTAGCTGCTAGTAAATGTATACATCTTTCATTGCTGGTGTGAAGCATCTAGGGAAGGAACAGACCATGGAGAAACCGACGTGAGTCAGTTGGTTCAGGATTTGGAAAAACCTGTATCAACAGTCTAATTCGTTCAACCTGATTATGTTGCAAAAGGTCAAAGTTCTCCTCCTATGAAGAATTAATGATTTGTTGTTTCTCCCCTATTTGAGGTCATTTTTTCCGTTGGTTTAAAGGAATTGCTAAAGTAATGTAATCAGCGGTTCAACTTCACTTTTGGATCTCGATATTTGGTAGTGCTTCTTCGATTTTCCTATTCGATTCACTTGAAGCATGCAATTCATTTTTTTTCTTTTGGACGAGAGCAATTTTCAGTTTTCATTACATTTGGGCTACTAAGGTTTAGCTTTCCTCTTAAATCGAAATCCACCGTCTAAATAAGAATTTTTCTTATACTGCACGGAATAGAGCACTAACTCTGATAGCTACTATAATTAATTTAAGCTCCAGAGATCTAAAGAAAAGCATTTTTTAGAGTTTAAGCTGAATACCTACTTTAGATGAATATATGCTAGGCACTTTTATGATTTTATCTGCTTGAGATATTTTACACTCGGAAGAATCAGAAGAACACACTATTTCTTTGTCGGTCTTCCCTTTTTACCAGCTCATGTTGCTGAAGTAGTACATATGTTAACATCCATATGACGTACTGTTTTGCTTTATCAGGGTAATCTGCAGCATGAGTATGCTGGGAGTGATTCTGTACGATTGGGAGGGCCTGGGGCAAGAGAGGAGCTGATTTCATTACTCGGATATATGAAGTTATGCATGTATTTCTCAAAGAAGCCATACAAAGTGTTCTTGGAATTTGGTGGGTTTGATCAGAGTGATGTTATTATTAAGAAATCTAAGGCGAGGGTGCGTAAGTACCAATCAACACTCCATTGTTCACATCATGTACTCTGATTTGATTTTATTACATACTTAACATGTTGAACCGATAATTTTTCTGTCCCATTTAGTACAGTTATAAATCAGGACAACTTGGTTGAAATTATGTGCTATTGTGCAGTTTCTGAAGCCTGCTTTCACAGTTGTCCGTGATAGAAGCTCCAAATGCTTTCTCCTTTTCATTCGGGGGGCTATTAGTGTTAAGGAACGGCTGACAGCAGCAACTGGAGCAGACATTCCATTTCATCATGTTGTGGCTGAAGATGGCTGTGTATCCAACCTAGTGCTGGGGTATGCGCATTGTGGAATGGCTACAGCGGCTCGCTGGATTGCAAATCAGGCCATTCCTTGCCTCAGTAAGGCAGTAGAGCAATTCCCGGACCACAGAATTACGGTAATATATTTCAGCTTTCTGACTCTAGAGATGCTCTTTCTATTTTCTGCTTACAGAAAATTAAGCATTATGTATTGCCAAAAGAACATGCTCTTGAAAGATGATTGCAATTAGAGCGTATTTTTATTCTAAAAAAAACCCAGACACAAAAAATAGTGGTAATCATCAACGATTTAGCCATTACTATATGATGCAGATTATATATTTCCTGAGATCTCTACTTAGGACAGGGATGCACTGCCAAACAAGGCTTCTCTCCTTCTAGATTGACCTTGACTCACCTTTCGGAATATATGAACTGCAACTTGTAACAACCAAATATCCTGTTGAGGTAGGAAATTCCGAGTGTGCAGCTTATTTAAAAACAGTGACGTATTCGGACAATTAAGATTCTCTTATCGACTTCTTAAGATTTTCCGATGCTGAGAAAGACAGGCACAAATTTCCTTAGATAAGCAGTGTATTTCTGGCTCATAAACTCTACACAAGTACCTAGTCAGTACTGGAAAAAAATCAATCGGCAATGTAATAACTTGGGCTAATGAATATGATAATATGCTTTGGATACCTAGTAAACCTGAATCGTTTTTTTCTCCCGACGTATACTTACGAAATTATTTTAGTATATTTAATGCCTATTTTAGTTTACTTAGGTAGGCAGTGCATTTCTATCAAAACTGCAACTGTTTTGTGGACCCTAAAACGAAAATGATCATTTGAAAATAAAATATTTGTGTTCTAAGATCTATCAAGCCTACAAACTAGATAACTTTCTTTTCTAAAAAAAGAAACTAGATAATTTTGTTCTTTATGCATCTTCCATCTATTTTTCTTTTCTTCCAGTTCCTGCCTATCGAGTTTCATCAAAATATATGATGCTTGAACTGCATCTGGACTTCTAGACCTTTTTTATAATTCTATTTGCTTACTCAATCTTGTTATTCCAGATAATTGGGCATTCAATGGGTGCCAGTATCGCTGCATTATTGACATACATTCTGCATGAGAATGACAAGTTATTATCATCCACATGTATCGCATTTGGACCAGGTATGCCTTGTAACCCCAAGGGTATAAAAGTTTTGCTATCAAATAGGTACTATATATGTTAATAGTGAAACATTTCATTTCCATCTGTTAATTTTCCCTCACTAAAAAGCTTTATCGGCTCCTTACACAAATATAGTAACTTCTAATGATAGGTCTCTTATGTTAATATTTTGGCGTTTGTAGGCATATGGCCTGCAATTCATTTTTAGAAAAAAGGAACTATCCGGCGTTAATCATGTAGTGAAAACCAAATGGCGGCAAAAAAGAACAATGATTTCACATGTATGCTTAATGATGATGACAATATATATCTAAGGACTATGAGTAGATAACCAAAAGAAAATTAACTCTGGATTGAAGTATGAGCTTTCAACATCTGCAAGGAACTAATTGTTCTTTGTTGATGCTGCAAACTTGTGATCTACACACATAGTAGGTGTGAGATATTAACACTTCTACTGCTACTTTCCAGCTGCTTGCATGACATGGGACTTGGCTGAGTCGGGTAAAGACTTCATTACGACGATTGTTAATAGAAATGATGTAGTGCCATCTCTTGGTAGAGTTTCGACTGCCAAACTCCGTACAGAGGTACCTCTCAGCACGATAGTCAAAGTGGGAAACCATGAAGTAAATATTCCTGTAAACTGTTTTGCCTAGTCAAACATATCATATATTTATCGTTGGAGTCAAATATGGCAGGTGATGGCATCATCATGGGTGCATGAACTTCGTGAACAAATTCAACAGACTAGATTCTTAGGTTTCGTCAATCGCTCAGTGAGCTTCGTGCGATCTCATGTACCCTTCGTATCTGATCCAAAGTCGAAGGTTCTAGATGTCGATATGCTGCAGTCTCCCACTTCTGAGGTATATAATAAACATATTGCTGCAAGAACTAGTTCTCGAAACAGGTGGACAGTGCTGTTACTCACTGTATTATTTGCCATATGACTTGAATTTGCCAGGCTAAGATCACATCTTCAGAAGATGTCCGTTGTGGGGTGAAGAAACGCTCTGCTCTTGTTTGCTGGTCATGCTCTTCTGCACAGAAGCAGACTATTGACCCTGCAAAACATACTCGGGACATGACAAATCGAACTGATGTTGATGTGAAAACTGGAAAAAACGACACTGAATCGGCTGATGCAGAGTTAGTCTCAATTTCTTTTGGGGAGTTAAACCTTCATAGGTCGGATAATGAAGATACCGACAAAGAGGATATCAAATCACCTCTGAAAGGTTCAAGTGAAGGCCAGGTCAGAGAATTCTTAACCAACAAGCAAATGGAGCCGTCATCGTCAAGCCCTTCTGAAGATCCCCTCCAGCTATACCCTCCAGGAAGAATACTACACATGGTTGCATTGCCAGCTGCAGAGGAGCCCAACACAAGTGAGCAAAGTAGCCGGGAGGAGGTTGTCACCCTGTACGAGACACCTCGACATCTCTACAGCAAGATTCGTCTGGGGAGGTCCATGGTAGGGGAACATTACATGCCCAAGTACATCAGGACACTGGAGCTGTTGATTCAGAAGCTTGCGAAGGAGGACATTGACAGTGACCAATTGGACTTGTTGTAGCAGTGACTGATCACTGATGTACAGAATAGTTGTTGTACAGATCATGGAAAGAGAGGGCATCTGCTTCTGTTTGCTTGCACCTTAGCATTCAGAAGCTGTATAATCCTTAGTTGACTTTGTTCTGTTGATCTGCCATTGGCAGGATCAGCTCAAAGAGCAGAAGCCTAGTGATGATTTCAGTAATTCAGCAGCGTTGTCGCTTTTGGCTGTGAATATTCATCTATAAGTTAGATTGGCTAACCCATAATTTGGAAGATCTTAACCGTTTGTTCAGAAGGTATTTGGTTCTGAAGCTGTTTAATACTCTATCCATCAATTTGTCTGAATCTGTTTCAGATCTTGTTTTTCTGTGTTCGATGGTTGTTCATCATGTGTGATGCATTTCGTACTGTCTGCTTTCTTTAGCTGGATTTCTGTAATCATTGTATTCATCATGACCAGAATGATAATTGAACATGACCAGTTATTTAGTACATCACAATATAACATGACCAGTTGTTTGCTGGTCATGCTCTTGTTTGTGGGGTGAACCTGTAAACGCTCTGCTTCTAAATAATTTCACCTGACATCAAGCTATTTAGAAGCGTTGTGTGGTTAAATTATTTTTATTTTTTCAGCAAAAGATAATTGAACTTGTATGTCACAATGCAATATAACATGCATCCACCCTCTATTTACCTATAGGTTTGTTATCATTCATATGAAGAAAATGTGGTGCGGGTATTATTCTCATATATTCTAATTTTTCTTTACGATAATCTTCAAACAGGTCGTTTTGGAGGACAAGCTCTATGGAGCTTGTTATTTTTTAAAATAAAAATTTAAATTTTTTGGTTTCAAAGAATTCTGAAAAAAATATACAAGTATATAAGGATGTAATGTATATCTTATTATTAAAGGGAGTCTGTAATGGTTTCTTTTGTTTCGCACGCAACCATTAATGCCCGAAAACCATCACAGTTATCTATCGCCTAATGTCCGCCTCGCCCACAATTGCATGTACTTAATTAGCCAGACAGTTAAAACACATATTAATTAAAGAAAAAATAATTTATCCAAATGATAAGTGGCACACATGTGGCACGAAGCGCTCCGACCTTAATGTTTTTTACAACTAAAGTTGTCATTCGAAAAGGAAAAAAAAAACTGAAACCTGTCATCTGAAAAGAAAGTTGTCATGCTTGACAACTAAAGTTGTCATCCCCACGTCACTAAACTTGCCATAAAAAACGTTCGGAGTTGCCATGTGTTCATGCCGTATGGCACTTATCACGGTTCTTAATTTATGGAAAGTATCATCGAGCGTTGGACGGGATGATCATGCTTATTATAGAGAGTACTATCATTCTTTGAACGGAAGGATAACATTAATTATGAAAAGTATCATCGAGTATTGGAGTGGGGGATCATGTTAATTACGTAGAGTGTCATATTCTTTGGACGGGGGACCACTTTTGTTGGCGTATAAACTGTGTACGATCTCCACTATTTAGTTCCTGAAGATAGAAGGGGATTAATGCACGGATGCAGTAGGAGATAATTTACTTACCGAATAATCTCACAGCCTTAATCTTGTTAAGATAAAAAATAATGCCGGTAAGATATTGCAAATCATCTCGGGATCTCTGTATGTATGAGCCGGGAGCTGTATATATAGCTGGCCAAGCTACGGTAATCAATCTCCATCACATCAGAGCTTCTCCTGAACTACCTTGTTCCCAGCTTCAGCCATGGCCTTCAAGGCCTGCATCCTGATGCTGCTCTTCGTTGCAGCTCTTCTCCATACAGGTATGCAAGAACAACATAATACTTGGTCTTCGTCGCAGTTTAATCTCATCGATCCTTCGACCTTACGTACCGTTGATGCGTCCATAGGTCATGCTGGTGGCGACCCTGGGCCGTGCCACCTGGAGGACATCCACGTCTCATCGGCGCTGACGGGGCGGCTGGTCCTGAATGTACCGGAGCACAGCGTGACGGTGGAGAACGTGTGCTCGTGCCCGCAGAGGGGCGTGGTGATGTTCTGCAACCTCGGCGAGGTGAAAGCGGTGATCTCGGACACGAGCAAGATCCGCCTGCTGAACCGGGAGCAAGGGCAGTGCCTCATCAACAGCGGCTGGCCGATCTTCAACGGCAAGCCGATAACATTCACCTACGCCGCCAAAACGCCTCTCGAGTTCACCCTCGACAACGCCTCGCCGGACTGTCGGGCGTGATCGTACCTTTCTTTTGGCAAACACACGTAACTTTATTACTCGGAAGTAAGAATGTTTACTGGTACAGAAATATGGCGTCCTATACCGGAAGACGATGTGTGCTTTGCAAGGCTATGGGCCACGAAATTAAAGTTTCAAGCTCATGAATAAAAAGATAATTACCAAAAGGCGATTTCCGCTTGTTGATCTCTCTGATGATTGCTCCATAAGCACCCTGAGATCTCGCAAGCAGTCAGAAACAATCTCTACCTTCCCTAGTGTTTGGGAGAGGGAAGAACACGGGACTCAACACACATCGATTATGCTCAAGGCTGGGGGATAAATACAGGTTGCTGGCTCAGCCGAGCAGGATCATGGGTACCACCGGACGTGCAGCACTACTTTACACAACGGCTGCACGATCATGGCTATACCGTATGGCAGGCTATACAAGGGCGCATATACCGTATAGAACTACCTAGTCTAACACCCCCTTGTAGTCCTGACGTCGGCTCCGGCGACGCAAAGAGTGGACCGGAATTCAGAGAAAACTTCCGATGGCAGCCCCTTGGTCATGATATCCGCGAGCTGTTGGCGAGTAGGGATGTGAAGAACACGAAATTCGCCGAGCGCCACTCGTTCACAAACGAAGAGGATGTCCAGCTCGACATGCTTCGTGCGACGGTGATGCACAGGGTTGGCCGACTGGTACACAGCAGAAACATTGTCGCAGTAGACGAGCGTGGCCTTGTCGACGGGGCAGAAGAGCTCGCCAAGCAGCCGTCGGAGCCAGACACACTCTGCAACGGCGTTCGCGGCACCACGGTACTCAGCCTCGACGCTGGAGCGGGAGACGACAGCCTGGCGCTTGGACGACCAGGAGACGAGGGCATCGCCGAGGTAGATGCAAAAGCCGGGGGTCGAGCGGCGGGTGTCAGGGCAGCCTGCCCAGTCGGCGTCCGTGAACGCGCGCAGGTCCAAAGTGCGCGAGGCGCAGAGGTGAAGCCCGAGAGTAGGCGTGCGCGGAACTGCAGCACATGCTTGATCAACCCGAGATGGCACTCACGGGGATCATGCATATGCAGGCAGATCTGCTGGACGGCGTAGGCAATCTCCGGCCACGTGATCGTCAAGTACTGTAGGGCGCTGGCGATGCTGCGGTAGGCGGAGGGGTCAGCGACGCAAGGCCCGTCGGCGGTAGGTAGCTTGCCCTTCGTGTCGATCGGCGTGGGCGATGGACGACCGGTGTCCATGCCGGCTCGGTCCAGGATGTCGGCAGCGTACTGCTGCTGAGGGAGGAAGAAGCCTGCCGAAGTACGCGAGACGCGGACGCCAAGGAAGAAGTGTAGAGGGCCGAGGTCCTTCATGGCGAACTCCGTGGTGAGCTGGGCGACGACGTGGCGAAGGGCGGCGGCAGACGACGTGGTGAGGACGATGTCGTCGACGTAGAGGAGGAGCGCAATGTCGCAGTCGTGGCGACGAGTGAAGAGTGACGAGTCGGAGCGCGTGGCGACGAAGCCGATAGATTTGAGGAAGCCGGCGAAGCAAAGGAACCACGCGCGCGGCACCTGCTTCAAGCCATAGAGTGACTTGGAGAGGCAGCAAACGTGGTGTGGTTTGTCAGCGTTGACGAAGCCGGCCGGCTGAAGGCAGAAGACCTCCTCGTCCAACGTACCGTGGAGGAACGCATTGGACACGTCAAGTTGGTGAACCGGCCAGCCGTGAGAGGCAGCCAGAGTGAGCACCGTGCGGATCGTGGCGGGTTTGACGACCGACGAGAAGGTTTCGCCGTAGTGCACGCCGACGCGCTGGCAGAAGCCGCGCACAACCCAACGAGCCTTGTAGCGCTCGAGAGAGTCGTCGGCGTTGAGCTTGTGCTTGAACACCCATTTGTCGGTGATGAGGTTGGCGCCGGGAGGACGGGGCACCAACTCCCACGTGCGGTTGCGCACGAGAGCACCGTACTCCTTGCGCATGGCGGCGAGCCAGTTGGGGTCGCGGATGGCGACGCGTACCGAAGTAGGGACCGGTGAGATCGCGTCAGGCGTGCTCGTAGTGGCGGCAAGACTGTCGTGGTAGCGCGGATTCGGACGGAAGACGCCGGTCTGGGCACGCGTGACCATCCGCCGAGGAGCAGCCGGCGGGGCAGCCGGAGGGGCGGGTGCAGGCGAGGATGGCGTCGAAGAGCTTGCCAGGATGGTAGATGAAGCGACTGTGGTGACGCGAAGGGGAAGACCGTCTCATGGAACTGGATGTGACGAGAGGTGATCACACGGCGGGTGGTGGGGTTGAAGCACCGGTATCCGCGATGGTCAGACGGGTAGTGAAAGCACAACTTCTCCCTAGGTGGTTTTGGTAATTAATAACAACATATATTTCATTGGACTAATGTTTCTGCCAAGTATATTTCAGGAAAGTTCAATGAATGGATTGGCAAAAGGATTGTGAGGAGATCCCCTAGATGTAAGGAACATCTATTGGCAACAAGCTTGAAGACTCTACATTTTATATTTTGTGAGAAATCACTTCTGAGTCCATAGGAAAGCCAATACTATTAAAAGGGGATGAGGTTTCTATGATGATATGGTTGCTCAAGTGCTTAGAAATTAGCCACCGAAAATACACATGAAATTCTCCCACAAAATCTCTGTCTAAACCCTACAACTAAAATCGGTGCCACCAACTTTTCAAAATCGGCCCCACTGAGTTTTAGACCCTAGACAGATCCTAGCCAAAACCCTAAGTCTTGGTGCCACCAACATTCCACTTCGGTGCAACCGAAACCAGTGACCAACTCTTTGGTACCCTATTTTTAAGAATCGGAATTTCCGAGTTTTGAGAATCGGTCTCACCGAGATTTGGAATCTGCCTAGGTCACTCATACCGGTACCACCGATATTTATATATCGGTCTAACCGAAAAGCCGAAAGTTGCCACATTTTGCATTAGTCGGTGCAACCGAGTTTTTACTCCAGTTTCACCGAGTTGGGCAATAATTGTAACGGTTGGATTTTTGGAGATGCCTATATATGCCCCTCCACCTCCTCTCACTCGTAGAGGAAGCACTCAGAACATACCTACACTTGCTTCATCCATTTTTCCGAGAGCCACCTACTCATGTGTTGAGGTCAAGATCTTCCACCGCAACCATATGAATCTTGATTTCTAGCCTCCCTAAGTTGCTTTCCACCCAATCAACCTCTTCTACCAAGCAAAATCTTTGAGAGAGTGATTGTGTGTTGAGGAGACTATCTTTTGAAGCACAAGAGCAAGGAGTTCATCATTGTTACCACATCTGTTACCTTTTGGAGAGTGGTGTCTCCTAGATTGGTTAGGTGTCGCTTGGGAGCCTCCTTCTTCGTGTTGTGCAGTTGAACCAAGAAGTTTGTATGGGCAAGTAGATCGCCTACTTCGTGAAGATCTACCCATAGCGAGGCTAGTCCTTCGTGGACGGAAGTCGTGATGGAATAGACGAGGTTGCTACTTCGTGGACCCTAACGGGTGGAGCCCTCCGTGGACTCTCACGACCGCTACCCTCCGTGGGTTGAAGTCTCCATCAGCGTGGACGTACGATAGCACCACCTACCGGAACCACGGGAAAAATCTTCGTGTCATCAATTGCGTTTGATCTTCCTATCCCTACCTTTGCTTTCATGTGCATGTCGTTACTTTCCGCTGCTATACTCTTAGACTTGCATGTGTAGGGTGTACTTGACTTGCTACAATTGCTAAAACTTGTCAACACTAAAATTGGGAAAAGGCTAGATTTTTAATTTGCTCAAGTAGTCTAATCACCCCCCCTCTAGACATACTTCGGATCCTACAAGTGGTATCAGAGCTTTGGTCTCCATTGCATTGGTTTCACAACCTAGGAGAGTATGACATCTAGTGAGGGAAGTTATCATCATAGAGGTCTATATTTTGATGGTACAAACTTTGCTAGTTGGAAGCATAAAATGAAAATGCATATTCTTGGTCATAACCCCGTCGTATGGGATGTTGTTCGTGTTGGATTGCAAGGTGAATTCTTTGGTGATGGAAAGGAACCGGATTGTGAAGCGACCCCGAAAGAATTGAAGATGTTGCAATACAACGCTCAAGCATGCGACATTCTATTCATCTGCTTATGCCCCGAAGAGTTCAACAAGATAAGCCATCTTGAGAATGCAAAGGAAATTTGGGATACTTTGTTTGATATGCACGAAGGTACCGAATCCGTCAGGGAATCTAAGTTGAATGTGCTACAAAGTCAACTTGACAAGTTCAAGATGAAGGATGGTGAAGGAGTCATGGAAATGTACTCTAGGCTTGCTCTCATCACAAATGAGATTGCCGGCTTAGGAAGTGAAGAAATGACCGACAAATTCATCATCAAGAAGATCCTTAGAGCCTTGGATGGAAAGTACGACACCGTGTGCACATTGATCCAAATGATGCCAAACTACAAAGATCTCAAGCCTACCAAAGTCATTGGAAGGATTGTTGCTCATGAAATGTCACTCAAGGACAAAGAAGAACTTCACACCAAGTCAAGCTGTGCATACAAAGCTATGAGTGACACTCCCGTTACCTCAAGTGACAACCTTGTTACCAATGAAGAGATAAGTCTCATGGTCAAGAAATTCAACAAGTTCTACAAGAGTAGAGGCAAAGACAGAAGCTCCAACACAAGATATGAAGAGAAGCGTTCCTCTAGTCGTGACCGGAATTATTTACAATTGTGGAAGGCCCGAACACTACTCGAATGAGTGCACGGCCCCCCACAAAAGAAGAGAAGAGTCACCTAGAAGACGAAGCTCAAGAGATGAATCACCTCGTAGAGAGAGAAGGAGTAGAGAAGATCGCTATGAACGAAGACCCTCCCGGAGAAGCAAGGACTCGGAGAAGAAGGACAAGTACACCAAGAGCTACACAAGAAGAAGACATCAAGCTCATGTTAGTGAATGGGTTTCCGGCTCTGATTCCGACAACCAATCCGAGAGAAGCTACCACTCTGACTCTGACTATAGTCAAGATGAAGGTGTTGCCAGATTAGCACTCGTAACCTCCAACTCCTATGACATATTTGATTCACCAAATGCAAGAAGTGGAAGTTGCTTCATGGCTAAAGGCCCCAAGGTATCACACCCCGAATACATTGACTTCAATAGTGATGAGGATGATTTACTAGGAGATGATGATTTGCTCTTTGATAAAACTAGTGATGTTAGTCAAAATGAACTTGATAATAATCATGCTAGTCAAGATAAGTCATGTGATAATGATAAGAAGGAGATTGAACATCTAACTAAAGAACTAAACACTCTTAAGTTAGCTCATGAATCTACTCAAGAAGATCATAGAGAACTCTTAAGAACTCATGGGAAGCTACGCTTCGAGAAGCTAAATTTAGAGCGAGAACATGAGTTTCTTAAAGCTATCAATGACGATCTTCGAAAGAAGAGCTCTTCTTATCTTGCCAAACGACTACTCTTGTCCACATTTGTTCCACAAGTTAAATCTAAGCAAACTAGTAACAAAGGCAAGAAAGGTTCTTCATCTAGTAGCAACAACACTAATGTCAAATCCAATAATGTTGCTTCTAGTAGTTCTATTGATTCCACTAATGATTCTCTTAGCCAAGTTACACTTGAGCAAGAAAACAATTTATTGAAAGGAATTATAGAGAAAGATGTCTAGAAGAGTCTTGCCATATGTAAGCATGAGGAGATTGTACGCAAGCATGGAGGATACCGAAAGACCCATGGCATTGGCTACTTCAACGCCAATGGAGTTGAATGGGAAGAAGGTCAATACCCCAAGTCAAAGTTTGTTGCTCAAAGGGAGAAGTATGATCCTACGCTCCCCAAGGAAACAAAAGATCAAGATGACCTTCCACCACAAGACCAAAAGCTCAAGGGAAAGGACAAGCTTCAAAAGGAGATTGACACATTTGAAGAAGAATCCCAAGCCATGGTCAAGTGGGTTCCCGAAGCTACTACAAGCTCTACTTCAACAAGTGCTACTTCAACTCCAAGGATCCCCATCAAGTTGATGTGGGTCCCAAAGAAGAAGAACTAGAGAAGTTCTTGATGGGTGACTCCGCCAACAAAATTCCCTCACATTCATTATTAGCAAGAACTAATGCAATCAACTCCAACCTTATGCAATAGTTCAAGGAGTCACATATTCCCTCATAGGTAAGCAAGGGACAAGGTAATTAAAGAATCAATGGACATCATCTAAATGTGCTTCACTCCATCTCCATAGATATCCTTGTATTTGTTCCTTGTGTGGGACTAACCCATGTAGGTGAGAAGAGTACGAAACAACAAGGATTGCTCCCAACTCAAGATGATCTTCATCAACTATGAGCATCCATTACTACAACACCAATATGAAGTCTTCAACGACAAAACCCAAGGTTAGTTTGTCCCTCTTAGGGGGGATGTCACATCAAGGAGGAACTTTACTCTAAGACTTGAGTCAAAGCATCTCTTAAGATGTGAACACATTAAATGCTTTATGTAAAAGTGGTAACCCCACTTGTGCTTAAATGATGAGTATGACCTATGATCAAGTATTCTTACTTGGCTCCTAAGTCAATATACTCATATATAGATGACTTCGTCATCGCCAAAGTGCTTGGTAGATACTAGAGTGTTTTTGCATGTTTGCCATATTTCATTTGACATCTTATTGTGGGAGCATATTGGTATGCATATTTTTGCTCATTCAAGGATATCCAATTGTTGTTATTTGGCTTTCATTTTTCTTTGGCCAATTTGATATACAAGAATGCCTAAGTACCTTCCTCTAGCTATCTATGCTTTCTAGTCTCAAATTCTATTTATGCTTCATCACAAAATTTGAGCAAGCACTTTTCGGACCCTCTGTGTGAGGAGCACTCGGAGTTCCATTTCGACAAGAGCTGACTTCCAAAATCTCCCATGTGCCACTCGGTGTAACCAACATCAAAATCTCGGTTCCACCAAAGTACAAGGGTTGATCTGGTTTTTGAACCTCGATGCCACCAATTTGATAATCTCGGCTTCACCGAGTTTCTATGTCTCTGACAGTTAAGAAACTAGGTGGTACCAAAATTCCTGGATCGGTGCCGACAGCAGTAGGGTATATATATCCCCACAGACCCGAAATTGAAAAATTCTTCAATCTTTCAGCCTCCCGCACCCCTCTGTTGCCGCCGCTCGCGTCTTCGTACTTCTTTCTCGTCTCCAGTGCGCCCTCACCGTAGGAGTCCTTCGTCGTCGTTGGTAATCTGCCCCGCCGTCGTCGCCGTCGCGAAACTTCACCAAGTTAGGGTAAAGTTTCAGCCCCTTGTGCGCTCCAATGTATAAATCTCGCGCATTAGCTCTTTTTCCCCATCGTGCCACCGATTGAAAGAGTTATATCCACAAAACAAATCCGTTAGAATAGCCGAACAAGAAAATCTAGGTTTAGGGTTCCGCCAAGTGCGTTTCGGTGTCACCGAGTGCAAACAAATCGGTACAACCGATTTGGGTTTTAGGGCTCTGAGAACTTTCTCGGTGAGACCGAGTCATCCTTTTCGGTTTCAAGTCTCTGTCAAAGAGAAAGTCAGTCTCGGTAGCTCCGAAAATTAAATCTTGGTGGAACCGAATCCCACTTTGCAGAATTCTGTGACTATGATTTTTGAGTTCAAATTTGCAAAAACTTCTGTGTTTTGTGATGTTCATCCCCTCCACTCTTCTATATCCATTCACGGGGACAACATGTCTAGTTCAGAGGACAGTGACAATGATTTCAGAGAGCAGGGTGTTGACATGGATGCAGGCACTAGCCTAGAGGCTAGCCAATCTTCTGAGGACCCTGGCACCCCCAGTTCTCATGGCTTGCCCAAGGCAGCCAGTAGGGCTAGGAGAAAGCTCAATTCTGATGAAGAAGATGCAGACTTTGTGCCTGAAGAGGTCCTAGCTAAGAAGCAGCAAGAAAAGAAGGAGAAAGCTGCCAGGAAAGCTGCTGATGAGGCCTCTTCTGCCAAGAGGCCTGTAAGGAAAGAATATGCTAGCTCTGAAGTTAGGAGAGCACCAGAGAGTTCTAGGGCAGGTATGACTCTCACTCTTGAGTCACCTAGGACTTCTAAGTCCATGCCTAAGAAGCCAGGCCAAAAGAGGAAGAGGAAGAACCAGTTGTAAAACGTCCTCCCTCCAAGAAGAAGAAGTTGTTGGCTGATGCCATGACTAGCCAGGTTGCATCCAAGGCCAAGCCAACTGCTCCCAAGAAGCCTTCTACCCCCAAACCCAAGAGGACCACCAGAGATATTCCTCTTGGTGAGAAGAACAAGAGATCTTCCACCATGGATGATGAAGAGGAAGATGTTGTTGTGTTGAGAAAACGGAGACCCCATATGCCAGAACATAATGATGATCACCATGTGGCAGAGGACATGAAGAAGAGAAAGGATCAAGGGCTCAGGACATGGAGAGCAAATGATCCATATTCCATCAGGAGAAGGACTGCAGTAGATGCTTGCTTCCACACCAAGGAGCAGCAAGATTTAATGAGACTATGTTGCTAGACAAGAGTCATGTAGTTAGCGACATGAGATACGTTGATTGGAAGTTCATTAAGGAAAATGAAGACTACTTCCCTCATGTGCTAGAGAACTTCAAGGCCATAGATATTGATGCATTTGTTGGCAGAGAGTTCACTGCATGGAATGATGATATGATTATGCAGTTCTACTCCACAGCTCATTTCTATCTAGATGGAAGGATAGTATGGATGACTGAGGGCACCAGATACCAGTCTTCAGTTGATGAGTGGGCTACCATATTAGGAGTCCCAAAAGTTCAAGAGGGAGATCTTGATGTATATACTGAGGCCGAGATGAATCACAACTCCATTGCCAACATGTATAATACCATCCCCACTGCTTATGTGAAGACTCACAAGATTGGCTCTGTTTACTATCTGCAAGCAGGACTACCCACTACCAACACCATCATGAGGCATACCTTGATGCCAAAGTCTGGAGATGACAAGATGATTAGAGGGTGCTCTATAAACATGTTGCATCATGTAGACACCCACACCAGATTCAGGGTGATGGATTTGATTGTTGAGACAATCAAGAGGACAGCTTCTGATCAGAAGAGATCATGTGGATATGCTCCATGCATTCAGGTGCTCATTAATTCCAAAGTTGGAAAGAGCCAATATGCACTTGATCGTCCACACCTGCCACTCCTGCCATACTTCGAGGACAACATTGTGGTGATGGATCCTTATCATCCCACTTCAGCTACTACACAGGCAGAGGCGGAGGCGGAGGCAGCTAGAGCCACTAGTGCTCAGATTCCAAGGACAAAGAGCGACCAAATGTCCTATCTTATTAGCTCTATCCAAGGGATTGGCAAGGATGTGGCTGAGATCCTCAAGAATCAGAAAAGTCTTGAGAGGATTGTGGAAACAAAGATTCATGCTCTAGACAACAAGGTAGATGAGCTGACAAAGACTGTCAAAGAATTGAAGCAGGAAGTGGATGCAGTGCCCAGTCCCCACTCCAGTGATGATGATGATATTCCTCCTCTCAGGCCTACCACTCAGTTCAAGACTCAGGCCAGATCGCCTACCATGCCTGCTCCAGAATTGAGACCTTCCTCATCAGCACCAGCAACTGCTCCATCAGCTCCTTCTGCACCTTCAGCATCTACTCCACCACCTCAGATGACTTTAGCTGAAGCATTCGTCGGTGCCCTTCTTTTGACTCCTTCAATGGCTACCGGAGGAGATAAGATCCCAGAGCTACGCTTAGCTCTATACCTTTGAAATTTTTGGTAACCTTGTTGCCAAAGGTGGAGAAGTGTATAGATCATAGGGCTTCGAGAGAGTGTGTTTTTTCTTTTGGTTGCTCTCTTCGTTTAAAAACATAAAATTTATACCTATCCTTTCGCCTAAGCGTGGATAGAAAAGTGAGTGCTTCCTCAAGCTTCATGAAGGAAGGGTCCAAGGACCTAAGCGACTTTTGAAAGGGCAAAGGGGGGAAGGACATAGGAAAGAGGGATGCCTTGGTTTATTGCTTGGTTGTTCTTAAACTCAGTCGTGTTTGATCATACGATTTGGTTGTTGATGCTACTATTTCCTATCCATGTGATGTTTATACTATGATCATTCACTTGTTTGGTGATATGTGCATTGTAATCCATTCATATCATTTATACACACCACCAAGTTGTATGTGACATGGAAGAGTTACCCATGCTCCTAATCGATTGTGCATTTGCATTCAAACGCAAATTTTAAAAATAATGCACAAATTTAGGGGGACCTCTTGCTTATCACATACTTATCAAAGCGACGATGCTACTCATTGTTTTATCCCTATCGAAGCTTTGATTTATATGTTGTCATCAATTACCAAAAAGGGGGATATTAAAAGCACAACTTCTCCCTAGGTGGTTTTGGTAATTAATAACAACATATATTTCATTGGACTAATGTTTCCACCAAGTATATTTCAGGAAAGTTCAATGAATGGATTGGCAAAAGGATTGTGAGGAGATCCCCTAGATGCAAGGAACGTCTATTGGCAACAAGCTTGAATACTCTACATTTTACATTTTGTGAGAGATCACTTTTGAGTCCATAGGAAAGCCGATACTATTAAAAGGGGATGAGGTTTCTATGATGATCCGGTTTCTCAAGTGCTTAGAGATTGGCTAGCAAAAATACACATGAAATTCTCCCACAAAATCGTTGTCTAAACCCTACTATTAAAATCGGTGCCACCAACTTTTCAGAATGGGCCCCACGGAGTTTTAAACCCTAGACAGATCCTAGCCAAAACCCTAAGTCTCGGTGCCACCAACATTCCACTTCGGTGCAACCGAAACCAATGGCCAACTCTCTGGTATCCTATTTTTAAGAATCGGAATTTCCGAGTTTTGAGAATCGGTCTCACTGAGATTTGGAATCTGCCTAGGTCACCCATATCTGTACCACCGAGATTTATATATCGGTCTCACCGAAAAGCCGAAAGTTGCCACATTTTGCACTAGTCGGTGCAACCGAGTTTTTACTCCGGTTTCAGCGAGTTGGGCAATAATGTTGTAACAGTTGGATTTTCCGAGAGAGAGCCACCTACTCATGTGTTGAGATCAAGATCTTCCACTCCAACCATATGAATCTTGATTTCTAGCCTCCCCAAGTTGCTTTCCACCCAATCAACCTCTTCTACCAAGCCAAATCTTTGAGAGAGTGATTGTGTGTTGAGGAGACTATCTTTTGAAGCACAAGAGCAAGGAGTTCATCATTGTTACCACATCTATTACCTTTTAGAGAGTGGTGTCTCCTAGATTGGTTGGGTGTCCCTTGGGAGCCTCCTTCTTCGTGTTGTGGAGTTGAAACAAGAAGTTTGTATGGGCAAGGAGATCGCCTACTTCATGAAGATCTACCCATAGTGAGGCTAGTCCTTCATGTACGGAAGTCATGATGGAATAAACGAGGTTGCTACTTCATGGACCCTAACAGGTGGAGCCCTCCATGGACTGTCGCGACCGCTACCCTCCGTGGGTTGAAGTCTCCATCGGCGTGGACATACGATAGCACCACCTATCGGAACCACGGGAAAAATCTTTGTGTCATCTATTGCGTTTGATCTTCCTATGCCTACCTTTACTTTCATGTGCATGTCTTACTTTTCGCTGCTATACTCTTAGACTTGCATGTGTAGGGTGTACTTTACTTGCTACAATTGCTAAAACTTGCCAACACTAAAATTGGTAAAAGGCTAGAATTTTAATTTGGTCAAGTAGTCTAATCACCCCCCTCTAGACATACGTCGGATCCTACTGGTAGCCGAGGAAGATGCATGAGGCGGAGCGGTGTTCATGCTTCGTTGTGGAGGCGAGGTTGGGATAACACAAGCACCCGAAGACGCGGAGGAGGGAGTAGTCAGGCTCAACGCCAAGGAGCAGCTCATGAGGCGTGTGCGGCATGCTGGAATGACACGGACGGCGATTAATGAGATAGGTGGTTGTGTTAAGGGCCTCGACCCAGAAGCAAGGATGCATGGAAGCATGAAATAACAGAGCATGCACACTGTCATTGAGCGTTTGTAAAATGCGTTTGGCCTTTCCATTTTGCTGGCTGGTGTATGGACAGGAGAGGCGAAGATGAGTGCCATGGGTGGCGAGGAGAGTGGTTCGAACTCACTCCCGTTGTCAGTTTGGAGCGAGAAGATGGGAAGCTGAAACTGTGTTTTGACATAGGCATAGAAATCGAGCAAAACAGGAAGTACTTCCGATTTGTTTTTTAGAGGGAACGTCCAAACGTAGTGAGTGTAGTCATCAGGCACAACGAAGCAAAATTGATAGCCAGATATGCTTACAACTGGAGAGGTCCATACATCAAGATGCAAAACATGAAAGGGAAACATGCTAATGTTGGTAGAATTGCTAAAAGGTAGACGTGTGTGCTTGCCCAAACGACATGCATGACACGAGTGCGGCGCGGAGTTGCTGAAGCCAAGGTGATCGGCGGCCAAGCAAAGCGAACATGCCCGAGCCGCTAGTGCCACAAGGTGGAGTCAGCGAGGTCGGCGAAGGCAGAGCGAGACAGGAGCGTTGGACGGCCAACCGAGTACAGATAGCCGTTGGAGTCACATCGGAGGATCACCGCCCTGGTTCGAAGGTCCTTTACAGAGAAGCCAAAAGCATCAAATTCGACAAAAATGGGTTATCATGACAGATTTGACGAATAGAGAGCAAGCTGGTAATGAGAGAAAGGGAGACCAGAACGTTGCGAAGTTGCACAGGTGACATGCCCTCGATGAGAGAACCATCACCGGCGTGGGTGATCGGTAGATGGGCACCACTTCCAACAATAATATGAGAAGGAGAATGACATGGACGGAGGGAGTGGAGATTACCAGGCGAATTGGACATGTGGGACGACGCGCCGGAGTCGAGGTACCACTCCGAGGTGGTGCCGGATGAGGAGGGCCCTGATGTGGTGCTATGGAGCGCAGCCTGCAGCGACTGCATGTTCCACGGCTGCGGGGGCGACGCGGTGGACGAGCTGGTGCCCGGGGAGCCATAGACGGGAGGTAGGCTGCCAGGATCGCCGTACCCAGGAGGGAGAGCGTCGGGCGCGCCGTAGCCGTACGGGGCAGGAGCCGCGAACATGGCTTGTTGGTGAGGCGTGCCGGGGCGAGGCCCGAGGATGCCTATGCCAGGGGCGCGCCAGGGCATGGGCCAGGCCTGGACGAGGCCCGTCCAAGAGTTGGCGCCGGGAGCCGGCGCGGGGTAGACGGGTGGGCATGGCGTCGGAGGCGTTGGGGAGGCAGGGGTGCCGCCATTGCCGTGGCCGTGACGACGCTGGCCACGGCCACGACCATGTGTGTTGTCATTGGCGGGTACTGAGGAAGGTGGCGCCGGAGTCGAAGAAGAGCCGCGCCTGGCGAAGAGGGCATGCGTGGACTGCCGGCTAGCCTCCTGCTCAGCACGATGCTCCTCCAACAGAAGGAAGGAGCGCACTTGGAGAAACAACGGGAGCGGGACCTGGGAGGTGATGTGCGGGATGACAGAATGGTACTAGCGGTTGAGACCACGGAGGAGATGAAATACCAACCGTGATACGGTCACCGGCTGGCCCAGATCGCGGAGTTGATCGGCGAAGGTCTTGAGCTTGGTGCAGTACTGCATCATCGTCATGTCGCCCTCAACGACGGCATGATACTCAGCGTCGATGTACATGGTGTGCGCCATCTAGTTGTTGCGGAAGAGCTCGTCGATGGCGAGCAACACGGTGAGGGCCATGTCCTCGGGCATGACTGCATCGAGAAGCTTGGGTGAGATGGTGGCGTACGGCCAGTGGAAGACGGTGTGATCCGCCATCTGCCACTCGGGGTCATCAGGACGAGGAACCGCCTCGGCGTCGACGTGGGCACGAAGACCGAACATGCCGATCACCGTGTCGAAGTGGCGCCGCCATTGGGAGTAGCTGTCGGCGAGGAGGTCGAGCACTGTTGTGGTTTTGTCGCGGCAAGATGTCCTCGTGAGAGAACTTAGGTGTGAGGCCATCACAACTATGTGGCGGCTTGAGAGGGGTTGGTCGGAATCGAGAGACGCGAGTTTACCCAGGTTCAGCCCCTCCGATGGAGGTAAAAGCCTACGTCCTGCTTTGTGTCTATATTGATGACAATGACGATCTCGATTACAAGGGTGCGGAATCGCTACCTCTAATCTCGAGAGCCTCTAATCTGTCTATCTCTAATGACTTGAACTTGTCTGTCTAAGACCTGTCTATTGAGGCGTCTAAAAACTTGACCCTCTTGGGGTGACCCGCCCCTCCTTATATAAGTTGAACGGGCAGTTTACATGTAGAGTCCAAGTCGGATTTAAGACTTAACCTATTATGACTCTCCATCGCGGGCTTCTCTCCATGGGCTTCTGAGTCCCAGGCTTCTTATCTCCAGACGGGCGTCTTACAACCGGGCGGCTTACAGCCGGGTTTATCTTCAAGACTCATCTTCAGGGACTCATCTCCGGGACTTAACTGTCTGCCGGGTCATAACTGTCTGGTCTCACCAGGGACGCTTAAGTCCAAAGATGACTTAACGTCAGGGCAACTTAAGCCCAGAAATGTCTTAAGCCTTGGGGCGGCTTATCCTTATGAGCCGGGCCTTGGTCGTGGGGAATATCCCCAACATTAGCCCCCAGTTTAGCTTTGAATTTATTCATGCTAAACTCTTGAAATAAGAATATGTAAAGGGACCGGTTCACTCAAAAATACCAATTAACCAGCTCCTGAAAACTCTGAATCTATGTCATATCAATAAACTGACGCTGGCTCCTTAGAAAAAATAACCCTTATTATCTTCAACTGTCTTGGCTTGATAAAATTCGTTTGATGTTGTGCCAACTTTCAATACTTCAGACTTCGATGAAAAAATCCGTATGATGTTATGTTATCTGAATAGCCCGGAGGAGATAACCTTTGCAAACTTCTCCAAAAAATATGAGACCTGTTTTACTCATAACTGAGAATTTGAAGGCATACCTTCCTTATATCCATATTACCTGTAGCCCCCAAGTCTTAAGAGGGAAACGCAGTGATAGCTTTTAAGACTTGCTTCAATATAAATATTGCAACTCTAGAGAAATTCGGATTGCTCATCTGAGTCACCAGTCATAAGTTGAATGTTCCACATATGTAGCCCCTAAGTACCGGGTTGTCTTGCCTGTAGCAACCTGGGACTTGTAAATGTCTTATGCTCATAAAACTTCAGCCAGTGTAGCCCCCAAGGGCCGGGTCATTATGCAATAATGAGCAGGGACTTCTGCAGAGCTGATTATGTAGACTTGATGAGCAATGTGTAGCCCCCAAGGGCCGGCTCAGTAAGACAATACTGGGCTGGGACTTAGAAAAAGATAGAAAGGCCAGCTCGTCTCCTTGAGATAACAGGGTCTTGTTGACAATGTAATTATTTGAAAAACAACTTGCATTAGCCCCCAAGTGCCGTGGTGCATGCTTGCAGTGACATGGGACTTGCATACTTGATAAAAACTGGACTTGAATAATGTAGCCCCCAAGTGCCGGTCGTATGCCTGCAACGATTCGGGACAATTCCTTTCATTGCAGAAAGCCTTGCATTGCATATCAATGTTGAACCATGCTCCTTGCTGAAAGCCTTGCATATCAATGTTGAACCGTGCTCCTTGCTGTAAGCTGGTATTTTTTGGATGAAGGAATAATAGCCATTACTCTGAAGGGACTTTGAAAACCTCAATCATCCAATACTGGTTATGTCAACCATAATGAAAATCCAGCCACATTGGCTATTTAAGATTTGAATAATATAACCCGGATTGAAAACCGGCTCCTGCAACATAAACCAGGATATCTATGCATATATGATGCATGGTATGACGATGTAATGATGATGCAATGTATGATGCAATGCATGATGATGTATGTGTATGATAACAGAGTATAAAAATGTCGGCTTCAAGGCTCGACAAAGAGAGACTAGCTCTGTTTTGTTTTTTGAAAAACTTAAGTTTTGCTTCAAAGAAGCTTGGCATGAAAGCCTTTCATCCCGTAAGCTGGCTCTCACGTGACATAAATCCGTCGTTTAAACCTTAACTAGTTCAGGGTCTTAAAAAAGATTGACCGTTAAGAGTACGAACGGGCTACATAGCGGAGAGACTACAACAAACAAGGTGAGTTTATCCTAGTTCACTGTAAGCCGGCTCTCTCGTGACAAAAGCCGCCGTTTAAACCTTGACAAGTTCAGGGTCTTTGTGTGAGATTGACTATGGAGTTCAGGGTCTCTTAGCAAGATTGACTGTCAAGAGTTCGGCGGGTCACATGGCAGAGTAGCAAGTTGCAAACAGGCAGGTTTAACTCGAATATGGCATATAAAGCCGGTCAAGAGGGTATGAAAGCTAAACTCAGAGAGTTGGAAGCCCCCAAGTGACCCATAATATGATAAGCCAATAAGGCAGGATACCCATGTTTGAACCGCGCATCATAGCAGCTAGTTCTCTTTGGCAACCTTTAATTTTCTGAAAACTCGAACTTGCGAGAGATGAATTCCTTTTGAAACGGATGTTGAGCTGGATATCGAGAACTTAAAACTTTGCGAGAAATAGATTTCCCTTGAGCCGGATTTTGAACCGGACCTTTTTGACTGCCCGGCACTTTTTGAGCCGGAATATTTTCTGACTTCCTTTAAAGTTTCACCAATGTGGCAGCAGTCTCCAGGACCGGGTGTTTTCCCTTTAATGACCGGGGTTATTGAACTTATGACAAAGGCCAATTCTACCGAGTCATGTCTGTGTAGCCCCCGAGTCTTAAGACGACACGAGGAGTTGGCTTGAGATTCTTCATACTTGACCATGATATAAACCGGCATATAGTTGACAGCGGAAACGCTGGAATGTGCTGAAGTTGGAGGCAAGGTGGCGAGTTTGATGATCTTCGCAACACTCATTGTATACCCTCGGCGTTGATAATGCGATGTGAATCCATGGAAGGTTGAGGTTGACCGCAGCAGGTTATAAATGATCACGTATGAGCTGTGTCAATAACCCAACCAATAGTTCATCCCAGCTGGTTGTTGTAGTTAACTGAACCGCAGTGGCGGCGACCTGTGCGCCTGTCCATTGAGCCATCCGGTGCAGGCGGAGGCTGATAATATATTATTATTTGCTCCAGAGTTTGTTGGAATAGACCGCGCCGCAGGAGCGGCGACTCGCATGTGCCCACTAAGCAGCTCGTGCAGACGGGTGCAGTTCCGATGTGCTGATGTAGACCAGACCCCGGGGGCGGATGGCAGAGACAGCCGCGGGGTTGTAAGCTTGCACGGTCGGGCGAGTCAATCGCAGGCGTGATAAGCCGCGCGGACGGGCGAGTCAGCCGCATCGTGCTGATGTAGATTGGGCCGCAAAGGCGGCGGCTTGCACATACATTCGTTGAGCATTACGGCACGATCAGATGCCAGCGCATGATAATGGTGGTGCGAGCTATATATCCATGACACGACCATCGCTCTTTGCAGTGAACAATTGTCCTGCATCAAAAAATACCGCAAGCCAGAGTAATTGCTCTTAATGAAATTAATATATGCGATTAAAATAGACTGGACGAATGTCACCTGATGTACTCTCTGTGCAACTTTCATCGGGATGTCCAGTTGATAAGATACGCTCGGGTATTTGTAGATTGACCCACATTTTGAGGCTTGCCAAAACATCGGCCGACAGACTGCTTATATAGTCGTTGGGCAAAACGGCGCTCCGCTGACGCTGTTATAATCTCCGCAGGACGACGTCGGTGAAATTGAAGATGTAGCTAATGCATCGAATCCCAATTGCATGCGGTAACGACGAGGTCGACTGAGTCCTCCTGACCCGGCAGCCAGCTCGTCGAATCACACCGTGGCAATGTCAAGGTCGACCGAGTCCTCTACGCGGCAATGTTTTTCACCTATTTGTGGATTTTTTTTAACTGGCTCCCCACCTTTTATTATCCATCCAACCGGCCTCCCACTACCCCTCAGACCCGTCGAAGGAGGGGAAGTGGCCATGGTGCAGCGGCTGGTCGAGGCTGGGGCTAGGGTGCACCATGGCGCAGCGGCGCGGCGAGGCCAAGGCGAGGGGGCGGCTTGGAGGAGCGGCGGCCCGGCAGCGCGGGGCGGCTTGCCGACAGGAGCGGCGGCGCGGAGGCGGCTCGCCGACAGGAGCAGCGACGACTGGCTTGCAGGAGCAGCGACGCGGAGGCGGAGGCGGCTTGCCGACAGGAGCAGCGGCGACTGGCTGACAGGAGCAGCGACGCGGAGGCGGAGGCGGCTTGCCGACAGGAGCAGCGGCGACTGGCTGACAGGAGCAGCGACGCGGAGGCGGAGGCGGCTTGGAGGAGCGGCGCGGAGGAGCCGGGCGGCGGCTTTGGCTGGGCCGGGGCGGCTTTGAGCGCGCGGCCAGGGCAGAGGCGGAGCTTGCGGCACCGGCTCGGCCGGGGCGGCTCGACGGCGTCGGCCCGCGGTGGAAAACGGAGCTCATGGGGGCGGCTCGATGGGGTAGAAAACGGAGCTCGCGGCGGCAGCTCTGTTGAGGCGGCTTGACGACGCGAGTGCAGAGCTAAGCAGGAGCGAACGGGGCGAAGGTGCCGTGGAGCCGGCGGACCCGCGCGTTGGAGGCGACTCACAGCGGGAGAGGCGGACGGCAGGCGTGGACCCGGCGTCAGGCCGGCTCAGGCGAGGCGACGAGGCGGCTCGCAGGAGCAGCGGCGGCTGGCGGCGGCTCGCAGGAGCAGCGGCGTGGCGGCGGCGAGGCCGATTCGGAGGCGCGGGAGAGATGGCCTCGAGGCAGAGGTGCGGCGGACGCGGTGGCCCAAGGCACGGCGTTGGCCAGCGCAGCGGCGGCTCGATGCGCAGTGGAAGTTCAAGGCGAGGTGCTGCGGGGTGGTGCGGCGCGACGGGGCCGTGACTGCAGGGAGTCGGCCGGCGATGCGGGCGGGCGGCCAAGCGCGACGCGCGGCTGGGGGTGAGGCGGAGCGCGGGGAGCCCGGGCGGGACGAGCCGGCCGGCGACACGAGCGGTGGCGAAGTGGAGGGCCGGCTCGGGATACGGTGAGGTCGACCCGAGGCCGTGACGGCCAGGCAGGCACCGGCGGAGGCGGCGGCTCGGACGCAGGCGAGCAGAGTTAGCCGACCCAGCAGGGCAGGCGGCTTGCGCGGGCGAGCAGAGGCAGGCCGGTGAGTTTGAGGCGCGGCTCGCAGAGGAAGGCGACGGCGTGCTCCCGGTCCTCGCGTCGGATGGCCATGCGTTCGCAGAGGACATCGACAGCAACCGCAACATGCATGCAGAAGTATACTCGCCAGAGGTGAGTACTAGTAGTAGTTTGTACGGCTGGTGCTCCTGTGGGCTCATATACATTTTTTTTATCCCCACGTGATGTACTTGATGGTTTTCCAAACGTCAAAACTGATTTGGCAGTCACGAGAGTGTTTAATAGTTGCACTGCTGATTGGGCCTCGCGGATTGTGTCTCCACGTACAGCCTGCTCGGATTTGACGCGCCTGCGGAACAGACTACAGCAAAAAACGATGGTCTCGTGTCAAAAAGAAACGACGATCTCGGCGACTTGCGATTTGACCGCTTCCCTGGCGCACAATACGCTCCAAAATTCCTCTTGTACTCGTGTCCATCTCTGCGACTTAATCCTTGCGCTGATCGTTCACGGATACGTCTTCGACTTGCAGCCAGATGTGGTCACCGCCATCCGCTTATGGGTCGTGGCCGGCCTTGTCGAATCCGTGTCCCCTCCAGGCCGTGGCCTTCTTTCTTCTCTTTTTTTTTCTTTTGAACTATTGATCAGCCGGCTTCGGCCAGTTTTTACCTTCCCGTGCTCATCGACTTTTGGTGGCTGGTAGCATATCGCAACTCGGCGGATCGCAAAGAACAGCCGCAACGGAAATTTCTGGTCCGTCTAGGTGCAACCTGCCACTGACGGATCCCTGACCCTTTCCACCATAAGAAAACTCTCGTCTCTGACTCGACGGGTCATCACCACGCGTGCGACAGACGCAGAACATACAACCCTAATTTTCTCTTGATCTCAAATCTTGTATATATGGTTTTGACTGTTCGTTGACGATGTGATCTTCTGCGCCTGCTTCTTCTTCATCCGGCACATCGCGAGCTTCTCGATCCCTGAAGAGATCCCTTCAAGAACACAACATCACCGTGTGATGGCCCCACGATGGGCGTCAACTGTCGTGGTTTTGTCACGGCAAGATGTCCTCGTGAGAGAACTTAGGTGTGAGGCCATCGCAACTATATGGCGGCTTGAGAGGGGTTGGTCGGAATCAAGAGACGCGAGTTTACCCAGGTTCGGCCCCTCCGATGGAGGTAAAAGCCTACGCCCTGCTTTGTGTCTATATTGATGACGATGACGATCTCGATTACAAGGGTGCGGAATCGCTACCTCTAATCTTGAGAGCCTCTAATCTGTCTATCTCTAATGACTTGAACTTATCTGTCTAAGACCTGTCTATTGAGATGTCTAAAAAGTTGACCCTCTTGGGGTGACCCGCCCCTCCTTATATAAGTTGAAGGGGTGGTTTACATGTAGAGTCCAAGTCGGATTTAAGACTTAACCTATTATGACTCTCCATCGCGGGCTTCTCTCCATGGGCTTCTGAGTCCCAGGCTTCTTATCTCCAGACGGGCGGCTTACAACCGGGCGGCTTACAGCCGAGTTTATCTTCAAGACTCATCTTCAGGGACTCATCTTCAGGGACTCATCTCCGGGACTTAACTGTCTGCCGGGTCATAACTGTCTGCCGGGTCATAACTGTGTGCCGGGTCATAACTGTCTGCCGGGTCATAACTGTTTGCCGGGTCATAACTATCTGGTCTCACCAGGGACGCTTAAGTCCAAAGATGACTTAACGTCAGGGCAACTTAAGCCCAGAAATGTCTTTAAGCCTTGGGGCGGCTTATCCTTATGAGCCGGGCCTTGGTCGTGGGGAATATCCCCAACAAGCACTACAGGAACGTCACGGCGAATGTCGACGGTCCAGAGGATGGTGGAGGGAATAGAGGGAGGCGGCGCGGCCGGCACGGCAGGGGCAGCCGGTGCGATGCGCTGGAATGGGTCAGCGGCAAGAGCGCCGGCTGCATCATCAAGGACACCAGCAGCACCGTCGACAGAGGAGCGAGGAGAGAGGATAGGGTTGTCGTCCATGGCGGGAGTGGAAGCGAGATCGGGGGCCTGTGCGAAGGGATTGTGCAGGTCGTTGGTGTGTGATACCATGTTTGGGAGAGGGAAGAAGATGGGACTCAACACACATCGATTATACTCAAGGCTGGAGGATAAATATAGGTTGCTAGCTCAACCGAGCAGGATCGTGGGTGTGCCATTACCACCGCACGTGCAGCACTACTTTACACAACGGCTGCACGATCATGGCTATACCGTATGGCAGGCTATACAAGGGCACATACGGTATAGAACTATCTAGTCTAACACCAAGATTCAGATCTTCCGCTAATGCCAAGTCTTCCGACACGCCAGAGCTTCTAAGCAAGATGGATTTTGGATATCTTTGACAACAACTACCGATAAACCCACATATTAGTACCCTTGTGCCCGCTCAGGCAAAGGCTCCATCAACATTTACTTTTGCATGATCCATCTGGGGTGGAAGCCATTTATTGTGAGTCTCATGTGTAATTCTGGGCTTGGAAACAATCGACTTCTCCAGTGCTTGTGCCTATGCCAAATATATTTTGATGAATTGATGCGTCTGTTGGAGTTGTGTCGAATATTGTGTACAAGGTAGGTTACAGTTGGACTTGTAGTTGTATTGTGTTTAGATAGGATACGGAGTCGTGTCCAAGTAGGACACTTGTATCCTAGGCCTCGATATATAGCGGGGCAAAACACACGACGTAACCTATGCCAACATAATAGCACAGGCATGTAGGGGGAGCGGGTGGAGTGTGCCGGTGCCCGGGTGGCCGAAGTGCGATATTGTGACGGTGTGATACGTCTCCAACGGTGTGATACGTCTCCAACGTCTCCAACGTCTCCCCTCTCAAGCCGCCACATAGTGGTGATGGCCTCACACCTAAGTTCTCTCACGAGGACATCTTGCCGTGACAAAACCAAGACAGTTGGCGCCCACCGTGGGGCTAGCACACGGTGGTGTTCAGTTCTTGGAGGGAGCTCTCCAGGGATCGAGGAGCTCGCGATTATCCAGATGAAGAAAAACTGGCTCAAAGGGATCTACATCATCTCCGAGTTCATCGATCAAGATCAATTCCGAGCTAATCTAATACTATGCTCGAGAAAAAAAATTGGTACTACAAGCGCTGCCGTGGGCGTTCTGCCCGATCTAATCTACTCGGCTGTCCTCAGCCGTCGGTGATCTACTTTTTCGTCAAAACCAGTTCTGGATTCATATAAAGATCGAACTTGGAAGAATATTTATGGATGGTGTCTCACGCACCACCGCGAGCAGATCCAATCTACATCTACACATGCATTGTCGGAACGCACGTTTTACATCCAGCTAGCTCGCCGACCTGCAACAAACAATTGACGCTCGACGCCTCAAGCCGTCATGCCGGCAGGTCCCACCATTGGAAGCACGGTAGTCGCTGTAGATGCAAAAGACGACGTATGGCCGAGGCCTGTAGGCGTCGGACAACACATCAAGTCAGGCTAGTCGAAGCTGATTTCCACTCTGTTTTGTCGACAAGGCGGTCTGCCAAAACGCCATCATGCGAACGAGGAGATTCCAAACTTGCAAAGTCACAGACGGATCCGTACCAAAACGCCATGCACCGGCAGTTAGTACTCCTCCCGAGACCTCCTTCAGACCGGATTCAAACTCACCCCGCTCGCTCCGGAGCCGCCTCCGCTCCGCCCGCCGACCCATCGCCCTGCAGCGCAGGCTCCGCCGCCGTGCCTCAACTCGCCGGCCTGCCTCTGCTCGCCCACGCGAGTCGCCTGCCCCGCTGGGCCGGCTCACCTCTGCTCGCCCGCGTCCGAGCCCCGTACGCCGGCACGTCTCCGCTGCACCCGCCGCGAGCCGCCGCCTCCGCTGGTGCCTTCCTGGCCGTCGTGACCTCGGGTCGGACTCGCCACGCTTGCCGATGTTAGAGATACGACACGCAATCGATACGATGAAGAACGAAATCAAGCAAAGGGACACAAGATTTTAACGTGGAAAACCCCTCCAACACGAAGGGGAAAAAACCACGGGCGCCAGCCAGCCAAACTTCACTATGATCGGGAGAGGTTACAAACGCCGGGGATTTACAACTAATCGACTTATCCCGTGCGGCGGCTTACAAGAGGTATATATAACACAGGTGTCCTAGGTCAACTAATCGACTTATCCCGTGCCAAGCCTACCGGCGACGGGCCTCGCTCCGCTCGCTCGTCAGAAGTTGGCCTTTCTCTTTATATTGAAATTTGGAGCATAACATAACAAACTCCACCTTGAGACAAAATCCATCTTGTAGCATGAATGAGAACCTTCTCCCTGAACAACAAAGAAAACACTTTCGGCGCCAAACAGCCACTAGGGCTAATGAGTTATACCAACTAAGTCTGAGCAAAGCTCAAACTTAGCAACAGGAACTGGCTTTGTCAACATATCAGCAGGATTATCATGAGTACTAATCTTGCATACCTTCAGTTTACCTTGCTCAACAATGTCTCAAACAAAATGATATTTGACATCAATGTGCTTTGTTCTCTCATGGAACATTTGATCCTTAGTGAGGTATATGGCACTCTGACCGTCACAAAACAGGTTAATGCAAGAATTATCTCCACAAAGCTCAGCATACAAACCTTTCAGCCAAACTGATTCTTTACATGCTTCTGCAATAGCCATGTACTCTGCTTCAGTGGTAGATTGAGCAACTACTGCCTGCAGTGTGGCCCTCCAACTCACGGCACAACCACCAACAGTGAACACATAACCTGTAAGGGACCTCCTCTTGTCCAAGTCGCTGGAAGCAAAATCTGAATCCACATAGCCAGCTAGTCCCTCACCAGTCCTGCCGAATTTCAAACAAGCATTGGAAGTGCCACGAAGGTACCTGAAAATCCACTGAACAGCCTTCCAATGTTCTTTACCAGGGTTAGCCATATATCTACTGACCAAACTCATTGCAAATGACAAATCAGGCCTAGAACACACCATGGCATACATTAAAGAACCGACAGCACTAGAATATGGAACTCTTGACATATACTCAAACTCTTCATCCGTACTAGGACATTGAGAAGATGACAATTTGAAATGAGGAGCAATAGGAATGCTTACTGACTTAGCATCATGCATGTTAAAACGATGAAGGACTTTCTGAATGTAACTTTGCTGACTAAGAAATAACAAACCAGAATTTCTGTCCTTGGTAATCTCCATACCTAGAATTTTCTTAGCAGCACCAAGATCCTTCATGTCAAACTCACTACTTAGTTGTGCCTTTAAAGCAGTGATCTATCTCTTGCCCTTGGCAGCAATCAACATGTCATCAACATATAACAGCAAGTATATAGGCGATCCATCAACAAATTTAATGTAAACACAACTATCATATGCAGGCCTCTTAAATCCATGTGCAATCATAAATGAATCAAACCTTTTATACCACTGTCTTGGAGACTGTTTCAAACCATATAAGGACCTCTTTAACTTGCAAACAAAGTTCTCCTTACCAGGCACTACGAAACCCTCTGGTTGGTCCATGTAAATTTCCTCCTCTAGTTCTCCATGCAGAAAGGCTGTCTTGACATCTAACTACTCAAGCTCAAGATCATTCATAGCAACAATACCGAAAAATGCACGAATGGAACTATGCTTGACAACTGGAGAGAACACATCATTATAATCAATACCTGGTATCTGACTAAAGCCCTTAGCCACTAACCTTGCCTTAAACCTTGCGGGCTCATTAGGAGACAAACCTTCCTTTCTTTTGAAGATCCATTTGCAACGAACGGTCTTCTTTTGTTTAGGCAAGCGCACAACAGCCCATGTGCCATTTTTCTCAAGTGATTGCATCTCTTCCTGCATAGCAGCAACCCACTTCTCACGGTCACCGAAAACAATGGCTTCGGTGTATGTGGATGGCTCATGGATGTTCTCAACCTGTTCTGCACAACTAAAAGCATAATGAACAATGTCACACTCCTCAATTAGGCGTTTAGGTTTGTTAATGACTCTCTTTCTCCTTCCATCTACAAGAGACTGAATTTGTGGCTGCAAAACAGGGGGTGGGCGTTGCACAACATCATCATCATGAATCTCTGTATCTGGAGCATCATCAACATTATCATGAACCTGTGCATCTGGAGCAGTAACATTATTATCAACAATTTTGTTTTCCTCCTCATCAAAATGCTCCACCTGCACAGTAACTCGTTGTGGCTCCACATCAAAACTATCTGTGGACAGATCATCATGATACATAACAGATTCATTAAAAACAACGCTCCTGCTCACAAAAACCTTATTAGTTTCAGGATTCCATAACCGATATCCCTTAACTCCTGAACCATATCCAACAAACACACACTTAATAGCTCTAGGCTCAAGCTTTCCGTTATCAACGTGTGCATATGCATTGCAACCAAAAACTCTCAATTGTGAATAATCAGCCGGTGTACCAGACCATACCTCAATGGGAGTTTTCTTATTAAGTGGAATGGATGGAGACCTGTTGATGAGGTAGCAGGCGGTGGAGGCTGCTTCAGCCCAAAAACGTTTGCCCATGCGAGCATTGGACAACATGCAGCGAGCCCTGGAGATGATGGTTCTATTCATACGCTCAGCCACACCATTCTGTTGAGGAGTGTATGGGACGGTGTGGTGCCTGACGATGCCCAAGTTTCTGCAATACCTGTTAAAAGCTTTTGAACAGAATTCCATACCATTGTCAGTACGAAGTATTTTTACCTTCCTCTCAGTTTGCCTTTCTACCATAACTTTCCAATCCTTAAAGGCATCAAACACATCATATTTATGTTTCAGAAAATAAGGCCACACTTTTCTGGAGTAGTCATCAATAATTGTAAGCATATAACGAGCACCAGCAAGCGAGGGTTTACGGGAAGGTCCCCACAAATCAGCATGTACATAATCTAATATACCTTCTGTGGTATGAACAGCAACATTGAACTTTACCCTCTTGTGCTTACCAAAGATGCAGTGCTCACAGAACTCCAAATCACTTACGTTGCAGCCATCCAAGAGTTTCCTCTTGGTCAATTCTGCCATGCCAAGTTTACTCATATGCCCAAGGCGCATATGCCAAATATTAGTTTTACTGGATTTATCAGAAGTAACAGCAGCAGCAGCAGTACCAGTAATAGTGCTTCCTCTAAGAACATATAACTTGGCAGAATTGATATCACCTATCATATGAATGAGGGAACCTTTTGTTACCTTCAAAACTCCACCTGAACCGGAGTGTTTGTACCCTTTGACGTCAAGAGTACTCAGCGAGATGAGGTTTCTGGCCATGCCTGGTATGTGCCTCACATCTGTCAACGTGCGTATCATGCCATCATGAGTCCTGATCTGAACAGAACCGATGCCCACAATCTCACGTGGGTTGTCATCTCCCATACGCACAACATCTCCACTCTGCACAAACTCATAAGTACTGAACCAATCTCTGTTACAGCATATATGAAACGAACATGCAGAATCAAGTATCCATTCATCATGACATGAAACACAGCCAGCAAAAACAACTAGAGCATCATTTGAATCAGATTTATTACCAGATGTAACATTGACCTTACCATCACCTTCAGATTTGTTTTTAGGTTTCCACGTACCGTTCCTTTTCTCCTTATTTTCCAGCTTCCAACATTCATCAATGAGGTGACCCTGTTTCTTACAATACCTGCAGAACTTTTCTTTCCCAGATCCTCTGGACTTCGAACGACCTCTGCCGTTCTTACTTTTATCTCTATTGTTGGGGTTGTATGTTTTCTGCTCAGGCCTGCCTCGTACCTGCAATGCTTCTCCTTTGGAGGACGATTCCTTAGATTGCAACATATCTTTCATCATTTCCTTCTGTTGAAGGGCCTCATATACTTCCGCAACAGTTAGTTCATCACGACTATATAATAACGTATCACGGAAATTTGCAAAGGAACTAGGTAGCGAGCATAAAAGTAGGAGACCTAAATCTTCATCATCATACTGTACCTCCATAGACTGTAAGTCAGAAACAATCTCCTTGAAGATTGATAAGTGATTCAGCACCGAACCACCTTCTTGCAACTTATGCGTGAACAACTTCATCTTCATGTGCATCTTAATGGTCAGATCCTTGGACATGCAGATCGATTCCAGCTTGAGCCAGAGGCCTGCTGCAGTTTTCTCTGCCAACACTTCTTGCAAAATATTGTTAGATAGATGAAGATGAATCAGAGCCATAGCCTTACAATCTCTACGCTTCTCATCAACGGTCCAAGTCTTCTGTTCTTTACCGCCGAATCCATTGAGCGCCTCATCCAGATCGGGATGCGCCAGCACTGCCCGCATCTTCACTTGCCACAATGAAAATATGGTGTCGTAGTCCAGCAGCGGAAGATCGTACTTCATCGATGCCATGTCGTCGAAGAACCCTAAACAGAAACAAGGCTCTGATACCACTTGTTAGAGATACGACACGCAATCGATACGATGAAGAACGAAATCAAGCAAAGGGACACAAGATTTTAACGTGGAAAACCCCTCCAACACGAAGGGGAAAAAACCACGGGCGCCAGCCAGCCAAATTTCACTATGATCGGGAGAGGTTACAAACGCCGGGGATTTACAACTAATCGACTTATCCCGTGCGGCGGCTTACAAGAGGTATATATAACACAGGTGTCTTAGGTCAACTAATCGACTTATCCCGTGCCAAGCCTACCGGCGATGGGCCTCGCTCCGCTCGCTCGTCAGAAGTTGGCCTTTCTCTTTATATTGGAATTTGGAGCATAACATAACAGCCGAGCCGCCGCTCCTGCTGCGCCCCGCTGATGTGGTTCCGCTCCTGCCTCATCACGCTTGCCGAGCCGCCCCGCCGCTGCCGCGCCCCGCCGCTGTGGCTCCGCTCCTGCCTCCGCCGCGCCACGGCCGCCTCCAACTCAACCCGCCCACTGCGCTGCGCCCCGGACGGCCTTGCCTCGCCTCCAACTCAACCCGCTCGATGCGCGGCGTCCCGGACGGCCTCGCCTCGCCTCCGGTCGCCCGTGTCCGTGTCCGTGCCCTCGCCCGCGGGCTCCGCCTCCGCGCTTCCTGTTCCGCCTCCCGTCATCTAAGCCCTCGAGCGCACCGCCGCCACCGGCTCCCTCCCCGCGGTCCTAGACCTCGAGCTGCGCGGTGCCAACCGGGCGTGCTGTTGGCTCGCCTGGGCAGGCGCCATCTCCACCTCCCCAGATGCCGTCGAGGTCTCCCAACAAATTGCTGCACGTATTTCGCTACCTGACAATACACAAGCATCACTGAGTGTTGTTTCTGTGTTGCCGAAAGCCAAATTTATTTGTCTAGAGCCAATAAGTGAAGAGGACGGGGAAGTATTGGAGCTTAACCCGGAGTTGAAAACAGAGACCATTTTGAAACAGTGTTCGGGAAATTGAACAAGATTTACTCAAAGCACAGCCCCGTAAAAAGGCACTCCTCCGTTATCAGGAAGCAGAAGGGAAATATGTAGATCGATTTGAATATTATGGAATTCAACCGGAAAATGGACAAGGATCTAATCAGTAGATCAAAGGATTTAGTGCCTGGTATGAAGAGGAGTCGTCACATTGTCGTCCACATCATACTATCAGATTCTGTTGCTAAAGAGCATATTATGCTTCCTCAGTTCGTCCGTTGTTACATTGGAACATGTGTTCGTTCATGTGTTTATGTGCAAAGAATCTCCCCCGTCGGATTGATGGAGGGGCCAAAGTATGCCAAGAAGACGTTTCCAGAGTTGGATTTGACATGAGGCAATGTGGTGAAAATTGGGCAGGCACAGAATTTGATTGCTGCTGGAGTGGATGGCCCGCGTGTTGGAATGGGCTCTGTTTCAATTTGCACTACCCAGTAGGTTTGTGCTGTTGGTAGAGGACAGGCAACTGTTGTTTACAAGGATGCATCATATGTCAAGGATTAGAATGTTCCAGTTATAGCTGATGGTGGTATTTCATATTCTGGGCATATTGTGAAGGCTTTGTCACAGGGGACATCAACTGTTATGATGGGCAGCTTCTTGGCTGGCAGCCATGAGGCTCCCGGGGCCTATATAGAGGCATGGGCTCCCTTGAAGCCATGACAAAGGGGAGCGATGCAAGGCATCTTGGTGATACTCTGAAGCTTAAAGTTGCCCAGGGAGTTGTTGGAGCGGTAGCTGACAAAGTCAGCTCATGATCTTTTACGAGCGGAGACTCTTAGATTAGAGGTTAGCAGCAGAGAAGACCGTGGGGCTGTTCTCCACTTGAGCGTGGGCATCATCATCTATCTATCTATCCACCATCGCCATGGGTTGAAAACATGGGACATGGTAATGGCTGTAACAATAAAAGTGATGGATGTTTTACCACCGTCCACGCATGGATCATCAATATTTCCTCCAAAAATTATCAGGTGCTATTCACCCTATTTATATTGTCAGTACATTTTAATTCTCCAAGAACAGTTATTTCTACTTTTTTATATGCAGGATAATTATCACTGTTCATAAAAGATGCAGCGAGCATCCGTCCATATCGCAATGTTCGACGGACACGCGTGCAGGCAGCTGACCATGTGGTCTGGTCTACATCAACACGCCATGATTGACTCGCGCGTTCGCGTCAGCCTTCAATGCCATGGCCGACTCGCGCGTCCATGCGAGTTTTCTAACACCGCGGCTGGCTCTTGCGTCCGCGCTACCAAACCGGTTTCGAATGTCGTCGCCGACTCCCAGGTCTACATCAACACGCTGGGGACGTGACCGCCCGTGGGAGCCGCCCAATGGATGCGTGCGAGCCGCCGCCCCGCGGTCTAGTCTACACCGACATGCTGATGTCACACCTGCTTACTCAAGCCGCCCAATGGATGAGTGCGAGCCGCCGCCCCGGCGCTCCAATCTACACCGACACGCTGGTGTCGCGCCTGCTCACTCAAGCCGCCCAACAGACGCCCGTGACTCGCCGCCCTGCGGTCTAGTCTACATCGACATGCTGGTGACGCGCCTGCTCGCTCGAGCCGTACTACGGACGCACGCAAACCGCCCCCATGGCCTGGCTCCTCCAACAACATGGGAGCAAAGGAAGAAAGGTCATTCAGAATCATGTCTTATGTGACATCTCCAAAACAAATGCCAACCCCCACTCACACCAGGAGCACTTACCATGAAGGAAACATCCCTGGAGAAGCTAAAATTTGAGCCAGCCATTATTGAGCCAGCAATTTAAAAGTCAGCGGCAAAGAAAAATGGCACTGGAGGAGCCAGGAGAGCCGGACTACCCAAGAATAACAAAGCATGGGTCAAGAAGCATATAAACTCAATTTGGCCACGACATTTGCCAAAGACATATGATGAGCATCACGAAGATCATCAGCTCACTACATCGTCTCCAGTTTGGATAAAATCCATCGTTCAGTCGCCAACCTTATGCCGGCTTATGCCACAGCCAAGGATGAAGACTCTTAAGCCGCCTCCTCAAGTCAACTTAAGACTCGGGGGCTACACAGACATGGCTCGGCAGACTCGATCGGCTTCAACAATTACAATAGCCCCGGGTCATTACAAGGAATACAAGCCGATTCCAAAGGGCTGCTGCTTTATGGGCGAAAGATGAAAAGTCGCCCAAGAGGACAAGCCGCCATGATGCGACCGTTCAAATATGGGTGCCCTACCTTATTGGTAGAAGATTTAAAGTCGCCCAAGAGGACTAGCTGCCCCGATGCGCAGTTCAAACATGGTGCCCTGATTTATTGGATCATCATATTATGATCAATGGAATAAAGCCGGCTTATCTGGACCCCAGATGTTTTGCAGTAGTAGCATTGTCTCCTGTATATTCTATGGCCGAGCTTTTCCATGATCATAGGTCACTTGGGGGCTTCCAACTCAATGAGTTTAGCTTTCATACCCTCTTGACCGGCTTCCATGCCATATATGGGTTAAACCTGCCTGTTTGCAACTTGCTACTCCACCAGGTGACCCACCGTACTCTTGACAGTCAATCTTTCAATAAGACCCTGAACTTGTCAAAGTTAAAACGGCGGCTTATGTCACGAGAGAGCCGGCTTACAGAGAGCTAGGATAAACTCACCTGTCCGCTGTAGTCTCTCCGCTATGTGGCCCGTTCGTACTCTTAACAGTCAATCTTTTTTAAGACCCTGAACTAGTTAAGGTTAAAACGACGAATTTATGTCAGGTGAGAGCCGGCTTACGGGATTAAAGGCATTCATGCCAAGCTTCTTGGAAACAAAAACCTTGAGTTTTTTCAAAATAAGAACAAGAGTTGATCTCTTTTGGTTGTGCCTTCAAGGCCGACTTACAAATATTTGAGATATATGTGTATATATTCTATGTTAGTTGTTTTTATCATATACATACATCATCCTGCATTGCATCATGCATCATACGTGCATATCAAGCCGGTCATCAAACCGGGTTACATCGTAACCTCTGCAGGAACAAATAAATCTTTGATAGCCAAAATGGCTCGATCTTCATCATGGTCTATCATAACCAGTATTAAATGATTGGGGTTTTTCAAGCCAGCTAGGAAGAAATTGCTATTCTCGAAGAGCCGCCCCATCACATATAATGTCGTGTCATCTAATTGACCGGCTCTTGGATTTTTTTTCCAACTTGTGCTCTGTAGTAAACTATAACACTTATGGATTTCTCAAACATATATTTGCCGGGTTGCACCGTAACCACGAGCAGGGATTTCATTTCAAAGATAAAGGCGTTATTCCAGGATATTCGTACCGGTTTACATTACAACCACGGTCAAGGATTCATTCAACAAATTATGATGAGTTATATTATTCTCACACAGTCCCAAGTCACTGCAGGCATACAACCTACTTGGGGGCTACATCATATGATACTTGGGGGCTACATCATATGATTCTTTTCAAAGGAGAAGTGCATATAAGTCCCGAGTCGCTGCAGGCAAATGACCCAGCACTTGAGGTCTACACTGCTCAGATCAAATTTTCTAAAGTCCCAAGTCGCTGCAAGCATGCGAACCGACACTTGGGGGCTACAGTATTCAGCTTTTTGAACAGATTATAAGGTCTAAATTGAAGACCCGACCCATCACATACTGATGAGCTGGCCCTTGGGGGCTACACATGTGAAATGCAAGACATTCAGTTTATAATTGGCGACTCAGACGCCAACCCGGATTTCTCCAAAGCCATCTACCTACAACATTCAGAACCAAGTTCAAAGTCCCAGGTTGTTGCAGGCAAAACAACCCGGCCCTTGGGGGCTACACTGGCTGAAGTTTTATAAGTATAAGACAATTACAAGTCCCAGGCTGCTGCAGTCAAGACAACCCGACACTTGGGGGCTACACAGTCAAAGATATTATTGCAAAGAACCAAGTCATCATGAACTGATAAACTCAGAGCTTGGGGGCTACAGGTAATATGGAGATAAAAAAATAGCAGAACATTTTCAAGCTATCAAATTTTGAGTGAGCTAGGTCTCATATCTTGGTGGAACTGAAGCATTGAAAGTCGGCTCAACATTACACGGATTTCTTTATTCCCAATAATTTTATCAAGTCAGCTGGAGTCCAGTTGTTTGACCCGGCGTTACCAACAATCATGACCCGGCATTATCAAAAGATCATAACCCGACAGAGTCTATATAAGTAACCCGGCTTTACAAGTTGAAAGTGGTTTAACAATGGATGATTTTCTATTCCCAATCAAAGCAATGGAAAGCCGACTCAACTTCATATGGTTTTCTTATTTCCAACATTTTCATCGAAGCCTAAGCAATGGAAGCCGGCTCAACATCATGTGGATTTCTTATTCCCAAAAGTATCTTTAAGCCAAAACATTGGAGGTCGACTCAACGGCATATGGGTGTTTTATTCCCAATATTTTGCAGAGGACACGGACCTGCAAGATGTTTGTGAAGACGGCTCGTTAATATGAAGAAGAAACGCGGATTTTTAAGGAGCTACTTCATTAAGCCGGCCAGTGGAGCAAGCCGGTCCCTTCACATATTTGTTATTCTTATTTCAGGAGCTTACCATGAATAAATTCAAGCTAACCTGGGGGCTAATGTCGGGGATATTACCCCATGGTATAACCCGGCCTGAAGTATGACCCGACTGGGACTTGGCGACTCATTGGTGACCCGACTGGCGCTTGGCGGCTCATTGGTGACCCGGCAGGCGGGTCAGACGAACGACAAGACCCAACGGCCCAGAAGGCGGCTCATGGGAGGGCCGACTCATGTTATGGTGGGCCGGCTCACGGAGAAGGCCCAAGATGAGGAAGAATTCCCTCACAAGAGAAACAAGACTCAGATTAGGACTCGAGAGAGACTAGTTCTATTCCTACTCCCAGTAGGACTCTACATATAAACCTACCCCTTCCACTTACATAAGGAGGGGTAAGGCGCCCACGGAGGGACGAGTTCAAGTCATTAGAGATAGACAGATTAGAGGCTCTCGGGATGAGAGGTAGCGAAATAGCACCCTTGTAATGGAGATCATCCTCATCATCAATACACACAAAGCAGGACGTAGGATTTTACCTCCATCGGAGGGGCCGAACCTGGGTAAACTCGCGTCTCTCGATTCTGACCAACCCCTCTCAAGCCGCCACATAGTGGCGATGGCATCACACCTAAGTTCTCTCACGAGGACATCTTGCCGTGACAAAACCACGCAACTTTATTCTTGTAGACTTTGTTGGGCCTCCAAGCGCAGAGTTTTGTAGGACAGTAGCAATTTTCCCTCAAGTGGATGACCTAAGGTTTATCAATCCGTGGGAGGTGTAGGATGAAGATGGTCTCTCTCAAATAACCCTGCAATCAAATACAAGAAATCTCTTGTGTCCCCAACACACTCAATACAATGGCAAATTGTATAGGTGCACTAGTTCGGCGAAGAGATGGTGATACAAGTGCAATATGGATGGTAGATAAAGGTTTTTGTAATCTGAAAATATAAAAACAGCAAGGTAACAAATAGTAAACAGCGAGCAAAATGGTATATTAATGCTTGGAAACAAGGCCTAGGGTCCGTACTTTCGCTAGTGCAATCTCTCAACAATGCTAATATAATTGGATCACATAACCGTCCCTCAACGTGCAACGAAGAATCACTCCAAAGTTCTTATCTAGAGGAGAACATAAGAAGAAATTGTTTGTAGGGTACAAAACCACCTTAAAGCTATCCTTTCCGATCGATCTATTCAAGAGTTCATACTAAGATAACATCAAGTTATGCTTTCCGTTCGATGTATCTAAGAGTTCGTACTAGAATAACACCATATGATATGCATCAACCAACTCTAATGTCACCTAGAACTCCAATGTCACCACAAGTATCCCTGAGTTAATTATACGATACGCATCAAACAACTTCAGATTCATAATACTCAATCCAACACAAAGAACCTCAAAGAGTGCCCCAAGATTTCTACCGGAGAAAGTAGGACAAGAACATGTATCAACCCCTATGCATAGATTACTGACATGGCTTGAGACTGCGTCGGTATTTCCCCAAAGAGGAAGGGATGATGCAGCACAGCGACGGTAAGTATTTCCCTCAATTATGAAACCAAGGTATCGAACCAGTAGGAGGATCACGACCACCTAATAAACATCACCTGCACACAAAGAACAAATACTTGCAACCCAACGCGAAAGAGAGGTTTTTAATCTCTCTACGGTAAAAAGATGGATTAGGTAGTGATAGATTTGAGAGATACATCTCTCAAGAACACAAGATAAAAAGAGCAAATAAAAAGTGCAGCAATATATTTTTGGGTTTTTGGAATAATAGTTCTGAAAACAAAAGCGGCAAAAGATAGATCGGAAAGCAATATGTTTGAAAAGTAGACCCGGGGCCATAGGTTTCACTAGTGGCTTCTCTCATGAGTATAGCACACGGTGGGTGAACAAATTATTGTTGGGCAATTGATAGAAGGTCAAATAATCATGACGATATCCAAGGCGATGATCATTATATAGGCATCACGTCCAAGATAAGTAGACCGACTCCTGCCTGCATCTACCACTATTACTCCACACATCGACCGCTATCCAGCATGTATCTAGTGTATTAAATTCATGGAAAAATGGAGTAATGCAATAAGAACGATGACATGATGTAGACAAGATCTATTGATGTAGGAATAGACCCCATCTTGTTATCCTTAATAGCAATGATACATGCGTGCCTCGTTGCCCCTTCTGTCACTGGGAGAGGACACCGCAAGATCGAACCCATCACAAAGCACCTCTTCCCATGGCAAGAAAAATCGATCTAGTTGGCCTAACTAAACCAAAGATTCGAAGAAGAAATATGAGGCTATAAGTAATCATGCATATAAGAGATTAAAGAAGACTCAAATAATATTCATGGATAGAAACTGATCATGAACTCAAAATTCATCGGATCCCAACAAACACACCGCAAAAGTTTACATCAAATAGATCTCCAAGAGACCATTGTATTGAGAATCAAAAGAGAGAGAGGAAGCCATCTAGCTACTACCTATGGACCCGTAGGTCAATGGTGGACTACTCACGCATCATCGAAGAGGCACCAATGAGGATGATGAACCCCTCCGTGATGGTGTTAGATTGGATCTCGAGGTTCTGGAACTTGCGGCGGCTGGATGTGTTTTTCATTGACTCCTTTAGGGTTTCTGGAATATTTGGGAATTTATAGGCATCAAAGGCGGTGGAGAGGGGCCCCGAGGAGGGCACAACCCATCAGGGCGCGCATGGGGCCTCTGGCGCGCCCTGGTGGGTTGTGGTCTCCATGGCCCACCTCTCTGGCACTTCTTTGGCCCACTGGGTGTCTTCTGGTCCAAAAAAATCTCCAAAAAGTTTCGTCGTGATTGGACTCCATTTGGTACTGATATTCTGCGAAGTAAAAACAAGGAAAAACTGCAACTGGCACTTTGGAACTATGTCAATAGGTTAGTCCCAAAAAATGATATAAAGTTGCTATAAAGTGATTGTAAAACATCCAAGAATGGTAATATAACAGCATGGAACAAGAAAAGATTATGTATACGTTGGAGACATATCAGCATCCCCAAGCTTAATTCCTACTCGTCCTCGAGTAGGTAAATGATCAAAACAGAATTTTTGATGTGGAATGCTGCCTAACATGTTCATCTCATATTCTTTTCTTTTGTAGCATGGACATTTGGACTTTTAGATGGTTCAAAGCAATAGTCTATTTTTAACATAATGACTTAAATACACAAGCACGCCAACAAGTAACCATGTCTTTCAAAATATCAACACTAAAGAAAGTTATCCCTAGCCCATCATGCTCAATCATTGATCCATTCATAAAACACACTCAAATATTAGCTACACCCAATGCTCAAGTATGATCATAGTGCCCCCTAGTTGGTGCTTTATAAGAGAAGATGGAGATTCAAAGTAAAAATAAAATTTGCATAAAGTAAATAGATAGGCCCTTCACAGAGGGAAGTAGGGATTTTTAGAGGTGCCAGAGCTCAAAGTTTAAATTGAGAGAGAAAAATATTTTGAGTAGCATGCCTTTCCTGTCAACGAAAACGACAAAGTAGTTCACAATACTTTCCATACTAGATACATCATAGGCGGTTCCCAAACAGAAAATAAAGTTTATTCCTTTTTCCACCATTCTTTCACATTCCATGGCTGGCCGTATCCACAGTTGCCTTCCATACCAACACTTTCCAAGGAATTTATTATTTGACAACATAAAGTAATTTTTTTTCTTTTTCATTTCGGGAATGGGCATCCCTATTACCGCCATACTCTCGTGCAATGACAAGTGAATAAACACTCATCTTGAGAATAACACATCTAGCATGGAAAAATATTGGACACCCCCTACCGTTTCATGAGCGGTACGAGCACACAAAAGAGAAATTTATTTTGAAAAGTAGAGGTGGCACACACAAATTTGCTTAGAACGGCATGGAAATACCGCATATAGGTAGGTATGGTGGACTCATAAGGCAAAACTTGGTTTAAGGATTTTGGATGCACGAGTAGTATTTCTACTTAGTACGAGTGGAGGCTAGCAAATAGATTGAGAAGCAACCAACCAAGAAACAAAAATTCACATAAGCGAGCATTGAGCATAACTAACACCGAATAATGCACCATAAGTAGGATGTAATTGCATTTCATAACTATTGACTTTCGTGCATGCATAGGAAATCACAAACCTTAACACCAATATTCTTACTAAAGCATAATTACTCACTAACATGACTCACATATTACTATCATCATGTATCAAAACTATTACAAGGAATCAAGTTTAATTTGTCCAATGATCTTCATGAAAGTTTTTATTATATCCTCCTTGGATATCTATCACTTTGGGACTAGTTTCATATATTGCCATTGCTTTTTGACAAGCTCAAACAAATTTAAGTGAAGCACATGAGCATAAAGATTTCATCTCTCAAAATAGTATAAGTGAAGCATGAGAGGATTTCTTCAAAATTTAGAAACTCTCAAATTAATCTAAGTGAAGCATGACATTGTTTCTTCAAAAGTTTCCAAGCACACCGTGCTCAAAGAGATATAAGTGAAGCACTAGAGCAATTCTATAGCTCAAAAAGTTTAAGTGGAGCATAAAGAGCAATTCTAACAAATCATAGCATAATTTCGGCTCTCTCAAATAGGTGTGTCCAGTACGGATACAAGTGACAAACTAACAAGCAAAGCAAGCAAAGACTCAAATGATACAAGACGCTCCAAACAAAACTCATGATGTGACGAATAAAAATATAGCTCCAAGTAAAATACCGATGGTCGTTAGAAGAAAGAGGGGGTGCCACTCGGGGCATCCCCAAGCTTAGTAGCTTGTTTCTCTTTGGATATATCTTGGGGGTGCTGTAGCATCCCCAAGCTGAGTCTCTTTTCACTCCTTATTCCTTCATCCATCGTGATCTCACCCAAAACTTGAAAACTTCAATCACACAAAACTCAACAAAATCTTCGTGAGATCCGTTAGTATAATAAAGCAAATCACTACTTTAAGTGCTGTTGCAAACTCATTCAAATTTTATTATTGCATTATACCTACTGTATTTTAACTTTACCATGGCTCATACCCTTCAATACAACCCATAGATTCATCAAAACAAGCACACAATGCAACGAAAACAGAATCTGTCTTAAACAGAACAGTCTGTAGTAATCTAAACTCTAACCATACTTATGTAACTCTAAAAATTCGGAAAAATTAGGAAAACGTAAAGAATTTGTATAGAAATACTGTGTTAAAATTTTATATCAATATCACGTTCCATTAAAAAATGAAAATTTGAATACTGGAGGCAAAGTTTCTGTTTCAGATTCAACATTGTTTCTACTCATCTTATGAATCATCTTAAAGGCTTTACTTGGCACAAACACTAAATAAAACGTAAAACACAATCATAACAGAGTCATAATTGTGTCAGCACTCAAAAACAGAAAGGAAAAGACAAAAATAAATTTATTCATTGGGTTGCTTCCCAACAAGCGCTATCGTTTTATGCCCCTAGCTAGGCATAACGCATAGTTTCAAGTATTGTCATCTTTGGTTTTCAACTCTTCAATCATACAACTAGATTTCTTCAAGAATTTAGAATGCATACTTTCAATGACAACACTTCTAGGAAAAAGACGGAAAAAATCATTCTTTTAAATAGGATCTCTTACTATTTCAACAAAGTTGGGATGAATACTAATCATTTTGAGATCCCCCTTGTGACCACTAGGTGTAGCAACTTTGTTCTTAGTGACTTGCGTGGTTTTGCCAATTTTTATGGGAGTGTTTTCACTAGTTTTGACAGAAGAAAAAGCCGAACCAAAGTTACTAAAAATTTCTTCCAATTTGTCAATCCGGTAAGGGCTCTCTTCTATCCTTTCGTTAAATACGGTCTCTTTTTTCCTTTAACAATTTAAAGGCGTCTCCCACTTTTGACCCAATTTTATTAGCAAGATTATGCATTTTCTTATCCAAATTTTCAAGATGTTCTTTGGTAATCATCTTATTTTCAATAGCATCTAGCCTCTCCATAACATGTTCAAGAGTTAAAGTTGTTTCATTGATCGTAAGAGATGGTGATCCCACTAAACTTCCCATGGCATTAAAAGCATCCAAAGATGGACACATCAAGAAATTCCCACCGGTAATCGTATCAAGGATGAATATATACCAAGTGGTAATGCCCACATAAAAACTGCGAAGAAGAACAACGGTGGATTGCTTATGGATAGATCTATTATGAGCATTGCAAATCCTATACCAAGCATCTTTTAGGTTCTCCCCTCCCCTTTGCTTAAAATCAAGAACTTCATTCTCGGGGGTACACGCAATAGAGGAAGAACTAGCCATAACGACAAGGTAGGCAAACAAGAGATCTGACGAGAAAAAGGCAAACGGAAAAGAGGGCGAATAAAACGGCAAATTGGTGAAGTGGGGGAGAGGAAAACGATAGGCAAATGGCAAATAATGTAATTGCAAGGAGATGAGATTTGTGATTAGGAACCTAGTAGATGATGATGGTGTCTCCTCGGCGCCAGAGATTGGCAGGTAGAAGAGGTCGCTTCCTCCCCGGCAACGGCGCCAGAAATTCCTTTGGCGTGGCCTGAGACTACGTCGGTATTTCCCCAAAGAGGAAGGGATGATGCAGCACAGCGATGGTAAGTATTTCCCTCAGTTATGAAACCAAGGTATCGAACCAGTAGGAGGATCACCACCACCTAATAAATAGCACCTGCACACAAAGAACAAATACTTGCAACCCGACGCGAAAGAGAGGTTGTCAATCTCTCTACGGTAAAAAGATAGATTAGGTAGTGATAGATTGGAGAGATCGATCTCTCAAGAACACAAGATAAAAAGAGCAAATAAAAAGTGTAGCAATATATTTTTGGGTTTTTGGAATAATAGATCTGAAAACAAAAGCGGCAAAAGATAGATTGGAAAGCAATATGTTGGAAAAGTAGACCCGAGGGTCGTAGGTTTCACTAGTGGCTTCTCTCATGAGTATAGCACATGGTGGGTGAACAAATTACTGTTGAGCAATTGATAGAAGATCAAATAATCATGACGATATCCAAGGCGATGATCATTATATAGGCATCACGTCCAAGATAAGTAGATCGACTCCTGCCTGCATCTTCCACTATTACTCCACACATCGACTGCTATCCAGCATGCATCTAGTGTATTAAGTGTTGGGGAACGCGACAGAAAACAAAAAATTTCGGTATAGCGAGCACGCCCAGGATCACTATGGAGATTGCATACAAGGTTTGATCTGATCCGTACCGACTCGTAGCGCAGCGGAAGAAGAGTCGGTGGAGATCGTTGGTGCAGATCCCCGCAGCTAGGATTTTACAACCTCCCAACCGCGAGGATGTACTCCCTTGTCGGGCAGCCCTTCGGGAGGCGGCCGGACAGTCCCCCGGACGATGTCACGGACAGCCCTTCGGGAGGACCCTCGAAACTCGAACGGAAACTCGGACAGCCTTTCGGGAGGACACACGAACAGCCCCTCGGGCAAAAGATTGAAACTACGACCTCTCTACGGGGTTGCACACATACGGTGTCACCTATCCGGCAGGGCTTCGCCGTCCAGAACTAGTTCCTGCCGGAACCCAGACAGCCTTTCGGCTCTACGAAACTATTTCGCTGGGAGGGAGAGAGAATGCCAGATCATGCATGGCTTGTGTGAGAGAGTTGGAGTGAGGATGGAGAGCTCCTCTCCACCTCCTTATATAGTGGTGGAAGGGGTGAGGGGGGGCTGAAATTCAGCCCACTAAACATGCACCCACCAAACAAGGAAAACATGTTCCCACCAAACATGGAGAAAACATGTTCCCTTGTCCATGGTGTTCCCCCATGGGGCCCCACCTTCCTCCCAACACTCTCCACCATTTGTGGGGGCTGCCCCCCACCATGGGGGCCCCCCCAACACTTTTTCCAGCCACAAGGGGGCTGTACCCTAAAGGGGGTGCCCCCAAAAACAGCCCCCACGATCCGTGGGATCTTGTCCCCTCTCGCTGGGACAAGATGTTTTCCGAAACTATTTCTTCTGAAAAATTCCGGAAGGTCCCAGAACATTTCTGGCACCCTCTAAAATTATCTGGACTCGCTCCGGAACATTTCCGGTATGGTGGTTTAATTTAAAACCATCTTCGTTTACCAGGTAAACAATTCCGGCAGCTCCGAAAACCTTTTTCGGTTTTTTCTCTGAAAAAATTCCAGAAATTACCAGACCAATCTGGCAACCTCCAAAACATTTTCGGTGCTTGCCGAAACCTTTTAGGATCAATGGTTTTATCCAAAACAACTTTTCGGTTTTACCAAAACTTTTCCGGTGTTTTCTCCGGAACTTTTCCGTCGTCTCCGAAACTCTTTCAGTGACTTTCTCTCGGACTCCTTGTCTAGTATTCAGCAGATAGATGACCCTTAAGCGTGTGACCCTATAGGTTCGGTGAAGTATAGACATGACCCGGAACCCCTTCCAATCAATGATCAACATCGGAGCCGTGGACACCCATATTGACCCCTATACCCACACGAATGAATATTCGAGTGAACCTCCAGTTGCCGTGTGCTATTCCTGTTGCTTCGCGATATGTTACAAATACCCGAGGTGAGACATGTTGGCATCACCGTGGATCAACAACTTGTCCACTATGCCAGTTACCTCGTTGCCGGTATTGTTCTCTTTTCTCGTTCCCGTGTTCCGGCATCCCCGTGATCAAATCACAAAGTGTCTGGCCAGACGATGATGGATACCGTAACACCAAGAGGGCCCAGAGATATCTCTCCATCGTCGGAGGAGCAAATCCCAATCTTGAGCTATTAAGTTACTTGACATACTTTTCCATGAACCCGTAAGCCGCCGTAATAGCCACCCATTTACGGATGACGTTTAACAAACCCCAAAGTTCATGAAGCAAGCATGAAGAAACTCGATACTCTCATGGTCTAAGGAATTATGCAAACATTAACTTCTCTGTGTTATTAACCATTAACTTATGACGAATGTATCTCATAGCATAACATCAATACGGATCGATTCAACACAAGTGTTCTACCAACATCGTGCCCTCAAAATTGCCGGCATAGCCATGCCCATGATCAGGAAAACAGGATCATCATGCAATACTTGAGCCAGTCTTAGAGGCAAGACTAGGAATACAATTTACCGTTTATTATACCACACGTGCACATGAGTTTCCCTCCAAGCCTCGTTTAATTTGTAGACTCGAGAATCATTGCAGTTATAGCATGGAACATAAACATTCATTACAAACTCTGAGATACAAAAGTAACTTATATTACTGCCTCTAGGGCATATCTCCTACAGTCTCCCACTTGCACTAGAGTCATAATCCAGTTACATGGCTTCCCTAACACCAATGGCTATCCGGTGTTGCTCATCCTTTGCTCGTGGTAGAGGCTTCGTCAGCGGGTCTGACACATTCAGATCCGTGTGAACTTTGCCTACTTTCACTAAACCTTCTTCGACATGATGTCGAATGAGTTAAAATTTGCGTTGAATATGCATTGTCTTATGGTGCGAACATGGCTCCCTTGCCTGAGCCACGGCGCCACTATTATCACAATAGATCTCCACCGGGTCCAGAGCACTTGGAACCACACCAAGGTCTTCAAGGAATTGCTTGATACCGACAGCTTGCTTGGAGGCTTCTGAAGCAGCAACATATTCCGCCTCCGTCGTAGAATCTGCCACAGTCTTTTGTTTGGAACTTTTCCAATCAACTGCGCCGCCGTTCAATATGAAAACATAGCCTGATTGAGATTTGAAGTCATCTGGGTCAGTCATGAAGCCTGCATCAGTGTAACAACTTACAATGATCTCTTCATCACCTCCGTACACAAGGAGTAAATCCTTGGTCCTTCTGAGGTACTTAAGAATACCCTTAACTGCGGCCCAGTGTTCCAATCCTGGATCACCTTGGTACCGGCTGCTAACACTTAGCGCATAGGAAACATCCGGTCTTGTACATAGCATGGCATACATAATAGAACCAACTGCCGAAGCATATGGAATATCATTCATTTGTACTCGCTCATCGAGGGTCCGAGGACACTGATTCTTGCAAAGCACTGTGCCAGGTGACATGGGGAGTAGGCCTTTCTTGGAGTTCTCCATGTTGAACCTTTTCAACACCTTGTCAATGTACGTGCTTTGGCTAAGCGCTATCAGGCGTCTTGATCTATCTCTATAGATTCTGATGCCCAATACATATGCCGCTTCGCCTAAGTCTTTCATTGAAAAACTCTTCTTCAATGAGTCTTTTATTTCGCTAAGAAATTTCACATCATTTCCAATCAACAATATGTCATCTACATACAAGATTAGAAATGCTTTTGCGCTCCCACTAAACTTCTTGTACACACAAGATTCTTCATCGTTCCTGATGAAGCCAAACTCTTTGACCACTTCATCAAAACGAATGTTCCAGCTCCTTGATGCTTGCTTCAGACCATAAATGGCTTTCTGAAGCTTACATACCTTTCCAGCATTCTTAGGATCGACAAAACCTTCTGGCTGTATCATGTATACATCCTATTCAAGGTTTCCATTTAGGAAAGCCGTTTTGACATCCATCTGCCATATTTCATAATCGAAATAAGTAGCAATTGCTAGTAATATCCGAACAGACCTTAGCATAGCTACGTGCGAGAAAGTCTCGTCGTAGTCTACCCCTAGAACTTGCGTGAACCCTTTCGTGACAAGTCTAGCTTTGTGGATAGTAATGTTACCATCCGCGTCCGTCTTTCTTTTGAAAATCCATTTACAACCAATGGGTTTTATGCCATCTGGAAGTTCTTCCAAGTTCCAAACTTGGTTTTCGTACATGGATTCCATTTCGGATCTCATGGCTTTGTGCCATTCCTTTGAGCTAGGCCCCGCCATCGCTTCCTTGTAGTGCACAGGTTCATCGTCTTCAAGAATGAAGATTTCGTTATGAAACCATTCAGGTGGCTGGATAGCCCTACCTGATCTGCGCGGTTCAGTAACAACATTGTTTGAAGTTTCCGCATCACATGCGACAACTTCCGGCTCGGTTGTAGGGATAATTTGCGGAATTACTTCCGGTTCCTTAGCCATATCAACGGTTGCCGAAGATTCACTAATCTCATTAAGTTGTACTGTCCTCCCACTCACTTCTTTAGCGAGAAACTCCTTTTCAAGAAAGATTCCGGTTTTTGCGACAAACACTTTGCCCTCGGATGGGTGGTAGAAGGAATACCCAAAGGTTTCCTTGGGATAACCTACAAAGTTACATTTGTCTGATCTGGGATCGAGTTTGCTCGGTTGTAAACGTTTTACATAAGCTTCACAACCCCAAACTTTGAGATGCGACAAATTGGGTTTCTTCCCAAGCCATAACTCATATGGTGTCATCTCAACAGACTTAGACGGTGCTCTGTTTAATGTGTGAGCGGCAGTGAGTAGTGCGTGACCCCAAAAAGATATCGGTAGATCTGTAAGAGACATCATCGACCTTACCATGTCTAACAGGGTTCGGTTACGTCGTTCCGACACTCCGTTTCTTTGTGGAGTTCCGGGAGGCGTAAGCCGTGAAACGATTCCACGGTCACTCAGATGTTGGCCAAACTCGTGACTAAGATATTCGCCTCCGCGATCAGACCGCAGAAACTTAATCTTTTTGTCACGATGATTTTCTACCTCATTCTGAAATTCTTTGAACTTTTCAAAGGTTTCGGACTTATGCTTCATCAAGTAGATATAGCCATACCGACTTAAATCATCAGTAAAAGTCACGAAGTAAAAATACCCACCCCGTGCGGCCGTGTTCATTGGACCACATACATCACTATGTATTATTTCCAATAATTCACCCGCCCGTTCAGGATGACCCGTGAACGGCGTCTTGGTCATTTTTCCCATCAAGCAAGCTTCACATGTGTCAAATGATTCAAAATCAAGGGACGGTAAAACTCCATCTTTATGTAGTCTTTGCATGCGTTTCTTTCCGATGTGGCCAAGCCGACAGTGCCACAAATAAGTGGTGGTGGTATCAGCCTTCTTAAGGCGTTTAGCATTCACGTTAAAGACATCATTTCCACATTCAAGATTTAGTATGAAAAGGCCCCCAACAATGGGTGCAAATCCATAAAACATATCCTTACAATAAAGTGAACAACCATTGTTCTCAGACTTGTAGGAGTACCCATCGTGTACTAAACATGATCCAGAGATAATGTTTCTACACAACAACGGAACAAAATAACAGTTACTAAGTTCCAAAGTAAATCCTGAAGGGAGACGTAGAGGCATAATGCCGACGGCTTGAGCGGCGATCCCAGCGCCGTTCCCGACACGCATCACGACTTCATTCTTTGCCAGCTTGCGCACCTTCTGAAGCCCCTGTATCGAGTTGCAAATGTGAGCAACCGATCCGGTATCAAATACCCAAGACTTAGAATTTTCGCTAGCAAGCAAAACGTCAATGACATTAACTTGTATAACAATTATACATTTTCCAGTTTTCCCGGACTTCTTATCTTCCAGATATTTCTTGCAGTTTCTCTTCCAGTGTCCTGTGCCCTTGCAGTAGAAGCACTCAGTTTCATTCTTGGCTCCGCCCTTAGATTTGCGTTGGAAGCCGGTCTTACCGGCGCCCTTGCCTTTCTTGGCTTGCCTTTCTTTTTGAAACTGGCAGTTTTATTCACAAGCAACACTTGCTTGCGATTTTTCTGCAGTCCTCCTTCAGCAGTTTTCAGCATGGCAAGCACCTCATTTGCTGTTTTGTCCAACCCATTCATGTTGTAGTTCATGATAAAACCGCCATAAGACGGGGGGAGTGAACCTAGCAGCAAGTCCATAACATGCTCTTCTAGAAGTGGGAATTCCAGGGTTTTAAGCCTTTCAGCGTAGCCAATCATATTGACTACGTGCTCGCCAACTGAACTGCCCTCAGCCATCTTGGTCTCCGCCATCATTTTCATGATGTCAAAACGTTCAGACCTTGCATTAAACTTGTAAAGAGCATCCAGATCCTTGATCATATCAAAGGAGTTATGGAATTCAAAACGTTTTTGAAGCTCTGAACTCATGCAAGACAGCATGAGGCACTGCACTAAGTTGTAATCATCATCCTTAGTGGCCCAGACATTTTGTATGTCTGCCGTGGCAGTTGCCGCCAGTTTAGGAGGAAGAGGTCCGTCAAGCACGTACACTTTCTTAGCACCCCTGAGGACAATCCTCAAGGCACGGACCCAGTCCGTATAGTTGTTTCCATTCGCAGCTAACTTCTCTTTCTCTAACATAGGGCCTAAGCTGAACGCGGTGTTGCGAGCCATTTGATCTACAATGGAAAACACAAGTTCACTTAGACTTTGTTCATAATGATATTTGGCACTAGTGAATAAACAATTTTATTCTAAAGTGCGCTCCCACTCAAATCAATATCTCTCAAAATTGATTATGAATGATTCAAGACACGAATTTTAATTCAACGCCATTGATGGTTAGCATCACTGATGACGAGAACTTCAATTGTTAGGCAAACTTGCCAATCACATCTCTATGTGACTCTTGTTCATCTTTCGATGCGTGTGTTCCGAGCTCATGAATTTCATGCCCGAACGTCAAGACAACCAAGTGATCTTGCTGCGAGGTCTTAACTCACCCGCCTCACACATCCCTAATCGTTCGTACCCATGTCAGCATGGCGCACCCCGAAAAGTTAGGTGCCGTGACGGTGCTACACTTGGGAGAACACTAACTACTTGATATTTTAAGTGAGAGATCACCCTAATAAAAGTGACTACCGCGCAATCAAGAAGGGTGCATCATAAGGGATAAACATCTCAGGCAATTCATAATAGCATGATATGGTATAGCCCCTTCTGACGGAGAAGTCAAGTATTTCTTCGTCTTCGGCATTCGCGTCGGTGTTCACCTTTGCGAAGATTGCCACCATCTTGTCGATGCACCAGATAATATTGCTATCTCTATAGCTAATAAAATAAGTGCATTACATAAGGTTGACACGCAGGTCATTAAAGTGCAATCATATGGCTCCAGCCATCATGCCGAATCATGACACGCAGGTCATGTTAATTACATCATATAGCCATCTCATACATAATCAAATTGAATATGAGCATTGCTATAACACATCACATGCAAACCATCCCGCAAAACCAAGTTAGACGCCTCTAATCGGTTTATGCAAAAATTTATTTTACGTGGCTTCTAAGGTTTTGACTCAAACCGCAGCTACCTCCGTTTATCATCAAGTATGATACTTCAAGTTGCTAGATTAACTTTCCAGGGTGTATGAAACACGAGATAATAAAATCTCGAGCACCATACTAAACTTCGTCATACGCGTGACCCCCGTGCAGATCATATCTGCATTGCCCTTTCGTCTGCGAAACATCCATCTTTCTTTAACTATGGTGGAACCCAAAGAACTGTTAGCACTTCGTTGATCTGTCAATCAGCATACTCAGGAGCAGCATGAAAGGATCCCGGATTGCCAGAACTTTGTAAGATTCCACCATGCCGTCAAGATCAGGACTACGCAAATTTATGGGAAGCAACAGGAACATCGGGTAACAGATTTCATCTGCTACCCGCACAAATAATTTTCAGCAATAGATCTCATCTACTACAAAATTATACTATGCAATACCCATACATCTCATGTATTCTAGAACATAACATGCATCTACTCATAGCCTGGCTCTTGATGCCACTGTTGGGGAACGCGACAGAAAACAAAAAATTTCGGTATAGCGAGCACGCCCAGGATCACTATGGAGATTGCATACAAGGTTTGATCTGATCCGTACCGACTCGTAGCGCAGCGGAAGAAGAGTCGGTGGAGATCGTTGGTGCAGATCCCCGCAGCTAGGATTTTACAACCTCCCAACCACGAGGATGTACTCCCTCGTCGGGAAGCCCTTCGGGAGGCGGCCGGACAGTCCCCCGGACGATGTCACGGACAGCCCTTCGGGAGGACCCTCGAAACTCGAACGGAAACTCGGACAGCCCTTCGGGAGGACACACGAACAGCCCCTCGGGCAAAAGATCGATACTACGACCTCTCTACGGGGTTGCACACATACGGTGTCACCTATCCGGCAGGGCTTCGCCGTCCAGAACTAGTTCCTGCCGGAACCCAGACAGCCTTTCGGCTCTACGAAACTATTTCGCTGGGAGGGAGAGAGAATGCCAGATCATGCATGGCTTGTGTGAGAGAGTTGGAGTGAGGATGGAGAGCTCCTCTCCACCTCCTTATATAGTGGTGGAAGGGGTGAGGGGGGGCTGAAATTCAGCCCACTAAACATGCACCCACCAAACAAGGAAAACATGTTCCCACCAAACATGGAGAAAACATGTTCCCTTGTCCATGGTGTTCCCCCATGGGGCCCCACCTTCCTCCCAACACTCTCCACCATTTGTGGGGGCTGCCCCCCACCATGGGGGCCCCCCCAACACTTTTTCCAGCCACAAGGGGGCTGTCCCCTAAAGGGGGTGCCCCCAAAAACAGCCCCCACGATCCGTGGGATCTTGTCCCCTCTCGCTGGGACAAGATGTTTTCCGAAACTATTTCTTCTGAAAAATTCCGGAAGGTCCCAGAACATTTCTGGCACCCTCTAAAATTGTCTGGACTCGCTCCGGAACATTTCCGGTATGGTGGTTTAATTTAAAACCATCTTCGTTTACCCGGTAAACAATTCCGGCAGCTCCGAAAACCTTTTTCGGTTTTTTCTCTGAAAAAATTCCAGAAATTACCAGACCAATCTGGCAACCTCCAAAACATTTTCGGTGCTTGCCGAAACCTTTTAGGATCAATGGTTTTATCCAAAACAACTTTTCGGTTTTACCGAAACTTTTCCGGTGTTCTCTCCGGAACTTTTCCGTCGTCTCCGAAACTCTTTCAGTGACTTTCTCTCGGACTCCTTGTCTAGTATTCAGCAGATAGATGACCCTTAAGCGTGTGACCCTATAGGTTCGGTGAATTATAGACATGACCCGGAACCCCTTCCAATCAATGATCAACATCGGAGCCGTGGACACCCATATTGACCCCTATACCCACACGAATGAATATTCGAGTGAACCTCCAGTTGCCGTGTGCTATTCCTGTTGCTTCGCGATATGTTACAAATACCCGAGGTGAGACATGTTGGCATCACCGTGGATCAACAACTTGTCCACTATGCCAGTTACCTCGTTGCCGGTATTGTTCTCTTTTCTCGTTCCCGTGTTCCGGCATCCCCGTGATCAAATCACAAAGTGTCTGGCCAGACGATGATGGATACCGTAACACCAAGAGGGCCCAGAGATATCTCTCCATCGTCGGAGGAGCAAATCCCAATCTTGAGCTATTAAGTTACTTGACATACTTTTCCATGAACCCGTAAGCCGCCGTAATAGCCACCCATTTACGGATGACGTTTAACAAACCCCAAAGTTCATGAAGCAAGCATGAAGAAACTCGATACTCTCATGGTCTAAGGAATTATGCAAACATTAACTTCTCTGTGTTATTAACCATTAACTTATGACGAATGTATCTCATAGCATAACATCAATACGGATCGATTCAACACAAGTGTTCTACCAACATCGTGCCCTCAAAATTGCCGGCATAGCCATGCCCATGATCAGGAAAACAGGATCATCATGTAATACTTGAGCCAGTCTTAGAGGCAAGACTAGGAATACAATTTACCGTTTATTATACCACACGTGCACATGAGTTTCCCTCCAAGCCTCGTTTAATTTGTAGACTCGAGAATCATTGCAGTTATAGCATGGAACATAAACATTCATTACAAACTCTGAGATACAAAAGTAACTTATATTACTGCCTCTAGGGCATATCTCCTACATTAAGTTCATGGAAAAACAGAGTAACGCAATAAGAACGATGCCATGATGTAGACAATGTCTATTGATGTAGGAATAGACCCCATCTTGTTATCCTTAATAACAACGATACATGCGTGCCTCGCTGCCTCTTCTGTCACTGGGAGAGGACACCGCAAGATCGAACCCATCACAAAGCACCTCTTTCCATGGCAAGAAAAATTGATCTAGTTGGCCTAACTAAACCAAAGATTCGAAGAAGAAATATGAGGCTATAAGTAATCATGCATATAAGAGATCAAAGAAGACTCAAATAATATTCAGGGATAGAAACTCATCATGAACTCAAAATTCATAGGATCCCAACAAACACACCGCAAAAGTTTACATCAAATAGATCTCCAAGAGACCATTGTATTGAGAATCAAAAGAGAGAGAGGAAGCCATATAGCTACTACCTACGGACCCGTAGGTCTATGGTGGACTACTCACGCATCATCGAAGAGGTACCAATGAGGATGATGAACCCCTCCGTGATGGTGTTAGATTGGATCTCGAGGTTCTGGAACTTGCGGCGGCTAGATCTGTTTTTCGTCGACTCCTTTAGGGTTTCTGGAATATTTGGGAATTTATAGGCATCAGAGGCGGTGGAGAGGGGCCCCGAGGAGGGCGCAACCCATCAGGGCATGCCTGGGGCCTCTGGCGTGCCCTGGTGGGTTGTGGTCTCTACAGCCCACCTCTCTGGCACTTCTTTGGCCCACTGGGTGTCTTCTGGTCCAAAAAAATCTCCAAAAATTTTCATCGCGATTGGACTCCGTTTGGTACTGTTATTCTGCGAAGTAAAAAACAAGGAAAAACAGCAAGTGGCACTTTGGCACTATGTCAATAGGTTAGTACCAAAAAATGATATAAAGTTGCTAAAAAGTGATTGTAAAACATCCAAGAATGATAATATAACACCATGGAACAAGCAAAAATTATAGATACGTTGGAGACGTATCAATTACCCCAATGTCACCTCGGGAATCAGCAAGTTGAGTACCAAAACATATATCAAGTGAATCAATAGAACACCCCATTGTCACCACGGGTATCCACATGCAAGAATGTATCAAGTGTTCTCAAATCCAATATTCAATCCAACATAACAAAATCTCAAAGGGAAAACTCAATTCATCACAACAAGATAGAGAGGGAAACACACCATATGATCCAACTATATTAACAAAGCCCTTGATACATCAAGATCGTGACATCTCAAGAACACGAGAGAGAGAGATTGAACACATAGCTACAGGTACATACCCTCAGCCCCGAGGGTGGACTACTCCCTCCTCATCATGGCCTCTGACGGGATGATGAAGATGGCCACCGGAGATGATTTCCCCTCTCCGGCAGGGTACTGTTTTATCTCCAGATTGGTTTTTCGCCGATACAGAGGCTTTGCGGCGGCGGAACTTCCCGTCTAGGATTATTTCTGCAGGTTTCTCAATATATAGGATTTTTGGGCGTCAGTTTCACGTGAAGTTGGGCCACGAGTGGACCACAAGACACCAGGGGCGCCAGAGGGGCCTGGCGCGCCCTGGTGGGTTGTGCCCACCTCGTGGCTCTTCTGGCCCTCCAACGAAGCTTCTAGTGCCTCTTTTGTTTAAAAAAATCATCAAAAAGTTTCGTTGCATTTGGAGAACTTTAATTTCTGCACAAAAAAACAACACCACGGTAGTTCTGCTGAAAACATCGTCAGTCCGGGTTAGTTCTAAATAAATCATGTAAAGTGCATCAAAACCATATAAAAGTATTGTAAACATAGGCAATCATGGCATGAATACTTCAAAAATTATCGATACTTTGGAGACGTATCAGCATCCCCAAGCTGAATTACTGCTCGTCCTCGAGTAGGTAAATGATAAAAGAACTAATTTATGAAGTGTGAATGCTAGCATAATATATAAGTTTGATCATTGATAATTTCTGTCAATTTTTTTAGCATCATAACCAGCAACTTTTTCTCATAAAAATCATCATGATAGAGTAGCAACGAATTCACATGTTATGGTTCAAACAATTAATTCTCTTGAAACTTAGCAACCAATGTTCTTAGTCACCAAACAATTGCAATTCAACTTATTCTCAACAAAGTCTAAGTAAGAGCTCCACATACTCAATCATCATATAGTCTTCTATGATTGCTAGTACTCAAAGCATATTTTTAGAACAAATGGCATCCATCGAACACAGAGAAAGATAGGGGCTTAATGTTTTGCCTCTCAACTCATTTATCATAGAGATAATTGTCAACAATGATAAGTCATGGTCAAATATATTTGACTGGCCATATGTGTCTAGATCTTTCCCCACCACATGATGCTTGCCAGCTAGAGAATAATTGAGGTTGAAATGAGAATGCATACTATTGACTCTTGCATAAAAGTAAATACTGAAAGGTAAAAGATAGGCCCTTCGCAGAGGGACGCGGGGATTTGCAGAGGTGCCAGAGCTTAAAGCTTAAATTAGAGATAAATATAATTTTGGGAGGTGTACCCTCGCTGTCAAAGTTATGACCAAGAGTTATCAATATCTTCCATGTTAAACACATTAGCGACGGTTCCCAAGCGGTAAAAGTAAAGGTTTACTCCCACTCCACCAACAAACACACTCCACGGCTAGCCGAATCCATGGGTACCGTCCATACCAACAACATTTCTGGGGGAGTTTTGTTTAATTATTTGCATTTTTTTTATTTTGGGACTAGGAATCTCTATTACCGCCCCTCTCGTGCAAGGACGAGTGAATAAACACTCATCATGAGAATAACACGCTTAACATGGAAGATACTGACCGGCCCCCGTCGCTCCATGAGCGGTCCAGGCACACAAAACAGATGCTCATTTGAAATTTTAGAGGTGGCACATGCAAATTTACTTGGAACGGCAGGGTAATACCGCATATAGGTAGATATAGTGGACTCTCATGGCAAGAAACTAGGTTTAAGGGTTTTTGGATGCACAAGTAGTATCTCTACTTAGTACAAAATTTTGGCTAGCAAAAGATCCTAAGCAAACACCACATGTTGGAGGATCCATAACAATATAGCTTCTATGCAAATATACACAACCATAACTCATTACGTTGTCTTCCTTGTCCAACTTCAACTAATTTGCTCAAGTTTGAAAATAATTAATGGGTATTCACAATCATAGAAGATGTCCAAGATAATATATTTGTATGTGAATGTTCTCTTTCTTATACTAATCATTCATGAATTGCTTGTATGACCAATTTGATGATTGTCAAACTTCAATAGGTTTTACTTTATAAACCAGATGTGAAAATGCTACCAAGCATAAAGCACATTAATAATTTCAGATTTATGATATTCAATTCATTCACAATTTACTCATAGGATATAAGTGAAGCACAAGAGTAAACATCAAACTACTCTCAAAAGATATAAGTGAAGATCAATGAGTAGTTGCTACTTCTCGAGCATGCGTTGGTTTTCCCTTGAAGAGGAAAGGGTAATGCAACAAAGTAGATAAGTATTTCCCTCAGTTGTTGAGAACCAAGGTATCAATCCAGTAGGAGATACAAGCAAGTCCCCAATAGATGTACCTACACAAATAATCAAACACTTGAACCCAACGCTATAAAGGGGTTGTCAATCCCTTCACGGTTACTTGCAAGGATGAGATCTGATAGAGATAGATAGATAGGATTGCTAAAACGAAAAGTAAACTAAAAGTAAAAAGATTGCAGCAAAGTATTTTAGGTATTTTTGGTTTATAGATCTGAAAATATAATATCGAAAATAGACCCGGGGGCCATAGGTTTCACTAGAGGCTTCTCTCATGAAGGAAAATAATACGGTGGGTGAACAAATTACTGTCAAGCAATTGATAGAAAAGCGAATAATTATGAAGATATCCAAGGCAATGATTATGCATATAGGCATCACGTCCGTGTCAAGTAGACCGAAACGATTCTGCATCTACTACTATTACTCCACACATCGACCAACTCCTGCCTGCATCTAGAGTATTAAGTTCATGAAGAACAGAGTAACGCATTAGGTAAGATGACATGATGTAGAGGGATAAACTCAAGCAATATGATGAAAACCCCATCTTTTTATCCTCGATGGAAACAATACAATACGTGCCTCGCTACCCCTACTTTGTCACTGGGTGAGGACACCGCAAGATTGAACCCAAAACTAAGCACTTCTCCCATTGCAAGAATTACCAATCTAGTTGGCCAAACCAAACCAATAACTCGAGGAGACTTGCAAAGATATGAAATCATGCATATAAGAATTCAGAGAAGATTCAAATAATATTCATAGATAATCTGAACATAAACCCACAATTCATCGGATCTCGACAAACACACCGCAAAAGAGTATTACATCGGATAGATCTCCATGAAGATCATGAAGAACATGGTATTGAAGAACAAAGAGAGAGAAGAAGCCATCTAGCTACTAGTTATGGACCCGAAGGTCTGTGGTGAACTACTCACGCATCATCGGAGGGGCAATGGAGTTGATGTAGATGCCCTCCGTGATCGAATCCCCCTCTGGCAGAGTACCGGAAAAGGCTCCAAGATTGGATCTCACAGGAACAGAGGCTTCCGGCGGCGGAAAAGTATTTTCGTGGCTCTTTTTGGAATCCAGGGAATATTTGGGAATTTATAGGCCGAAGAATAGGGTTAGGAGAGCTGCCGTGGGGCCACAAGCCAGGGGGCGCCCCCCCCTAGGGCGCGCCCCTGTGGCTTGTCGCCACACGGCGGCTCTCTTGCCTTCATCTCCAAGTCTGGTACTTTGCTTCCGGTCCAAGAAAAATCATTCCGAAGATTTTATTCTGTTTGGACTCCGTTTAATATTCCTTATCTGCAATACTCAAAAACAAGGAAAAAACAGAAACTGGCACTAGGCTCTAGATTAATAGGTTAGTCCCAAAAATAATATAAAATAACATATTAATGGATATAAAACATCCAAAACAGATAATATAATGGCATGGAACAATCAAAAATTATTGATACGTTGGAGACGTATCAAGCATCCCCAAGCTTAATTCCTGCTCGTCCTCGAGTAGGTAAATGACAAAAACAGAATTTTTGATGTGGAATGCTACCTAACATATTTATCCATGTAATATTCTTTATTGTGGCATGAATATTAAGATCCATAAGATTCAAAACAAAAGTCTAATATTGACATAAAAACAGTAATACTTCGAGCATACCAACAAGGCAATTGTGTCCTTTCGAAATAACATGGCCTTAGAAAGTTATCCCTACAAAATCATATGGTCTGGATATGCTCCATCTTCCCCAAACAAAGTATCTAAATCATGCACAACCCCGATGACAAGTCAAGCAATTGTTTCACACCTTTTATGTTCTCAAACCTTTTCAACTCTCATGCAATACATGAGCGTGGGCCATGGATATAGCACTATGGGTGGAATAGAATATGGTGGAGGTGATGAGGAAAAAGGAGAAGATAGTCTCACATCAAATAGGCGTATCAACGGGCTATGGAGATGCCCATCAATAGATATCAATGTGAGTGAGTAGGGATTGCCATGCAACGGATGCACTAGAGCTATAAGTGTATGAAAGCTCAAAAAGAAACTAAGTGGTTGTGCATATGATGAAATTCCACTAGCTATATGAAAGTGACAAAATAGGAGACTCTCTATCATGAAGATCATGGTGCTACTTTGAAGCACAAGTTTGGAAAAAGATAGTAGCATTGTCCCTTCTCTCTTTCTCTCATTTTTTTTCTTTTTTTTCTCTTTTTTATTTATTTTGGTGGGCATCTTTGGCCTCTCTTTTTTATTATTTGGGCTTCATTGGTCTCTTTTATTACTTGTAAAGTCCGGAGACTCATCCCAACTTGTGAGGGATTCATAGTTCCATCATCCTTTTCTCACACGGGACAAATGCTCTAATAATGAAAATCATCACACTTTTATTTACTTACAACTCGATACCTAGAACAAAACATGACTCTATATGAATGCTTACGATGCAAGGCAATATGAAAATGATGGTGCATGTCATGAAAAACAGAACGGTGGAAGTTGCATGGCAATATATCTCGGAATGGCTATGGAAATGCCATAATAGGTAGGTATGGTGGCTGTTTTGAGGAAAATACATGGTGGTTGTTTTGAGGAAGGTGGGTTTGATGCACCGGCGAAAGTTGCGCGGTACTAGAGAGGCTAGCAAAGGTGGAAGGGTGAGAGTGCGTATAATCCAAGGACTCAACATTAGACATAAAGAACTCACATACTTATTGCAAACGTCTATTAGTTATCGAAGCAAAGTATTAGACGCATGCTCCTAGGGGAGAGGTTGGTAGGAGTTAACCATCGCGCGCTCCCGACCCTCACACAAAGGTTGACAATCATTAAACAAATCATGCTCCGACTTCGTTACATAACGGTTCACCATACGTGCATGCTACGGGAATCACAAACTTTAACACAATTATTTCTTCCAATTCACAACTACTCACTAGCATGACTCTCATATTACCATCTCTATATCTCAAAACTATATGCAAGGAATCAAACTTCTCATAGTATTCAATGCACTTTATATGAAAGTTTTTATTATATCCCCCTTGGATGCCCATTATATTAGGACTAAATTCATAACCTAAACCAATTACCATGCTGTTTTAAAGACTCTCAAAATAATATAAGTGAGGTACGAGAGTTCAATAATTTCTATAAAATAAAACACCACCGTGCTCTAAAAAGATATAGGTGAAGCACTAGAGCAACATTGCCTAGCTCAAAAGATATAAGTGAAGCACATAGAGTATTCTAATAAATTCACGATTCAGCGTGTCTCTCTCAAAAAGATATGTGCAGCAAGGATGATTGTGGCAATCTAAAAATCAAAGACTCATATCATACAAGACGCTCCAAGCAAAACACATATCATGTGGTGAATAAAAATATAGCCTCAAGTGAATTTACCGATGGATTGAAGACGAAAGAGGGGATGCCTTCCGGGGCATCCCCAAGCTTAGGCTTTTTGGTATCCTTGAATATGGCTTGGGTGCCTTGGGCATCCCCAAGCTTAGGCTCTTGCCACTCCTTATTCCATAGTCCATCAAATCTTTACCCAAAACTTGAAAACTTCACAACACAAAACTCAACAGAAAACTCATGAGATCTTTAGTATAAGAAAAATAAATCACCACTTTAGGTACTGTTGTGAACTCATTATTTATTTATATTGGTGTAATATCTACTGTATTCCAACTTCTCCATGGTTCATACCCCCCGATACAACCCATAGATACATCAAAATAAGCAAACAACACAAAGAAAACAGAATCTGTCTAAAACAGAACAGTCTGTAGCAATCTATAGACTTCGAATACTTACGTAACTCCAAAAATTCTGAAAAATTAGGAAAATCAGGGCAATTTGTATATAAATCTTGTGTAAAAATTTCAGATCAAAAGAACGTTCCAGTGAATTTACAAAATTCCTGGACTGAGAGAAAAAGTTTCTATTTTTCAGCAAAATCAAATCACAAACACCGTAGACCATCACAAAGGTCTTACTTGGCTCAAACACTAATTTAAACAAGAAAACACAATTACTACAGAGGTAATAATGTGTGTAAAACTCAAAAACAGAAACAAAAACAAACCAAAACAGAAACATAAATAAAATTGGGTTGCCTCCCAACAAGCGCTATTGTTTAACGCCCCTAGCTAGGCATAACGCAATAGATCTAGGTATTGTCATCTTTGGTATGCAATCCATAAGTAGCTCTCATAATAGATTCATAGGGTAATTTTATTTTCTTTCTAGGAAAGTGTTCCATGCCTTTCCTTAATGGAAATTGGAATCTAATATTTCCTTCCTTCATATCAATAATTGCACCAATCGTTCTAAGGAAAGGTCTACCAAGAATAATAGGACATGTAGGATTGCAATCTATATCAAGAACAATGAAATCTACGGGCACATAATTCCTATTTGCAACAATAAGAACATCATTAATCCTTCCCATAGGTTTCTTAATAGTGGAATCCGCAAGATGCAAATTTAAAGAGCAATCATCAAATTCACGGAAACCTAGCACATCACATAAAGTTTTCGGAATCGTGGAAACGCTAGCACCCAAATCACACAAAGCATGGCACTCATAATCTTTAATCTTAATCTTAATAGTAGGTTCCCACTCATCATAAAGCTTTCTAGGTATAGAAACTTCCAACTCAAGTTTTTCTTCAAAAGATTTCATCATAGCATCCACGATATGTTTAGTAAAAGCTTTGTTTTGATCATAAGCATGTGGAGAATTCAACATGGATTGCAACAAGGAAACACAATCAATCAAAGAACAACTATCATAATTAAAGTCCTTGAAATCCAAAAGAGTGGGTTCATTGCTATTTAAAGTTTTGACCTCTTCAATCCCACTTTTATCAATCTTAGCATTAAGATCTATAAACTCCGAATCATTGGGACGCCTTTTAACTAAAGTTGACTCATCTCCAGTCCCATATTTATCAAGATTTATATTAGAAAACAAAGATTCAATAGGAGTCACATCAATCACTTTAAGATCTTCATCATTATTATCACGAGAACACACTTTTTCAAGCCATTCACGCTTAGCACGTATTCTAGCGGTTCTTTCCTTACACTCATAAATAGAAATTCTCATAGCCTTTAAAGACTCATTAATATCATGCTTGGGTGGAATAGATCTAATTTTCAAAGAATCAATCTCAAGAGAAATTCTATCAACATTCCTAGCCAAATCATCAATCTTGAGCAATTTTTCTTCAATCATAGCATTGAAACCCTTTTGAGAACTAATAAATTCTTTAATATTGTTCTCAAGATCAGAGGGCATCTTATTATAATTTCCATAAGAGTTGTTGTAGGAATTACCATAATTATTAGAGGAATTACTAGGAAACGGCCTAGAATTGAAATTACCTCTATACGCGTTATTACCAAAATTGTTCCTACCAACAAAATTCACATCCATAGATTCATTATTATTTCCAATCAAAGAAGACAAAGGCATATCATTAGGATCAATAGGAGTACTCTTACTAGCAAACAATTTCATCAATTCATCCATCTTTTCACTCAAAGTATTTATTTCTTCAATATCATGCACTTTTTTACTAGTAGGAGATCTTTCGATATGCCATTGAGAGTAATTTGCCATAATATTATCTAGGAGTTTAGTAGCTTCTCCTAATGTTAATTCCATAAAAGTACCACCCGCGGCAGAATCTAAAAGATTTCTAGATGCAAAATTCAATCCCGCATAGAAAATTTGTATAATCATCCATAAACTCAAACCATGCGAGGGGCAATTTCTAATCATTAATTTCATCCTCTCCCAAGATTGGGCAACATGCTCATGATCAAGTTGCTTAAAATTCATTATATCGTTCCTAAGGGAGATGATCTTAGCGGGCGGAAAGTACTTGGAAATAAAAGCATCTTTACACTTATTCCATGAATCAATACTATTTTTAGGCAAATATGAAAACCAAGTTTTAGCACGATCTCGTAGTGAGAAAGGAAATAGCTTCAATTTAACAATATCATTATACACATCTTTCTTCTTTTGCCTATCACACAACTCAACGAAAGTATTTAGATGGGATGCAGCATCTTCATTAGCAAGGCCAGAAAATTATTCTTTCATAACAAGATTTAGCAAAGCGGCATTAATTTCATAAGATTCCGCACTAGTGGCGGGAGCAATCGGAGTACTAATAAAATCATTATTATTAGTATTGGAAAAGTCACACAGCTTGGTATTCTCTTGAGTCATCGCGACAAAGCAAGCAATCAAGCACACAAGCAAACGAAAAGCAAACGGAAAGACGAACGGAAGAGGGGCGAAAAAAAAGGCAAATTTTTCTGAAAATCGTTTTAGAAGTGGGGGAGAGGAAAACGAGAGGCAAATGGCAAATAATGTAAATGCAAGAGATGAGTTTGTGATGGGTACTTGGTAGGCTTGATGTAGATCTCCCCGGCAACGGCGCCAGAAATCCTTCTTGCTACTTCTCGAGCATGCGTTGGTTTTCACTTGAAGAGGAAAGGGTGATGCAGCAAAGTAGATAAGTATTTCCCTCAGTTGTTGAGAACCAAGGTATCAATCCAGTAGGAGATACAAGCAAGTCCCCAATAGATGTACCTACACAAATAATCAAACACTTGCACCCAACGCTATAAAGGGGTTGTCAATCCCTTCACGGTTACTTGCAAGGATGAGATCTGATAGAGATAGATAGATAGGATTGCTAAAACGAAAAGTAAACTAAAAGTAAAAATATTGCAGCAAAGTATTTTTGGTATTTTTGGTTTATAGATCTGAAAATATATTATCGAAAATAGACCCGGGGGCCATAGGTTTCACTAGAGGCTTCTCTCATGAAGGAAAATAATACGGTGGGTGAACAAATTACTGTCGAGCAATTGATAGAAAAGCGAATAATTATGAAGATATCCAAGGCAATGATTATGCATATAGGCATCACGTCCGTGTCAAGTAGACTGAAACGATTCTGCATCTACTACTATTACTCCACACATCGACCGACTCCTGCCTGCATCTAGAGTATTAAGTTCATGAAGAACAGAGTAACGCATTAGGTAAGATGACATGATGTAGAGGGATAAACTCAAGCAATATGATGAAAACCCCATCTTTTTATCCTCGATGGCAACAATACAATACGTGCCTCGCTACCCCTACTTTGTCACTGGGTGAGGACACCGCAAGATTGAACCCAAAACTAAGCACTTCTCCCATTGCAAGAATTACCAATCTAGTTGGCCAAACCAAACCAATAACTCGAAGAGACTTGCAAAGATATGAAATCATGCATATAAGAATTCAGAGAAGATTCAAATAATATTCATAGATAATCTGAACATAAACCCACAATTCATCGGATCTCGACAAACACACCGCAGAAGAGTATTACATCGGATAGATCTCCATGAAGATCATGAAGAACATGGTATTGAAGAACAAAGAGAGAGAAGAAGCCATCTAGCTACTAGCTATGGACCCAAAGGTCTGTGGTGAACTACTCACGCATCATCGGAGGGGCAATGGAGTTGATGTAGATGCCCTCCGTGATCGAATCCCCCTCCGGCAGATTACCGGAAAAGGCTCCAAGATTGGATCTCACGGGAACAGAGGCTTCCGGCGGCGGAAAAGTATTTTCGTGGCTCTTTTTGGTATCCAGGGAATATTTGGGAATTTATAGGCCGAAGAATAGGGTTAGGAGAGCTGCCGTGGGGCCACAAGCCAGGGGGGCGCCCCCCCCTAGGGCGCGCCCCTGTGGCTTGTTGCCACACGGCGGCTCTCTTGCCTTCATCTCCAAGTCTGGTACTTTGCTTCTGGTCCAAGAAAAATCATTCCGAAGATTTTATTCCGTTTGGACTCCGTTTAATATTCCTTATCTGCAATACTCAAAAACAAGGAAAAAACAGAAACTGGCACTAGGCTCTAGATTAATAGGTTAGTCCCAAAAATAATATAAAATAGCATATTAATGCATATAATACATCCAAAACAGATAATATAATAGCATGGAACAATAAAAAATTATAGATACATTGGAGCCGTATCAGTAGTCAAACAATAAAGTAGCTATGTGAGGACTCTCTCTCTCTCAATAAAGATTTTCAGATCTGAGTATTTTATTCAAACAACAAACTAAATAAACATTCATTCCAAGAATAGTACATATCATGTGGACAAATAAAAATTTAGGCTCAACATAGGCTAACCGATATTTGTTTGATGAAGAGAGGTGGGATGCGTAGCATCCCCAAGCTTAGATGCTTGAGGCTTCTTGAAATATTTACTTGGGGTGCCTTGGGCATCCCCAAGCTTGAGCTTTTGTATCTCGTTCAATCCTCTCATATCCCGGTTTCACCTAAGTCTCAAAAACTTCATCCACACAGAACTCAAAAAGAACTTGTGAGATAGGTTAGTACACATAAGAACAAATCAACACTTCATGTACTGCCAAGACAAGTTGCACAATAATTTTCAAACATAATCTACTGTTTACTATCATTTCCACAATTTACATCTACCAATATAGGCTATGGAAACTATAGGATAAGTAGATAACAAAACTATGACGGCAATCTGTCCAAACAGAACAGTCTGTAGCAATTTATGAAAACAGTGTAGTTCTGTAACTCAAAAAATTGTGAAAATTTAGTAAGTGATAAAGAATTTATATGAAAACACTGTGTAAAAATTTTAGAAACTTTTCATGTTCCAGTAAAATATGGAAATTCTAATACTACATAGAAAGTTTCTGTTTTTACACAGCACACATCAAACATGCAATGCAAGCATCCTAAGGCAATTCTTCGAACTTTTTATTGAAAAACAAGATTATAAATAACACCTAACAAGGAACAAGAAAATAAAATGACGCTCCAAGCAAAACTCATATTATGTGACGAATAAAAATATAGCTCTAAGTAAGATATACCGATAATGTTGAAGACGAAAGAGGGGATGCCTTCCGGGGTATCCCCAACTTAGGCGCTTGAGTCTTCCTTGGATATTACCTTGGGGGTGCCTTGGGCATCCCCAAGCTTAGGTTATTGTCACTCCTTATTCTCCTCATATCGGTGTCTCACCCAAAACTTCAAAACTTCAATCACACAAAACTTAACGGAACTTCGTGAGAAGGGTTAGTGTAATAAAGATAAATCATTCACTTAGGTACTGTCAAGACAAGATTCATAATTGTTCCCACATGATACCTACTGTATTCTATCATTCCCATAATTTATACCACTAAATATAAGCTATGGAAACACTAAAACAAGCAAACTATGCATGCAAAACAGAATCTGTCAAAAACAGAACAGTCTGTAAAGATCTGTAGTATAGCCATATTTTCCTGTCTCTAAAATTTCTGAAAAGTTAGGACAACCTGAGTAATTTGTATATGAAGACTGTGTAAAAATTTCAGATCATTATCACGCTCCAGTAAAAAACTAAAACTCCTTTACTGGAGTCAAAAGATTATGTTTTGGTTCAGCATCAATTCTATTCATCTTGTGAGTCATCCCAAAGGCTTTACTTGGCACTTTATTGAAATAAAAGACACAAAACATGATTACTACAGTATCTTAACCATGTGAAAACACAAAAACAGAAAGTAAAAGTGTTGGGTTGTCTCCCAACAAGCGCTTTTCTTTAAAGCCTTTTAGCTAGGCATGATGATTTCAATGATGCTCACGTAAAAAGTAGTAATTGGAACATGCGAGAGAGCATCATGAATCACATGACAAGAACATTTAAGTCTAACCCACTTCCTATGCATAGGGATTTTGTGAGCAAAAAATTTATGGGAGCAAGAATCAACTAGCATAGGAAGGCAAAACAAGCATAACTTCAAAACTTTGAACACATAGAGAGGAAACTTGATATTATTGCAATTCCTACAAGCATATGTTCCTCCCTCATAATAAATTTCAGTAGCATCATGAAGGAATTCAATAATATAACTATCACATAAATCATTCTTTTCATGATGTAAAAGCATATAATTTTCATTACTCTCCACATAAGCAAATTCATTTTCATCCATGGTAGTGGGAGCAAACTCAACAAAATAACTATCATGAGACACTTGATTGACATAACCACATTCAATATTAAAATCATGGTGACAAATTTCATGGTTACTATCAATCTTTATAGCATACATGTCATCATCATAATCATCATAGATAGGAGGCATGCCATCATCATAATAAATTTGCTCAACAAAACTTGGGGGACTAAAAATATCATATTCATCAAACATAGCATCCCCAAGCTTGTGGCTTTGCATATCATTAGCTTCATGGATATTCAGAGAATTCATACTAGCAACATTACAATCATGCTCATCATTCAAGGAATTTTCATTAAGTATATTCATAATTTCTTCCTCTACCAATTGAGCACAATTTTTTGAATCCTTATTTTCACGAAAGACATTATAAAGATGATACAAATGATGCAACCTAAACTCCATTTTTTGTAGTTTTCTTTTATGAAACCAAACTAGTGAAAAACGAGAACTAAAAGATTTGATTACAAGATCTAAAGATAGACCTTCAAGCACTCACCTCCCCGGCAGCGGCGCCAGAAATGAGCTTGATGTCTTCTACACAACTTTATTCTTGTAGACTTTGTTGGGCCTCCAAGCGCAGAGTTTTGTAGGACAGTAGCAATTTCCCCTCAAGTGGATGACCTAAGGTTTATCAATCCATGGGAGGTGTAGGACGAAGATGGTCTCTCTCAAATAACCCTGCAATCAAATACAAGAAAACACTGGTGTCCCCAACACACCGAATACAATGGCAAATTGTATAGGTGCACTAGTTCGGCGAAGAGATGGTGATACAAGTGCAATATGGATGGTAGATAAAGGTTTTTGTAATCTGAAAATATAAAAACAGCAAGGTAACAAATAGTAAACAGGGAGCAAAACGGTATATTAATGCTTGGAAACAAGGCCTAGGGTCCGTACTTACACTAGTGCAATCTCTCAACAATGCTAATATAATTGGATCACATAACCGTCCCTCAACGTGCAATGAAGAATCACTCCAAAGTTCTTATCTAGCGGAGAACATAAGAAGAAATTGTTTGTAGGGTACGAAACCACCTTAAAGCTATCCTTTCCGGTCGATCTATTCAAGAGTTTGTACTAAGATAACATCAAGTTATCCTTTCCGTTCGATCTATCTAAGAGTTCGTACTAGAATAACACCATATGATACGCATCAACCAACTCTAATGTCACCTAGATACTCCAATGTCACCACAAGTATCCATGAGTTAATTATACGTTACGCATCAAACAATTTCAGATTCATAATACTCAATCCAACACGAAGAACCTCAAAGAGTGCCCCAAGATTTCTACCGGAGAAAGTAGGACAAGAACGTGTATCAACCCCTATGCATAGATTACCCCAATGTCACCTCGGCAATCCGCAAGTTGAGTACCAAAACATATATCAAGTGAATCAATAGAACACCCCATTGTCACCACGGGTATCCACATGCAAGAAATATATCAAGTGTTCTCAAATCCAATATTCAATCCAACATAACGAAATCTCAAAGGGAAAACTCAATTCATCACAACAAGATAGAGAGGGAAACACACCATATGATCAAACTATATTAACAAAGCTCGTGATACATCAAGATCGTGACATCTCAAGAACACGAGAGAAAAAGATTAAACACATAGCTACAGGTACATACCCTCAGCCCCGAGGGTGGACTACTCCCTCCTCGTCATGGCCTCCGCCGGGATGATGAAGATGGCTACCGGAGATGATTTCCCGTCTCCGCCAGGATACTATTTTCTCCCTAGATTGGTTTTTCGCCGATACAGAGGCTTTGCGGCGGCGGAACTTCCCCTCTAGGGTTATTTCTGGAGGTTTCTTAATATATAGGATTTTTGGGCGTCGGTTTCACGCGAAGTTGGGCCACGAGTGGACCACAAGACACCAGGGCGCGCCAGAGGGGCCTGGCGTGCCCTGGTGGGTTGTGCCCACCTTGTGGCTCTTCTGGCCCTCCAACGAAGCTTCTAGTGCCTCTTTTGTTCCAAAAAAAATCAGCAAAAAGTTTTGTTGCATTTGGAGAACTTTGATTTCTGCACAAAAAAACAACACCACGGTAGTTCTGCTGAAAACAGCGTCAGTCCAGGTTAGTTCTAAATAAATCATGTAAAGTGCATCAAAACCATATAAAAGTATTGTAAACATAGGCAATCATGGCATGAATACTTCATAAATTATCGATACGTTGGAGACGTATCACCAGCGACAAGCACTAAGCTCGGGTGGCCGAGGTGCAGCAGGAGCTCCAAGATGCAAACACCAAGTGCGAGGCCCTCGAGCAAAAGACCAAGGACCAAGCGGCCGAGCTGTCCTCGCTGTCCTCCGAGCTTATATCAGAGCGTGTAGATAGGCGGTCTTTTGAGGAAGAACTTCGCCAAGTCAGGATGATCGCGGATGGTAAGCCGTACTTACTGCAATGTGCCTTTTGTGGTAACAGGTTTACTCATCTCACACGGCTGTGGCGTTCCTCAGGCGCCTTTACATGTCTCCCGAGGAGTGCGGCGGACGCAGCCAAGCACTTTGCGACCCGGGATGGGGATGCGGAACAGAGACTGTTCTGGGCACAATTTCAGACCCCTGAGCCCCGTCCCCTTCTCAGCTATCAAATGAAGCAGCTAATGGAGCTGCATAGGATGGCGGAGCCAGCCTTGAAGGACCTTTACATTCGGTTGTGGCCTGTAGAGCCACTACCGAGCAGTTATTTCGGCCTGGTGCAGAAGCTTTGCGACGCCTCCTCCCGGATTAAGGTCCTGAAACGCTCCGTATGCATTGAGGGAGCGCGGATGGCCTTTGCGGGGACCATGATGCACTGGCCAGGGATGAAGCCGCTCGAGATGGCTACTGCGCCCCCGCCTCCTGGGAAGGATCATAGGCGCCCCAAGTTGTACTTCGCCGCTGCGATGGAGGGTGCTCGGTCGGTAGAGACCCAATGCCCCAAGGATGTAATTTACGAATGAACACATTATTGTATGGCCAATGAACATTTCGTTTTATAATGCATATGCACGGTTTATCATGCTTTTGAGATTTGGATTATTTTGACTCTTGTGTGGCTGTTTGAAACTGAAAGTTGCCATTCGTCGGCTTTAGCCCGCATGTAAATATTACAAGAGGTGTTCCGACCTCTACAACTTTACCCTTAGCCGAATTATCGGAGCCCGGAGGCGGTGGTGCTAGAGGGGGGAACAAGGCAATCACACTATGTGGCTTTAGTGCTTTCACTTAGCCGAAGGAGCTTGACTGCGGGGGCTGGTTACTAGCCCCCAGTGTTTTTTGTGATATTCGGGTATACCGAGGTGAAAAACCATTACCACATGGTTTGCGAAGATACAAACCCTTCGTATGATACGGAATAACCTCCATCGATTTTTAGTTTGACACTTGTGCTCGGCTTGCAGATCGGTTCTCGCTTATTATGACAGTCGATTTTTGGCTTTCTCCACTGAGGTACTTGACCAGGCGAGCTGGAAATACAATCGCAGTCGTTCTCCCTTTACCCATTTAGCCAAACGAGCGAAATGTAAGAGGGTAAGCACAGGAGCCGGGCAACCCAACCTTTCACCTAAGACATAATTCGGAACCGATTCATATAACGCAAAATCCGAGACGCCGGACATATAGAGGATAATGCTGGGACAATGCTTGGGGCGAGCTTTGTAGTCAAGCCCCCGGTCTACTAGCCGATTGCATCTAACATGTACCGAATAGTTTTGTTTCCGGAGGCGAGGAGTGGGAAAACACTTTGTAAAATGCCATAAACAGATCGTAAAAGATGATCTTTATATATGATGAATTTTTACAATTCATACCGCGGACACAACTGTTACAGGTATTTTGTTTAGAAACAAATTTCTACAAAGGGAGGGTTCACTCGGGGTCCTCGATAGGTGGCTTGATGTCCTTGGCGTGTCCCGATGCGCCTCCACTCCTTGGCTCTTGAGGGGTTGTGTGCTCCTTTAAAGGTGGTTTCTATCGGCGAACGAACCTTTGAGAGAGGTGCATGTAGAATCGCCGTGAAATGTGTGAGCTTGACGCTTGCAAGGTCCTGGATGGCGCCTGCTGTGTTGAGAGTGGTTCGGTCGAGCCGACCACTTGGTTTTGATAGTGTGTCCCCCCAGCTGCCCATGGTATTTTAAGCGTGAAATTGTGTCTTCTAGGTGCGTACCTAACGGGTAGCTGGGCCGTGTTGTGGGGGGGGGGGGCGTATCCCTATTTGTGTTGAGCAGGGGATTGTTCCGGGAGATCGAGTCGAGATCGAGCTCGCTTGTTCGTGTGTCGCAGCTTGTCGTCTGGTTGGGGCATCGGCACCTCGATGCCGGACTGGAATTCAGCTGCTAATGACGATGTGTGTTCCTCAGTCCAGAGGGATCGTTCCGTATTTCCGTTGACGGTGATGACCCCCTTGGGTCCAGGCATTTTGAGCTTCAGGTATGCGTAGTGGGGAACGGCGTTGAAGCGAGCGAACGTTGTACGGCCGAGCAGTGCATGATAGCCGCTACGGAAAGGGACAATATCGAAGATCAAGTCTTCGCTGCGAAAGTTGTCGGGTGAGTCAAACACTACTTCCAACGTCACGGTACCCGAGCAGCGTGCTTTCATACCAGGGATGACTCCCTTGAAGGTAGTGTTGCTGGGCTTGATTCTTGAGGGGTCGATACCCATCTTTTTCACCGTGTTCTCAGTAAATCAGATTTAGGCTACTTCCTCCGTCCATAAGGACTCTAGTAAGGTGGTACCCATTGATGATGGGATCTAATACAAGGGTGGCCGAGCCTCCATGACGGATACTGGTCGGGTGATCCCTACGATCGAAGGTGATCGGGCAAGCCGACCATGGGTTAAACTTCGGGGCTATGGGCTCTACGGCGTAGACCTCCCGAAGGGTGCGTTTCCTTTCCTTTTTTGGTATATGCGTGACATATATCATGTTCACGGTTTTTACCTCGGGGGGGAATTGCTTCTGACCGCCGTTGCTCGGGACGCGAGGCTCTTCATCGTCCTCGCTGCGCGGGCCCTTGCTCTGCTCCTCGGCTGCGAGCTTGCCGGCTTGTTTGAATACCCAATAGTTTCTGTTGGTGTGGGTGGCCGGCTTGTCTTGTGTGCCGTGGATCTGGCAGGGCCTATCCATGATTTTGTCCAAAGCGGTAGGTCCATCCATGTTCCCTTTAGAGGGCTTCTTCCGTTGTCCGGATTTGGAATTGCGGAAACCGGCGTTTACGGCCGTGTCTTCTGGGTCGCCGTTGCTATGGCGGCGTTTGTTTTTATTGCGCATTGGCTTCCCGTTACCATCCCGAACTTCAGAGGTGCCGGGGTCTTCGGGATTGTGGCTTCGACGAGCTAGCCAATTGCCTTCGCCCGCGGAAAAGCAGGTCATGAGTGAGGTGAGGACAGACATTGTTCTCGGCTTATCCTGGCCGAGCTGGCGGGCGAGCCATTCGTCCTGGATGTTGTGTCTTAACGAGGCTATTGCCTCGGCGTCCGGACGATCGACGATCTGGTTCTTCTTAGTCAGGAACCGATTCCAGAATTGCCTGGCTGACTCGCCGGCTTTCTGGACGACGTTGCTTAAATCAAAAGAGTCCGGGGGTCGGACATAAGTGCCTTGGAAGTTATATCGGAAGGCGTCCTCGAGCTCCTCCCAACTCCCAATGGAGTTTTCGGGGAGACTGTTTAACCAGTGCCGAGCTGGTCCTTTAAGTTTGAGTAGTAGGTATTTGATAGCATGGAGGTCGTCGTCTCTGTCCATATGAATGTGAAGGAGGAAGTCCTCGATCCACACGGCCGGGTCCGTCGTTCCATCATATAGTTCTATGTTTACGGGTTTAAACCCTTCCGGGAACTGGTGCTGCATGACCTCGTCTGTGAAACACAGTGGGTGTGCGGCGCCTCTGATCCGGGCTACATCACGCCGGAAGTCGGCTGTTGTCTGGGCCCGGTATTGTTCCCGGTTTCTGTGGTTGCGGTCGAGCCACGATTCGTAGCCATCCCGTCTAGCGGGAGAGTATCCCCTAGATCCGTAAATGGATCTAGTGTGACCTGCTCTATAGTCCAGGTCCTGTCGTAGATCATGTCGATCCTCAGGCTGTGCTGGCCCCTTTCCTCTCCTGCGAGGTGATGTGGGCCAGTATTCGGCGTCTCTAGCTGCCCTGTCCCATCCTCGAGGGGGGCGGTCCGGCTGGTCGTACTGAGCATGCCTGGGAGATTCGGGCTCAAAGGCTTCGTCGTTCAATTGCGGCAGCAGGCGCCGACGCGAGTAACTCTTGTTTTGATCTGGTCGCTCAATGTCGAACCCTTCTTTGGCTGCCAGGACTTTCGTCCATCTGTTGTTGATGGTGTCTTGTTTGGCTTTGAGTTGCTGTTGCTTTGCTTTTAAGCTTCGAGCGGTGGCTATGAGCTGCCACTTGAATTGTTCTTGGTCCTCCGGGTTTTCGGGGACGGTGAAGTCTTCGGCTTCGACGCTTTCCTCCTCCTCGACGGAGGGGAGGTAGTTCTCGTCCTCGGAATCATTGGGGTCCTCGGCGTCCTGTTGATCCTCGAGCCTCTCCAGGTCCTCTAGCGGCTCCTCGGGGGCTTCAAGGTCGCCGAGGTCCTCCGGGGTGTCAATTTCCCCGGTGCCTGCGATGGCTTCCCTTCCCTTGTTTGTCTTGGATCGTTTGCGTTGTTTCTGGCGTTTTGACGCTTTACCGGATTTGTCGCCGTTTTTCTTGGGGGTGTGGTTGTCCCTATCATTAGGGGTGTCCACCATATAGACATCGTATGTCGAGGTGGTTGTCCACCACCCAGTAGTCACCGGGGCGGGGGCGCCTATCTCTTCATCCATGTCTTCTGCCTCCTCGGAGGCGTAGTCCAACATGTCAGTTAAATCTTTGACAGCGGCTACTAAATGGGCGGCGGGTGGGCCATAAAATTCCTCGTAACCGGCTTCTAGATCGACCGGAACATGGGTCGAGGTCGGATCGTCCTCGATCGTCATTAACTGGATCCGGTCTAGAGCTTCGTTCAAACATGAGAGGTCGACTGAATCAGTTTCCCGGGGGCCCTTGGAGCTGAATTCCAGGGCGTCTTCATGATGGGCGTGTTCGGCAAGGACCAGTCCCCGGTACTCAGGTACTATCAGCAGATCCGAGCTCAAGGCTGGTCCTCCGACGGGGATAGATCTGAGGGTTGAGCCGGATAGGGGACCCGAAGTTAAAGCTTCGGGACTTTCGGGCCCGTCGGACGAAACCGAGGGCCCAGCAAGAAACAGATCGCCACGAGAGTCGGCTGTGAACTCTAGGTTCTCGAACCTGATCTCCTAACAATGAGTGAAATTTCCGATCTGGCCTAGATGGCTGGTCGAGTCAACGTGCAGTACAATGTTGCTGAATGCGAAGATCTGTCTGGGGACGAAGATGTCCTCGTTACAGACCTGTTCGCTGATGATTAGGCGAGCCATCAATCCACAGGTGATCTAATAGCGGAACTCTCAATGAAAGCACCAATGTCGGTGTCAAAACCGGCGGATCTCGGGTAGGGGGTCCCGAACTATGAATCTAGGATCGATGGTTAACAGGGGACGAAGGAGACGATGTTTACCCAGGTTCGGGCCCTCGTGAGGAGGTAAAACCCTACGCCCTGCTTGATTGTATTGATGAGTATGATGGTTACAGAGTTGATCTACCTCGAGATCAAATGAGCTAAACCCTAGATGAGTTGACTTGTCCCTATACGAACTAAGCCCCCTGGTTTATATAGACACCAGGCACTTGTGAAGCGACGTGCTATACAAACGGTTTTTAACCCTTTTCGTGACGTAGTTCCAAATCGTCGCCTTGCATGTGTGGGCGATATGGGGGTCCATCCCACACGACACCGCAAACCCGTCGGCGATGGTGGCCAACAAACGCAAACAGTCTGCAAATATAATCGTGTGCAGTGCAGGAACAGATCACACACATAATCTTTTCGGCCTACGTGTGGGATTTAGGATCAATCACACACGTCCAAGACGAGTGAAACACGTCTAATTGCTCATGGAAAACAAACGGAGTTTGACTTTTGACCGTTTGCGAAACGTTACCTAATCCACACGGGCCATTGTAGACACTGTGTGTGATATCTTCATCATCGCACACGAGATTTCTCTGGGAACCGTGTACCATGTATAACATCATTGGACACGTTTCCCGAAAAATGTACGCGTGTGATCGTCTTTGCATCGGGCACGGTTTCCTGTTGGCTCACGTGTAAGATACGGTGCTATCGCAAACGATTGAGTAGCTCCTATGCATACGTACAAGTGTTGCAAACCGTTTGTGATTTCTTATGTATCACCGACGTTTTAGATTATATCTCGTGTGCTTTTCCTGCGGATCACAGGCGGTTGCGTTATGAGTTGCGTGTGCTTTCCGTACTGGACCGCACACGCTTAGTTGCTTGAACCGTGTGCGCTGAAATTGCCAGGTTATTGTAAAATATAGCATTTAATTCACCCTGCAAATAGCAAATTCACCACAATATGCAATCGACAAATAGTGTCCACATGAAGAACATTCATCATAATTCGCCACAATATGCAATTGAACGAATAGTATCCACAAGCAGAGGATTCATCATAATTCACGACAATATGCAATTGAGAAAATGCTAGCTAAATTCCACAGTTGTTAAACTGACATATCCAGTACATAATCATAGTGTACAAAATACGAAGACATGATCACATGGAAAATAATGATCCATGTGTATATGTTTAGCTGATAACACTATATGAATGCGTACTTATTTTTAGGAGATTTGAATCCGGAAATCCTTGACGTCTTTAGAGGGCTTGATATAGTGTTTCACAAAGAAGGTGCTGATAAATTTCCTAACAGACAACAATTCATCGGCGGCGAGCGGTTCAGAAGTCATCGGTGCCAAGATTAGCTGCATGACTTTTAGATCAAAATGTGACATACGTGTGGAGTAGAAGATAGTAATTAGAAGCAGACTTGCTGGTTTTATCCTGTCAGCATCGACACCACATTCAGCATGTCTACGTAGGTTCATCATGTGTGCACAAACGTAGTATCCACATAGGCTGGTACCTTGTTGTTGCCGAGGACACTGAATTTTTTTGTACAGTATTAGTCATGTATTTGCCTTGTTAGTAACAACCTAACCGGTGTAAGTTGTTTCTCCTATTTTGTATGGAGAGAAATAGAAAGAGGTTTACTTAGAAACTTGAACACCTGACTAGCATTTTCTGAAAATAACAGATTTCGTTGTCTTACCGGAGAAACGATCACGTGCTACAGAGGTAGTTGGTGGTCGAACCAATTCCCTCCTAAAGTTATGTTCTTTGACAATACACTGGAAATGAAGATGAATTTTCACACACTCAATTCTGGAACCAGATATGAACACAACGCATTAACATCAAAGAATTCAATACCTATCCATGAAATCCTGAAGATGACTCAGATCCTGAGGCGCATTTGACTCTCTGAGAGAATCCATGTAGTAAACTGTGTTGCGTTTTGGAACAATGACCACCAATATCCAGTGACCTCTACAGTTTAAGAAAACCATGAACGTACGAACTATGTCTAAAACTGAAAGACGATCAATGTATGCGTGGTTGTATATTTATACTTACTCTTCATGATATGGCCACATGAAGAATTCTCCTATCTGTAAGTCGAACAAGATCTGGGTGACAAAATCAATAGAAGCCATGCGTGAGTCATTATCTTGAAACAAAACACCGTTTGCTAAATCAGGATCTATGAAATACGCATGCATCCTTGTTGTTCTTTGCGTCGTCAATCCCCTGAGAGGAATACAGTACAGTTAGCTTTTTTGTCATTTATAGCCTTGTATGGAGAAGTTGATCAGAGTTTGTGAAGTACTTACAACATCAAGCATTTGACAAGAGTGGCAGCAAGCTCATCGAAGTTGAAGAAGAGATGAAAGTACTTGAATTCCACACTGATGGTACCTGGAACGTGAGAGAAATGCCAGTTGTCGTATTGCAATTCCACAATGTTATGATCTTCTCCTTTTGACATTATGTCCATGCAATATTTATGTAACTTGCGACAACTGGAACTGCACTCATCAAAGTATTCGCCAACAAGAAATGGCTGGCCATGCTTGTACTTGCGTGCTTCAAATGGGTCTTCATCAGAACCGGGATTACATGGGTCTTCATCGGCCATGCCAAGGTTTTGCTCGAAGAGTCTTCGTAATAGGATGCTCTGGTACTCGACCCTCCTCTGTTTCTGTCATGTGTAATAACAAATTGCCAATTTTACCAGGAAGCTAAACATAAATGCAACAGTCTTTGTAGTACAGGATGCACATCGGCAGTGTTTGAATGAAAACAAATTAATAGTGACATCTATGTACATTCTGCTGTCAAACATTCCAATCTGTTAAAAACTATTGTCTTGCACCATGTTTTTTTTTCCACTAAGTCTGAGAATCTGTTTATTTCAGATTGCCATGTGGTGTTGATGCTAGCCATGTTTCTGTGCATAATTAGACCTTGCTCGTGCTGAATGAAATGAAGTGCTTCATGTGTACTACCTTGCAGTAAATTTTCATGCAATGATAACTCATGTCGCATATAGTTTTCTTGCTGTCAATATGCCTTCAGGTTAAAATTATGACAGTGTCTTAATCACATCCAGAATCACATAGCACACGGGAAGTCTGAATCACACCTAATATAACAAATGATTTCTAACAACGAGAGTTAGGCTTACCTTCTTTGCACGTCGCAGAAACTTCCTCCCGCTGTACCCAGATTCAAAAGCTCGCAACTTCACGGATTGAAATTGATGTTGACCATGAACAGACAGGTCTTCATCTACCCCTCTGCATTCTTTGGAAGTGATTGTCCTAGGGAGCTACAAGAGAAAGAAATGGCGCAAATGGACCTGCCACTTTAAAATCCCCAATTCCAAAACAAAACCCTAAGCCTAGTTGAGCCAGAGAGAAGAGAGACGAATACCTGGCTGGTGAGAGATTCGTCGTCGTTGGAGATACCGCTTGAGGGGTCACTCGAGGAGACCATCGCGTGTCCGCGGCGGTCGGATGCTAGAGGGAGAGATGTGGGCGGCGGCGCGGGGGGGGGAGGGGGGCGAGGGGGGAGGGGGTGGAGGGGTTGCAGGGGAAATGTGGCCCTTCGGCGGGGGGAGGCAGATATTTCGGCGGTCGGCGAAATTTTTCGCTCGTTGCAGGAAATCTTGGCGCGCAAAGATTCATCAGACACGGTCTTTCAGCTTTTATCGTGTGCGATGATATAGAACATACAAAAAATCGCCCCTCCCCACGTATTCCGTGGTTATAGTGCACATCCACGTCATTGCATAATGTAACATCAACTGCTAACTTGGGTATAGAAAATAGCGGACACACATAGCTCACAGCTACTAAACCGAGCAAGTTTGCTAAATAATCAAGCTGCTTGAACTAGACATAGCTCTTACAAAAGACCGGCTCTCTGAACAAAGGCTATTAGTACTACGCATAATTTTAACAAAGACGCCGACGAGCAGCCGCCCTATGCCTCGCCGTTGTTCGATGAGATGTCGACGACTTGTCCGGGCGACATTCCGCCGGTGCTGGACTCTGCGTCCCCCAGGCCGACTTCGACCGCGGCGAAGTGCTCATCCTCGGCATTGTCCTCGTCATTGTCGTCGCCCTCATCTTCATAGAACTCGTAGTAGTGGCGCCGCCATAGCTCGCGTTGGTACTCCATCGCCGATTCCTCGATGGACAGGCGCTTCTCGACGTCCTCCTGAGCTACGCGCAACTCCTCCCAGCAGTCGGCGCTCTCGGACGGCTCCCGCATCTCCAGCTCTCGCTCGGAGATCTCGTGCGGAAGGGGCTCCATGGCCTCCGCCGCCGCATCGTCGGCATTCATCTCGGCATCCGCAGCAGCCGCCTCTTCGGACGTGTGGTGCATGCTGGATTCCGGCGAAGCTTGGAGTATCTTGGCGTGGGTGTTCTCAATGATATAGGCCTGGATGGCCTCGACCCGGGCCAAGGCGGCCTCCGCGGCACGGCACGCTGCTCGAGCGCTCTTGACGTTTGCAGCCGCCGTCGTAGCAGCTGCAACTGCCGTCTCCGTGGCTACAGACGCCCTTTCGGCCGCCACAGAAGCCCTGTCGGCCGCCGCAGAGGCCCTTTCGGCGGATGCGGCTGCGCTCTCGGCCGAGGCGGCCGCGTTCTCGGCAGAGGCCGGAGCGCTCGGGGCTGAGGGGCGGTCGTACGCACCCTTACGAAGCGTTCCCATGGCATCATTCTTTGCACAGAGGGTTTGTTGGGGAATGGTGATCGAGGGTGAACGGAATCTGAGCTAGACGAAGCCGACAAAGCTTCCCTTGTAACACATAAATAGATCCGTGAATTTTCATCACAAATGGTTTCCGTATGGAACCGTGTGTACGCGGTTCACTTTTTGTATCGAATTGTAAAACTATTTTTGGGTACAGCGGTAACGGATATTGTTTTATTTGTAAGAAAAACATCCCTACCGTCAAAATCCACTAACGACATCCTAAAATTAGGAAATATTCGGGGTACAATTGGCATTTTTATACATTAAGTTAGTTTGTACAAATTTTACGGCCATAATTCAAAATTGTAACACACGAACATGCAAGATGAAGCAAAAACTGCTGGAAAAATCATATTTATGTACTACTTGCTTCCCAATATATGCCGCTTGCAATAAATTTTAAGGAGTTCCAAACATCTTGGGTAACGGTTTGGACACACGTGCACGCATTGGGATTCTAGGTTTTAAAATTCAAAAAATGAAAAAAATGCTCTGAAGTACATGATAATAATCTGCATGATTTCCCGACATGGGGCCAAGATGTCGTGGTCAAAGTAACGGCGTGTTCGAGATAAGCTTTGAGACATGCCTCTCACAAAATGTAGCATCACACGAAGGGTCGTGGTTCCGAGAGGGGACATGAGCCTTGTTTGATGACGAGCCGCTAGTCGTTGTCTCATTTGGCCTACCTTTTTTGAATTCGTTACAATGCACGAATACGTCCAGCAACCTGAAATTTGGACATTTTCGGGGTTCAATGAGCATTTTTGTACATGAAGTTAGTTTCTAGATATCTAGTGGCCATAATTCAAAACTAAAACACATGGACATGTTCAAGATGAAGCAAAAAACTGCAGGAAAAAATCATTTTTATATATGTACTAGTGCTTCCGTCTATATGCCACGTGCAATAAATTTGAAGGAGTTCCAGACATCTTGAGTAACGGTTTGGACACAAGCATTGAGAATAATCTAGGTTTTTAAATTCAAAAAATAAATAAAAATCTATGAAGTACATGAAAATCAGCATGATTTCCCGACATGGGGGCAAGATGTCATGGTCAAAGTGACGGCTTGTTCGAGATAAGCTTTGACACATGCCTCTCACAAACCGGAGCACCACGCGCAGGCTCGTATATATAGTTCCGAGAGGGGACGTGGGTGTTGTGAGATGACGAAACGGATCGCTGCCTCATTCGGCCTAGTTTTTTTTCATCGATGCAATGTACGAATACGACCGTCATCCTAAAATCTGAAGAAAAAAAATACGGCATTCAATTGGCATTTTTATACATGAAGTTAGTTTTCAGAAATTTAATGGCCATAGTTCAAAACTAAAACAGATGAACAAGCAAGATAAAGCAAGAACGACTGAAAAATCATATTTATGTACTACTTCCTTCCGTATATATACCACATGCAATAAATTTGAAGGAGTTGTCTTAAGTTGCATACCAAACTCATAACTCAGATATTTCCCTCCACGATCATATCGTAGACATTTTATCTTCTTGTCACGATGATCTCAAACTTCACTCTGAAATTGCTTGAACTTTTCAAACGTTTCAGACTTGTGTTTCATTAAGTAAATATACCCATATCTACTCAAATCATCAGTGAAGCTAAGAAAATAACGATATCCACCGCATGCTTCAACACTGATGGGACCGCATACATCAACATGTATCATTTCCAATAAGTCACTTGCCCGCTCCATCATATCGGAAAACGGGGTCTTAGTCATCTTGCCCATGAGGCATGGTCCACATGCCTCAACCGATTCGAAATCGAGTGAGTTGAAAGATCCATCAGCATGGAGTTTCTTCATGTGCTTTACACCAATATGACCTTAGCGGCAGTGCCACAAGTATGTGGTACAATCATTATTAACTTTGCATCTTTTGGCATCAATATTATGAACATGTGTTTCACTACGATCGAGATTCAATAAACCATTCGCATTTGGTGCATGACCATTGAAGGTATTATTCATGTAAACAGAATAACCATTATTCTCTTGACTTAAATGAATAACCGTATTGCAATAAACATGATCCAATCATGTTCATGCTCAACACAAACACCAAAAAACATTTATTTAGGTTCAACACTAATCCCGAAGGTAGAGGGAGCGTGCGATGGTGATCACATCAACCTTGGAAACACTTCCAACACACATCGTCACCTCGCCCTTTAGCTAGTCTCCGTTCATTCCGTAGCTTTTATTTCGAGTTACTAACACTAGCAACTGAACCGGTATCTAATACCCAGGTGCTACTAGGAGTAATAGTAAGGTACACATCAATAACACGTATATCAAATATACTTCTGCTGACGTTGCCAGCCTTCTTATCCGCCAAGTATCTGGGGCAGTTCCGCTACCGGTGATCGTTCCCCTTATTATAGAAGCACTTAGTCTCGGGTTTGGGCTCAACCTCGGGTTTCTTCACTGGAGCGGCAATTGGCCTGCCATTCATGAAGTTTCCCTTCTTGCCCTTGCCCTTCTCGAAACTAGTGGTTTTACTAACCATCAACACTTGATGCTCCTTCTTGATTTCTACCTTCGCGGTGTCAAACATCGCGAATAGCTCGGGGATCATCTCCATCCCTGGCATGTTATAGTTCATCACGAAGCTCTAGTAGCTTGGTGGCAGTGACTTGGAGAACTCTGTTAATCACTATCTTATCTGGAAGATGAACTCCCACTTTGATTCAAGCGATTGTAGTACTTGTGACGCCCCCAATCTCGACCGTACGCTAATCATACACACAATGCGTACGATCAAGATTAGGGACTCACTGATTGATATCACAACACAACACTAGACACAAATTAAAGTCATATAGCTTCATATTACAAGCCAGGGGCCTCGAGGGCTCGAATACAAAGCTCGACAAGCACGAGTCAGCGGAAGCAAATAATATCTGAGTACAGACATAAGTTACACAAGTTTTGCCTTAAGAAGGCTAGCACAAACATAAGCAGCGGATCGAAAGAGGTGAGGCCTCCTGCCTGGGAACCTCCTAACTACTCCTGAGCGTCGGCATTCTCCACGTAGTAGTAGGCTCCAGCGGTGGTGTAGTAGTCGTCTCCGGCGTACTCCATCTCCTGGGCTCCATCGTATGAACGCAGCAATGTATCGAAGGGGAAAGGGAAAGCAAAGCAGCGGTAAGTACTCATCCAAAGTACTCGCAAGACTGACATCAGATCTATGCTAAGTATGCATCATTATCGAAGAATGGGGTATATTTGGGCTGACTGCAGAAAAGCAAGAATAGGGAGAAGGCCTAGTCCTATCGAAGACTAGCATCTTCAGCATCTTGCAGCATTAGAAGAGAGTAGACTGGTATCTCATATATAGTCATATTATTGTAGCAATTTTATTAAGTAACCACGCCCAAAGATCCTCCCTCGACTCCCTGCGAGGAAGCAACCTCGGAGCCACAATTCATTTCCATTTAAAGTCACAATTATAGTTGTATAAGGTCAAGGTACAACTCCAAGTCGTCCTGTTACCGTGGACACGGCTATTCGAATAGTTTGTTCTTCCCTGCAGGGGTGCACCGCATTTCCAACACGCCTGATCACCTCCGGCCGGACACACTTTCCTGGGTCATGCCCGGCCTCGGGATAGCAGCACGTCGTCGCCCCACCTAGGCTCAACGAAGAGGCCAACCCGCCGGTCTAAATCCTAAGCGCGCAGGTTCGTGGGCCCACTTGCCCTTGCACTCCTGCATGATGCGTGGGCGGCCGGAAGCAGACCTAGTACACTCCAGTCCAAGAGCTGCACCGTCCAGTCCAATCCGGCGCGCGCCGCTCCATTGCTGACGTCCGAAGAGCTTCGGCTGATACAACGACGCTGAGTACCCATAACTTCTCCCACGCGATGGTTTGGTGCATAAAAAGGCCAACGACCCAACTCAGATCAAATACCCAACCTGTTAGCATATTATTAATGCGGGGCAATCGCGACCCTCAAAGTGCGGTCCCGTCACCCCGACTCGAGGATGTGTGGCAAGGGCCTCTCCTGCCCTTCAACGCCTCAACATAACCCGGATGCCTTACCGGCGCATCCCACCACATCTCATACACGGGTACCCTTGGGGCCGACCCGTCTCAAGACTGTCGGGAACTCAGGTCCACCTCAACCAGGGTGGTACCGCCTGTCCCTCCAGTCCCGTCTTGCACATGTAAACAATGTCAAGTTAAAGTAACTGTGTGTTTGTACACCAAGTGGATATCCGAGGAATCACCCTCGATGGATCTCACCCGAGGTATGTGTATGACAAGAGTCGCTATCGATAAATGGGAAGGAGGAATCACCCTCGATACCCACGATCGATTAGCTACGCTACAGAATTAACATCGGGAGTGCTAAGTGAGGTATCACCCTCGGCACTCGATAGTAGCTCTGCAGTGCCATACTTAAGGGGTGTGCGGTGATGTGAGGGGTCTGGCTCGTCGGTCGGTTGACCGAGTCTTCGGGTCTTCGAGTCGTCGATGAAGAAGCAGGGGCAACTGGGACTAAGGGGGGTCTCAGGGGATTCATTGATCAACCTAAACTAAGCAGTTGATATGATTGCAGGTATAGTAATAGCTTATCAAAAATAGGCTATGCATCAGAATAGGAGCTAACTAATACAGTAGCAAAATCTAATGCAAGAATAAGAGGGAGAGGAATAGGCGATATCGGAATGCTCAAGGGGGGTTGCTTGCCTTCTGCTCTGCGGCAAAGGACTGATCGTCAGGCGCGTAGTCGTACCCGGCAGCACCGTCAGTCTCGAGGTCTACCGGAGAGAAGAGGGGGAAGAAACAATGAATATAAAGCAGACAAATGCATCACGATGCATGACATGGCAATATGCAGGGCTAGGCATGCACTAACGCAGTATTACACATCGCAGACGGGTCGGAAGAATATCTGACGATATTTCCCGGGGCTCTGGCTTTTACCGGACAGACGGAAATGATGGAAAAGTTCCACGTTTGCTATGCTAGAGGCATGTGACAGACTAACGGACTGCGTATTCGGATCCGTAGAATTATTCTGAGCAACTTTCATGTTCAAAACTTTTTAATCCGAGCTACGGTTTATTTTATACTCCCTCCGTTCCTTGATATAAGGTGTATAGATTTTTGAGAAAAAGTCTGAAATATAAGGTGTATTGCGTTGCACCACTCGTTTGGATAATTTTTTTAGAGGTTTGATTACATTTCCTTATATCAGGCAAGCTCTTCTATTTTCTGATGTCAATTAGTCAGGTGTAATCTTGCCCAAAACTTGTGAAATTTTTCCTCCACGTGTGTTCTTTAATTTCCGTGCCAAAAACTATACACCCTATATTTAGAAACGGAGGGAGTATGATTTAATAAAGATTTAATAATATTCTGAAATTAATTTAATTAATAAATTCAAATTAACCGATTTAATTAATTAGAATTATCCAAAACAGTAAAACACTGTTTAATTAACTAATTAATCTAATTAGCTAATTAATTAACTAATTATCTAATTAATTAAGTATTAATATTAATATCTATTTTATTTATTTGTTTTTTAATTTCGTTTTTATTAAATATGTATATGTATATACATACAGACGTATGTACATACATACACAACACACACACACACACACACAAAATGCACACACACACACACACACATCTCCACACGCGCGCGTGCGCGGCCGGTGGCCGCCGGCGGGGGCGGGCAGGGGGGGGGAGCGGGCGGCTGGGGCTGGCGCTAGGGTTGCCCCAGCGCCCTTATAGCAGCCGGCCGGGCCGGCCTAATTCGGCCCGGTTAGTTTTTTTTTTAAATTTTAATAGCGTCTGTTTTAATTATTTAGAGGCGTCAAAATACTTTGAAAAATTCCGGTTTCAATTTTATAAATCCATAGGGAATATTTGCGATCCATCCAACATTTTTAATTCTTGTTTTGAACAATTTTTAAATCCACCTTTCTGACGAATTTAAATTGCGACGGAATTCGAACGGGGGTTGAACCAACGCGAGTTTGACAACAGTAAACGTGGTGACGTGGCACCATTAGTGTGGGATTACTGTAGCTTAATTACAGAGATTACTGTAGCACAAAACCAGGGCGTCACAATTCTCCCCTACTAACAAGAATTCTCGTCCCGAGAATCAAGAAGTAGAAGGAAAGAGCCCAGAGTGTTCTGCACGGAGATGGTCTTCGCGTTCCCAAGTAGCTTCATCTTCAGAATGATTTGCCCACTGCACTTTGAAGAACTTGGTAACCTTCTGACGAGTCCGACGTTCAGTTTCATCGAGAATGCGGATTGGTTGCTCCTTGTAGGAGAGGTCTTGTTGCAGTTCAAGCATATCATGATCCACTGCTCGGATAGGATCCTTGAAGCAGCGACGAAGCTGTGATACATGGAACACATTGTGAACCTGAGAAAGGTTTGGCGGTAGTTCCAATTGATATGCCACTTTACCACGCCTTTCGAGAACAGTGAAAGGACCAATATATCGAGGAGCCAGCTTGCCCTTGATTCCAAAATGGTGTGTACCTCTCATTGGCGTGACTCGAAGATAAGCCTTTTCGCCAGGTTGATAGACCATATCTTTGTGATGACGGTCATACTGACTCTTCTGACGAGACTGAGCAGCCTTCAGATTTGCATGAATAATGCGGACTTGATCTTCGGCATGTTGGATTATATCCGGACCGATAAGTGTACGTTCCCCAGTTTCAGACCAATTCAGTGGAGTCCGACACTTACGTCCATATAATACTTCAAAAGAAGCCATCTTCAGACTAGCTTAATAGCTATTGTTGTAGGAGAACTCAGCATACGGGAGAGATTCCTCCCATTTCTTGCCGAAAGAAATGACACAAGCTCGAAGCATGTCTTCGAGAATCTGGTTGACTCTTTCAACTTGACCCTGGGATTGAGGGTGAAAAGTGGTGCTGAATGACAAATGAGTTCCCATAGCTTCCTGGAAACTTGCCCAGAATCTTGAAGTGAATAAACTGCCACGGTCTGAACTGATAACCAGTGGAATACCGTGAAGTGAAACAATTCTGGACATGTAGAGAGTTGCCAGCTGACTAGCAGTGATCGTTTCTTTAACGGCTAGAAAATGTGCAACTTTGGACAACCGGTCAATGACGACAAGAATAGCATCATTACCTTTCTGGGATTTGGGAAAACCAGTAATGAAGTCCATTTCAACATAATCCCATTTCCATTCAGGGATAGAAATAGGTTGCAGAGTTCCAGCAGGCCTTTGATGTTCTGCTTTGATTCGACGGCAAACATCACACTCAACAACATAGCGAGCAATGTCTTGCTTCATGTTAGACCACCAGAATCTTCGACGAATGTCTTGGTACATCTTGGTACTAACAGGATGAATAGACAGCGGAGTGTCGTGTGCTTCCTACATGACCTCCTGAATCATATCATTGTTTTTCTCCTTACACGGTACCACTAGGCGGCCCTTGAAGTACAAAGTGCCATCCTCGGTAATAGTGAAGGGTGAGGGCTTTCCTTCTGCGAGATCGAATTTAATCCTCTCGACTTCACTGTCACACTTCTGGATCCACTTGATGACGTCCACTAGATCTGGTTTAGCAACCAGGGTATTAAGAGAACCCTGGGGAACAACGTGGAGGTTCATTTTGTAGGACCCTTCAGGAGGGGGAGCGAGATAACCCTGAGGAACAATATGGAGGTTCAGCTTGCGAAATTCTTCTTGAAGACGGGGATGAACCTTATGAACCTGAAGGTGATTGCAGTACGACTTGCGGCTCAAAGCATCAGCCATTACATTAGCCTTGCCTGGGGTATAAGAAATACCCACATTGTAATCTGCTATTCGTTCCATCCATCTTTGTTGACGGAGGTTCAGATCTGGCTGAGTAAACAAGTACTTCAGACTTTGATGATCGGTGTAGATCTCGCAATGATTTCCAACAAGGTATTGCCGCCACTCTTTCAGTGCATGAATTACTGCAGCAAGTTCAAGGTCATGAACTGGGTAGTTTTCTTCATGAGGACGCAATTGACGAGAGGCATAAGCAACCACTCTGCGTTCTTGCATTAGGACACATCCCATTCCTTGATGTGAAGCGTCACAATAAATGACAAAGTCCTTACGAGTATCCGGAGGAGCAAGCACTGGAGCAGAGGTCAGCTTGTCCTTAAGTGCCTGGAAGCTCTCCTGACATTTTTCTGTCCACTCATATTTAACACCTTTGTGAAGCAAATTGGTTAAGGGCTTTGCAATCTTGGAGAAGTTCTCGACGAATCGACGACAATAGCTGGCGAGTCCGAGAAAACTTCTGACTTGCTTGACATTCTTCGGGGGAGTCCAGTCAAGAATAGCCTGAACTCGTTCAGGGTTGACCGCAATACCATCCTTGGAAATCACATGACCAAGGTAGGTTACTTCGTCCATCCAGAACTCACACTTTGAATACTTAGCATAGAGTTGATGTTCTCGAAGCCTCTCCAGTATGAGACGAAGATGTTCAGCATGCTCTTCTTTATTCTTGGAGTAAACCAGGATATCATCCAGATAAACCACGACGAATTTATCGAGATAATCCATGAATATATAGTTCATCAGGCGAGAGAAGGTTCCTGGAGCATTGGTTAAGCCGAAGGACATGACGGTGTACTCATATGAACCATAGCGAGTAACAAATGCAGTCTTGGGAATATCTCCTTCGCGAACCCGAATCTGATGGTAACCCAACCTCAAGTCGAGCTTTGAATACACTGCTGAACCAGCAAGTTGATCATACAGATCGTTGATCCGAGGAAGCGGATATTTGTTTTGAATTGTAGCTTGGTTGATAGGACGGTAATCTTGAACTAATCGATTCGTTCCATCTTTCTTCTTGACAAAGAGAGAAGGTGCTCCCCAAGCAGAGGAACTTGGACGAATGAAACCCAGACGAAGCGAATTGTCAATTTCTTGCTTAAGCTCAAGGAGTTCATGTGGTGGCATCTTATACGGACGCTTGGCTATAGGAGTGGTACCAGGTACCTAGTCGATGACAAACTCTACAGCTCTAGCAGGGGGGATCCCTGGAAGTTCTTCCGGAAAAACATCTTGGAAATCCCGGACAACTGGAATGTTTTCAATCCCTTCAAGAGGTGAATCATTTAATGCATTCATGGCATATAGTCGGGCTTCAGCATTCCGAACAAGATGAGCATGATAGCTTACAATCTCATTCGATGGATGTAGGAGGTGGACGGTTTTAGTGTCACAAACAATAGAAGCGGTATGTGCCTTCAACCAATCCATTCCGAGAATGAGATCGATATTGGAAGACTTCAACATTATGGGGGAGGCATGGAATTCCAACCCTTCAATTTCAATGGTGACATTGGGACTATTAATGGAGGTCCGATATTGGCCCGCTGGGGTGTTTACTACTATTGGGACGTTCATCTCTTCACTCTTAACGTCATGCATGCATGCGAAATCTTCAGACATAAAAGAATGCGATGCTCCTGTATCAAACAATACAGAAGCTGGTACTGAGTTGATGAGAAGAGTACCCATCATAGTAGTAGGCTGGTCTTGAACTTCATTCAGAACAATATTGCTGGCTTGAACACGACCAGTGTTAGGCCTGGCATTGTTGTTGCGGGGCTGGTTGGAAGGCAGTGCAAGTTGATTCTGATTCTGCCTGCATTCTCTAGCACGGTGTCCTGGACGACCACACTTGAAGCACAACCCATCCTCAGGACGAGAAGGGGGAGCGGGAGCTCGTGGTGGTGGAGCTGGGAGTCTCGGCTGCCTAGGTGGGGGTGGAGGCAGACGAGGTGCAGCATAGGACGGCCTCGGAGCAGGAGGCGGTGCATGGTACATGTTGTGGGGGATCCAGATCTTACGCTTCTAAGCAGATGGACCCGAAGATGAGCCCATGTCACGGTTGCGCTTGCTACTGTCCTTGTAGTCCTGCAGACCCGTCTCCACTATAATAGACTTGTTCACCAAGGTGGCAAAGTTACCGAAGTCTTGAGCAAGGAGTGCCAGCTTGATATCCGGGTGGAGGCCTTCCCGGAACTTCTCCTGCCTACGAGCATCAGTTGCAACGTCTTCTTCAGCATAGCGAGACAAATCTAGAAATTCCCGCTGATAAGCATCCACAGTCTTGTTGCCCTGGACCAAGTTGCGGAATTCACGCTTCTTCTTGTCCATCATTCCCTGAGGAATGTGACGAGCACGGAAAGCAGCTTGGAACTCCGGCCAGGTGATGATTGTTCCAACAGGTTGAGAGCGCCTGTGGCTGTCCCACCATTGAGCAGCGGGACCCTTCAGAAAGTATGAGGCAAAGGTGACATAGCTAGTCACTGGGGCGCCTGAAGACTCCAGCTCATAAGTGATGTCACGGAGCCAGTCATCTGCGTCAAGTGGCTGAGTTGAGCTGCGGTAGGTCGTAGGGTTGAGACGCATGAAGTCTTGCAGAGTCATTGGGGCTGGCTGCTGATTCATGTTCGGCCTCGGAAAATGGTCCATAAGCCCTTGCATAAACTGGCGATTCAGTTCAAACTGTTGCATCATACCAGCCATGTAGTCCGGTGGTGGTGGTGGTTCAGACGCACCACGACCACGACCAGCTGGCCTAACCATTCTGTCAAATTTTAACAGTGGTAGTTTAGCATTTGGTAATTGCAAAATCAATGAATCATTCATGAAGTAAATTGCACAAAGAAGGAAGTGCAATAAATACGACATATTAGTTCAAATTTCAACATACAGTTCTATACATAGGTCTATTACAAACCATAAGTTCGGTACAACATAGACGATAGGTCCGGCATGAAATTTACCTAGACAACTAGGCGGCATGCAGGCACGCGGTGGAGAGATACAACAACGAGACATAGCGATGTGCTACATCAACGTCGGGGACAACGAAAGTAGCCACGGAACTGCAGATGACCCTGGTTGTGAAACCCGGTGGCAGGGTCCTGCATCCCATGTACACTCTGATGCAGAACCTGCATACCAAGCGGGAGCGCAGGTCCACGTGCCGGAGTACGACCTCCAACCTCAGGCCATCACAGACCTGGGGGAAACTCAGTGCGAGGCGGGTAAAGGATGTGCTCCGGATGTATCCTCGCACGGACTGCTGGCAACAAGTGCTCCATAGCCTGATACAGACGAGCACGGGTGGCGTACAGCTCGACGTTAAGAGCCTTGACAGTGCGATCCAGAGCCTCAGTGTACTGAACCAGAACCTGTGGGTCGTAACGACGAATCACGTAGGGGGTGCAGACAGCAGTGTAGGACCGGTCGGTACGCTGCCGTGCGAAAGGGGTCAAGACCTCAGCGTCAGCTGCCGTATCAACTCCAGCAGGGACATACGGGATGTATCTGTATGCCGTCTCCTCCAAACAGGGGTTCGCTGCATGGAGTCGAACAATAACAGCATAGGCAGCATCTTGTACTGCCATCTCAACAGTCACTCCAATGCCATAGAAGGTGTGCAGCTCAGTGATGGAGAGGTCCTGTCGATCCCAAATAACCATCACAGCCTCATACTGTTCCTGGTTGAACTCGCGGTAGTCCTCGTAAACAGTGTACTCAGGGTACCAGCGATATCCCAGCTTCTTCAAAAGGCCGACCAGAATGGCCGGGAACCCAGTCGTATCGTGCGCGTAGGTCAGACGAACGATCTGCCTACCGGGACGCATCTATAACAAGGAGATTCAAAATGTCAAATGACAGTGTGTGCATCATAACTTCAAAGAAGACAACTTTCGACGAAACAATTCTCCGGTGGATGTGATCACGAGAACCTAATGTTAGATTTAGCAAAATCTTTAACCCGAAAGAGAAGAGAGATCAGAACCCAGAGTATAGACGAGGAGTAAAAGATCCTAATACCACCCGATTGAGATGTGGGCCCGTAAGCCACAACATCAGTGTTAGTAAAAGTTTTTCAATGACTAGACTCAACTTCGGCCAAGGAGTTGGAAAGGGGGCTACCTACAGGCAGTCGGCTCTGATACCAACTTGTGACGCCCCCAATCTCGACCGTACGCTAATCATACACACAATGCGTACGATCAAGATTAGGGACTCACTGATTGATATCACAACACAACACTAGACACAAATTAAAGTCATACAGCTTCATATTACAAGCCAGGGGCCTCGAGGGCTCGAATACAAAGCTCGACAAGCACGAGTCAGCGGAAGCAAATAATATCTGAGTACAGACATAAGTTAGACAAGTTTTGCCTTAAGAAGGCTAGCACAAACATAAGCAGCGGATCGAAAGAGGCGAGGCCTCCTGCCTGGGAACCTCCTAACTACTCCTGAGCGTCGGCATTCTCCACGTAGTAGTAGGCTCCAGCGGTGGTGTAGTAGTCGTCTCCGGCGTACTCCATCTCCTGGGCTCCATCGTCTGAACGCAGAAACGTATCGAGGGGGAAAGGGAAAGCAAAGCAGCGGTGAGTACTCATCCAAAGTACTCGCAAGACTGACATCAGATCTATGCGAAATATGCATCATTATCAAAGAATGGGGTATATCTGGGCTGACTGCAGAAAAGCAAGAATAGGGAGAAGGCCTAGTCCTATCGAAGACTAGCATCTTCAGCATCTTGCAGCATTAGAAGAGAGTAGACTGGTATCTCATATATAGTCATATTATTGTAGCAATTTTATTAAGTAACCACGCCCAGAGATCCTCCCTCGACTCCCTACGAGGAAGCAACCTCGGAGCCACAATTCATTTCCATTTAAAGTCACAATTATAGTTGTATAAGGTCAAGGTACAACTCCAAGTCGTCCTGTTACCGTGGACACGGCTATTCGAATAGTTTGTTCTTCCCTGCAGGGGTGCACCGCATTTCCAACATGCCTGATCACCTCCGGCCGGACACACTTTCCTGGGTCATGCCCGGCCTCGGGATAGCAGCACGTCGTCGCCCCACCTAGGCTCAACGAAGAGGCCAGCCCGCCGGTCTGAATCCTAAGCGCGCAGGTTCGTGGGCCCACTTGCCCTTGCACTCCTGCACGATGCGTGGGCGGCCGGAAGCAGACCTAGTACACTCCAGTCCAAGAGCTGCACCGTCCAGTCCAATCCGGCGCGCGCCGCTCCATTGCTGACGTCCGAAGAGCTTCGGCTGATACAACGACGCTGAGTACCCATAACTTCTCCCACGCGATGGTTTGGTGCGTAAAAAGGCCAACGACCCAACTCAGATCAAATACCCAACCTGTTAGCATATTATTAATGCGGGGCAATCGCGACCCTCAAAGTGCGGTCCTGTCACCCCGACTCGAGGATGTGTGGCAAGGGCCTCTCCTGCCCGTCCACGCCTCAACATAACCCGGATGCCTTACCGGCGCATCCCACCACATCTCATACACGGGTACCCTTGGGGCCGACCCGTCTCAAGACTGTCGGGAACTCAGGTCCACCTCAACCAGGGTGGTACCGCCTGTCCCTCCAGTCCCGTCTTTCACATGTAAACAATGTCAAGTTAAAGTAACTGTGTGTTTGTACACCAAGTGGATATCCGAGGAATCACCCTCGATGGATCCCACCCGAGGTATGTGTATGACAAGAGTCGCTATCGATAAATGGGAAGGAGGAATCACCCTCGATACCCACGATCGATTAGCTACGCTACAGAATTAACATCGGGAGTGCTAAGTGAGGTATCACCCTCGGCACTTGATAGTAGCTCTGCAATGCCATACTTAAGGGGTGTGCGGTGATGTGAGGGGTCTGGCTCGTCGGTCGGTTGACCGAGTCTTCGGGTCTTCGAGTCGTCGATGAAGAAGCAGGGGCAACTGGGACTAAGGGGGGTCTCAGGGGATTCATTGATCAACCTAAACTAAGCTGTTGATATGATTGCAGGTATAGTAACAGCTTATCAAAAACAGGCTATGCATCAGAATAGGAGCTAACTAATACAGTAGCAAAATCTAATGCAAGAATAAGAGGGAGAGGAATAGGCGATATCGGAATGCTCAAGGGGGGGTTGCTTGCCTTGCTGCTCTGCGGCAAAGGACTGATCGTTAGGCGCGTAGTCGTACCCGGCAGCACCGTCAGTCTCGAGGTCTACCGGAGAGAAGAGGGGGAAGAAACAATGAATATAAAGCAGACAAATGCATCACGATGCATGACATGGCAATATGCAGGGCTAGGCATGCACTAACGCAGTATTACACATCGCAGACGGGTCGGAAGAATATCTGACGATATTTCCCGGGTCTCTGGCTTTTACCGGACACACGAAAACGATGGAAAAGTTCCACGTTTGCTATGCTAGAGGCATGTGACAGACTAACGGACTGCGTATTCGGATCCGTAGAATTATTCTGAGCAACTTTCATGTTCAAAACTTTTTAATCCGAGCTACGGTTTATTTTATATGATTTAATAAAGATTTAATAATATTCTAAAATTAATTTAATTAATAAATTCGAATTAACTGATTTAATTAATTAGAATTATCCAAAACAGTAAAACACTGTTTAATTAACTAATTAATCTAATTAGCTAATTAATTAACTAATTATCTAATTAATTAAGTATTAATATTAATATCTATTTTTTTATTTTTTTTCTAATTTCGTTTTTATTAAATATGTATATGTATAAATACATACATACGTATGTATATACATACACACGTATGTACATACATACACAGCACACAAACTCCAGGGCAGGGGCGGCCGGTGGCCGCCGGCGGTGGCGGGCGGGGGGGGGGGGAGCGGGGGGGGGCGGCCAGGAAGGAAGCAATCTGAATATCAACGTCCGCAAACTCCTTTGTGTTCTACTCGTGATGTCATCTACGCATAGACCTAGCTCATGATGCCACTGTTGGGGAACGTTGCATGGGAAACAAAAAATTTCCTACGCACACGCAAGATCTATCCATGGAGATGCATAGCTACGAGAGGGGGAGTGTGTCTACATACCCTTGTAGATCGCTAAGCGGAAGCGTATATAACGCGGTTGATGTAGTCGAACGTCTTCGCGATCCAATCACGATCCGTCCCGCGAACCAATCTTGATCCGTTCTGATCTAGTGCCGAACGGACGGCACCTCCGCGTTCAGCACACGTACAGCTCGATGACGTCTCCGACTCCTTGATCCAGCAAGCGAGGGCGGAGAGGTAGATGAGTTCTCCGACAACACAACGGCGTGGTGGCGGTGGTGGTGGAGCAATCTCAGCAGGGCTTCGCCAAGCGTTGCCGCAGATGCGTTTTCGGTGGAGAAACAGATCTAGGGAGAGAGGGAGGGCTGCACCTATGCCTTGGGGTGTGGCTGCCCTCCCTCTCCCTCTCTATATATAGGAGGAGGGGGTAGATGGGGCGCAGCCCTAGCCCTTCCTCCAAGTAAGGGGGCGGCGGCCAGGAGGGAGGAGTCCTCCCTCCCCAAGGCACCCCTAGGTGCATTCCCCTTTAGGGTTTCCTAATCCCTAGCCGCATGGGCCCTTGGGGGCTGGCCCAACAAGGCTTGGACGCCCCTTACAGCCCATGCACGTCCTAGAGGCTGGAGGGACCCTTCCAGAACCTTCCGAAACCTTCTGGAAGCTTCCCGGTACAATACTGGAAAAACCCGAAACTTTTCCGGTAACCAAAATATGAGTTCCCATATATAAATCTTTACCTCCGGACTATTATGGAGCTCCTCGTGACGTCCGGGATCTCATCTAGGACTCCGAACAACTTTTGGTCACCAACATACATAACTCAACAATACCAAATCGTCACCGAACGTTAAGTGCGCAGACCCTGCGGGTTCGAGAACTATGTAGACATGACCGAGACACCTCTACGGTCAATAACCAATAGAGGGACCTGGATGCCCATATTGGTTCCTACATATTCTACGAAGATCTTTATCAGTCGAACCACGATGTCAAGGATTCAGACAATCCCGTATGCAGTTCCCTTTGTCCATCGGTATGTTACTTGCCCGAGATTCGATCGTCGGTATCTCCATACCTAGTTCAATCTCGTTACCGACAAGTCTCTTTACTCGTTCCATAATACAAGATCCCGCGACTAACTTCTTAGCCACATTGCTTGCAAGCTTCTTGTGATGTTGTATTACCGAGAGGGCCCAGAGATACCTCTCCGTCATACGGTGTGACAAATCCCAGTCTCGATCCACGCCAACCCAACAAACACCCTCAAAGATACCTGTAGAGCACCTTTATAATCACCCAGTTACGTTGCGACGTTTGATACACACAAGGTACTCCTCCGGTGTCAGTGAGTTGCATGATCTCATGGTCATAGGAACAGATACTTGACACGCAGAAAACAATAGCAATAAACTTGACACGATCATATGCTACGTTCATAGTTTGGGTCTTGTCCATCACATCATTCTCCTAATGATGTGATCCCGTTATCAAATGACAACTCATGTCTATGGCCAGGAAACCTTGACCATCTTTGATCAACGAGCTAGTCTAGTAGAGGCTCACTAGGGACATAGTGTTGTCTATGTATCCACACATGTATCTGAGTTTCCGATTAATACAATTCTAGCATGGATAATAAATGATTATCATGAACAAGGAAATATGATAATAACTAATTTATTATTGCCTCTAGGGCATATTTCCAACAAAATCGCCTAAGTTAAAACTACTCTGAGTGAGGACATCCTCCACACTCGGGGGCTTAGCTGTGATCTAGAAATCGCCTAAGTTAAAACTACTCCGAGTGAGGACATCCTTCACACTCGGGGGCTTAGATGCGATTCCAAAATTGCCTAAGTTAAAACTACTCCGAGTGAGGGCATCCTCCACGCTCAGGGGCTTAGCTATGATCCAGAAATTGCCTAAGTTAAAACTACTCTGAGTGAGGTCATCCTCCACACTCGGGGGCTTAGCTACGATCCAGAAATCGCCTAGGTTAAAACTACTCCGAGTAAGGACATCCTCCACACACGGGGGGGGGGGGAGGGGGGCTTAGTTGCAATCAAAAAATTGCCTAAGTTAAAACTACTCTGAGTGTGGAGATCCCCCACACTCAGGGGCTTAGCTGTGATCCAGAAATCACCTAAGTTAAAACCATCCCGAGTGTGGACATAATCCCCACTCGAGGGCTTAGTCGTGAATAAAAATTCATCAAAGCCAAATAAACTCAGCAAGCATGCCATATCCGAATGGAAACAAAGCAAATAAACTTCAATTTGATCAAAGCAAAAGATCAAGTAGCATGAGCCCCATTCTCAATAAAGTTTTATGGTTATGATATGTCTCAAACGTATCTACTTTTCCAAACATTTTTGCTCTTGTTTTGGGACTCTAATTTGCATGATTTGAATGGAACTAACCCGGACTGACGTTGTTTTCAGCAGAACTACCATGGTGTTGTTTTTTCTGCAGAAATAAAAGTTCTCAGAATTGGAATAAACTTTTTGGAGATTTTTTATGGAATATATAAAAAATACTAGAGCGAAGATCCACCGGGAGGGGCCACCATTTTCACACAAGGCAACAAGGCACGACCACCCCCAGGGCGCGCCCAGATGCCTTGTGGGGCCCACCCTAATCTCAAGCCTATAAATTTGTTTTCCCTGAGAAAAAATAAAGAAGTTTTCATCGCGTTTTATGAGATGGAGCTGTCGTTGATACGTATCCAACGTATCGATAATTTTTCATTGTTCCATGCTATTGTATTATCAATTTGGGATGCTTTATATGAAATTATATGATATTTTATATCATTTTTTGGAACTAACCTATTAACCCAGTGCCTAGTGCCACTTGTCGTTTTCTGTCTGTTTTTGGTTTTCCAGGAAATCAGTACCATCGAAGTCCAAACGCTTCAAAACTTTTTGATGATTTTTTTTCTGGACAAAAGCGACCATGGAAGCTTTGGGAGGAGACCAGACGCGATGCGAGGAGACGGCAAGGCAACAGGGCGTGCCCAGGGGGTAGGTGCGCCATGTTACCTTGTGGGCCCTTCGTGGCTCCGTCTGACCTAATTCCACCTTCATGAATTCTCTAAAATCAGGAAACCAACAGAGAGCCATCCAAAACACTTTTTCCATCACCACAAGTCTCTGTTTCGATGGGAGCCCATCTGGAGACCTATTTTGGTACTTTGTCGGAGGGGGAATCGATCACGGGGGCCTTCTTCATCAACCTTGTTGCCTCCATGATGATGTGTGAGTAGTCCACCACAGACCTACGGGTGCATAGCTAGTACCTAGATGACTCTCTCTCTCTCTCTCTCTCTCTCTCTCTCTCTCTTGTATCTTCAATACCATGTTCACCGCATTTCTCGCAGTAGTCTATCCGATGTAATCCTCTTTTTGCGGTGTGTTTTTGGGATCCGATGAATTGTGGGTTTATGATAAGATTATTCATTGAAAGTAATTGATTCTTTTATGAATTCTATTATGCATGATTGTTATAGCTTCATATTTGTCTCTGATCTATTGGTTTGGTTTGGCCAACTAGATTGATTTACCTTCAGCGGGAGTGGTGCGTTGTAATGGGTTCAATCTTGCGGTGTTATACATCCCAGTGACAGAAAGGGACAAGACACGTATTTGTACTGTTACCATTAAGGAGAAAACGACGGGGTCTAAACATATTGCTTTCTTACTTTGTCTACATCATGTCACCTTGCTCCAAGCATTACTCTTTTGTCATGAACTTAATACCTAGAGAGGCAAGCATAGAAGCGCTCTCGAAGTGAAGTAATAGTAGTAGATGTAGGATCATTTCGGTCTACCAGTTTATGTATGTGATGCATATATACATGATCATTGCCGTGAATAACATGTCATAACTATGCGCTATTTTATTAACTGCTCAACAGTAATTTGTCTACCCACTGTATGCTATGTTCAAGAGAGAAGCCTCTAGCGAAAACTATGGCCCCCGGGTCTACTTAATCATAAATACTAAAACCCTAAAAATACTTTGCTGCAATTTATTTACTGTTATTTTACTTTGCTTTTATATATCATTTGCTTTTATATATCATCTATCTCTAGCAAGATTTAATCCTTGCAAGTAACGAGTTCAAGGGGCTTGACAACCCTCTTGCCCGCGTTGGGTGCAAGTGTTTGGTTTTGTGTGTGTAGGTGTTGTTGAAAGGAGTTTGCTTGTTTCTCCTATTGGTTTGATAACCTTGTTTCTCATTGAGGGAAATACTTATCTCTATTGTGCTGCATCTCCTCTCCTCTCCGGGGAAAATCCCAACGCAGATCACAAGTAGCAGCCGCCACCTCCTGTTCTTCCTTGGGGGGGGCTGATCTGGAGTTCGTTTGGGGCTCCGGAGAGGGGAATTCGTCGCCATCGTCATCACCAATCCTTCTCCATCAACAATTCCATGATGCTCACCACCACGAGTGGGTAATTCCTTTGTAGGCTTGTTGTACGGTGATGGGATTGGATGGGATTTGTCATGTAATCAAGTCAATTTGTTAGGGCTTGATCTCTATTATCCACTATGTTCTGAGATTGATGTTGATATGACTTTGCTATGCTTAATGCTTGTCACTAGGGTCCGAGTGCCATGATTTCAGATCTTAACCTATTATGTTTCTATGCATATGAGAGTGTTTTGGTTCCTATCTTGCAAGTTGTATGCACCTATTACGTGCTATGATCCGTAGACCCCAAAGTGACAGAAATTGGGATCATCTCCGCTGATGGCCGGAGTTTCAGGAGTTCAGGTATTCACCATGTGTTAATGCTTTGTTCCGGTTCTCTATTAAAAGGAGGCCTTAATATCCCTTAGTTTCCCGCTGCCATGTGAGGTTAGGACGAAATATGTCATGCAAGTTCTTATTGTAAGCACGTATGACTATATACGGAATACATGCCTACATTATATTGATGAACTGGAGCTAGTTCCATATCGCTCTAGGTTGTGACTGTTACATGATGAATGTCATCCAAATAAATTATCCATCACTTGAGAATGCTGAAAATGATGAAAACTATTATTCATCTGTTATGTCTAGATCTCCTGCTAGAATTTAAATGCTAGATGTACCTGATGGCTATGTTATGGATGGGGAGATAGCTAGAGACTTTCTTTCTTGTAATGATAGAGATGATCTTAAGAAGTTATTGAGTAAACTGGAAGAAAAATCTACGAGGGAGGAAATGAAATATGATCCTAATTTTGCTACTTCTCCTATATGTGTTACCGATAAGGACTATGAATTCTCGGTTGATCCTGAGTTAATTACTTTGGTAGAATCTGATCCTTTTCATGGTTATGAATCTGAAACTATTGTGGCACATCTTACCAAATTAAATGATATTGCCACCCTATTTGCTAATGAGGAAAAATTCGCTACTACTATATTCTTAAGATTTTTCCCTTCTCACTAAAGGGTGATGCTAAGAAGTGGTTTCTTACTCTTGATCTTGGTTGTGTGCGTAGTCCCCAGGATATGATATATTACTTCTCTGAAAAATATTTTCCTACTCATATTAAACAAGCTGCTTTACAGGAAATATTTAACTTTGTGCAAATTGAAGAAGAGAATCTCCCTCAAGCTTGGGGGAGGCTTCTCCAATTACTTAAAGCTTTGCCTCATCATCCTCTTAAGAAAAATGAAATACTTGATATCTTTTATAATGGACTAACTGATGCTTCTAGGGACTACCTAGATAGTTGTGCTGGTTGTGTTTTGAGGGAACGAACTGTTGGCCAAGATGGAGAACTATTGAATAATATTTTGAAAAATGCTAATGATTGGACACTTCCCGAACCACCTCCTGAACTAATTACGAAGAAGAGAGGTATTCTATTTCTCAGTCCAGAAGATATGCAAGAAGCCAAGAAATCTATGAAAGAAAAAGGTATTAAAATTGAAGATGTCAAAAATTTACCACCTATTAAAGAAATACATGGACTTGACATCCCTACACGGGTAGTAGAGGTAAGTTCTCTTCGAAGATTTGATGAAGGTGTTATACCTTACAATAAAACTACTAGTAAATGCATGGATGAATTTGATAATTACATTGTTAAGCAAGAACATTTCAATATGTATGTTAAGGATCAATTAAAACGAAATGCCATGATGATTGATCTCTTGAGTGACTTGATGTTTAGAATTGCTAATGATGTTAAAGGATTAGGTAAGCATTCATCCATGGTTCACACTCAGTTAGAACAAGTTGCTAAGTCACAAACCGATTTGCTTACTGAAATGAATGATCATGTTGTTAGAGTTATGACTAGAAGGGGTAAAATGACCCAGGAACCTCTCTATCCTGAGGGGCGTCCTAAAAGGGTTGAACAAGATTCTCAAATTATTAATCCTGACGCACCTAGTCCATCTAAAAGAAAAAAGAAAAAGAGTGATGATAGAACTTTGCATGATTCTAGTGAACCTGTGAACTGTGGTAAAAAACCTTCTAAGAATCATAATGATGTTTCTATTTCTGATGCTGAGACACAATCTGGTAGTGAACATACACCTAGTGATAATGAAAATTAAGATGTTCATGTTGATGCTCAACCAGATAATGATAAAGAACTTGATACTGAGGTGGAAATAGAACCTGCAGCTGATCTTGATAACCCACCTCCTAAGAATAAACGTTATGATAAAAGGGATTTCATTGCTAAAAAACATGGTAAAGAAAGAGATCCATGAGTTCAAAAACCCATGCCATTCCCTTGCAAACCTTCTAAAAATAAGGACTAGAAAGAGTTTGAGCACTTTGTTGAAATGCTTAGGCCAGTCTTTCTGCGAACACGTTTGACTGATATTTTAAAAGATGGCTCCTTATGCAAAATATATGAAAGATATTGTCACTAATAAAAGAAAGATACACGCAGCTGCGATTTCCACCATGCTTGCTAATTACTCTTTTTCGAGGATGGAGTGCCCAAGAAATTAGGAGACCTAGGGATACCTACTATACCTTGCTCTATTAAACAAAGTTATGTTAAAACTGTTTTCTGTGATTTAGGAGCCGGTGTCAGTGTTATGCCTTTCTTTTTATATAAAAGACTTGATTTGAATAAGCTCACACCTACTGAAATATCTTTGCAAATGGATGATAAATCCACCGCTATACCTATTGGGATTTATGAGGATGTCCCCGTTGTTGTTGCAAATGTTACTATCTTAACGGATTTTGTTATTCTTGAGATTCCCGAGGACGACGGCATGTCGATTATCCTTGGTAGACCCTTTTTGAATACGGCAGGGGCTGTTATTGATTGCAACAAAAGCAAGGTTACTTTTCATGTCAATGGAAATCAGCACACGATATACTTTGTGAAGAAATGAAGTGTGGTGAATAATATTAATTCTATTGAGCAAATAGCAACAATCACTATTGGGGAGTTCAAAAATCCTCTCCCTGCTTTTAAAAAGAGATATGATATACTTATTGTTGGGGACATGCATATCCCCATTGAGGTAACCTAGTGTCGTACGAAAAAAAATCGGTTTCATGTCAATCGAAAACGGTTCATTAATAAGACTTGATCAACCTTATTAATGGATTCTTTTTAAGAAGCATGTGGTCAATAAATTTAGTAAGCACAACCTTCTGTAATCTTAGACTGCTCTCTGTTATTTGTATTTTAATAAAGTAAAATGACATGATTATCCTATTTTCTGAATTAACCGTGCAATAAAAAAATGGCCCAAAAATAAAAGTGCTCAAAATGTCGTAAAAAATTTGCATGATTTTTTCTGGAATATTTAGGAATTTTTGGAACATAACACATCTCAGGGGGGGTGCCCCTGTTGCTCACAAGGCAACAAGTCGCGACCACTCCCTGGGCGCGCTAAGATGCCTTGTAGGTACCATGGGACCCCACTCACTTAGTACTTCAGCCCACTTCATCTCTTACCTCTAGAAAAAATTCCTAGTTGCGCTCATTTTTTGCCCATAAATCCCAAATATTTTGAAACCCTCTGTACCACTTTTTTCACCGCCACAAAAGATCTTGTTGCGGGGAGATCCAATCTGGAGGCATGTTCCGACATCCTGCTAGAAGGGGGATCCATCGCCGGAGCTATCTTCATCAACCTTGCTGCTTTCATGACCATGTGTGAGTAGTTTCCTTAGGACCTTAGGCTCCATAGTAGTAGGTAGACGACATCCTCTCTCCCTTGTGATTCAATACAAAGTTCCCGTGAGTTGCCTCGCATAATCGGGATCCATATGATGTTATCGATGGTTGGATTTGCTGGTATACGATGAATTTTCACTTTATGATCAGATTGTTCATTGAATTATATTGAATATTTGAAAGTTTCTTTGTTGTATAATTAAGTAGTCATGTTTGCTCTCCGATTTATTAGTTCTGTTTTACCAAGATTGTTGGTAGTTCTTCAGAGGGAGTTATGTGTGTTAGTGGTGGTGATTCATCCTGGTGACAGAAAGGGAATGAACACGTATTGTATTATTTCCACTAAGGATAGAACGATGATTTCTTTATCACACTTGGATGATAGTTTTACTGTCTACATTACGTTATCTTGCTTATTGCAGTGTTTTATTTTTCATGAACTTAATACTCCGAGATGCATGTTGGATAGCGATCTTGGGTGAAGTATTAGTTGTAGATGCAATTGGATAACGGTCTACATATCACGAACGTAATGCCTATACAAGATTATACCATGAATGATCATAGTCATAAATATAAATATTGCAATTTAATCGCTGCCCAACGTAATTTTTTCACCATGCCATATTTACCTCCTTGGAGAGATGCATCTAGTGAACCTATGCCCCCTTGGGTATTTATTTGTTTCTTTATTGAATACATCGTTACAATTACTTTTCTTTGATGTACCATTTTATTCATTTTATCTATTTGTCAATTCCTATCATGCCATATAATTAACTAGATGATGCCCCACGCGTTACCGCGGGAATCATGTTAAAACAAATACTTAAGTAAGTGTTTAAACTAACTAAAACTAATGGAAAATTGTACCAAATCAGAGGCTATTAATATGGATCAGAGGGACTAGTAAATACCTGGGAAAATGATGTATGAAAAGTAGAAAAACAGTTAATTGAATTTAGAATGATGCTTTCTTTAATAAAAATGTTAAGCATGAATATATTTGTGCTCCAAACGTATAACACATATACCGTCCATGAATAATTAATGCAAAAAACTTATGACTGCCATGCATGCTTTGATTTCCTAAAAAATATATGCTTGACTTGATGAGGTGGCATGGTTTGAATGGTTGTACTAATGTAAAATTATAACTTATGTGTACATGTATGCCTTTAGGATTTCACACAATTCAGATAAGACGGCTTTCAGTAATTGACGTGATGTGGATGCACGCATGTGAAGAGAAATGAAGTAGTGGGTGTGCTCTTTAGATATACTTCCTCCGTCCCAAAATAAGTGTCGTAAATTTAGTATTAAGTTAGTACAACTTTAGTACTAAGATAGCGACACTTATTTAGGACGGAGGGAGTAGAAGATTCTTGTAACTAGCAAGAAACTTCACAACCTTCTTAAAGCGTTGGGGACAAGTTTGTTTTGTGTTTTGTGTTTTGTGTGCAGGTATCAAAAACTTTGATTGCAGAAGAAATTTCACTTATTCAATAAATTTTAGTTCTCAATCGAGAAATACTTATTGCTAGATTAGTTCATCCTTATACTTCGGGATTACCCAGCTACTCTTACAAGAAAACAAGCAAGCTTTCGTTCGGAACATCTGAAACAATGGGTTTTGATCTCCTTTTCTTTTCTGAATAGGGTGGAGAGAGAGACATGCTCATCTCATCGGACACCTTTCATGGCACATGGTCCAAAACATGCTCTATTCCATTAACCCCGCGTAGCAAAAATATTACTATAAAATTCCCTAGCCATGCCAAGTTGGGCGCACTTGTCCCATCAAGTTTAGTGAGAAATTTGATTAGATTTATCATTCTCCTCATACAATCCTTTGATGAAAATATTTTCTCCGTTCAAAATTAGTTGACGCTTAAACAGATGTATCTCCAAAATAGGCTTTCGCCCCGCTATATATATATAGCAATCATCAGATACAACCAAGATCCCACTGCTCGGGCAGACAGCACAGGTAAGCCCAAAAGAAATAAAAGAGAAATTAAAAGAAAAGAATGACAACAGAGTCGGATCGACGAAAACGATGATGATCCCGAACCGTTGCGCCCTCCGAAGATATCCACCACGCTCCTAGCACGTTGGACCACCGCATAACAAGCAGCACCTTCAGGAAGGGAAGCGACGATGGTGACGCTACTGCCCGGATTGCTCCTAGGGTTTCCCCCGTACGCGGTGGGACGTGAGTGAGTGAGATCCCCGACGCCCTTCAGGAAGGAACGACGGCGCCCACGGGCGTCGCCGCGTCGGTGCCGGCCACGCTGACAGGGATTTCTCCAGTCCGCCACACATCACCACCCCGATCGATCCGTCGTGCTCCACCAGACTTGCCGCCCACCAACATGCGCCACCACGGTCTAGGAGAAACCACTGCCGTCTCACCATGGAGACCGAAGCGGGACCGACGGGGCCGAGAGGAAGTAGCCGGGAACGAGGAGCGGCAGAGTCAGCAGCGACACGGGAGGGGACAGCCTGCACCGCTCTCGACGGTCACCGACCGGACGCCGGAAGGGGAGCACACCAGGCACGATGGCCCGGCCGAGCTCTTAATGGCTCATGAAGGTCCCGTTGCCGCGCTGCAGTGGGCGCGCCGCCGTCTCCGGAACCCATTGCACGAGCCACACCTCCGTCCGCCGAAGTCGTCACGGGCAGCACCTAGCCAGGCCCGCCCAGACCCAGATGGGGCCCCAAAGGGCTCAGATCTGGGCCGGGAGGGCGCCGCCGCCAACCGCCGCGCCAACCCGCAGCCAAGTGCCCGCGCCACCGCCTCCTCACCATCCGGAGCAGTGCCGCCCGAGGTAGCGCCACCACCGGAACCGCCGCTGCCCAAGGCTCACCGCCACACGCCGGCAACGGGAAGACCATCTGCAGCCGCCGAGAGCCCGAAGCTGGACCCCAGCAGCCGCCCACGCCGCCCGCAGCCCGCGCCGCCTGGATCCAGATCAGGCCGCCGGCCGGCGGGATCCACACCAGGCGCGCACCCGACCAGATCTGGGACGAGCCTCCGCTGAGCGCCGCCCCCACAGGTCGAGGCCCTGGCCAGGTCCAGCCCTCCACGCGTGGGACCACGCACTGCAGCGCCGCCGCCGAGCCAGCCCACGCGCTGCCGCGCCCCGGACCAGCGTTGCGCCACCGCCGAAGGTCGCCGGCCCGCGCCGAGTCCCCGCGCGAGGAGGAGAAGAGGCCCCGCCGCCGCCAGCACCTACAGGGCTTCGCCCGGCGGCGCGGACCGGCGGCGGCGAGGGGGGGAGAGTGGGAGGCGGGGGACCGAGGCGCCAGCGGCTAGGGTTGCCCCCTCGGTCGCCCGCGGGAGCGACGCGAGGGGGACGCGAGGGGAGGGTCTCTCTCGAAAATGCTACATATCATTGGGTCGTTCCTAAACAGATGTATCTAACATGAGTATTTTGTATTCTTGTCACCGGGGCCGTTGATGAGGGTGGCCAAAGTGGACGACCGCACAGGCCCCCCTAAAAAGCTGGGCCCCAAAATCATTAATCTCATGGTAATTATATTGCATGTCAGGCACGATCTCATCAACCAATGATTTATTTTCTTCTCTGCACAGTACACACCCCTGCATACATGGGATATCTTACCTTGATTATCTTGTCTGCATGCGTGGGATTCGTTTCCATCTCACGTGATAAGTATTTCTCCCAAGCAACGTACTCTACGCGACATGATTCATGCCAGGCGATAGACTGCTCAGCGGAGCGATGAGATCTTGTGTGATAAATGTGACGACGAGCACGCACGAATTGACAGCCGAACCGTAGCATAAGATTTTTTACCGCCCCGGGGTCCCAAATTCCCGGAGACGGCCCTGCTTGTCACTTGTTACAAGCCACTCAATACGCGATTGCTGGCGCCACATGGTAATACGGACCTAACCTTAGTGCTCTTTAACTCAGCATGAGTCGGGCTAACTCTCAAGGGATGGTTCTGAAGATCTTTTAGTTCTCTTTTCATGGCTTTTATCTCTTTTTCTAACTGTACCAAAAGAATCAATTCTCCATGTCAAAAGGTTGACCGAAAGTGCTACATCTCAGAAGGAGTGCTGATGCGACCAACAATGGTGACACTACCATGGTTGCAATGTGGGTGACGATGAAAAAATAGGTTGCGGTGAACGGCTTTGCTGTTGATGACAACTGGGGAGTTCTGACCAACGGCGGCTAGCAAGCAGGCGAGTGCGGCCAGCGAGTCGGCCCGCGTTTGGGGAAGGAACGCATGCGGTGCCATGATGGGGATTTCTCGGATGGAGATGTAGGAAACCGGATCGGACGATGCGGGAGGGGGCTGATCTGGCGCTTCGGCCATAATGGTTTTTGCGATAGATTTTTTTCGCTCAGACCGGATGTACAGTACTTGTTCGGACAATTTTTTCGACCTGATACTGTATTCTGACGGTTATTTTGCGGACTGGACGGATATAGCGGGCTATTCTTTTTTTCCAGGAAAAACACTTGCATTACTCAACTCATAAGGTTCACACAATCACTCACACCTAGCTCCACAGCAACTGGAGGCCCCGAACCTATCCAAGTCATGGTTCTGCCTTCTAAACGAGCAAGCTTAGCTAAACTATCACTAATTCTAGAGATGTTCTAAGACCAACTCCAACGCAGGACCCCATCTGGTCCGGGTGTGTCCGTTTTAGCACAAACGGACACACGACACGACCCAACGCGCAACCGCATCCGCAAATAATGTTTGTTTTGCGTCCGTCCCGCCGCATTTTCGAGCAAACTTACTCCTGGTTTGTGTCCAGGCGGACATCGAACGAACACACATGCGGAAGCTTCTCGTCCGTCTTGGGCCCGCGTGGTGGGCGACCACCTATCTCCCGCCGCCCAAATTTACTGCGCATGTGTGCAGGCGGTCCCACCTGTCAGCCACCTAGACACGCGGTCCTTGTCCTTTTTAATGTGGAGAAGTCGTGGACCGGCAGTCGACACTTTCACTACGGGCGACTCGTGCTTCCTCGAAACCCGACACGCCTAAACCCTAGCCACCGGCTGCCGGAGCTCCACCTCCTCTCCTCCACCTCGTCCTCAGCGTCGTCCATGGGGTGGCACTGGATCGACGACCGCAAGAGGAAGAACAACCACGAGGCCGGATCCTTCTCCGGCCGCCGCAACCGCTCCACCTCTCCACCAAATCTATCATTTAGCATCACCCCCCGGCGGCCAACCCCCGCAACAGGCCGTACATCAAGGCCGAAATTTGCCAGTGGTCCTAGGAGATAGGGACGCCGCTACCATGGAGCGACATCCATCTTCCAAACAACTGGCTATTGTTGTCGGACCGCGTGCCCATCCCGCTGGTCTGTTGGAAATATGCCCTAGAGGCAATAATAAATTGGTTATTATTATATTTCCTTGTTCATGATAATCGTTTATTATCCATGCTATAATTGTATTGATTGGAAACTCAAATACATGTGTGGGTACATAGACAACACTGTGTCCCTAGTAAGCCTCTAGTTGACTAGCTCGTTGATCAAAGATGGTTAAGGTTTCCTAGCCATTGACATGAGATGCCATTTGATAACGGGATCACATCATTAGGAGAATGATGTGATGGACAAGACCCAAACTACGAACGTAGCATATGATCGTGTCAGTTTATTGCTATTGTTTTCTGCATGTCAAGTATCTGTTCCTTTGACCATGAGATCATACAACTCCCTGACATCGGAGGAGTACCTTGTGTGTATCAAATGTCGCAACGTAACTGGGTGACTATAAAGGTGCTCTACAGGTATCTCCGAGGATGTCTGTTGGGTTGGCATGGATCAAGACTGGGATTTGTTACTCCGTGTGACGGAGAGGTATCTCAGGGCCCACTCGGTAATACAACATCACAATGAGCCTTGCAAGCAATGTGACTAAAGTGTTAGCCACGAGATCTTGTATTACGGAACGAGTAAAGAGACTTGCCGGTAACGAGATTGAACTAGGTATAGAGATACCGACGATCTAATCTCGGGCAAGTAACATACCGAAGAACAAAGGGAACAGTATACGGGATTAACTGAATCCTTGACATAGAGGTTCGACCGATAAAGATCTTCGTAGAATATGTAGGAGCCAATATGGGCATCCAGGTCCCGCTATTGGTTATTGATCGTAGAGGTGTCTTGGTCATGTCTACATAATTCTCGAACCTGCAGGGTCTACACACTTAACGTTTGGTGACGATTAGTATAGTTGAGTTATTTTGTTGGTGACCGAAGGTTGTTCGGAGTCCCGGATAAGATCCCGGACATGACGAGGATCTCCGGAAGAGTCCGGAGGTAAAGATTGATATATGTGATAATAGTGTTTTGATCTCCGGAAGGGTTCCGGAATTCATCGGAAGGGGTTCCGGATATTTACCGAAGTGTTCGGATGCAGCAACACTTTATATGAGCCAAAGGGGTAAAGCCCACGAGGTATTGGAAAGTGCAAAAGGAAGTTTTGCTGCTGCCTTAAGCGGTACTACCGCTGGTAAGGCAGTACTACCGCGTAAGCGGTACTACCGCTTGTGTGAAGCGGTACTACCGCATAAGCGGTACTACCGCTTATGTGAAGCGGTACTACCGCTCGTGAGCGGTACTACCGCTTGTGCGCGGTACTGCAGTGATCCGAGTTGGACTCTTTCCCTGCGGGCCAAACCGACCTTGTGCGGGCAAAACCGACCTGGAGGAGGCTTTTACTCCAAGTTTAGACCCCAAGGCTCAACATATAAATAGAGGGGCAGGGCTAGCACACGGGATACATCAAGATTTCCCAAGCCGTGTGTCGGCAACCCTAACCCTCTAGTTCTCCCGTCATAATCGCCGTAGTGCTTGGCGAAGCCCTGCAGAGATTGTTCCTCACCACCATCACCACGCCGTCGTGCTTCCGGAACTCATCTACTACTTCACCATCGCTCGCTGGATCGAGGAGGTGAAGGCGTCATCAAGCCGTACGTGTGTTGAACGCGGAGGTGCCGTCCGTTCGGCACTAGTTCGTGATCGGATCGAGGGACGACTTGCGATTTGGATCGCGGAGACGTTCGACTACATCAACCGCGTTTCTTAACGCTTCCGCTTATCGATCTACAAGGGTATGTAGATTCACTCTCCCTCTCATAGATGCTCATCACCATGGATAGATCTTGTGTGTGCGTAGGAAAATTTTTGTTTCCCATGCAACGTTCCCCAACAGTGGTATCAGAGCTAGGTCTATGCGTAGATGAGATCTCGAGTAGAACACAAACGAGTTGTGGGCGTGGGTGTATACATATTGCTTGCCGTTACTAGTTGATACTTGATTCGGCGGTATTGTGAGATGAAGCGGCCCGGACAGACATTACGCGTACGCTTACGCGAGACAGGTTCCTTCAACTGACATGTAACTTCGTTGCATAAAGATGGCTAGCGGGTGTCTGTCTCTCTCACTTTAGTTGAATCGATTTCAATGAAGAGGGTTCTTTTAGAAGATCAAAAAGCAATCACTACACCACGTTGTGGTTTTGCGTAGGTAAGAACGGTTCTTGCAAACCCGTAGCAGCCACGTAAAATTTGCAACAACAATTAGAGGACGTCTAAGTTGTTTTTGCAGGGTATGTTGTGTTGTGATATGGCCAATTACATGATCAGATATATGTGATGTATGAGATGATCATGTGTTGTATAGAATATCACGACTTGCATGTCGATGAGTACGGCAACTGGCAGGAGCCATGGAGTTGTCTTTAATTATTTTCGCCGTTTTTGCTTTACTTTATCGCTATGAGTTAGCAATAGTCGTGGAAGCAACAGTCGGCGCGACAACCTCATGGCGACACGTTGATGGAGATCAAGATGATGGAGATCATGGTGTCATGCCGGTGACGATGGAGATCATGCCGGTGCTTTGGAGATGGAGATCAAAAGCACAAGTTCATGGCCATATCATGTCACTTATGAATTGCATGTGATGTTAATCCTTTTATGCATCTTATTTTGCTTAGGACGACGGTAGCATTATAAGGTGATCCCTCACTTAAATTTCAAGATAAAATTGTGTTCTCCCCGAGTGTGCACCGTTGCGAAAGTTCGTCGTTTCGAGACACGCCATGATGATCGGGTGTGATAGACTCTACGTTCACATACAACGAGTGTAAGCCATGTTGCACGTGCGGAACACTCGGGTTAAACTTGACGAGCCTACCATGTACAGACATGGCCTCGGAACACAAGAGACCGAAAGGTCGAACATGAGTCATATAGTAGATATGATCAACATGAAGATGTTCACCATTGAAACCACCTCAACTCACGTGATGATCGGACTTGAGTTGGTGGATTTGGATCATGTTACACTCGAATGACCGGAGGGATGTCAATTTGAGTGGGAGTTTTTTAAGTAATATGATTAACTAAACTCGTTATCTAGAACAATAGTCTAAGTTGTCTTTGCTATATTTATGTTGTAGATCATGGCTCGCGCAGTAGCACCCCTGAATTTTAATGCGTTCCTAGAGAAAGCTAAGCTGAAAGATGATGGAAGTAACTTTGTGGACTGGGCCCGTAATCTAAGGATTATCCTTACGGCTTCCCAGAAGGCTTATGTCCTTGATGCACCGCTTGGTGATCCACCCTCTCCAGTTGAGTCTCTAGACGTTGTGAACGCCTGGCAGGCTCGTTCTGAAGATTACTCAATAGTTCAATGTGCAATATTGTATGGCTTAGAACCGGGACTTCAAAGACGTTTTGAACATCATGGAGCATATGAGATGTTCCAGGAGTTGAAGTTTATCTTTCAGAAGAATGCCCGGATCGAGAGATATGAGATCTCCGATAAGTTCAATGCTTGCAAGATGGAGGAGAACGGGTCTATCAGTGATCACGTACTCAGAATGTCTGGGTACTCCACCCGTCTGGCTGAATTGGGGATGCCCCTTCCGCCAGAGGCTATCACTGACAGAGTTCTTCAATCATTGCCACCTAGCTACAAGAGCTTCGTGTTGAACTATAACATGCACGGGATGAACAAGTCAGTCGCCGAGCTGTTTGCGATGCTGAAAGCCGCTGAGTCTGAAATTCAGAAGGAGCATCAAGTGTTGATGGTCAATAAAACCACTAGTTTCAAGAAAAATGGCAAGGGTAAGAAGGGTAACTCCAAGAAGAGTGGCAAAGCAGTTGCTCCTCTCGTGAAGAAACCCAAGGCTGGACCCAAACCAGAAACTGTGTGCTTTCATTGCAAGGGAACTGGACACTGGAAGCGGAACTGCCCCAAGTATTTGGCTGACAAGAAGGCGGCCAACAACAAGCAAGGTATATATGATATACATGTTATTGATGTGTACCTTACCAACTCTCGTTGTAGTGCCTGGGTATTTGATACCGGTGCGGTTGCTCATATTTGCAACTCAAAACAGGAACTGCGAAATAGACAGAGGCTGGCAAAGGACGAAGTGACGATGCGTGTGGGAAATGGTTCCAAGGTTGATGTGATCGCCGTCGGCACGCTCGCTCTTCGATTACCATCGGGATTAGTGATGAACCTGAATAATTGTTATTTAGTGCCTGCGTTAAGCATGAACATTATATCTGGATCTTGTTTATTGCGAGACGGTTACTCATTTAAATCAGAGAATAATGGTTGTTCTATTTATATGAGTAATATCTTTTATGGTCATGCACCCAATGTGAGGGGTTTATTCTTATTGAATCTCGATAGTAATGATACACATGTTCATAACATTGATGCCAAAAGATGTAGAATTGATAATGATAATACCACTTTCTTGTGGCACTGCCGTTTAGGTCATATTGGCGTAAAACGCATGAGGAAGCTCCATGCTGATGGACTTTTAGAGTCACTTGATTTTGAATCACTTGACACATGTGAGCCATGCCTCATGGGCAAGATGACTAAAACGCCGTTCTCTGGAACAATGGAACGGGCAAGTGACTTGTTGGAAATCATACATACTGATGTGTGCGGTCCGATGAGCATTGAGGCGCGCGGTGGTTATCGTTATTTTCTCACCTTCACTGATGACTTAAGTAGATATGGGTATATTTACTTAATGAAACACAAGTCTGAAACATTTGAAAAGTTCAAACAATTTCAGAGTGAAGTTGAGAATCATCGTAACAAGAAGATTAAATTCCTACGATCTGATCGAGGAGGAGAATATCTGAGTTATGAGTTTGGCAGTCACTTAAGACAATGTGGAATTGTTTCACAATTGACACCGCCTGGAACACCACAGCGTAATGGTGTGTCCGAACGTCGTAATCGAACCTTATTGGATATGGAGCGATCTATGATGTCTCTTGCTGATTTGCCACTATCGTTTTGGGGTTATGCATTAGAGACAGCTGCATTCACTTTAAATAGGGCACCATCGAAATCCGTTGAGACGACGCCATATGAACTTTGGTTTGGCAAGAAGCCAAAGCTGTCGTTTCTTAAAGTTTGGGGATGTGATGCTTATGTCAAAAAGCTTCAGCCTGAAAAGCTGGAACCCAAAGCGGAGAAATGCGTCTTCATAGGATACCCAAAAGAGACAGTTGGGTATACCTTCTACCTTAGATCCGAAGGCAAAGTGTTTGTCGCTAAAAACGGAACATTTCTTGAGAAAGAGTTTCTCTCGAAAGAATTGAGTGGGAGGAAGATAGAACTTGATGAGGTTGTTAAACCTTTACGTCAACCTGAAAGTAGCGCAGCGCAGAAAGATGTTTCTGTAGAGCCTACATCAGCTGAAGAGGAAGTTAATGATGATGATCATGAAGCTTTGGATCAAGTTGCTATCGAAACTCGTAGGTCGACAAGGACGCGTACTGCTCCTGAGTGGTACGGCAACCCTGTCTTAGAGGTCATGTTGTTGGACAACGATGAACTTACGAGCTATGGAGAAGCGATGATGGGCCCGGATTCCGAGAAGTGGCTAGAAGCCATGAAATCCGAGATAGGATCCATGTATGAAAACAAAGTATGGACTTTGGAAGTATTACCTGAAGGGCGTAAGGCCATTCAGAACAAATGGATCTTTAAGAGGAAGACGGACGCGGACGGTAATGTCACCGTCTATAAAGCTCGACTTGTGGCAAAGGGTTTTTCACAAGTTCAAGGAGTTGACTACGATGAGACCTTCTCACCCGTAGCGATGCTTAAGTTCGTCAGAATCATGTTAGCAATAGCTGCCTTTTTCGATTATGAAATTTGGCAGATGGATGTCAAAACAGCGTTCCTTAACGGTTTCCTTAAGGAAGAGTTGTATATGATGCAACCAGAAGGTTTTGTCGATCCAGAGAATGCTGAAAAAGTTAGCAAACTCCAGCGATCCATTTATGGACTGGTGCAAGCATCTCGGAGTTGGAATCTTCGCTTTGATGAGGTGATCAAAGCGTTCGAGTTTATACAAGTTTACGGAGAAGCTTGTATTTACAAGAAAGTGAGTGGGAGCTCTATAGCGTTTCTAATATTATATGTGGATGACATATTGCTGATTGGAAACAATATAGAAATGTTGGAAAGCGTGAAGAAATATTTGAACAAGAGTTTTTCAATGAAGGACCTAGGAGAAGCTGCTTTCATATTAGGCATCAAGATCTATAGAGATAGATCGAGACGCTTAATAGGACTTTCACAAAGCACATACCTTGACAAAGTTTTGAAGAAGTTCAAAATGGATCAGTCCAAGAAGGGGTTCTTGCCTGTATTGCAAGGTGTGAAGTTGAGTAAGACTCAATGCCCAGTGACTGTAGAAGATAGAGAAAAGATGAGTGTCATCCCCTATGCTTCAGCCATAGGCTCTATCATGTATGCAATGCTGTGCACAAGACCCGATGTCAGCCTTGCCATAAGTATGGCCGGAAGGTTTCAAAGTGATCCAGGAATGGAACACTGGACGGCGGTCAAGAATATCCTGAAGTACCTGAAAAGGACTAAGGACATGTTTCTCGTTTATGGAGGTGATCAAGAGCTCGTCGTAAAGGGTTACGTCGATGCAAGCTTTGACACTCATCCGGATGACTCTAAGTCGCAAACCGGATACGTATTTATTCTTAATGGGGGTGCGGTTAGGTGGTGCAGTTCCAAGCAAAGCGTGGTAGCTGATTCTACATGCGAAGCGGAGTACATCGCTGCCTCGGAGGCGGCGAAGGAAGGTGTCTGGATGAAGGAGTTCATGACAGATCTTGGAGTAGTGCCTAGTGCGCTTAACCCAATGACTCTGTTTTGTGATAATACTGGTGCCATTGCTCTAGCCAAGGAACCAAGATTTCACAAGAGGACCAGACACATAAAGCGACGTTTCAATTCCATCCACGATTACATCAAGGAGGACGACATAAATATTTGCAAAGTACACACGGATCTGAATGTTGCAGATCCGATGACTAAACCTCTTCCAAGGGCTAAGCATGAACAACACCAGAACTGCATGGGTGTTCGATTCATTACAATGTAAATCACATAGGATGTGAACTAGATTATTGACTCTAGTGCAAGTGGGAGACTGTTGGAAATATGCCCTAGAGGCAATAATAAATTGGTTATTATTATATTTCCTTGTTCATGATAATCGTTTATTATCCATGCTATAATTGTATTGATTGGAAACTCAAATACATGTGTGGGTACATAGACAACACTGTGTCCCTAGTAAGCCTCTAGTTGACTAGCTCGTTGATCAAAGATGGTTAAGGTTTCCTAGCCATTGACATGAGATGCCATTTGATAACGGGATCACATCATTAGGAGAATGATGTGATGGACAAGACCCAAACTACGAACGTAGCATATGATCGTGTCAGTTTATTGCTATTGTTTTCTGCATGTCAAGTATCTGTTCCTTTGACCATGAGATCATACAACTCCCTGACATCGGAGGAGTACCTTGTGTGTATCAAATGTCGCAACGTAACTGGGTGACTATAAAGGTGCTCTACAGGTATCTCCGAGGATGTCTGTTGGGTTGGCATGGATCAAGACTGGGATTTGTTACTCCGTGTGACGGAGAGGTATCTCAGGGCCCACTCGGTAATACAACATCACAATGAGCCTTGCAAGCAATGTGACTAAAGTGTTAGCCACGAGATCTTGTATTACGGAACGAGTAAAGAGACTTGCCGGTAACGAGATTGAACTAGGTATAGAGATACCGACGATCGAATCTCGGGCAAGTAACATACCGAAGAACAAAGGGAACAGTATACGGGATTAACTGAATCCTTGACATAGAGGTTCGACCGATAAAGATCTTCGTAGAATATGTAGGAGCCAATATGGGCATCCAGGTCCCGCTATTGGTTATTGATCGTAGAGGTGTCTCGGTCATGTCTACATAATTCTCGAACCTGCAGGGTCTACACACTTAACGTTTGGTGACGATTAGTATAGTTGAGTTATTTTGTTGGTGACCGAAGGTTGTTCGGAGTCCCGGATAAGATCCCGGACATGACGAGGATCTCCGGAAGAGTCCGGAGGTAAAGATTGATATATGTGATAATAGTGTTTTGATCTCCGGAAGGGTTCCGGAATTCATCGGAAGGGGTTCCGGATATTTACCGAAGTGTTCGGATGCAGCAACACTTTATATGAGCCAAAGGGGTAAAGCCCACGAGGTATTGGAAAGTGCAAAAGGAAGTTTTGCTGCTGCCTTAAGCGGTACTACCGCTGGTAAGGCAGTACTACCGCTTGTGTGAAGCGGTACTACCTCTCAAGCGGTACTACCGCTCGTGAGCGGTACTACCGCTTGTGCGCGGTACTGCAGTGATCCGAGTTGGACTCTTTCCCTGCGGGCCAAACCGACCTTGTGCGGGCAAAACCGACCTGGAGGAGGCTTTTACTCCAAGTTTAGACCCCAAGGCTCAACATATAAATAGAGGGGCAGGGCTAGCACACGGGATACATCAAGATTTCCCAAGCCGTGTGTCGGCAACCCTAACCCTCTAGTTCTCCCGTCATAATCTCCGTAGTGCTTGGCGAAGCCCTGCAGAGATTGTTCCTCACCACCATCACCACGCCGTCGTGCTGCCGGAACTCATCTACTACTTCACCATCGCTCGCTGGATCGAGGAGGTGAAGGCGTCATCAAGCCGTACGTGTGTTGAACGCGGAGGTGCCGTCCGTTCGGCACTAGTTCGTGATCGGATCGAGGGACGACTTGCGATTTGGATCGCGGAGACGTTCGACTACATCAACCGCGTTTCTTAACGCTTCCGCTTATCGATCTACAAGGGTATGTAGATTCACTCTCCCTCTCGTAGATGCTCATCACCATGGATAGATCTTGTGTGTGCGTAGGAAATTTTTTGTTTCCCATGCAACGTTCCCCAACATGGTCCTGGTGGGCGGTCGAGACCGTCACGACGAGATCTAGTGTCGTCGCGCCCGCCTACCCCCGGACCTCCTCGACGACGCCAGGTACGACGTCCACTCTCCTCTGTGGGACATGTGGTTCCGCGACGAGCACGATCTGTGAAGGCAATCCTACTTGGTCGGTAGTGGTCCGGACGTGGCACGGGCGAGCAAACCGCGCGGTCCTACGCGGATCCACTGGTTCATCCCGAGGCCTCCCCTCTTGCCGTCCCCGCCACCACCACCTCCAATGATCGAGGAGGAGGAGGAGGAGCTCGTGCGATGGGTTCTGGAGGAATCCATCCACGACCACGATGAGGCCCAGTGGCAGGGGCTCGACGTGATGATGACGCTCTCCGCAGCCGACGACGTCGCCATCCTGGAGCTCGAGATGGCCGGCAAGGAGGAGGTGGAGGAGGAGCCCCCCATCATCGTGTGGAACCTGCACCTGGTGGGCTAGAGGTGGACATGGTTGTCCATGGCTGCGGAGATGGCCGACTGGGTGGGCGTCGAGCCATGGGCGCCCATGCCGCCGCGGACACCGGAGTCGTCCCTGCAATGGGAGGAGGTGGTGCAGGCGCCACCGGCCCACCTCTGGACGCCACCGCCGTACGTCAACCTCACCATGGACGACGACGAGGAGGGCAACGACACGTGAAGACGATGGTGCCATCTACAACAGCCACGACGGTGGTGGCATTGAAGTTTTTTATGCTTTTTAATGTTAAGTTATGTTTAAATGAGCGGTCAGGACTTTTGTGGATCTTTTAGGTTGTAGTAATGTTTAATTAAGTTTTATTTGCGCTCTTTAGAATGTGCGCCGCCTTTTTTCGTGCGATACGGACAAATTGCGATGCGACCACGCGTTAGGTGCACCAACCGGCGGACTGCCAAAACCAGACACGGACATCCGTTCTACCGCTCCAAACGGACAAAATTCGGAGAAAAAACGTCCATTTGGGGTTGGAGTTGGCCTAAGAGCATCTCTAGCAGATCTCGCAAAGCGCGGCCCGCAAAGCGTGTATAAGGGCTCCCGTAAATCTTTTTTATGGTGCGGCGAGCGCTTCAATAGAACAGATCCCGTAAAATATTTCATTGTCCCGATAAAATTGCACAAATCCTCCTAAAACGCCCGTTAAATTACAATTGGATCCGTCTCGCTATGGAGCAAGACGAAGACTACGGAGACGGACACGACGAGCAGGCGGTAGCAACTATCTCGCGATGGCGGCGGCGCCTCGCTAGCTCGTTCACAACGGAGTGGCTACTAGCTAGCTAGCTAGCTTGCGATGGCGGCGGCTGCCTGCTAGCTACCTAGCTACCTAGCTCGCGACAGCAGCGATAGCTAGCTAGCTAGCTCGCGGTGGCAACAACATGCGGCAACTCGCGGGCGACGGCGGCAATGTGCGACAGCTCGCGGGCGGTGACGGCGGCGGCGGGCGGCAGCTTGCGGGCAGCGACGACGACGTGCGGGGTGAGATTTGACCGGAATCGAGCTCGGGAAGCCATGGCGCCGACTACGAGAAAAATAGTTGGGGTTGAAATTTCCCTCCCGTCAAAGGAAGGGGGATCCTTCAAAACCGGGCGAAATCCTATATAGATATAGAGAAACTGGGTTGCGTATGCGAGATCAATTTTTTTTAGGAACGGGCCGATTTGAAGGATCTGTTCAGACCAGGATACGGAATGGATCTGGCGGTTATTATAACGAACGGATGTGCTGGAGCTCTAAGAAAATCTACAGACAGACCCCTCATACCCTCCTTAAACGCCCGTGCAGGCCGCCCGGTAACTGACCGGTCACGAAAAAGTGACCCAGACGGGCGTGTCAAACCGGCCTCAAACGCCCGGGCTGACCGTCACCCCCCATATCCAGCCCAAATATGGGGCGGATATGGGGGAGCCCGTACGCGTGATACGTCTCCAACGTATCTATAATTTTTGCTTGTTACATGCTGTTATATTATCATTCTTGGATGTTTTACAATCATTTTATAACAAATTTATATCATTTTTTGGGACTAACCTATTGACATAGTGCCAAAGTGTCAGTTGTTGTTTTTGCTGTTTTTCACTTCGCAGAAAATCAATACCAAACGGAGTCCAATCGCGATGAAACTTTTTGGAGATTTTTTCTGGACCAGAAGACACCCAGTGGGCCAAAGAAGTACTGGAGAGGTAGGCCGTGGACCACAACCCACCAGGGCGCGCCAGGGGGGGCCCGGCGTGCCCTGATGGGTTGTGCCCTCCTCGGGGCCCCTCTCCACCGCCTCTGATGCCTATAAATTCCCAAATATTCCAAAAAACCTAGGGGAGTCGACGAAACACAATTCCAGCCGCCGCAAGTTCCAGAACCTCGAGATCCAATCTACACTGATAACCCACAAGTATAGGGGATCAATTGTAGCCTTTCTCGATAAGTAAGAGTGTCGAACCCAACGAGGAGCTAAAGGTAGAACAAATATTCCCTCAAGTTCTATCGACCACCGATACAACTCTACGCACACTTAACGTTCGCTTTACCTAGAACAAGTATGAAACTAAAAGTACTTTGTAGGTGTAACGGGATAGGTTTGCAATATAATAAAGAACACGTAAATAAAATCTAGGGGCTGTTTAGATGAAGAAACAACTAAGTTAGTCTTAGTAGAGAGCTTTTTGTCACAAGAAAGTTATTTGTCCCTAGGCAATCGATAACTAGACCGATAATCATTATTGCAATTTTATATGAGGGAGAGGCATAAGCTAACATACTTTCTCTACTTGGATCATATGCACTTATGATTGGAACTCTAGCAAGCATCCGCAACTACTAAAGATCATTAAGGTAAAACCCAACCATAGCATTAAGTATCAAGTCCTCTTTACTCCCATACGCAAACAACCTACTTACTCGGGTCTGTGCTTCCGTCACTCACGCCACCCACCATAAGCGAATCATAAACATATTGCAAACTCTACAGCGGATCCCTCACGCTTGCGCGACACGGAGAGCACCATAAGACAACACCAATAATAAAACATGCAACTCAAACCAATCATGATCATCAATCAACCCATAGGACAAAACGGATCTACTCAAACATCATAGGATAGCCATACATCATTGGGAAATAATATATAGCGTTGAGCACCATGTTTAAGAAGAGATTACAGCGGGGAGAAGGGGTGTTACACCGCTGCATAGAGGGGGGGAGAGTTGGTGATGACGGCGGCGAAGTTGTTGGTGTAGATCGCCGTCACGATGATGGCCCCGGCGGCGTTCTGGTGCCACCGGGAGAGAGGGGGGAGAGCCCCCTCCTTCTTCTTCTTCCTTGTCCTTCCCCCTAGATGGGAGAAGGGTTTCCCCTCTGGTCCATGGCCTCCATGGCGGCGGAGGGGCGAGAGCCCCTCCGAGATTGGATCTCTCTCTCTGTTTCCTTCTGTTTCTGCGTTCCAGATTCTGGCCTTTCACCGTTTCTTATATTTCCGGAGTTCCGTAACTCCGATTGGGCTGAAATTTTAACACGATTTTTATCCGGATATTAGGTTTCTTGCGGCGAAAGAAGGGCACCAACCGCCTTACGGGGTGGACACAAGCCAGCCTGGCACGCCCTACCCCCCAGGGCGCGCCCCTATGGCTTGTGGGCCCCTCGGGCACCGCCTTCTGTTGATTCCACTTCCCAAAATTCACATATATTCCAAAAAAAATCTCCGTCAGTTTTAATCCCGTTTGGACTTCGTTTGATATGGATTTTCTGCGAAACAAAAAACATGCAACAAACAGGAACTGGCACTGGGCACTGGATCAATATGTTAGTCCCAAAAATAGTATAAAAAGTTGCCAAAAGTATATGAAAGTTGTAGAATATTGGCATGAAACAATCAAAAATTATAGATACGACGGAGACGTATCAGCATCCCCAAGCTTAATTCCTGCTCGTCCTCGAGTAGGTAAATGATAAAAAAGATATTTTTTGATGTGGAATGCTACCTAGCATAATCTTGATCATATAATCTAATCATGGCATGAATATTAAGACACAAGTGATTCAAAGCAATAGTCTATCATTTGACATTAAGACAATAATACTTCAAGCATACTAATAAAGCAATCATGTCTTCTCAAAATATCATGGCTAAAAGAAAGTTATCCCTACAAAATCATATAGTCTGGCTATGCTCCATCTTCATCACACAAAGTATTTAATCGTGCACAACCCCGGTTTTAGCCAAGCAATTGTTTCATACTCTAGTATTCTCAAACCTTTTAAATTTCACGCAATACATGAGCGTGAGCCATGGATATAGCACTATAGGTGGAATAGAATATGGTGGTTGTGGAGAAGACAAAAAGAAGGAGACAGTCTCACATCAACTAGGCGTATCAACGGGCTATGGAGATGCCTGTCAATATATATTAATGTGAGTGAGTAGGGATTGCCATGCAACGGATGCACTAGAGCTATAAGTGTATGAAAGCTCAAAAGAAACTAAGTGGGTGTGCATCCAACTTGCTTGCTCATGAAGACCTAGGGCAATTTGAGGAAGCCCATCATTGGAATATACAAGCCAAGTTCTATAATGAAAAAATCCCACTAGTATATGAAAGTGACAATATAGGAGACTCTCTATCATGAAGATCATGGTGCTACTTTGAAGCACAAGTGTGGAAAAAGGAATAGTAGCATTGCCCCTTCTCTCTTTTCTCTCATTTTTTTGTTTTTTTTTTGTTTTTTTTGGTGGGCTTCTTTGGCCTTTTTTTATTTGGGCTTCTTTGGCCTCTTTTATTTATTTGTAAAGTCCGGAGACTCATCCCAACTTGTGAGGGAATCATAGCTTCCATCATCCTTTCCTCACATGGGGCAATGCTCTAATAATGATGATCATCACACTTTTATTTACTTACAACTCAAGAATTACAACTCGATACTAGAACAAAATATGACTCTATATGAATGCCTCCGGCGGTGTACCGGGATGTGCAATGATCTAGCATAGCAATGACATCAAACGGACAAGCCATGAAAACATCATGCTAGCTATCTTACGATCATGCAAAGCAATATGACAATGATGGTGCGTGTCATAATAAACGGAACGGTGGAAGTTGCATGGCAATATATCTCGGAATGGCTATGGAAATGCCATAATAGGTAGGTATGGTGGCTGTTTTGAGGAAGGGAATATGGTGGGTGTAATGCACCGGCGAAAGTTGCGTGGTACTAGAGAGGCTAGCAATGGTGGAAGGATGAGAGTGCGTATAATCCATGGACTCAACATTAGTCATAAAGAACTCACATACTTATTGCAAAAATCTATTAGCTATCGAAACAAAGTATTAGACGCGTGCCCCTAGGGGAGAGGTTGGTAGGAGTTAACCATCGCGCGCTCCCGACCTCCACACAAAGGATGACAATCAATAAATAAATCATGCTCCGACTTCTTCACATAACGGTTCACCATACGTGCATGCTACGGGAATCACAAACTTTAACACAAATATTTCTACCAATCCACAATTACTCACTAGCATCACTCTAGTATCACCATCTTTATATCGCAAAACCATTGCAAGGAATCAAACATATCATATTCAGTAATCTACAAGTTTTATGTAGGATTTTATGACTAACCATGTGAATGACCAACTCCTGTTAACTCTCTAAATAGATATAAGTGAAGCATGAGAGTTTAATTCTTTCTACAAAAGATATGCCCACTCTCTAATAAATATAAGTGAAGCAAAAGAGCATTCTATAAATGCTGGTTTTCTATGTGTAGAGAAACAGGCAATCCAAACTTCAAATGATATAAGTGAAGCACATGAAGCATTCTATAAGGCCATACTCAAAAGATATAAGTGAAGTGCATGAAGCATTTTATAAAGCCATACTCAAAAGATATAAGTGAAGTGCATGAAGCATTCTATAAATCGACCAAGGACTATCTCATACCAGCATGATGCATTATTAAAAGAAAAAGAAAAAAAGCACACGACGCTCCAAGATTTACGCATATCATGTGACGAATAAAAATATAGCTCCAAGTAAAATTACCGATGGTTGTTAGAAGAAAGAGGGGATGCCTTCCGGGGCATCCCCAAGCTTAGTTTCTTGGGAGTCCTTGAATATTACCTTGGGGTGCCTCGGGCATCCCCAAGCTTAGTCTCTTTCCACTCCTTATTCCTTCATCCATCGTGATCTCACCCAAAACTTGAAAACTTCAATCACACAAAACTTAACAAAACCCTCGTGAGATCCGTTAGTATAATAAAGCAAATTACCACTTTAAGTACTGTTGCAAACCCATTCACATTTTATTTTTGCATTGTAGCTACTGTATTATAACTTCTTTATGGCTTATACCACCGATACAATCGGTAGTTTCATCAAAACAAGCAAAACAATGCATCAAAAACATAATCTGTCTTAAACAGAACAGTCTGAAGCAATTTGAACATTTACTATACTTCTGTAACTCTAAAAATTCTGAAAAATTAGGAACAAATAAACAATTTGCATAGCAGTACTGTGTAAAAAGTTCGGAAACTTTTGACATTCCAGTAAAAAATGTAAATTCACGCATGATACGTCTCCAACGTATCTATAATTTTTGATTGTTCCATGCTGTTATATTATCATTCTTGGATGTTTTACAATCATTTTATTACAACTTTATATTATTTTTGGGACTAACCTATTAACCTAGAGCCCAGTGCCAGTTCCTGTTTTTTCCATGTTTTTGAGTTTTACAGAAAAGGAATATCAAACGGAGCCAAAATGGAATAAAAATCTACGGTGAATTTTTATGGACCAGAAGAAGCCCAGGGAGAGCTGGAGTTGGGCCAGGGGAGCCACGAGGCCACCACAAGCCAGGGGGCGCCCCCCCTAGGGCGCGCCCCCCTAGCTTGTCGTCACCTCGTGGCCCATCCTGACTTGTTTCCACCGCCATAAATTCCTATAAATATAGAAACCTCCGAAAACAAACCTAGATCGGGAGTTCCACCGGCCTCCAGAGCCACGAAAAACCAATCAGGAGCCCGTTCCGGCACCCTGCCGGAGGGGGAAACCATCACCGGAGGCCATCTTCATCATCCCGGCGGTCTCCATGACGAGGAGGGAGTAGTTCACCCTCGGGGCTGAGAATATGTACCCGTAGCTATGTGTTTGATCTCTCTCTCTCGTGTTCTTGAGATGACATGATCTTGATGTACCGCGAGCTTTTTTAATATAGATGAATCATATGGAGTTTTCCCCTCTCTATCTTCTTGTGATGAATTGAGTTTTCCCTTTGAAGTTTTCTTATCGGATTGAGTCTTTAAGGATTTGAGAACACTTGATGTATGTCTTGCGATGGGATATCCGTGGTGACAATGGGATGTTCTATTGATCCACTTGATGTATGTTTTGGTGATCAACTTGCGGGTTTCGTGACCTTGGGAATCTATGCATAGGGGTTGGCACATGTTTTTTGTCTTGACTCTCCGGTAGAAACTTTGGGGCACTGTTTGAAGTTCTTTGTGTTGGATTGAACTTAATGAATCTGAAATTGTGTGATGCATATCGTATAATCAAGCCCATGGGTACTTGTGGTGACATTGGAGTATCTAGGTGACATTAGGGTTTTGGTTGATGTGTATCTTAAGGTGTTATTTTAGTACGAACTTTAGGACTGTTCGTGACACTTATAGGGATAGCTCATAAGATTGATCGGAAAAGATAACTTTGAGGTGGTTTCGTACCCTACAATAATTTCTTCGTTTGTTCTCCGCTATTTGTGACTTTGGAGTGAACTCTTTGTCGCACGTGAGGGATTTACATATGATTCAACTATGTCAGTATTGTTGAGAGAACTTGCACTAGTGAAAGTATGAACCCTAGGCCTTGTTTTCAAGCATTGCAATACCGTTTTTGCTCACTTTTGTTACTTGCTACCTTGCTGTTTTTATATTTTCAGATTACAAAAACCTATATCTACCATCCATATTACACTTGTATCACCATCTCTTCGCCGAACTAGTGCACCTATACAATTTACCATTGTATTGGCTGTGTTGGGGACACAAGAGACTCTTTGTTATTTGGTTGCAGGGTTGTTTGAGAGAGACCATCTTCATCCTATGCCTCCCACGGATTGATAAACCTTAGGTCATCCACTTGAGGGAAATTTGCTACTGTCCTACAAAACTCTGCGCTTGGAGGCCCAACAAGAGTCTACAAGAAGAAGGTTGCGTAGTAGACATCAACGCACTACAGCCAAAGTTTCTGTTTTTGCACTGCACACACCAAACAAGCAATCTAATCATCCTAAAGGTAAATCTTGGCACATTACTTTTATAATACAAGGGATTTATACAAGGGGATAATTATTTTTGTTGAAAAGTTTCTGTAATTAAGATTCACAAAGTTTCCATGAGCATGAACAAAGTTCAAGGAGCTCCCCCACTTCAACGGTGCTCGTCCTTCTTACTTTCACTTCTCTTTTTGAAAAAAATTTAGGTTCCCCTCTTTATTTTTATTTTTTTTTGAACTATATAAAAGCACACAATAGAATAAAATGACTCTCTAAAACTTCCGGGTTGTCTCCCTGGCAGCGCTTTCTTTAAAGCCATTAAGCTAGGCATAAAGTGCTCAAGTAATTGATCCACCCGGATCCCAAGGTATATCAAAGCCAATTTTAATTAACAATGATTTGTAATTTAGTAGTGAGCACAAATTAACATATATCATGCAACAACGAAGTCTAACTCTCTTCCTATGCATTGGCATATCATAAAAGAACAATTCATGCACATCAAGTAAAGGCCAATACATAGCATAAGCAATTTCTTGCAATTTTATCATATTGGAAACATAGAGAGGTGGAGATGTAGTTCCTCTCTCATAATAATTGCAAGTAGGAGCAGCAAGCACATGCATATTATATCTATCAAAATCAGCATGTGTAATAGTAAAAGGCAACCCATCTATATAATCCTTAATAAGTGCAAACTTCTCTGATATAGTGTAGTTGGGAGAATTCAAAAAGGTAATAGGACTATCATGTGGTGCAATAGCAACAATTTCACGTTTAACATAAGGAACTATAGCAAGTTCATCTCCATAAGCATCATTCATATTGGCATCATGGCCACAAGCATAGCAAGCATCAAGTTCATCAAAAAGGGGTATTTCAAACGAATCCAAGGGATCATAGCAATTATCATAGCATTCATCCTTCGGTAAGAATGAAGGGAAATTAAATAATGTATGAGTTGAAGAGTTACTCTCATTAGAAGGTGGGCACGGGTAGCTAATCCGCTCTTCCTCCTTTTGTTCTTCGCTCTCCTCCTCATCTTTTTCATCCAATGAGCTCACAGTGTCATCAATTTCTTCTTCCATAGTTTCCTGCAAAATATTAGTCTCCTTTTGTACAGCGGAGGAGTCCTCAATATATGGCTTAACATAAGCATTAGAAGCATAGTTTTCATAGCAATATTTAAGTATGACAAAACTTTCAGATTTGTAAAGAGTAGCATCATACTTTTCAATCAAAGAAGCAATTTCATATGCACCCTTAAAAGCAACAAATTCTTCAATTTGCTCAATATCATAGTAATTATAAACACCCTTGGCATAAGAAGATACGATTCCATTATCCTTAAACTCACATTGATAGGGAAGGTGTTTTTTAGGGTCTTCAGAACAAGTAAAATTATAAATTTCGCATAAATTCCAAGCATAGCATTGCAAAGTATTAATATGATGCCATAAAAGTTTCCCTTTTTTAGATAAGCGGTGTCGCACATAATGAGCATGCTCATTTAATGATTTTCCCTCAACTAAGCTAGTTGGGTTTTCAGCACGAGCACAAGTGGATCGAAGATGACCCAAGTAATATTCTTCGGTGGCACGGAACACTAGTGGTTCCTCAACTTTTGGAGCAGCAAGTACATCTAATTTTTTTGGTATTTTGCGTTTCCTACCCATATCTAAAGATAGAAAACAAGTTAATAACAGAAAAATAAAAATTACTTAGTGATAAAGCAAACAAGCACACACGAGAATATTTACCCCACGCTATTGCTCCCCGGCAACGGCGCCAGAAAAAGGTCTTGATAACCCACAAGTATAGGGGATCAATTGTAGCCTTTCTCGATAAGTAAGAGTGTCGAACCCAACGAGGATCTAAAGGTAGAACAAATATTCCCTCAAGTTCTATTGACCACCGATACAACTCTACGCACACTTAACGTTCGCTTTACCTAGAACAAGTATGAAACTAGAAGTACTTTGTAGGTGTAACAGGATAGGTTTGCAAGATAATAAAGAACACGTAAATAAAATCTAGGGGCTGTTTAGATGAAGAAACAACTAAGTTAGTCTTAGTAGAGAGCTTTTTGTCACAAGAAAGTTATTTGTCCCTAGGCAATCGATAACTAGACCGGTAATCATTATTGCAATTTTATATGAGGGAGAGGCATAAGCTAACATACTTTCTCTACTTGGATCATATGCACTTATGATTGGAACTCTAGCAAGCATCCGCAACTACTAAAGATCATTAAGGTAAAACCCAACCATAGCATTAAGTATCAAGTCCTCTTTACTCCCATACGCAAACAACCTACTTACTCGGGTCTGTGCTTCCGTCACTCACGCCACCCACCATAAGCGAATCATAAACATATTGCAAACCCTACAGCGGGGATACCTCACGCTTGCGCGACACGGAGAGCACCATAGGACAGCACCAATAATAAAACATGCAACTCAAACCAATCATGATCATCAATCAACCCATAGGACAAAACGGATCTACTCAAACATCATAGGATAGCCATACATCATTGGGAAATAATATATAGCGTTGAGCACCATGTTTAAGTAGAGATTACAGTGGGGAGAAGGGGTGTTACACCTCTGCATAGAGGGGGAGAGAGTTGGTGATGACGGCGGCGAAGTTGTTGGTGTAGATCGCCGTCACGGTGATGGCCCCGGCGGCGTTCTGGTGCCACCGGGAGAGAGGGGGAGAGAGCCCCCCTCCTTCTTATTCTTCCTTCTCCTTCCCCCTAGATGGGAGAAGGGTTTCCCCTCTGGTCCATGGCCTCCATGGTGGCGGAGGGGCGAGAGCCCCTCCGAGATTGGATCTCTCTCTCTGTTTCCTTTTGTTTCTGCGTTCCAGATTCTGGCCTTTCACCGTTTCTTATATTCCCGGAGATCCGTAACTCCGATTGGGCTGAAATTTTAACACGAATTTTACCCGGATATTAGCTTTCTTGCGGCGAAAGAAGGGCACCAACCGCCTTACGGGGTGGCCACAAGCCAGCCTGGCGCGCCCTACCCCCCAGGGCGCGCCCCTATGGCTTGTGGGCCCCTCGGGCACCGCCTTCTGTTGATTCCACTTTCCAAAATTCACATATATTCCAAAAAAAATCTTCGTAAGTTTTTATCCCGTTTGGACTTTGTTTGATATGGATTTTCTGCGAAACAAAAAACATGCAACAAACAGGAACTGGCACTGGGCACTGGGTCAATATGTTAGGCCCAAAAATAGTATAAAAAGTTACCAAAAGTATATGAAAGTTGTAGAATATTGGCATGAAACAATCAAAAATTATAGATATGATGGAGACGTATCAAACACCATCACGGAGGGGTCCATCTTCTTAATAGGTGCGTCTCCGATGATGCGTGAGTAGTCCACCATAGACCTACGGGTCCGTAGGCAGTAGCTAGATGGCTTCCTCTCTCTCTTATGATTCTCAATACAATGGTCTCTTGGAGATCTATTTGATGTAAACTTTTGCGGTGTGTTTGTTGGGATCCGATGAATTTTGAGTTCATGATCAGTTTCTATCCATGAATATTATTTGAGTCTTCTTTGATCTCTTATATGCATGATTACTTATAGCCTCGTATTTCTTCTTCGAATCTTTGGTTTAGTTAGGCCAACTAGATCGCTTTTCTTGCCATGGGAAGAGGTGCTTTGTGATGGGTTCGATCTTGCGGTGTTCTTTCCCAATGACAGAAGGGGCAGCAAGACACGCATGTATCGTTGCTATTAAGGATAACAAGATGGGGTCTATTCCTACATGAATAGATCTTGTCTACATCATGTCATCGTTCTTATTGCATTACTCCGTTTTTCCATGAACTTAATACACTAGATGCATGCTGGATAGCGGTCGATGTGTGGAGTAATAGTGGTAGATGCAGGCAGGAGTCGGTCTACTTATCTTGGAAGTGATGCCTATATAATGATCATCGCCTTGGATATCGTCATGACTATTCGATTTTCTATCAATTGCCCAACAGTAATTTGTTCACCCACCGTGTGTTATAGTCATGAGAGAAGCCACTAGTGAATCCTACGGCCCCCGGGTCTACTTTTCCAACATATTGCTTTCAGATCTATCTTTTTGCATCTTTGTTTTCAGATCTACAAAACCAAAAACCCAAAAACATATTGCTGCATATTTTATTTGCCTTTTCTATTTTGTGTTCTTGAGAGATCTATCTCTCCTATCTATCACTACCTAATCTATCTTTTTACCGTAGAGAGATTGACAACCTCTCTTTCGTGTCGGGTTGCAAGTATTTGTTGTTTGTGTGCAGGTGTTGCTTATTGGGTGGTGGTGATCTTCCTACTGGTTCGATAACCTTGGTTTCATAACTGAGGGAAATACTTACCGTCGCTGTGCTGCATCATCCCTTCCTCTTTGCGGAAATACCGACGCAGTCTCAAGCCACGTCAAAGGAATTTCTGGCGCCATTGCCGGGAAAGAAGCGGTCTCTTCTACGTGCCTATCGTAGGCACCGAGGGGACTCCATCATCATCTACCAGGTTCCTAATCACAAATCTCATCTCCTTGCAATTATATTATTTGCCATTTGCCTCTCTTTTTCCTCTCCCCCACTTCACCAATTTGTCGTATTATTCGCCCTCTTTTTCGTTTGCTCTTTTTTTGCCGGATCTCTTCCTTGCTTGCAATCTTGTTTGCGTAGTCACGATGACTCAAGAAAACACCAAGTTGTGTGATTTTTCCAATACTAATAACAATGATTTTATTAGTACTCCGATTGCTCCTCCCGCCACTAGTGCGGAGTCTTGTGATATTAATGCCGCTTTGTTGAATCTTGTCATGAAAGATCAATTTGTCGGTAATCCTAATGAGGATGCCGCGTCCCATCTAAACACGTTCGTAGAATTGTGTGATATGCAAAAGAAAAAAGATGTGGACAATGATATTGTGAAGTTGAAATTATTTCCTTTTTCCTTGCGGGGTCGTGCAAAAATTTGGTTTTCTTCTTTGCCTCGCAATAGTATTGATTCTTGGAATAAGTGCAAGGATGCTTTTATCACTAAGTATTTTCCGCCCACGAAAATTATTTCCCTTAGGACACAAATCATGAATTTTAAGCAACTTGAGCATGAACATGTTGCACAATCTTGGGAAAGAATGAAGTTGATGCTAAGAAATTGTCCTACTCATGGTTTAAATCTTTGGATGATCATACAAAAATTTTATGCGGGATTGAATTTTGTTTCTAGAAATCTTTTAGATTCCGCCGCGGGTGGTACTTTTATGGAGATTACTTTGGGTGAAGCTACTAAATTGCTAGATAATATCATGGCTAATTATTCTCAATGGCATACCGAAAGAGCACCTACTAGTAAAAAAGTTAATTCGGTTGAGGAAATTAGTACTTTGAGTGATAAGGTTGATGCTTTGATGAAATTGGTTGCTAGTAAAAATGCTCCTATTGATCTTAATGATGTGCCTTTGTCTACCTTGATTGAGCAAAATAATGATTCCGTAGATGTGAATTTTGTTTCGCGAAACAATTTCAATAACAATGCTTATAGAGGTAATTTTAATCCTAGGCCTTTTCCTGGAAATTCCTCTAATAATTATGGTAATTCCTATGGTAATCCTTCTTACAATAATAATAGGAACACCTCTGATCTTGAGAGTAATATTAAAGAATTTATCAATGCGCAAAAGGCTTTCAATACTACGATAGAAGAAAAGTTGAATAAGTTTGATGATATGTAGAGAAGCATTGATAGAATTTCTCATGATGTTGAAAATCTGAAGTTGAAAGCTTTTGTGCCTAAGATTGATGAATCTATTAAAGCTTTATATGTCTCTATGGATGAAAGTAAGAAAAGAACCGATATGCTTAGAGCTAAAAGAGAAATCTTAGAAAATTCGTTTTCTAGTGATTGCCTTCATAAAAAATATGAAGATCTTAAAGTGCTTAGTGTTTCTACTATTGATACCTTGTTTAGTAATATTAAAATTGATGATAAAGGGACTGAAGTAGAGTCAACTTTAGCTAGAAGGCGTCCCAATAATTTGGAGGGTGAAAATCTTGATGAAAATTTTGCTAAAAGTGGGTTTGAAGAGGTCAAAACTTTAACTAGTGATGTGCCCACTATTTTGGATTGCAAAGACTTTAATTATGATAGTTGCTCTTTGATTGAATGTATTTCTTTGTTGCAATCTATGTTGAATTCACCCCATGCTTATGAGCAAAATAAAGCTTTTACCAAACATATCGTTGATGCCATGATGAAATATTTTGAAGAAAAATTGGAGTTGGAGATTTCTATTCCTAGAAAATTACATGATGAGTGGGAACCTACCATTAAAGTCAAGATTAAAAATTATGAGTGCTTTCCTTTGTGTGATTTGGGTGCTAGTGTTTCCACGATTCCGAAATCTCTATGTGATGTGCTTGGTCTCACCAATATTGAAGAATGTTCTCTTAATTTGCACTTGGAGGATTCTATTATTAAAAAGCCTTTGGAAAGAATTAATGATGTTCTTATTCTTGTTGTGCTTGATATTGATTGCAATTCGTCTTGTCCCATTATACTTGGTAGACCGTTTTTACGCACTATAGGTGCCGTGATTGATATGAAAGAAGGCAATATTTGTTTTCAATTTCCCTTGAGAAAGGGTATGGAACACTTTCCTAGAACAAGAATTAAGCCACCATATGAATCAATCATGAGGGCATCCTATGGATCCAAAACCAAAGATGACAATACTTGAATCTATGCGTTATGCCTAGCTAGGGGCGTAAAACGATAGCGCTTGTTGGGAGGCAACCCAATGAATAAATAAAGTTTTGCTTTTTCCTTTCTGTTTTTGAGTGTTGACACAATTATGCCTCTGCTGTGATTGTGTTTTTATGGTTTATTTAGTGTTTGTGCCAAGTAAAGCCTTTAGGATGATTCATAGGATGAGTAGAAGTGATGCTGAATCTGAAACATAAACTTTGCGTCCAGTATTTGAATTTTCATTTTTTTCTGGAACGTGATCTTGAGCTGAAATTTTAACACGGTGTTGCTATACAAATTCCTTACGTTTTCATAATTTTACAGAATTTGTAGAGTTGCATAAGTATGGTTAGAGTATAGATTACTACAGACTGTTCTGTTTAAGACAGATTCTGTTTTCGTTGCATTGTGTGCTTGTTTTGATGAATCTATGGTTTGTATCGGGGGGTATAAGCCATGGTAAAGTTGAGATATAGTAGGTATAATGCAATAACAAAATATGAATGAGTTTGCAACAGCACCTAAAGTAGTGATTTGCTTTATTATACTAACGGATCTCACGAAGATTTTGTTGAGTTTTGTGTGATTGAAGTTTTCAAGTTTTGGGTGAGATCACGATGGATGAAGGAATAAGGACTGAAAAGAGCCTAAGATTGGGGATGCTAAAGCACCCCCAAGATATATCCAAAGATAAACAAGCAACTAAGCTTGGGGATGCCCCCGAGTGGCATCCTCTCTTTCTTCTAACGACCATCGGTATTTTACTTGGAGCTATATTTTTATTCGTCACATATCATGAGTTTTGCTTGGAGCATCTTGTATCTTTGCTTACTTTGCTTGTTTGTTTTTCATTTGTATCCTTTCTGGACACACCTATTTGAGAGAACCAAAATTATCCTTTGATTTGTTAGAATTGCTCTATGTGCTTCACTTAAACTTTTTGAGCTATAGAATTGCTCTAGCTAGTGCTTCACTTATATCTTTTTGAGCACGGTGTGCTTGGAAACTTTTGTAGAAATACTCTCATGCTTCACTTATATTAATTTGAGATTAGTAAATTTTTAAGAAATCCTCTCATGCTTCACTTATATCTTTTTGAGAGATGAAATCTTTATGCTCATGTGCTTCACTTAAAATTTCTAGAGCTTGCCAAAAAGCAATGGCAATATATGAAACTAGTCCCAAAGTGATAGATATCCAAGGAGGATATAATAAAAACTTTCATGAAGATCATTGGGCAAATTAAACTTGATTCTTTGTAATAGTTTTGAAACATGATGATAGTAATATGTGAGTCATGTTAGTGAGTTATTGTGCTTTAGTAGGAATATTGGTGTTAAGGTTTGTGATTCCCTATGCATGCACGAAAGTCAATAGTTATGCAATGAAGTTACATCCTACTTGTGGTGCATTATTCGGTGTTAGTTATGCTCAATGCTCGCTTATGTGAATTTTCGTTTCATGGTTTGGTTGCTTCCCAATCTATTTGCTAGCCTCCATTTGTACTAAGTAGAAATACTACTTGTGCATCCAAAATCCTTAAACCAAGTTTTGCCTTATGAGTCAACTATACCTACCTATATGCGGTATTTCCATTCCGTTCCAAGCAAATTTGTATGTGCCATCTCTAAATTTTCAAAATAAAATTTCTCCTTTTGTGTGCTCGTATTGCTCATGAAACGGTGGGGAGTGTCCAATATTTTTCCATGCTAGATGTGTTATTCTCAAGATGAGTGTTTATTCACTTGTCATTGCACGAGAGTGCGGCGGTAATAGGGATGCCCATTCCCGAAATGAAAAAGAAAAAAATATTTACTTTATGTTGTCAAATAATAAATTCCTTGGAAAGTGTTGTCATGGAAGGCAACCGTGGATACGGCCCGCCATGGAAAGTGAAAGTTTGGTGGAAAAAGGAATAAACTTTATTTTCTGTATGGGAACCGCCTATGATATATCTAGCATGGAAAGTATTGTGAGCTACTTTGTCGTTTTCGTTGACAGGAAAAGCATGCCACCCAAAATATTTTTTCTCTCTCAATTTAAAACTTTGAGCTCTGGCACCTCTACAAATCCCTACTTCCCTCTGCGAAGGGCCTATCTATTTACTTTATGCAATTTTTATTTTTACTTTGAGTCTCCATCTTCTATTATAAGCACCAACTAGGGGGCACTATGATCATACCTGAGCATTGGGCATAGCTAATATTTGAGTGTGTTTCATGAATGGATCAATGATTGAGCATGATGGGCCAGGGATAACTTTCTTTAGTGTTGATATTTTTGAAAGACATGGTTGCATGTTGGCATGCTTGAGTATTGAAGTCATTATGTTAAAACTAGACTATTGCTTTGAATCATTACAAGTCCAAATGTCCATGCTATACAAAAGAAAAGAATATGATGAACATGTTAGGCAGCATTCCACATCAAAAATTCTGTTTTTATCATTTACCTACTCGAGGACGAGTAGGAATTAAGCTTGGGGATGCTGATACGTATCCAACGTATATATAATTTTTGCTTTTCCATGTTGTTATATTATCATTCTTGGATGTTTTACAATCATTTTATAACAACTTTATATCATTTTTTGGGACTAACCTATTGACATAGTGCCAAAGTGCCAGTTGTTGTTTTTGCTTGTTTTTTACTTCGCAGAAAATCAATACCAAACGGAGTCCAATCGCGACAAAAAATTTTGGTGATTTTTTCTGGACCAGAAGACACCCAGTGGGCTAAAGAAGTACCGGAGAGGTGGGCCCTGGAGACCACAACCCACCAGGGCGCGCCAGGGGGGCCCGGCGTGCCCTGATGGGCTGTGTGTTGGAAATATGCCCTAGAGGCAATAATAAAATGGTTATTATTATATTTCCTTGTTCATGATAATCGTTTATTATCCATGCTATAATTGTATTGATTGGAAACACATTGCATGTGTGGATATATAGACAACACTGTGTCCCTAGTATGCCTCTAGTTGACTAGCTCATTGATCAAAGATGGTAAAGGTTACCTAGCCATTGACATGAGATGTCATTTGATAACGGGATCACATCATTGGGAGAATGATGTGATGGACAAGACCCAAACTATAAACATAGCATATGATCGTGTCAGTTTATTGCTATAGTTTTCTGCATGTCAAGTATCCGTTCCTATGACCATGAGATCATACAACTCACTGACACTGGAGGAATGCCTTGTGTGTATCAAACGTCGCAACGTAACTGGGTGACTATAAAGGTGCTCTACAGGTATCTCCGAGAGTGTCTGTTGAGTGGGTATGGATCAAGACTGGGATTTGTTACTCCGTGTGACGGAGATGTATCTCAGGGCCCACTCGGTAATACAACATCACAACAAGCCTTGCAAGCAATGTGACTAAAGTGTTAGCCACGGGATCTTGTATTACGGAACGAGTAAAGAGACTTGCCGGTAACGAGATTGAACTAGGTATAGAGATACCGACGATCGAATCTCGGGCAAGTAACATACTGAAGAACAAAGGGAACAGCGTACGGGATTAACTGAATCCTTGACATAGAGGTTCAACCGATAAAGATCTTCGTAGAATATGTAGGAACCAATATGGGCATCCAGGTCCCGCTATTGGTTATTGACCGTAGAGGTGTCTCGGTCATGTCTACATAGTTCTCGAACCCGCAGGGTCTGCACACTTAAGGTTCGGTGACGTTTTGGTAGTGTAGAGTTATGTATGGTGGTGACCGAAGGTTGTTCGGAGTCCCGGATGAGATCCCGGACGTCACGAGGAGCTCCGGAATGGTCCGGAGGTAAAGATTGATATATAGGAAGTCCTGTTTTGGTCACCGGAAAAGTTTCGGGCTCATCGGTAGTGTACCGGGAGTGCCGGGAGGGTACCGGGGACCATCGGGAGGGGTGTTTCGACCCAAGAGGCTACATGGGCTGTGGGAGGAGGTATACCAGCCCTTAGTGGGCTGGCCAAAGCCCCACAAGAGGCCCATGCGGCTGGGAGGAGAAACCCAAGGTGGAAAGAAAGTTTCCAAGTGGGAGAGGAGTCCTAATCCTACTAGGATTGGAGGAGGACTCCTCCTCCTCCCACTTCGGCCGAACCAAGGGTTGGCCCCTTGGGGGCCAAGTTTCCTCCCTCCCTCCTCCTATATATACTAGAGGTATTGAGGGTCTTTTGACAACAGAAATCAGCCACGTGCTACCCTCTCCTCTAGATCGTAGTTTCTCCTCTAGATCGTTTCAGTGGTGCTTAGGCGAAGCCCTGCTGGAATAGTTCCACCAACATCGCCGCCACGCCGTCGCGCTTCCGGAGAACTCATCTACCTCTCCACTCCCTCTTGCTGGATCAAGAAGGCGGAGATCGTCATCGAGCTGTACGTGTGCTGAACGCGGAGCTGCCGTCCGTTCGGCGCTAGATCGGGACGGATCGTGATTGGATCGCGGGACGCTCGGTGTCGGGGATATATCCCGTGGTTAACCCGTCAGACAGTTATAACTCGTAACCCGTCCAACAGTTATAACTCGTAACCCGGCAGACGGTTAACCCGGCAGACAGTTAACCCGGCAGACAGTTAACCCGTCAGACAGTTATAACTCGTAACCCGGCAGACAGTTAACCCGGCAGACAGTTACCTGTCAGACAGTTATGACCCGTCAGACAGTTATGACCCGGCAGATAGTTAAGTCCCGGAGACGAGTCCCTGAAGATGAGTCTTGAAGATAAGCCCTGATTGTAAGCCGCCCGGTTAAGCCGCCCGTCTCAGATAAGAAGCCCGGGACTCAGAAGCCCATGAGGAGAAGCCCGCGATGGGAAGTCATAATAAGTTAAGTCTCAATCCGACTTAGACTCTACATGTAAACCGCCTCTTCAGCTTATATAAGGAGGGGCGGGTCACCCCAAGAGGGTCAAGTTTTTAGACGTCTCCACAGACAGGTCTTAGACAGACAAGCCTTACGGCGGGAGAAGCCTTACGGCGAGAGACGCCTTACGGCGGGAGACGCCTTACGGCGAGAGACGCCTTACGGCGAGAGAAGCCTTACGGCGAGAGACGCCTTACGGCGAGAGAAGCCTTACGGCGAGAGACGCCTTACGGCGAGAGAAGCCTTACGGCGAGAGAGATCAACTATCGGGAGTTAGGGCAAGCAAGCCGCCCCTTGTAATCGATATACCAGTTAATACAGCATAAGCAGGACGTAGGCTTTTACCTCCACCGTGAGGGGCCGAACCTGGGTAAACTCGCATCTCTCGATCCCGACCAACCCCTCTCAAGCCGCCACATAGCTGCGATGACCTCACACCTCAAGTCCGTTAACCCGGACATCTTGCCGTGACAAAACCACGACAGTTGGTGCCCACCGTGGGGCACGCACGGTGGTGTTGAGTTCTTGAAGGGATCTTTCTCAGGGGTCGAGAAGTTCGCAATTTTCCGGGTGAAGAAGAACCGGCCTGAAAGGGTTTACAGCAGCGCCGATCTGACCTGGCGTCACACCCCTCTGACATAGCCTTGGAGAGCCGCCATTACCACCGAGTAACCCGCTTTATCTCGCCGATTCGCGATGAGACGCCGGCCTTCATTACAACAGCCGCTGTCCTCGTTTCTTTTCTGGAGGAAGAGAAGACCGGTTTTTGGAAGGATCTACAACAGCTTTGGGTTAACTAGATCAAGATCAGAAATTTTTCTTGTTCAGCATCCATCAAACAAACAAAATCAAAGGACCTGGAGGAAGACCCGGACATGGACGGGTCAAACCTGCCATGACTCGGAGAAACAGCCACGACCCGTAACTCGCTTGGAATCCGCCTCTGACTCCAATCCGTCAAAGAGCCGCCACCGTCATTGAGCCGCCGTGGTCACTTCTACGCTGCTGCGGCCTGAGCGATCCGCCTCGGCCCCGTGACCTCCACGGCTCACCGCCTTCTCGCCCACTTGCCTCACCTCTGCTGCCAAGCCCTCGTCGCACAGACCCGCACAAACAACAGTCGCGCCGAGCCTCCGTCATCACTTCCACCGTTGCAGCCTGACTTAGCCGGTCGCCGCGACCGTGGTTCCTCTCGAGCCGCCGGAATCTGCCTCCACCATGGCTCTCTTGCCCGTGTCGCCTTCAAGCCGCCGCAAGTCGCCACTAAGCTGCCCGGATCGACCCACCTGTCGCCGCAGCGCCTCGTCTCGCCCCGAGCCAAGCTCGAATCGCCGGGTGCATCCGAGCCGCCCCGACTTCGCCTCCGCGGCGCCTCACCTTCGCCTGGCCTTGAGCAGGCCATCCGCCTCGCCGCTGCAGTCACCCGTAGCGTCTCGCCACTGCGGCCAGCTCTCCCTCGCCTGGCTGCGCTCCGCCTCTGCCATGGCTGAGCTGCCGCCGCAGACCGGCGCCTCTGAGCCGCCGCCCGGGACCCGCTGCCGCACTGCCGCACGCCTCGCCCCGACCGCCGGCTCGCCTCCATTGCGGCCTCGCCTTAGCCACCCGCCTACACACGCCATCGCACCGGGCGGCCCCCGCGTAAGCTCACCTGCGCGGGCCGGCTCTGTGTGGCCTCGCCCGCGTCCAGTCGCCGGTTCTACCTCCACCGCCGCTCCGCCCCGCGGCTCCTCCCACTCCGCGCAAGCATCACGCATAGCCGGATTGCTCCTCCGCCTCTGAGACGCCGCCGCGACCCTCGCCTCCATCACCGAGCCGCCGCAGCAAGCCTGCGTGCCGACGAGCCTCCATCTGCCTCGGAGCCGCTGGCACGCCTTACCTCCGCTGGCCCCGAGAACCGCCGCCTTCAGCCGAGCCGACGGCGCGTCTCCTCCCGCCTCCGAGCCGCTTCGCCGCCTATTCCTCCACGGCCGGTTCCCGTCTAGTGGCCGGGTCCCCCGCACGCGCGGCCTCCTTCGCACGCCCGCCCGGCTCTGCGTCCACGCACCAACGAGCGCCGGCTCCACCTCTCCGCTCAGCCGCGTCGCGCACATTCGGGGTGCCCTCGCCCTTCCTCCGCCGAGGCGCCAAGCCGCCTCGCGCTGCTCCGTCGGCGCCTCTCCACCGCCTGCTCCACGCCAGCTCGTCACTCTGCCCCTAAGCACGGGCTCCGCCTCCTCGAGCGTCCCGCACGCCGTCGGCCGAGCCACGCCTCGCCTCTACTCCATCCGCATCAGTCCGTGCCTTGCGCGCGTGTCCCCCGCTGTCCGCGCCCGAGTCGCCGTAGCCGCGACCCGCCCGTTTCGGCCGGCGCCGGCTCGCCTTGGACCGCCTTCCGGGTCGGCTCTGCCCCCACCTTCTACCGCGCGACACTGTGGCCTCGACCCGCCTCACCTGCGCGCCGACGAGCCGCCCCTGTCGCGACGCGAGCCACCGCTCCGAGCAGCCGGCCTCACCTTGCTCCACCTGACCGCCCCCGAGAGCCCGCATGCTCCTCTGCTATCCGAAGAAAACGATAGCAGCAGAGGGAAAGAAGGGGCCTGGGCAGTTATTACCACAAAAAAAAAAGGTGCGGTCAGCTCGAAATTCATCAAAGCACATACGCCAGTTATTATGTGCATCCCTGACTCGTCCGCGGTCTACTTCAACAAATCAACCGCAGTTATCATTAATTCCGCGGCTAATAGTTTCCGACAAAACATATCAGGTGAAGTTAACCCGGTCAATTTTTGTTGATGCATTTTTATCCCTTCGAGAACAATTACTCTCGTCTGCAATATTTTTATGCAGGATTGCCGAAGTGACCGTCGTACTGCGGGTACAAGGCTCACGTCAACACCCGCCCGTACGAGTTGTCCAACGGACGCACGGAAACCACCTGCGGTCCGATCCACCTCAAGTCGCCGGGACCGCGCCTACCTGCACAAACCGCCCAACGGACGTGTACAAACCGCCGCCTCGGCGGCCCAATCTACATCAGCACTACGCGGCTGACTCGCTCGACCGCACGGCTTACCGTGCCTGCGATTGACTCGGCCGTCCGCACCGGCTTACAATGCCCGCGGCCAATTCACCGGCCCGCACCGGTTTACAGCGCCCGCGGCCGACTTTCTTGTCCGCGCCGGGTTACCGGCCGACTCCTGCATATATATCAACAACTCAGAGCCCCGTCTGCTCACACAAGCTGCCCAACGGACATGTGCAAGTCGCCGCCCTGCGGTGCGGTTTATTCCAATAACCCTGGAGCAGATCATAATATATTGTCAGCTTCCACCAGATGGCTCAATGGATAGCTCATACAGGATCATTTATAACCCGCCGCAGTCGACCTCAACCTCCCGTGGATTCGCATCGCGTTATCAACGCTAAAGGATATACAATGAGTATTACGAAGATTATCAACTTGCCACTTTGCCTGCGGCTTCAAACACATTCCAGCGTTCTGATGCCGACTTATATCATGGTTAAGTATGGAGAATCTCAAGCCGCTTCTTCGAGTCAACTTAAGACTCGGGGGCTACAGACATGATTCAGTAAGATGGCGGCGTACAGGACTGTGCAAAAACTCTTCAGCAAAAATAGCATCATTATACGGCGGCTTACATGACGGCGGCTTACAAGATGGTGCACAAGTTAATATCATCGACAAGGTCGTTTGAGGGTTTTCAACCCACCGGGTTAAGCTTCAACCCTCTCGATCAGGCTTTTCAGCCACTGTAAGGCGGGTCTTGAACCCAGAGATTGACTCCATCAACAATGCCAAAATTGGGGTGCAGTGAGTTGAATACTTACCCCCTCTTTTGATGACTTATTCCAAAATTGGGGTGCAGCGAGTTGAATACTTACCCCCTCTTTTGATGACTTATTCCAAAATTGGGGTGCAGCGAGTTGAATACTTACCCCCTCTTTTGATGACTTATTCCAAAATTGGGGTGCAGCGAGTTGAATACTTACCCCCTCTTTTGATGACTTATTCCAAAATTGGGGTGCAGCGAGTTGAATACTTACCCCCTCTTTTGATGACTTATTCCAAAATTGGGGTGCAGCGAGTTGAGAACTTACCCCCTCTTTTGATGATTTTTTCCAAATTGGGGTGCAGCGAGTTGAATACTTACCCCCTCTTTGATGACCTTTTTCAAAATTGGGGTGCAGCGAGTTAGCCACTCAGCCCCTCTTTTGATACACTCTCCAATATTGGGGTGCAGCGAGTTGGCCACTTACCCCCTCTTTGGATGACTTGTAAGAGCAGAGAACATCATGCATTGCATCATAAATTGCATCATGCATTCCATCATACATTTCATATCATGCCGGTTTGCCAAACCGGGTCAGAGCAGGATTATGAAAGAAGAAGCAAGACTATGTGAGAGTTAACCTCTCCGGGTTGTGCTTTTTCAAGCCGCCCTCACAACAATACAGAACATACTCTGTATTGTTTATTTTTTGCAGGTCTTATCTCTTGATCTGAGCCGCTATTAAAGTGTGACGAAAGATGTCACGGACAGAATACAAGACGACTTGAAAAATTGGTTATTCTTGAAGAGCCGCCCTATCAATTATAATGCCGGGTCATCTAAATTAACCGGCTCTTGGTTTTCTTCAACCAGTGTTCTGTAGTATACTACAGCACTCATGGATTTCTCAAGCATATATTTGCCGGGTTGCACCGCAACCACGAGCAGGGATTTCACTATTGACACCGGGTTACAACCACGGTCAAGGAGTCATATTCTTCTTATACAGTCCCGAGTCGCCGCAGGCAGACAACCCGGCACTTGGGGGCTACATTATTCAAGTCCAGTTGATATCAAGTATGCAAGTCCCATGTCGCTGCAAGCACGCACCACGGCACTTGGGGGCTAATGCAAATCATGACATTATCAACAAGACCCTGTTATCTCAAGGAGATGAGACGGTTGTTCTGTATTTTTCTAAGTCCCAGCCCAGTATTTCTTACTGACCCGGCCCTTGGGGGCTACACCAGCTGAAGCTTTAAAAGGTACAAGACAGTTACAAGTCCCAGGCTGCGGCAGGCCAGACAACCTGGTACTTGGGGGCTACACAATCAAAGACATTATTGCAAAGCACCAAGTCATCATGGATAAACTTGGAGCTTGGGGGCTACAGGTAATATGGATATATCAAAAAATTGAAGAGAATTTTCAAGATGTCAATTGTGAGTGAGACCGGCTCAACAGATTCTTATTTTAGCCGAAGTATTAAGAGATCGGCTCTACATCAGATGGATTTTCATCCCAATATTTTTATCAAGTCAGATGGAGTTCAGTTGTTTGACCCGGCGTCACCAACAATCATAACCCGGCATCATCAATGATTATGACCCGACGGTGATGACCCGCCAAGAGTGTTGGAGGCTGACTCAATGGCATATGGGTGTTGTATTCCCAGTATTTTACTTCAAAGGACACTGACAAGCAAGACGATTGAGAAGATGGCTTATTCATATGAAGAAGAAACCCGGATTTTTGAGGATCCACTCCAGTGAAATAAGCCGGCCAGGGGAGTGAGCCGGTCACTTAACATGTTTATTTCAGGAGGTTACCATGAATAAATTCAAGCTAACCTGGGGGCTAATGTCGGGGATATATCCCGTGGTTAACCCGTCAGACAGTTATAACTCGTAACCCGTCCAACAGTTATAACTCATAACCCGGCAAACAGTTAACCCGGCAGACAGTTAACCCGGCAGACAGTTAACCCGTCAGACAGTTATAACTCGTAACCCGGCAGACAGTTAACCCGGCAGACAGTTACCTGTCAGACAGTTATGACCCGTCAGACAGTTATGACCCGGCAGATAGTTAAGTCCCGGAGACGAGTCCCTGAAGATGAGTCTTGAAGATAAGCCCTGATTGTAAGCCGCCCGGTTAAGCCGCCCGTCTCAGATAAGAAGCCCGGGACTCAGAAGCCCATGAGGAGAAGCCCGCGATGGGAAGTCATAATTAGTTAAGTCTCAATCCGACTTAGACTCTACATGTAAACCGCCTCTTCAGCTTATATAAGGAGGGGCGGGTCACCCCAAGAGGGTCAAGTTTTTAGACGTCTCCACAGACAGGTCTTAGACAGACAAGCCTTACGGCGGGAGAAGCCTTACGGCAAGAGACGCCTTACGGCGAGAGACGCCTTACGGCGAGAGACGCCTTACGGCGGAAGAAGCCTTACGGCGAGAGACGCCTTACGGCGAGAGACGCCTTACGGCGGGAGATGCCTTACGGCGGGAGAAGCCTTACGGCGAGAGAAGCCTTACGGCGAGAGAGATCAACTATCGGGAGTTAGGGCAAGCAAGCCGCCCCTTGTAATCGATATACCAGTTAATACAGCATAAGCAGGACGTAGGCTTTTACCTCCACCGTGAGGGGCCGAACCTGGGTAAACTCGCATCTCTCGATCCCGACCAACCCCTCTCAAGCCGCCACATAGCTGCGATGACCTCACACCTCAAGTCCGTTAACCCGGACATCTTGCCGTGACAAAACCACGACACTCGGCGATTTGGATCGCGAAGACGTTCGACTACATCAACCGCGTTTCTTAACGCTTCCCGCTTAGCGATCTACAAGGGTACGTAGATCCACTCTCCCTCTCGTAGATGCTCATCACCATGGATAGATCTTGCGTGTGCGTAGGAAATTTTTTGTTTTCTATGCAACGTTCCCCAACAGTGGCATCATGAGTTAGGTCTATGTGTAGATGAGATCACGAGTAGAACACAAAGGAGTTTGTGGGCGTTGATGCTTAGATTGCTTCCTCCCTTGGTCTTTTCTTGTTTCGGCGGTATTGTGGGATGAAGCGGCCCGGACCAACATTACTCGTACGCTTACGAGAGACCGGTTCCATCAACTGACATGTAACTTCATTGCATAAAGATGGCTGGTGGGTGTCTGTTTCTCCCACTTTAGTCAGATCGGATTTGACAAAGGCGGTCCTTGAGAAGGTTGAATAGCAATTTTTGTATCACCGTTGTGGTTTTTGCATAGGTAAGAATTGTTCTTGCTAGATACCCGTAGCAGCCACGTAAAACTTGCAACAACAATTAGAGGACGTCTAACTTGTTTTTGCAGGGTATGTTGTGATGTGATATGGCCAATTACATGATGAGATATATGTGATGTATGAGATGATCATTTATTGTATAGAATATCACGACTTGCATGTCGATGAGTACGGCAACCGACAGGAGCCATAGGGTTGTCTTTAATTATTTTCGCCGTTTTGCTTTACTTTATCGCTATGAGTTAGCAATAGTCGTGGAAGCAATAGCCGATGCGGCAACCCCGATGGCGACACGTTGATGGAGATCAAGATGATGGAGATCATGGTGTCATGCCGGTGACGATAGAGATCATGCCGGTGCTTTGGAGATGGAGATCAAAAGCACAAGTTCATGGCCATATCATGTCACTTATGATTTGCATGTGATGTTAATCCTTTTATGCACCTTGTTTTGCTTAGGACGACGGTAGCATTATAAGGTGATCCCTCACTTAAATTTCAAGATAAATTGTGTTCTCCCCGAGTGTGCACCGTTGCGAAAGTTCGTCGTGTCGAGACACCACATGATGATCGGGAATGATAGACTCTACGTTCACATACAACGGGTGCAAGCCAGTGTTGCACATGCAGAACACTCGGGTTAAACTTGACGAGCCTAGCATGTACAGACATGGCCTCGGAACACAAGAGACCGAAAGGTCGAACATGAGTCATATAGTAGATATGATCAACATGAAGATGTTCACCATTGAAAACACCTCAACTCACATGATGATCGGACTTGAGTTGGTTGATTTGGATCATGTGACACTCGAATGACCGGAGGGATGTCAATTTGAGTGGGAGTTTTTAGGTAATATGATTAACTAAATTCATTATCTTGAACAATAGTCTAAGTTGTCTTTGCAATATTTATGTTGTAGATCATGGCTCGCGCAGTAGCACCCCTGAATTTTAATGAGTTCCTAGAGAAAGCTAAGTTGAAAGATGATGGAAGTAACTTTGTGGACCGGGCCCATAATCTAAGGATTATCCTTACGGCTTCCCAGAAGGCTTATGTCCTTGATGCACCGCTTGGTGATCCACCCGCTCCAGTTGAGTCTCCAGACGTTGTGAATGCCTAGCAGGCCCGTTCTGATGATTACTCAATAGTTCAATGTGCAATGTTGTATGGCTTAGAACCGGGACTTCAAAGACGTTTTGAACGTCATGGAGCATATGATATGTTCCAGGAGTTGAAGTTTATCTTTCAGAAGAATGCCCGGATCGAGAGGTATGAGACCTCTGATAAGTTCTATGCTTGCAAGATGGAGGAGAACGGGTGTGTCAGTGATCACATACTCAAAATGTCTGGGTACTCCACCCGTCTGGCTGAATTGGGGATGCCCCTTCCGCCAGAGGCTATCACTGACAGAGTTCTTCAATCACTGCCACCTAGCTACAAAAGCTTCGTGTTGAACTATAACATGCACGGGATGAACAAGTCAGTCGCCGAGCTGTTTGCGATGTTGAAAGTCGCTGAGTCTGAGATTCAGAAGGAGCATCAAGTGTTGATGGTCAATAAAACCACTAGTTTCAAGAAGAATGGCAAGGGTAAGAAGGGTAACTCCAAGAAGAGTGGCAAAGCAGTTGCCTCTCCCGTGAAGAAACCCAAGGCTGGACCCAAGCCAGAAACTGAGTGCTTTCATTGCAAGGGAACTGGTCACTGGAAGCGGAACTACTCCAAGTATTTGGCTGACAAGAAGGCGGCCAACAACAAACAAGGTATATATGATATACATGTTATTGATGTGTACCTTACCAACTCTCGTTGTAGTGCCTGGGTATTTGATACCGGTGCGGTTGCTCACATTTGCAACTCAAAACAGGAACTGCGGAATAGACGGAGGCTGGCAAAGGATGAAGTGACGATGCGCGTGGGAAATGGTTCCAAGGTTGATGTGATCGTCGTCGGCACGCTCGCTCTTCGATTACCATCGGGATTAGTGATGAACCTGAATAATTGTTATTTAGTGCCTGCGTTAAGTATGAACATTATATCTGGATCTTGTTTATTGCGAGACGGTTACTCATTTAAATCAGAGAATAATGGTTGTTCTATTTATATGAGTAATATCTTTTATGGTCATGCACCCAATGTGAGGGGTTTATTCTTATTGAATCTCGATAGTGATGATACACATGTTCATAACATTGATGCCAAAAGATGTAGAATTGATAATGATAATACCACTTTCTTGTGGCACTGCCGTTTAGGTCATATTGGCATAAAACGCATGAAGAAGCTCCATGCTGATGGACTATTGGAGTCACTTGATTTTGAATCACTTGACACATGTGAGCCATGCCTCATGGGCAAGATGACTAAGACGCCGTTCTCTGGAACAATGGAACGGGCAAGTGACTTGTTGGAAATCATACATACTGATGTGTGCGGTCCAATGAGCATTGAGGCGCGCGGTGGTTATCGTTACTTTCTCACCTTCACTAATGACTTAAGTAGATATGGGTATATTTACTTAATCAAACACAAGTCTGAAACGTTTGAAAAGTTCAAGCAATTTCATAGTGAAGTTGAGAATCATCGTAACAAGAAGATTAAATTCCTACGATCTGATCGAGGAGAAGAATATCTGAGTTATGAGTTTGGCAGACACTTAAGACAGTGTGGAATTGTTTCACAATTGACACCGCCTGGAACACCACAGCGTAATGGTGTGTCCGAACGTCTTAATCGAACCTTATTGGATATGGTGCGATCTATGATGTCTCTTGCCGATTTGCCACTATCGTTTTGGGGTTATGCATTAGAGACAGCTGCATTCACTTTAAATAGGGCACCATCAAAGTTCGTTGAGACGACGCCATATGAGTTGTGGTTTGGCAAGAAGCCAAAGTTGTCGTTTCTTAAAGTTTGGGGATGTGATGCTTATGTCAAAAAGCTTCAGCCTGAAAAGCTGGAACCCAAAGCGGAGAAATGCGTCTTCATAGGATACCCAAAAGAGATAGTTGGGTATATCTTCTATCTCAGATCCGAAGGCAAAGTGTTTGTCGCTAAAAACGGAACATTTCTTGAGAAAGAGTTTCTCTCGAAAGAATTGAGTGGGAGGAAGATAGAACTTGATGAGGTTGTTGAACCTTTACTTCAACCTGAGAGTAGCGTAGCGCAGAAAGATGTTTCTGTAGAGCCTACATCAGTTGAAGAGGAAGTTAATGATGATGATCATGAAGCTTTGGATCAAGTTGCTATCGAACCTCGTAGGTCGACAAGGACGCATACTGCTCCTGAGTGGTACGGCAACCCTGTCTTAGAGGTCATGTTGTTGGAGAACGATGAACCTACGAGCTATGGAGAAGCGATGATGGGCCTGGATTCCGAGAAATGGTTAGAGGCCATGAAATCCGAGATGGGATCCATGTATGAAACAAAGTATGGGCTTTGGAAGTATTACCTGAAGGGCGTAAGGCCATTCAGAACAAATGGATCTTTAAGAGGAAGACGGACGCGGACGGTAATGTCACCGTCTATACAGCTCGACTTGTGGCAAAGGGTTTTTCACAAGTTCAAGGAGTTGAGTACGATGAGACCTTCTCACCCGTAGCGATGCTTAAGTCTGTCAGAATCATGTTAGCAATAGCTGTCTTTTTCGATTATGAAATTTGGCAGATGGATGTCAAAACAGCGTTCCTTAACGGTTTCCTTAAGGAAGAGTTGTATATGATGCAACCAGAAGGTTTTGTCGATCCAGAGAATGCTGACAAAGTTTGCAAACTCCAGCGATCCATTTATGGACTGGTGCAGGCATCTCGGAGTTGGAATCTTCGCTTTGATGAGGTGATCAAAGCGTTCGGGTTTATACAAGTTTACGGAGAAGCTTGTATTTACAAGAAAGTGAGTGGGAGCTCTATAGTGTTTCTAATATTATATGTGGATGACATATTACTGATTGGAAACAATATAGAAATGCTGGAAAGCGTGAAGGAATATTTGAACAAGAGTTTTTCAATGAAGGACCTAGGAGAAGCTGCTTTCATATTAGGCATTAAGATATATAGAGATAGATCGAGACGCTTAATCGGACTTTCACAGAGCACATACCTTGATAAAGTTTTGAAGAAGTTCAAAATGGATCAGTCCAAGAAGGGGTTCTTGCCTGTGTTACAAGGTGTGAAGTTGAGTAAGACTCAATGCCCAGTGACTGCAGAAGATAGAGAGAAGATGAGTGTCATCCCCTATGCTTCAGCCATAGGCTCTATCATGTATGCAATGCTGTGCACAAGACCCGATGTCAGCCTTGCCATAAGTATGGCCGGAAGGTTTCAAAGTGATCCAGGAATGGAGCACTGGACGGCGGTCAAGAATATCCTTAATTACCTGAAAAGGACTAAGGAAATGTTTCTCGTTTATGGAGGTGATCAAGAGCTTGTCGTAAAGGGTTACGTCGATGCAAGCTTTGACGCTGATCCGGATGACTCTAAGTCGCAAACCGGATACGTATTTATTCTTAATGGGGGAGCGGTAAGCTGGTGCAGTTCCAAGCAGAGCGTGGTAGCCGATTCTACATGCGAAGCGGAGTACATCGCGGCCTCGGAGGTGGCGAAGGAAGGTGTCTGGATGAAGGAGTTCATGACAGATCTTGGAGTAGTGCCCAGTGCACTGAATCCAGTGGATCTGTTCTGTGATAACACTGGTGCCATTGCCTTGGATAAGGAACCAAGGTTTCACAAGAGGACCAGACACATTAAGCGACGCTTCAATTCCATCCGCGAGTACATCAAGGAGGAGGACATAAATATTTGCAAAGTGCACACGAATCTGAATGTTGCAGACCCGTTGACTAAACCTCTTCCAAGGGCTAAACATGATCAACACCAGAACTGTATGGGTGTTCGATTCATTACAATGTAAATCACATAATGATGTGAGCTAGATTATTGACTCTAGTGCAAGTGGGAGACTGTTGGAAATATGCCCTAGAGGCAATAATAAAATGGTTATTATTATATTTCCTTGTTCATGATAATCGTTTATTATCCATGCTATAATTGTATTGATTGGAAACACATTGCATGTGTGGATATATAGACAACACTGTGTCCCTAGTATGCCTCTAGTTGACTAGCTCATTGATCAAAGATGGTAAAGGTTACCTAGCCATTGACATGAGATGTCATTTGATAACGGGATCACATCATTGGGAGAATGATGTGATGGACAAGACCCAAACTATAAACATAGCATATGATCGTGTCAGTTTATTGCTATAGTTTTCTGCATGTCAAGTATCCGTTCCTATGACCATGAGATCATACAACTCACTGACATTGGAGGAATGCCTTGTGTGTATCAAACGTCGCAACGTAACTGGGTGACTATAAAGGTGCTCTACAGGTATCTCCGAGAGTGTCTGTTGAGTGGGTATGGATCAAGACTGGGATTTGTTACTCCGTGTGACGGAGATGTATCTCAGGGCCCACTCGGTAATACAACATCACAACAAGCCTTGCAAGCAATGTGACTAAAGTGTTAGCCACGGGATCTTGTATTACGGAACGAGTAAAGAGACTTGCCGGTAACGAGATTGAACTAGGTATAGAGATACCGACGATCGAATCTCGGGCAAGTAACATACTGAAGAACAAAGGGAACAGCGTACGGGATTAACTGAATCCTTGACATAGAGGTTCAACCGATAAAGATCTTCGTAGAATATGTAGGAACCAATATGGGCATCCAGGTCCCGCTATTGGTTATTGACCGTAGAGGTGTCTCGGTCATGTCTACATAGTTCTCGAACCCGCAGGGTCTGCACACTTAAGGTTCGGTGACGTTTTGGTAGTGTAGAGTTATGTATGGTGGTGACCGAAGGTTGTTTGGAGTCCCGGATGAGATCCCGGACGTCACGAGGAGCTCCGGAATGGTCCGGAGGTAAAGATTGATATATAGGAAGTCCTGTTTTGGTCACCGGAAAAGTTTCGGGCTCATCGGTAGTGTACCGGGAGTGCCGGGAGGGTACCGGGGACCATCGGGAGGGGTGTTTCGACCCAAGAGGCTACATGGGCTGTGGGAGGAGGTATACCAGCCCTTAGTGGGCTGGCCAAAGCCCCACAAGAGGCCCATGCGGCTGGGAGGAGAAACCCAAGGTGGAAAGAAAGTTTCCAAGTGGGAGAGGAGTCCTAATCCTACTAGGATTGGAGGAGGACTCCTCCTCCTCCCACTTCGGCCGAACCAAGGGTTGGCCCCTTGGGGGCCAAGTCTCCTCCCTCCCTCCTCCTATATATACTATAGGTATTGAGGGTCTTTTGACAACAGAAATCAGCCACGTGCTACCCTCTCCTCTAGATCGTAGTTTCTCCTCTAGATCGTTTCAGCGGTGCTTAGGCGAAGCCCTGCTAGAATAGTTCCATCACCATCGCTGCCACGCCGTCGCGCTGCCGGAGAACTCATCTACCTCTCCGCTCCCTCTTGCTGGATCAAGAAGGCGGAGATCGTCATCGAGCTGTACGTGTGCTGAACGCGGAGGTGCCGTCCGTTCGGCGCTAGATCGGGACGGATCGTGATTGGATCGCAGGACGCTCGGCGATTTGGATCATGAAGACGTTCGACTACATCAACCGCGTTTCTTAACGCTTCCCGCTTAGCGATCTACAAGGGTACGTAGATCCACTCTCCCTCTCGTAGATGCTCATCACCATGGATAGATCTTGCGTGTGCGTAGGAACATTTTTGTTTTCTATGCAACGTTCCCTAACATTGTGCCCTCCTAGGGGCCCCTGTCCACCGCCTCTGATGCCTATAAATTCCCAAATATTCCAAAAACCCTAGGGGATTCGACGAAACACAATTCTAGCCGCCGCAAGTTCCAGAACCTCGAGATCCAATCTAAACACCATCACGGAGGGGTTCATCTTCTGCATAGGTGCCTCTCCGATGATGGGTGAGTAGTCCACCATAGACCTACGGGTCCGTAGGCAGTAGCTAGATGGCTTCCTCTCTCTCTCTCTCTCTCTCTCTCTCTTATGATTCTCAATACAATGGTCTCTTGGAGATCTATTTGATGTAAACTTTTGTGGTGTGTTTGTTGGGATCCGATGAATTTTGAGTTCATGATCAGTTTCTATCCATGAATATTATTTGAGTCTTCTTTGATCTCTTATATGCATGATTACTTATAGCCTCGTATTTCTTCTTCGAATCTTTGGTTTAGTTAGGCCAACTAGATCGATTTTTCTTGCCATGGGAAGAGGTGCTTTGTGATGGGTTCGATCTTGCGGTGTTCTTTCCCAGTGACAGAAGGGGTAGCAAGACACGCATGTATCGTTGCTATTAAGGATAACAAGATGGGGTCTATTCCTACATGAATAGATCTTGTCTACATCATGTCATCGTTATTATTGCATTACTCCATTTTTCCATGAACTTAATACACTAGATGCATGCTGGATAGCGGTCGATGTGTGGAGTAATAGTGGTAGATGCAGGCAGGAGTTGGTCTACTTATCTTGGCCGTGATACCTATATAATGATCATCGCCTTGGATATTGTCATGACTATTCGATTTTCTATCAATTGCCCAACAATAATTTGTTCACCCACCGTGTGCTATATGTTGGAAATATGCCCTAGAGGCAATAATAAATTGGTAATTATTATATTTCCTTGTTCATGATAATTGTTTATTATCCATGCTATAATTGTATTGATTGGAAACTCAAATACATGTGTGGGTACATAGACAACACTGTGTCCCTAGTAAGCCTCTAGTTAACTAGCTCGTTGATCAAAAGATGGTGAAGGTTTCCTAGCCATGGACATGAGATGTCATTTGATAACGGGATCACATCATTAGGAGAATGATGTGATGGACAAGACCCAAACTATAAACGTAGCATATGATCGTGTCAGTTTATTGCTATTGTTTTCTTCATGTCAAGTATCTGTTCCTATGACCATGAGATCATACAACTCCCTGACATCGGAGGAGTACCTTGTGTGTATCAAATGTCGCAACGTAACTGGGTGACTATAAAGGTGCTCTACAGGTATCTCCGAGGATGTCTGTTGGGTTGGCATGGATCAAGACTGGGATTTGTTACTCCGTGTGACGGAGAGGTATCTCAGGGCCCACTCGGTAATACAACATCACAATGAGCCTTGCAAGCAATGTGACTAAAGTGTTAGCCATGAGATCTTGTATTACGGAACGAGTAAAGAGACTTGCCGGTAACGAGATTGAACTAGGTATAGAGATACCGACGATCGAATCTCGGGCAAGTAACATACCGAAGAACAAAGGGAACAACATACGGGATTAACTGAATCCTTGACATAGAGGTTCGACCGATAAAGATCTTCGTAGAATATGTAGGAGCCAATATGGGCATCCAGGTCCCGCTATTGGTTATTGATCGTAGAGGTGTCTCGGTCATGTCTACATAGTTCTCGAACCCGCAGGGTCTACACACTTAACGTTTGGTGACGATTAGTATAGTTGAGTTATTTTGTTGGTGACCGAAGGTTGTTCGGAGTCCCGGATAAGATCCCGGACATGACGAGGATCTCCGGAAGAGTCCGGAGGTAAAGATTGATATATGGGATAATAGTGTTTGGTCTCCAGAAGGGTTCCGGAATTCACCGGAAGGGGTTCCGGATGTTTCCCGAAATGTTCGGGTACGAGAACACTTTATTTGGGCCAAGGGGTAAAGCCCACGAGGCTTAGGCAAGGTGCAAAAGGAAGTTTTGCTGGCGTCTGGGGTGGTACTACCGCTTATCGTAAGCGGTACTACCGCTACAGGCGGTACTACCGCTTATCGTAAGCGGTACTACCGCTACAGACGGTACTACCGCTTATCGTAAGCGGTACTACCGCTTGTACGCGATACTGCTGGAATCCGAGTTGGACTCTTTCCGTGCGGGCCAAACCGACCTTGTGCGGGCAAAACCGACCTTGTGGAGGTTTTCTCTCCAAGTTTAGACCCCAGGGCTCAACATATAAATAGAGGGGCAGGGCTAGCACACTGGATACATCAAGATTTCCCAAGACGTGTGTCGGCAACCCTAACCCTCTAGTTCTCCCGTCATAATCTCCGTAGTGCTTGGCGAAGCCCTGCAGAGATTGTTCCTCACCACCATCACCACGCCGTCATGCTGCCGGAACTCATCTACTACTTCACCATCGCTCGCTGGATCGAGGAGGTGAAGGCGTCATCAAGCCGTACGTGTGTTGAACGCGGAGGTGCCGTCCGTTCGGCACTAGTTCGTGATCGGATCGAGGGACGACTTGCGATTTGGATCGCGGAGACGTTCGACTACATCAACCGCGTTTCTTAACGCTTCCGCTTAGCGATCTACAAGGGTATGTAGATTCACTCTCCCTCTCATAGATGCTCATCACCATGGATAGATCTTGTGTGTGCGTAGGAAATTTTTTGTTTCCCATGCAACGTTCCCCAACACTATACTCATGAGAGAAGCCACTAGTGAATCCTACGGCCCCCGGATCTACTTTTCCAACATATTGCTTTCAGATCTATCTTTTTGCATCTTTGTTTCCAGATCTACAAAACCAAAAACCCAAAAACATATTGCTGCATATTTTATTTGCCTTTTCTATTTTGTGTTCTTGAGAGATCTATCTCTCCTATCTATCACTACCTAATCTATCTTTTTACCGTAGAGAGATTGACAACCTCTCTTTCGCGTCGGGTTGCAAGTATTTGTTGTTTGTGTGCAGATGCTGCTTATTGGGTGGTGGTGATCCTCCTACTGGTTCGATAACCTTGGTTTCATAACTGAGGGAAATACTTACCGTCGCTGTGTTGCATCATCCCTTTCTCTTTGGGGAAATACCGACGCAGTCTCAAGCCACGTCAACGCGCCCGGGCACGCCCGCCATGTCAGCCTGACGGCGTGGCCCCACGCGGACTCGCTGGGAAACCCGACAGTCCGACGGCCGCCTCGACCGTCGGCGCGGTGTGAACGCCCTGTGGCGCCGCTCCGGCTCCCCGCCCAAGGTCGGGGCCGGCTATTTAAGCCGGCGGACTCCCCCCAGCCCTAGTGATGGTGTCCTGGACTAGGGGGTACTCACCACGTCGTCTCCCGACCAGTGGGTCGGGCCGAGGACCCCCAGGGTGATTCACTAATGGGCCACTTCGGGCAGCCCATGATGCATACAAGGGAAATTACACAAGACTTGGCACACAAGACAAGGACTCCTCGAAACCCTAGGCCTACGGTGCATTATATAAACCGAGGCCAGGCTAGAAAATAGACAACCTCAATCTCATATTCATTACTACAATCTCGTGGTAGATACCTGTACTATGTACTATCCCCCATATGAATATAATCAAAAGCAGGACGTAGGGTATTATCTCCTCGAGAGAGCCCGAACCTGGGTAAAATCATGTGTCCATGTTACCATCGTTCCAAGACGCCTAGCTTAGGATGTAGGAGATATGCCCTAGAGGCAATAATAAATGTTATTGATTATCTCCCTGTTCATAATTATGTTTATGTTCCATGCTATAACTGCTATGGTTCTCGAGTCTACAATAACCACGAGGCTCGAAGGAAGACTCATATGCACGTGTGGCATAATAAACGGTAAAATGTATTCCTAGTCTGGCCTCTAAGACTGGCTCAAGTATTGCATGATGATTCTGTTTTCCTGATCATGGGCATGGCTATGCCGGCAATTTGTGGGCACAATGTTAGAAGAACATTTGTGTTGAATCGACCCGAATTGATGTTATGCTATGAGATACATTCGTCACAAGTTAATGGTTAATAACACAGAGAAGTTAATGTTTGCATAATTCCTTAGACCATGAGAGTGTCGAGTTTCTTCATGCTTGCTTCGTGAACTTTGGGGTTTGTTAAACGTCATCCGTAAATGGGTGGCTATTACGGCGGCTTACGGGTTCATGGAAAAGTATGTCAAGTAACTCGATAGCTCAAGATTGGGATTTGCTCCTCCGACGATGGAGAGATATCTCTGGGCCCTCTCGGTGTTACGGTATCCATCATCGTCTGGCCAGACACTTTGTGATTTGATCACGGGGATGCCGGAACACGGGAACGAGAAAAGAGAACAAAAACCGGCAACGAGGTAACTGGCATTGTGGACAAGTGTTGATCCACGAGGATGCCGATGTTTCTCACCTCGGGTATTTGTAACATATCGCGAAGCAACAGGAATAGCACACGGCAACTGGAGGTTCACTCGAATATTCATTCGTGTGGGTATAGGGGTCAATATGGGTGTCCACGGCTCCGATGTTGATAATTGATCGGAAAGAGTTCCGGTCATGTCTATACTTCACCGAACCTATAGGGTCACACGCTTAAGGGTCATCTATCTGCTGAATACTAGACGGGGAGTCTGAGAGAAAATCACCGAAAAAGTTTCGGACAAAACGGAAACGTTCCGGAGAGAACACCGGAATAGTTCCGGTGAAACTGAAAAGTTGTTTCAGGGTATTCCATTAAGTCAAATTGGTTCTGGCACACGCCTGGAAATTCTTGGAGGATGCCAGAAGTGTTCTGGAAACTTCTGGGAATTTTCCGGGACAAAAACCAGAAATGTTCCGGAGCAGCCGGAACCGTTTTGGTTGCTTTTCGCTGAAGAAACATTGTTCCGAAATTGTTTCAGAATGCGTTCAAAATTGTTTTGGTGGGTGCTAGAATTATTCTAGGCACACAGAAACACAGAAATAATTTGGGTTTTAACGGACGCAGAAAAATGTCTTCATGAATAGTGAAAAGCACTTTTTGGGCTGATTTGCAAATGGGGTTTTTCCTCTAGAAGAAAACCACTTTTGGTGTGTGAAAGGGAGGTGGAGCTCCCCAAGGGGGCTGCAAATTTTGGCCATGGCATGGGGGGCCCCTCCTTGAGGTGTCCTTCCACCTCATGGTGGATATCTTCTACACACCCTTATGTGGCATGTGGTGGAAAGATCCTAGGAAGGTCCTTTTGGTCTTTCCTCTACCCCTTGCTCCTCCTATAAATAGAGGTGGAGAGAGCTCTCCAAAATCAGCTCATGCTTGCTCTCATACACATGCCATTGACTTTTCTGGCTTCTCTCTCCCTCCCAGCGAAATAGTTTCGTAGAGCCGAAAGGCTGTCTGGGTTCCGGTGGGAACTAGTTCTGGACGGCGAAGCCCTGCCAGATAGATGACACCGTATGTGTGCAACTCTGTAGAGAGATTGTAGTTTCGGTCTTAGTTCGAGAGTGCCTCTCGAAGGGCTGTCCAAGTGATCGTCTTAGTTTCGAGGGTCCTCCCGAAGGGCTGTCCGAGTGACCGTTCGAGTTTCGAAGGTCCTCCCGAAGGGCTGTCCGCGACACCGTCCGAGGGACTGTCCGACCGCCTCCCGGAGGGCTGTCCGAGGGGCAGATGTGGGAGTACATCCTCGCGGTTGGGAGGTTGTAAATCCTAGCTGCGGGGATCTGCACCGCCGATCATCATCGACTCTACTTCCGCTGCGCTACGAGTCAGTAACGAAACAGATCAAACCTTGTATGCAGTCTCCATAGTGATCCTGGGCTGGTGCGTAGGTCGGAAATTTTTGTTTTCTGCTGCGTTACCCTACAGTGGCATCAAGAGCCGTGCTATGCGTAGATGCAGGTTGCGATCTAGAATACATAGAGATGTATGGGTGTTGCACAATATAATTAGGTAGTAGATGAGATCTATTGCTGTAAATTATTTGTGCGGGTAGCAGATGAAATCTGTTACCCGATGTTCTTGTTGCTTCCCCTGAATGTGCGTAGTCCTGATCTTGACGGCATGGTGGAATCTCACAAAGTTCTGCCAATCCGCGATCCTTTCATGCTGCTCCTGAGTATGCTGATTGACAGATCAACGAAGTGCAAACAGTTCTTTGGGTTCCACCATAGTTACAGAAAGATGGATGTTTCGCAGACGAAAGGGCAATGCAGATATGATCTGCACGGGGGTCACGCGTATGACGAAGTTTAGTATGGGGCTCGAGATTTTATTATCTCGTGTTTCATACACCCCGCAATGTTAATCTAGCGACTTGGATTATCATGCTTGATGATGGACGTTGGTAGCTTCGGTTTTCGAAACCTTAGAAGCCACGTAAAATAAAATTTTGCATGAACCGATTAGAGGCATCTAACTTGGTTTTGCAGGATGGTTTGCATGTGCATGTGATGTTGTATAGCAGTGCTCATTATAATTTGATTATGTATGAGATGACTATATAATGTAAATTGATTAACATGACCTGCGTGTCATGATTCGGCATGATGGCTGGAGCCATATGATTGTCACTTTAATGACCTGCGTGTCAACCTTCAGTAATGCACTTATTTTATTAGCTATAGAGATAGCAATATTATCTGTTGCATCGACAAGGTGGTGGCAATCTTCGCGAAGGTGAACACCAACGCGAATGCCGAAGACGAAGAAATGAAAGACTTCTCCGTCAGAAAGGGCTATACCATATCATGCTATTATGAATTGCCTGAGATGTTTATCCCTTATGATGCACCCTTTTTGATTGCGCGGTAGTCGCTTTTTATTAGGGTGATCTCTCACTTAAAATATCAAGTAGTTAGTGTTCTCCCAAGTGTAGCACCGTCACGGCACCTATCTCTTCGGGGCATCACATGATCTCCATGGGTGCGAACGATTAGAGAAGTGTGAGGCGGGTGAGTTGAGACCTCGCAGCGAGATCACTTGGTTGTCTTGACGTTCAGGCAGGACAGTCCTGAGCTCGAAACACACGCATCGAAAGATGAACAAGAATCACATAGAGATGTGATCGGCAAGTTTGCCTACCGATTGAAGTTCGCGCCATTTGAGTTCATCTCGAACCGTGGCGTTGAATTGAAATGTGGATCTTGTATCACTCACAATCAATTATGAGAGATATTGATTTGAGTGGGAGCGCACTGTAGAATTAACTTGTTTAATTCTCAGTGCAATTAATTTTGAACACTGTCTAAATGTGGTTTGCATAATAGTTGTAGAATAATGGCTCGCGTTTCCACCTTACCTATTAAAATTGAATAGCTGTTAAATATCTGGTTAAAACTTTACGGTTGGTAACGTAATGTGAGGATTGTCCTCAAGAGTGCCGAGAAGGACTTTGTCCTATCGCATGCTTTCGGTATTCTCCCGCTAATGCTATGGATCATATGACTCTCGTCCTTCGATCCAAAAGCTAGAATTCCATTTCGGTCAAGTGCAATATGTTTGATTCCATGAAACCCGAACTTCAAAAGTTTGGGATAGCTATGTGATATTCATGGAACTGAAAATCATTTTCAGACACAAACAAAGGCTAAAAGATATTTGATATCCAAAGCAATGTTTGTTTTGCAAACTGTTAGTAAAAGTGTTTACTATGCATTTGACTGATAACAGAGGGATCCAGTAGAACGCCTGTCATATGATGAAGGTGAATAAAACAACAACTTAAAGGAAATGTCCAAAGGGTGTTAGTATGACTTACACGCCTAGGAAGTCCGGGGCTAACGCCACTCTTAAGTTGGATGCTTCTTCTGAGAGTAGAAGAAATACTAAAAGTTAAACTGTTAGAAGTATAAAGGCAAATAGAGAGAAGACTGGAATATCCAGCTCATGTATGAAAGTCATACAAGTTATTGATGTATAGAAGGCTGGTCAAAGAAATAGTTCTTGGGAATTCTGATTAAACATGTTAATCACTAATTCTTGGGTATTGTGAGTTAATCACAAAGATACCCGCTCGATTGCATTCTGTTGCAACTCGATGTAAGAACTACTATGGCCTGAAAGACTAGCCAGGAATGAGGTTAGATACACGCAGGGAACATAGTAAATGTTACTATGCCATCCATAGGTGTATTCCCTATGTATTTACTTTCATAATTCATTTTAGAGTTTCACACTCTAGCCCTTTGCATAAGGTATCTTGCAAGAAGGTTGTTCATAAGAGAACTTTTGATGTTCGGTGTTATGAATAACATAAGGGCCATACTTTCATTATGAATGAGACGTATGTTATGAATATTGATAATAATACATAACCTCTGTGTTTACTTTCATAATTCATTTTAGAGTTTCATACACTCTAGCCCATTGCACAATGTTTGTTGCAAAAGAGTTGTTCATAAAAACAACAATTGTTGTTCAGTATTATGAATAACATGAAGGGACATGCTTCCATCCTAGATGGGATGTATGTTATGAATATTGATGGAAATATGATACATCCATAACACTGATGCTAAATGTCGCAAGACTAAAAGAATACCACACAAGTGTGGCACTGCATTTGGTCACATTGGAGAAACCCGCATGGAAAATTCCATTATGATGGATTTTGAAGTCGTTTGATTTTGAATCATCTGACACTTGCAACTTTCCTCTGAAAAGTGAAGTGACTGAAATACCGTTCACAGGCCATAAGGAACGAGCAAAGAACATATTGGTGATCATACATTATGATGTGTGTAGTCCAATAAATGTTGTTGCAAGTAGTGGATTTATCTATCTTCAGAAATGACTCAAGTAGATATATGGATATTTACTTGTTGAGACGTAAATCTGGATCTTTTGAATTCATTCATAAGGTTTTCAAAAATGAAGTAGAAGTTGTTGTAACAAGAAAATTATGTTTCTACAATTCGATTGCAGAAAGGAATATTTGAGTTACAAGTTTAGCGAATGTCTGATGAGTTGTGAAAGGGGTTTCATAACTTGCACCTCCCAGAACACCACTGCAAGTGGAGAGTCCGTGTAGATGTAATCGAACCATTCATGACATGGTAAGATCAAAGATGACATAAATAAATTTGCCATTACCCCTTTTAAGGAGTAATGCTTTAGAGACTGCGGCTTTTACACTGAAAAGAGATCCATCAGGTATGTTGAAATGACGCCATGGTATGGTACGCCCAACCATGTTATATCTTTTCTTAACATTTGGAATATGGGGCTTGTGTAAAAGGTTACAAACCTATTCCAAATCAGACAAGTGCTATTTTGTAGGTTATCCCAAGTCATTGGGTATTCCCCCACCACTATACCGAGGCAAACGATTTTGCCACAAAACGGTATGCTTTTAAAGAGAATAGTTCTTACAAAAGGTGAGTGGGAGGACAGTGCAACTCGACGAGATAACCAGTATCTTCGTCATCAGGTCAAAGGAAAGGAACCTTGGAAGTGATTCCGGAGTTTCCTACTGCGACTAATACGGAAGCCTCTACATGAGATGTATGGACTTCGGTCGAACTTGCAGCTGAACCGCGTAGGAAAAACTCGTGCAAACCTCTCAGGTGCGCATACGAGATATTGTTGTTAGACAACAGTATACCTACGATACACAAGGAAGCGTTAATGGGCCCTGACTCCGAAATTGGCTAAATGCCAATACAATCCGAGATAGTTTCCATATAAGTGATTCGAGATTAAAATCTTGATACACCTTTCGGAAGACTTAGAGTCTAACGAATATTTATGGAACTAAAAACTGATACGGATAAAATGTTTTATCCATAAAGCTCGACTTGTTGCAATAACAAGTTCAAGGAGTTGACTACGATGAGATTGTCTCACCGTAGCGATGCTTGAAGTCGGTTCGGGTTGAACTAGCAATTAATACATATTTCAATCATGAGATATGAAACATGATGACAAAAGGATTTCCATCTGATGGAAATGAAACCTAGGACTTGTATGTGATACAGTCCAAAGTAATTTGTCGATCCAGAGGATGCTAGTAAGTATGCAAACTTCAGAGTTCCAGCGATGGACAGAAGAGAGCAAAGTGGAGTTGGAATCTTCGTTTTTGATGGAATGGTCAAAGGGGTTTGACTTCATCAAATGGGTATCGAAGATGCTTGTGATTCAAGAAAGTAAGTGGGAGCATAATAATATTTCTAAAAACCTTGTATACTTGACACATTGTTAATTGGAAATAAATTTCTTGACACGAATTAGGACTTCATTTGAAAATAGTTTTTCGATGAAGTGCTTAGGCTAAATAGCCTCAATATTAGGCATGATGATCTATGGAGATAGATTTACCTAATGGGGCTAAGCTATGAATACATATTGACAAGATGCTAAAAATTTTTAGCATTAAAAAACGTCAAGGAGTGATTCTTGCCGAAGTCACATGGAAAGAGTTTTTTCAAGACTCGGTGTCCCAAAACACTGATGAGCAAAATACATGATGGTGATTCCACACACTCTTATGTTTGGATTAATCATGTATTCCATGGTATGTAAAAACAACCAGATATGTCCAATACTCCAAAGTTGTTGCGAGTATAGATACCAAAGTGATCAAAGTACTGATCATAGGACAACAGTGAAAGATGTCATTGAGTACTAGAGTAGTAGTGATGACATGTTTTCTCGCAAGCAGAGATTATGAAGTGCTCGTTGTAAGTAATTACATCGATACATTCTTCATCAATGCTCCATGCGATTTTCGATTTAAGTTAAGGGTTTTTGTGTAATACACAATATGGTGGCACGGTAGTTGGAAATTGTTCCAAACAAGATACTGTGGCGAATTCTATAACAAAGGCTAAGTATGTTGACGCTTAAGAAGCGACAAAGAAGTTGTTGAATCATATAGTTCATTCATGAACTTAGTATGGTTCCAAGATGGCTTTGGTCTATGGGACACTATTGCAGATAGTTGCTCCATAGCTCAGTCTGAGGAATCAGGTTTCGACCAATGATTCACACATATGCAAAGCCAAGTCCACACAAAATATGAATTTTGTGAAAGCGTGAAAACGCGAGGATATGCAAAGTTACACACGGAGCTGAAGTCGTCAGATCCGTTGGACATCAGGCTATACCACATGCGAAGCATATTTTACACCGGTATGCCACAGGTGTAAAGTGCATTAGCATTGACTAGATTATTGACTCTAGTGCAAGTGGGAGTCTGTAGGAGATATGCCCTAGAGGCAATAATAAATGTTATTGATTATCTCCCTGTTCATAATTATGTTTATGTTCCATGATATAACTGCTATGGTTCTCGAGTCTACAATAACCACGAGGCTCGAAGGAAGACTCATATGCACGTGTGGAATAATAAACGATAAAATGTATTCCCAGTCTGGCCTCTAAGACTGGCTCAAGTATTGCATGATGATTCTGTTTTCCTGATAATGGGCATGGCTATGCCGGCAACTTTGTGGGCACAATGTTAGAAGAACATTTGTGTTGAATCGACCCGAATTGATGTTATGCTATGAGATACATTCGTCACAAGTTAATGGTTAATAACACAGAGAAGTTAATGTTTGCATAATTCCTTAGACCATGAGAGTGTCGAGTTTCTTCATGCTTGCTTCATGAACTTTGGGGTTTGTTAAACGTCATCCGTAAATGGGTGGCTATTACGGCGGCTTACGGGTTCATGGAAAAGTATGTCAAGTAACTCGATAGCTCAAGATTGGGATTTGCTCCTCCGATGATGGAGAGATATCTCTGGGCCCTCTCGGTGTTACGGTATCCATCATCGTCTGGCCAGACACTTTGTGATTTGATCACGGGGATGCCGGAACACGAGAACGAGAAAAGAGAACAAAAACCGGCAATGAGGTAACTGGCATTGTGGACAAGTGTTGATCCATGAGGATGCCGATGTTTCTCACCTCGGGTATTTGTAACATATCGCGAAGCAACAGGAATAGCACACGGCAACTGGAGGTTCACTCGAATATTCATTCGTGTGGGTATAGGGGTCAATATGGGTGTCCACGGCTCCGATGTTGATAATTGATCGGAAAGAGTTCCGGTCATGTCTATACTTCACCGAACCTATAGGGTCACACGCTTAAGGGTCATCTATCTGCTGAATACTAGACGGGGAGTCTGAGAGAAAATCACCGAAAAAGTTTCGGACGAAACGGAAACGTTCCGGAGAGAACACCGGAATAGTTCCGGTGAAACTGAAAAGTTGTTTCAGGGTATTCCATTAAGTCAAATTGGTTCTGGCACACGCCTAGAAATTCTTGGAGGATGCCAGAAGTGTTCTGGAAACTTCTGGGAATTTTCCGGGACAAAAACCGGAAATGTTCCGGAGCAGCCGGAACCGTTTTGGTTGCTTTTCGCTGAAGAAACATTGTTCCGAAATTGTTTCAGAATGCGTTCAAAATTGTTTTGGTGGGTGCTAGAATTATTCTAGGCACACAGAAATAATTTGGGTTTTAACGGACGCAGAAAAATGTCTTCGTGAATAGTGAAAAGCACTTTTGGGGCTGATTTGCAAATGGGGTTTTTCCTCTAGAAGAAAACCACTTTTGGTGTGTGAAAGGGAGGTGGATCTCCCCAAGGGGGCTGCAAATTTCGGCCATGGCATGGGGGGGCCCTCCTTGAGGTGTCCTTCCACCTCATGGTGGATATCTTCTACACACCCTTATGTGGCATGTGGTGGAAAGATCCTAGGAAGGTCCTTTTGGTCTTTCCTCTACCCCTTGCTCCTCCTATAAATAGAGGTGGACAGAGCTCTCCAAAATCAGCTCATGCTTGCTCTCATACACATGCCATTGACTTTTCTGGCTTCTCTCTCCCTCCCAGCGAAATAGTTTCGTAGAGCCGAAAGGCTGTCTGGGTTCCGGTGGGAACTAGTTCTGGACGGCGAAGCCCTGCCGGATAGATGACACCGTATGTGTGCAACTCTGTAGAGAGATCGTAGTTTCGGTCTTAGTTCGAGAGTGCCTCCCGAAGGGCTGTCCAAGTGATCGTCTTAGTTTCGAGGGTCCTCCCGAAGGGCTGTCCGAGTGACCGTTCGAGTTTCGAAGGTCCTCCCGAAGGGCTGTCCGCGACACCGTCCGAGGGACTGTCCGACCGCCTCCCGGAGGGCTGTCCGAGGGGCAGATGTGGGAGTACATCCTCGCGGTTGGGAGGTTGTAAATCCTAGCTGCGGGGATCTGCACCGCCGATCGTCATCGACTCTACTTCCGCTGCGCTACGAGTCGGTAACGAAACAGATCAAACCTTGTATGCAGTCTCCATAGTGATCCTAGGCTGGTGCGTAGGTCAGAAATTTTTGTTTTCTGCTGCGTTACCCTACATAGGACCCCTGCTACGAGATATGCCGGATTAAGAACCGACATTAGTGCTTTCATTGAGAGCCTTCTGGGCGATCGCCGCGGATCGATGGGATGATCAGGTGATATTTTTTCAATTGGATCTGTCTTACATAAATCTTCTTTTTCGGGAATCGTTATTGCCGAGTCGTGCTATTTTGTTTGCAGTCGATCAACAAAATTACGATGACGGCGGCTGTACCCATCGCTTGGTAGTACGTTGGGTCCAGATTCTGCTGTGACTATTAAGGGCACAATGAACTCGCAAAGACGCTCGCCCAGTGCGTGTGGGAGTTCCCGAAGAAACGCACACATGCAGTAGCAGCTTTTGCAGTGGGTCAACGCAAAAATCAAAGAAGAAAAAATGCAGTCTGGCCGGCGGCGATCCAACTGAGGAGACGGCATCCGAAAAGTGCACTTGTGCCGATCATAATTCACCTCGGTGGAGCACACAGATTCGTTTTCTTTCCTTCTATTTTTAACTCAGCTCCTAGTCAGCCGCTTGTCCGCTGCTACTAACGTAATTGATTAAGACTTCTTCTGGAGTAGTACTTCACGTAATTGATTATTAGTACTACTAACTCTATTTAGGACTAGTTTTGCAGCACGGCTCCCAAAATTTAGTAGCTCAACTAGTACTATTGCTTTCACGTTTTGGTGAACCCGGCGTGAAAAATCAAAGTAATTTAGTATAGCTCAACTGGTGGATCTCTATGAAAGATCAAAATTATTTCCACCAGTTCGGATCAGTTCATCTGTTTGCTTCGGTCTGCTACGATCGTCACCATCGACCAGGTTCTATTTTTTCAAACTATTCATTTATCACGCAAAATTACACACAGAATATTTTTTGTTTATTTGCACTGCATTATTTTCGTAGAAATATTCTATAAACACCTGTTTGTGGCGTTTCCTGTTTGAGTCAATCTGACTAGCGTCTCGCTGGACTACCGCATGTTCACCGCCTAGCGAATATCAAAAATTGGTTGTCATGCAATCACCTCAGCCCGACGATGTGCATTGACATCTTCGCGCCACAACGTCACGCCATCAAACTGACCTCGACGCACGGGGCATGCTTACCAAATAATTCGCTTTGCATATATTAACTCTGCAATGTTTTCTTTCAATTATTATTGTTTCTTGCTTGCACTGTTTTATGTGTGTAGGTAATCGATTTAGACTGTGTCACACGGTCACCTTGGCGTGCCGATGCAGTTGTCCCGCCTCCGCCGACCTCGGCGCTATGGCCATATTTTTTCTAACTATTTACTTTACTTAAGTTAATTAAGTAGAGGAATTTATTTATTTATTAGCATTTGTTATTACTATTGGCTTGCACTATATTGTGTGGACAGGTAATTGACTTCGACTGCATCATGCGGTCACCTTGGCGTGCCGACATCGTCGTCCCGCCTCCATCAACCAAATTGCCTCGTCGACATGGTCGACTGACGTGGGGGCTTCGTCGTCACGCTGCCGAACCACTCTATCTCCTCGGCTGGACCGGGGGTTTCTCCTCGGCCCTTTGGAAGTGTTGCCACTTCATCAAGCCGAGCTCTTCATCGGCTACCTCGTGACCGGCTTGGGGGTTGGGACCTTGTCCCGCCGTAGCTCGAATCACGTCATCAACACCGAGCACATTAACGAGCTAAGTCGCTTTCATGCTCAACTTTTTTTAGTTTTTAATTTATGTGCGCTTCAACCAAGCATTATATTTGTGTTAAACAAAAAAGTTGTTTGTTAAAAACTTAGCTTGTTATAAGTGTCGTTTGTTAAAAACACTTTCTGTACCCAATTTAACCGGGGGCTCTTAAATTCATATGAGCCATTTTATAATAAATGTGTTTTCTTCTTGGTTGTTGCAAAGTCTTTTTCTACTACTCCTTTTTCCGACACTAGTGTGTGGTCAATAGCCAGATTGCCTGGTTTCTTTCTAAAGCCGCTCGAGTTTAGTTCGCTAAACAGGCCTTGGAGAAACACTCCGCCTTCGGGATATGGAGGTTGAAGCCAAAGGCTGACCCGCTTGAAGTCCGGAGATCGGATGTATCATGTTAAAGCACGGCCGAAGGACGTATTAATTTTGAGACCAATTTTGGATTGGCACCAAAAAACTTGATTTAGTTCGGATGTCAAAGTTTTTACATAAGGTTTTTGGCTTTTCGAGCTTATGGCACTTTAAAGCTATTTGTATGTTTTTTTTCTTTTAGGAGGCGGGACACCCTCGTCACCGAGGTGCCCTGCGTAATAATTCAGCTTGGGAGATCCTTTCCAACCCACAGCTCGGCATCTTTCCTGCCGACCTACACCTCGGCATTGGTGAAACGCACATGACATCTGGACTAGTTTTCGAGGAGATTCGATCCTCAGGTTGGTCGGCCGCACCCAACCTGAGTCTCGGGGGTTGCAGTGTGTCCCCGGCATAGCTCTCGTAGTACAATGTCGGATGCCTTTAAAATATCGACAATATCAACGGGGGACTCCGACTAGAGCCGAACCCACCAAAAGCCAAGGTACTCCGAGCAGTCCTCGGCAAAACATTATCGGATATTGCTTTATATGCATCCGTTTCGAATTGTGTCTTCGATCAATAGTTGGGTTGCCCTGCTCCTGTGATTGCCTCCTACATTCCGCTTTGTTCGGCTAGGTGTGCAAAGGGAGAACCACTGCGATTGTACTTCCGATTTAACTAGTCAAGTACCTCAGTGGAGAAAGCCGAAAACTGACTGTCACAATGAGCGCAAACTGGTCAGCGATCCGATGACTCTGTCAAACTATAGACCGATAGAGGTTACCCCGTGGGCCTTTCATAAAATTGGCCGAAGTGTTAACGGCTTGACCTCGGCTGACGCCGAACACTAACCGGGGGCTAGTAAATGGCCTCCCAAACTTTAAGCTCCTATGACTAAGTGATAAACGGTCAAAAAAGGAGTCAAAATACCATATAGCATAACAAGCATTTGTATTCAATATGCGAGTGCTGCCTTCCATAGTGATCGTTATAAAGACATAAATATGCATCAATTTGACTTAAGATTTTGATCAAGCTGGGTTGCCTGGCTCCTGTGCTTACCCCATACGTTCCTGATTGTTCGGCTAGGGGGTAAAGGGAGCACCTCTGTGATTGTTACTTCCGGGTCATCCGAGTTAGTACCTCAGACTGGGTGAAGCCGAAAGCTAGTCATCTTAAGAATATAATTGGTCGGCAACGACGGAAGTGAAAATTTCGGTTTATTAAAGACCACTGATTTTGGGAACATTTCCCAAACTAAATCCTTGCTATTTTCCTCCCACATTGATCGGAGGTGAGGTTTTCACGATCATGGTCAACATGATAGCCTGGGAAAAGGAACTTATAAAGGAACTATTTTTCCCAGAAGATGTTTCTTACGTTAAATAGTAATATAACATATCTCTCCGCGTACCTTTGTTTATAAAACCGTATGGCCGGATTGCCTTGTTTGCCGTAAATCTTTGCCCTTATAAAGGCTTTATAAAGTAGGACAAACACTCCTCGGCTACTGGCCGAGGAGGTTGAAGCCGATGGTCGGTTAACAAAGTCTTGTACAATGCGAATCCGAGCATTAATGATGTAAAATACTTGGATACATAGAATCATTATACATAAATTGTGTCGAACGTAACAACGTTTGTGTCAAACAAATGTCGATCTTTAATTCGACCACCCGTGCCCAAATTAAGGCTCGGGGGTTACTGCATTACCTATTCAATGCAACAAATTCAAAGTGCAATACGGTTTCCAAGGAGATTCGATCCTCAGGTTGGTCGGCTGCACCCAACCCGAGTCTCGGAAACTATGGCGCACGACGTTTCTATTCCTAAGTATGCTGCCGAGCAAGGACTTGATCCTCAGGCCGATTTCACAAATCGACCTAAGTCTCATGGGCTACTGGGATCTGTGGTTTTATTATTTCCTTCAGGTGCATCTCGGGTTTTAGACTGACACACACCTTGAGGGCTACTGGCTATACATCTCGGTAGTAAATAAATTGCGCCGATCGGAAATAAATCCTGCAAAAAACAGCCCGAGACCAAGGTGGTGCCTTGGAAGCATGTCCGGCATAAAGCATGGATGCAAGTGGCTGGCTCCATAAAGGGCATTTCCGGCATTAAGCTCGGATGAACTCCTTCAACTTTTTCAAGACCGAGGTAATATATGACACCTCGGATGCATACCGGCGTTGGAGCTCGGCTGCAAAAAGATACCTTGGATATAGTCTGGCGTTGGAGCTCGGACACAGTCCGGCATTGGAGCTCGGCTGTAAAAAGACACCTCGGACGTAGTCCGGCGTTGGAGCTCGGATGCGAGAGGAGACCGCCACATGGGAAACACTTTGAGCCCGAGGTGTGGCGTAAATATTACAAGGCATTGATAAAGGCCGAGAACTTAAAGGGGCTCCTCGGATGCCCGACATGTGAACTCTTCGGATACACCTCAGCGATCCTCAAGATCAGAGATAGGATTTGTTGAACCAGTTTTCAAGACCGGCATCTGAAGACGGAGAACAGTTCGGAAGAACCGAGGAGCGTCCCCAACTTGAAGACCGGTTCAGGGGGCTACTGATGGTGTCCTGGACTAGGGGGTACTCACCACGTCGTCTCCCGACCAGTGGGTCGGGCCGAGGACCCCCAGGGTGATTCACTAATGGGCCACTTCGGGCAGCCCATGATGCATACAAGGGAGATTCTACAAGACTTGGCACACAAGACAAGGACTCCTCTAAACCCTAGGCCTACGGTGCATTATATAAACCGAGGCCAGACTAGAAAATAGACAACCTCAATCTCATATTCATTACTACAATCTCGTGGTAGATACCTGTACTATGTACTATCCCCCATATGAATATAATCAAAAGCAGGACGTAGGGTATTATCTCCTCGAGAGAGCCCGAACCTGGGTAAAATCCTGTGTCCATGTTACCATCGTTCCAAGACGCCTAGCTTAGGACCCCTGCTACGAGATATGCTGGATTAAGAACCGACACCTAGCACATCCACCTCCTCCCTCTCTCCGCCGCCACCCGAGCACATCCGCCTCCTCTCGCACTCCCCTCTTCGTCAGGATGATCCGCCGGCTCATCACCACCTACGCGCAGCTCACACCGGAGCGGCGCCTGCAAATCGAGGCGGAGCGCCGTGCCGCCTGCATTACTGTGGGTCTCCCTCCGGACTCGCCGAATACGAAGGAGAAGGAGGAGGAGGAGGAGGAAGCGGAGGAGGA